>OV702280.1:305418786-306044286 GCA_916181665.1 Avena sativa | reverse complement strand
AATCCTAAACAAACTTCACTAACATCAGACAAACCTGCAACATAATAAGTTACGGCCACAAGGGTCAATACATTTGAATTGTATTGGCAAGTGATACTATGGTAGAATAGTGGTATCTATCATCTATATGCATTTGGCTAAGTGGAGCTTAGGCTTGCTTTGCTCGAAATAAGGTTTTCCTTATAAGTTGAAAACACTAAGTTTTTGTTTGTCAAAATCACCCAAGGAACAACCAATAGAATTGGTTAACCTTTAACCCTTGTTCAACCACAAGCTTTTAACTTAGAAATTGGGATGAGGAGATCCTTGATAGCTTCCATGTTTTGATGCTCAAATTGTCCATTGCCGGGGACACGGCTAAGTACTTAGATTTACTCTCTCGAGTGGTGGTGCACTTTTCCCACAAGACTCGACATGCATCGAGACAAGATCTTTCAGAAGCCTTCCCTTAGACCAAATGGACGCGTTCCAAACCTATCACCCCTACCACCTTCTGTCCATCTGGCTAAGTTATTACAACCTATATGATCCTGGCATAGCCCATATACCATGTGGTTGCACTAGAAGCTTCTCAACATTTGACATCTCAAATCTCTTTGTTCCTAGGTGGCTTTCCACAAGTGTGATACACAAGTATTCCCTAGTAAACTGGACTTGTGGTACACAAGTTTTCCCCAGTTTACCGGACTTGTGTAACCACTCAACATATCCCATTCTCACAATTCCACCTAGGTGATACATTCACTTAGTAGTTTTATTAAGAAAAACATAAGTCAAAAGACTTAGCAAAATTTCCATAGCATGTATATTGTAACACCCTCAGAATCGGACCTATGCAAGTTTTAGCAAAACTCGCCAAACCCGCATAGGAACGATTCAAAGGTGCCCACCAGGCACTTTCGTGCGGGTGGAAAACGAAGTAATAACATTACACAACAGTCCTCGATGGGACCCACAGAACAGATATATATATATATATATATATATATATATATATATAACAGCGACTCCATGAGTCAAGAATACAGATATAATATACAAGATCCAAATCACCTTGAAAATGATACGGCGTCCGACTACGGACAAGATGCAAATGGGGCTAAGAGCCCTGAAGAATAACCAATGGCGTTCATAACCCTGCCCAGGCCAAGCCGGAAGGGTAACCCTGCTAACGACGTCGATCTCAAAACCTGCTTAAACAAAAGGGGTGCCGACAAAGGGCAAAGGAAAAAAAAGAAGGAGCGTCAGTACTGAGGCCAGTACACGGCGAGACTAGAATTCGGCGGTCCTCGCCTACAAAGGTATGGTGGACTGAAGCGGCAGCGGCAGCATGCATTAAACAACCTATAGAGACTCGATACAACTGTCGACTATCAGAGGGGGTAAGAAAGACCTATTCGGAACCAACCTGATACTACCATCAGACAAACACATCCTGGTGTTTCCCCCTCGAGACCAATCGAGGAAGTCAACCGAGGAACTCACATAGTTGGCAGTTTTACTTATTCAGTTATCCTTGCAGCAATTACTAGTCAAGTATAGATAAACATCCTGATAAAATAAGCAGTGGGCACTTTTATTTAACCATTCCGTTATAGTTACAATAATTACTAATCAGATACAGATAGCATGAGATAAACCCAAAACCCAGCAGTTGTTGGTACTTTTATTCAGCCATTCCATTGTAGTTGCCATACTTACTAGTCAGGTACAATGATCGCAAGCGACAATCCAAACAAGCAATTGTGGACAGTATTATTAGCCATTCCATTATAGTGAAGCTGTGTACTAGTCATTATAAAGTCAAATTTATAGCAATAAACTTTAGTTATGCTTGTCTATGGTCGAGATACTGTGCTCCAAGTCGTCCATAACCGCGGACACGGCTTTCAGAAAGTTTTACCCGGCCGGGGTGCACCAATAGCAACACACACTCGATCAACCTCGGAAAAACCAAAACAAAACCCAACGAGGCTTTCACGACAAAGCAATCACAGGATTCAGAAATATTTCAGGGGGCCACCCCATTGAGTAGATCCCTCAACGGAGTAAGCAAGCTCCGAGACGGACTCAAGGTTAGCGCCAATGGCTGTAAGCGACTGGGAACCCGAAAACTCGGGGTGTCGATACCGCGTAATCACTCCGCTTACCTAAACAGTACAGTGTGCTATCTGTCGCACAATTTAAATACATAAGTAGCATGGCATAAGTACAGGATCGTAAATAAAACCTCAAACTAGTTTGTGGCCCCAAGAAATAAGACTGAATCAAGCTCTGGCTCAGGGGGGTCCCATATACCTCCCGGATGTGGATAGCGCGATAAATCAAGGAACAGGTATCAAGTACTCGGGGTCCTATGGGACACAAGTGGGCGTTCGGAAACCAAATATTATCTATCACCCACCGATGCCTCTGCTTACTTCAATTTTAGTTGTTAAACAGGAATTAAAGTGAACGATAAGTAAAACCATGATCATCTCCAACATCCAACATGCGGCATTACTCCAACAACTGTGGCACTTGACAACACGCAACAGCACTTGAGCAAGCGACTACGACGCGCGAGTCCAACTATCTACCAAACAACAGGTAATAGGATGTGTCCAAGGCAATATAAGGCTGCAAGTAATATCAAGGGTACGGAAACTGGAGCATCGCGACACAGATAGCAATAGATCAACAAGAGGGAATAAATACTATAAAAGTAAGAAAGGTAGAAAGGGGAAGATGCTCGCCTGAAAACATTGTCGAAGGTTCAACCCGAAGGTCGGGCGAAGCTCACATCAACTCAACGGCCTTATCCGCGAGGAAGCAAAACACTAGAAGAAACACCGGATGCAATATTTAATACAACGGCAGAAGATCGGCATGTATGATGTATGATGTATGACATGGCAAAGGTGCGATGCAATTAGGTCATATTAAGTGGAACCAGGGTCCCAACAATTACTTAGACGGTTCAAGTTATTTAGTTAACCCGCAATTTAAATGTTGTTTATCAAGACAAAAGATAGCACCAGTTCGCTACACAAGTTTAAATGAGGCCAATATAAGGCTAGAGTTTGCCCGCTTATGGGCCCCATATTTAATTATTAGGTGAATCGGCATAAGGCCCCCAAACCACATGACAAGATGCATGCGAGTATGACAATTTAATATGCGACAAGTTGTATTATGTTATAAAAGAGGGTCCGGGAAAAAGGTTCACACATTAGGGGGTCTCGACGAACTTGGGGTTCCGAGGGTTCGGGGTCGTTCTCAGGGTCCAGGGTTCGACGGGATCGGTCTCGTGGGAACGTTCTCGGTAACGGGGTAGATCTTGGTGCATCCGTGTCTTCGGTTCAGGTTGTCGGTCTTGTCGTTACGAAGATCTTGGCGTCCGAGGTTTTCTCCGCGTCCGTGTTGCAGATCTTGTCGGTTCCGCTTCGAAGGCCTTGTTGTTCTGCAGTGGGGATCGTGGTTCATCGGGGTTCGGGTCTTCGGGGTTTGTCCATCTACGCCATGTCGGAGATCTTGAGGTTCCGGCTCGAACGAGGTGCAGAGCTTGAGTTTCGACGCTGGCGATCTTCGGGTGGTACTCTGGTGGTCCCTGCGAGGCACCGCGAGACCGAAGAAAGCGATGGCGTGCGCGAGGCGGTTGCTGGAGGTGGAGGTTGGACGGCAGAGCATGGCCGACGGCGGCGCCACCGGCGACAGCGAGGTGGAGAGCCAGGGAGGCGACGGCGGAGCGGGACGGGGCCGGCTAGCGCGGGCGGAGGCCAAGGCCGGAGGCGGTGGCCGCAGGGAGCGAGGCGGCCGCGGGCTGGGCGGAAGGCGGAGGGCGCGGTCGCGGCCGGAGGCGCACGTGAGAGGGTCGAGGGGACCGGCGATGGGGCGACTCCGGCGACGAGCTTGGGGACGCGGGCGGCGCGGGCTCGACCGCGGGGCGGCGGCGGACGGCGGTCTGGCGCGAGGCGGGGTGGAGGAGCGTGGTCGCGAGCGAGGCCGGGGCGGCGCGTCGAGGGTTGGTGGCGGTCCTGGGCGAGCGTGGGGTCGGGCGGCGAGGTCGTCGGAGGCGCGGGGGAGGGCGGCGCTCGCAGGCAGGGCGGCTCGCGGCGGTGGCGGCGCCGGAGAAGGTGAGCGGCGGCAGGGTCTTGGAGAGCGGCCGCGGGCGGCGCACGCGGAGGCGGCGACTGGGGAGGGTCGGGCCGGCTCCTGGCGCGGGGTGGGGAGCGTCCTGAGGTGGTGTCGGGAGGTTGAGGACGGGGTGGTTCAGGCGTGCGTGCCGAGCGTGCGGGTGGGGCCGAGGTGCTGGGGTTGGGCAGGTGGAGAGGGGGCTGCGCGCGTGGGGCCTAGCTGCAGCGGGTGGGGTTGGCTGGGTGCGTGTGTGGCTTGGGTGGGTGTAGCGCGTGCGTGGTGGGGAAGTGGCTGGTGGGAGAGAGAGGGGAGAGAGGGGTGAGATGAGGTGGCTGCCTCTGGTTGGGTGGGGGGTAGGGGCAAGGTGACGTGGCGAACACCGATTGGTTGGGGTGATGTGGCTGGGGTGTGTGGGTAGGAAGATGGGTAGGTTTAGGATTTGGAAGGGCGGGTGTAGTTGGACCGTTTTAATTTCTGGGGCGGTCGTTCGGGTCAATCGGCCCGTTCGACTGCCCCGCTAAAATAATAAATATTTTTATTTATTTCAAACAAGGTTTTTGCAAACCGATACCGGGCAAAACAAAATATTCCGGCGACCCGGATTTTTGGCGTTTGAATAAGACGAGGCGTTTGGAAACAAATCGGGCTTTGCAAAATTAGTTTTATGCGAACAATGCATGATGATGACGATGCAATTCACAAATTCAACGCGATTTTCTAGTAGTGGTTTTGCGGGATGCCACAATTCGACACCACTAACAAGGGATCTCGCCCTCGAGATCCGCCTCATGGTACCGGAAGGGAGGTCGGCGATCTGCGTCTTCTCACTTCGTGTAGATCCTCGCGACACCACTAACAAGAGGTCGTTGTCCTGATCATCAAGAGAACACTCCGGAAAACAACGGACGAAGTTAAAGGTAAGGCCACCTCGAACTTCCATGGAAGGAGTAGAATTGCATCGATCCACCATTCAATGTACATAAGCGAATGATAAGAGTAGTGGTATGGTCGCGACTCCATACCGCACTCAAAGCATTACTATGTACACGAATATACAGATTATGCAAACAACCCTCAGGATTCAGACTGAAGATCTCGACAATCGAGGTTCGGAACAAAGGAGTGATGCAGACTCTGCATCGGATCCAGTGTGGATGATGTCGTCGCGTCGGAAAAACACCGGAAGGCACAAACAAAGGACAAAGAGAAATCCACCAGACGAAGGATCCCTCGGATAGCATGAAGACCAGAGGTAGCAACACCGTTACCGAAGGAGGAAGCGAAAACCTGAAGGTACGACGGAACCCAACCATGAGAATTCCTGGACTCGAAGAAAGAGACGAGAGCGGAATCAAAACACGTCGAGATAAGAGGAGAACAGCAGAGGGGTAAGGAGTAAAAGCAGACCTAATCAGAACTATCCAACCGATTTTGCAAAATAGTTTTGACACTCTACTTCGGCCGTTAGCTAGGTTATCCTACAGGCTGGACTTGTGGGGTATCGCAACTGCTGCGCTCTGATACCACTCTGTAACACCCTCAGAATCGGACCTATGCAAGTTTTAGCAAAACTCGCCAAACCCGCATAGGAACGATTCAAAGGTGCCCACCAGGCACTTTCGTGCGGGTGGAAAACGAAGTAATAACATTACACAACAGTCCTCGATGGGACCCACAGAACAGATATATATATAACAGCGACTCCATGAGTCAAGAATACAGATATAATATACAAGATCCAAATCACCTTGAAAATGATACGGCGTCCGACTACGGACAAGATGCAAATGGGGCTAAGAGCCCTGAAGAATAACCAATGGCGTCCATAACCCTGCCCAGGCCAAGCCGGAAGGGTAACCCTGCTAACGACGTCGATCTCAAAACCTGCTTAAACAAAAGGGGTGCCGACAAAGGGCAAAGGAAAAAAAAGAAGGAGCGTCAGTACTGAGGCCAGTACACGGCGAGACTAGAATTCGGTGGTCCTCGCCTACAAAGGTATGGTGGACTGAAGCGGCAGCGGCAGCATGCATTAAACAACCTATAGAGACTCGATACAGCTGTCGACTATCAGAGGGGGTAAGAAAGACCTATTCGGAACCAACCTGATACTACCATCAGACAAACACATCCTGGTGTTTCCCCCTCGAGACCAATCGAGGAAGTCAACCGAGGAACTCACACAGTTGGCAGTTTTACTTATTCAGTTATAGTTGCAGCAATTACTAGTCAAGTATAGATAAACATCCTGATAAAATAAGCAGTGAGCACTTTTATTTAACCATTCCGTTATAGTTACAATAATTACTAATCAGATACAGATAGCATGAGATAAACCCAAAACCCAGGAGTTGTTGGTACTTTTATTCAGCCATTCCATTGTAGTTGCCATACTTACTAGTCAGGTACAATGATCGCAAGCGACAATCCAAACAAGCAATTGTGGACAGTATTATTAGCCATTCCATTATAGTGAAGCTGTGTACTAGTCATTATAAAGTCAAATTTATAGCAATAAACTTTAGTTATGCTTGTCTATGGTCGAGATACTGTGCTCCAAGTCGTCCATAACCGCGGACACGGCTTTCAGAAAGTTTTACCCGGCCGGGGTGCACCAATAGCAACACACACTCGATCAACCTCGAAAAAACCAAAACAAAACCCAACGAGGCTTTCACGACAAAGCAATCACAGGATTCAGAAATATTTCAGGGGGCCACCCCATTGAGTAGATCCCGCAACGGAGTAAGCAAGCTCCGAGACGGACTCAAGGTTAGCGCCAATGGCTGTAAGCGACTGGGAACCCAAAAACTCGGGGTGTCGATACCGCGTAATCACTCTGCTTACCTAAACAGTACAGTGTGCTATCTGTCGCACAATTTAAATACATAAGTAGCATGGCATAAGTACAGGATCGTAAATAAAACCTCAAACTAGTTTGTGGCCCCAAGAAATAAGACTGAATCAAGCTCTGGCTCAGGGGGGTCCCATATACCTCCCGGATGTGGATAGCGCGATAAATCAAGGAACAGGTATCAAGTACTCGGGGTCCTACGGGACACAAGTGGGCGTTCGGAAACCAAATATTATCTATCACCCACCGATGCCTCTGCTTACTTCAATTTTAGTTGTTAAACAGGAATTAAAGTGAACGATAAGTAAAACCATGATCATCTCCAACATCGAACATGCGGCATTACTCCAACAACTGTGGCACTTGACAACACGCAACAGCACTCGAGCAAGCAAATACGACGCGCGAGTCCAACTATCTACCAAACAACAGGTAATAGGATGTGTCCAAGGCAATATAAGGCTGCAAGTAATATCAAGGGTACGGAAACTGGAGCATCGCGACACAGATAGCAATAGATCAACAAGAGGGAATAAATACTATAAAAGTAAGAAAGGTAGAAAGGGGAAGATGCTCGCCTGAAAACATTGTCGAAGGTTCAACCCGAAGGTCGGGCGAAGCTCACATCAACTCAACGGCCTTATCCGCGAGGAAGCAAAACACTAGAAGAAACACCGGATGCAATATTTAATACAACGGCAGAAGATCGGCATGTATGATGTATGATGTATGACATGGCAAAGGTGCGATGCAATTAGGTCATATTAAGTGGAACCAGGGTCCCGACAATTACTTAGACGGTTCAAGTTATTTAGTTAACCCGCAATTTAAATGTTGTTTATCAAGACAAAAGATAGCACCGGTTCGCTACACAAGTTTAAATGAGGCCAATATAAGGCTAGAGTTTGCCCGCTTATGGGCCCCATATTTAATTATTAGGTGAATCGGCATAAGGCCCCCAAACCACATGACAAGATGCATGCGAGTATGAAAATTTAATATGCGACAAGTTGTATTATGTTATAAAAGAGGGTCCGGGAAAAAGGTTCACACATTAGGGGGTCTCGACGAACTTGGGGTTCCGAGGGTTCGGGGTCGTTCTCAGGGTCCAGGGTTCGACGGGATCGGTCTCGCGGGAACGTTCTCGGTAACGGGGTAGATCTTGGTGCATCCGTGTCTTCGGTTCAGGTTGTCGGTCTTGTCGTTACGAAGATCTTGGCGTCCGAGGTTTTCTCCGCGTCCGTGTTGCAGATCTTGTCGGTTCCGCTTCGAAGGCCTTGTTGTTCTGCAGTGGGGATCGTGGTTCATCGGGGTTCGGGTCTTCGGGGTTTGTCCATCTACGCCATGTCGGAGATCTTGAGGTTCCGGCTCGAACGAGGTGCAGAGCTTGAGTTTCGACGCTGGCGATCTTCGGGTGGTACTCTAGTGGTCCCTGCGAGGCACCGCGAGACCGAAGAAAGCGATGGCGTGCGCGAGGCGGTTGCTGGAGGTGGAGGTTGGACGGCGGAGCGTGGCCGACGGTGGCGCCACCGGCGACAGTGAGGTGGAGAGCCAGGGAGGCGACGGCGGAGCGGGACGGGGCCGGCTAGCGCGGGCGGAGGCCAAGGCCGGAGGCGGTGGTCGCAGGGAGCGAGGCGGCCGCGGGCTGGGCGGAAGGCGGAGGGCGCGGTCGCGGCCGGAGGCGCACGTGAGAGGGTCGAGGGGACCGGCGATGGGGCGACTCCGGCGACGAGCTTGGGGACGCGGGCGGCGCGGGCTCGACCGCGGGGCGGCGGCGGACGGCGGTCTGGCGCGAGGCGGGGTGGAGGAGCGTGGTCACGAGCGAGGCCGGGGCTGCGCGTCGAGGGTTGGTGGCGGTCCTGGGCGAGCGCGGGGTCGGGCGGCGAGGTCGTCGGAGGCGCGGGGGAGGGCGGCGCTCGCAGGAAGGGCGGCTCGCGGCGGTGGCGGCGCCGGAGAAGGTGAGCGGCGGCGGGGTCTTGGAGAGCGGCCGCGGGCGGCGCACGCGGAGGCGGCCCGGCGGCGGCGACTGGGGAGGGTCGGGCCGGCTCCTGGCGCGGGGTGGGGAGCGTCCTGAGGTGGTGTCGGGAGGTTGAGGACGGGGTGGTTCAGGCGTGCGTGCCGAGCGTGCGGGTGGGGCCGAGGTGCTGGGGTTGGGCAGGTGGAGAGGGGGCTGCGCGCGTGGGGCCTAGCTGCAGCGGGTGGGGTTGGCTGGGTGCGTGTGTGGCTTGGGTGGGTGTAGCGCGTGCGTGGTGGGGAAGTGGCTGGTGGGAGAGAGAGGGGAGAGAGGGGTGAGATGAGGTGGCTGCCTCTGGTTGGGTGGGGGGTAGGGGCAAGGTGACGTGGCGAACACCGATTGGTTGGGGTGATGTGGCTGGGGTGTGTGGGTAGGAAGATGGGTAGGTTTAGGATTTGGAAGGGCGGGTGTAGTTGGACCGTTTTAATTTCTGGGGCGGTCGTTCGGGTCAATCGGCCCGTTCGACTGCCCCGCTAAAATAATAAATATTTTTATTTATTTCAAACAAGGTTTTTGCAAACCGATACCGGGCAAAACAAAATATTCCGGCGACCCGGATTTTTGGCGTTTGAATAAGACGAGGCGTTTGGAAACAAATCGGGCTTTGCAAAATTAGTTTTATGCGAACAATGCATGATGATGACGATGCAATGCACAAATTCAACGCGATTTTCTAGTAGTGGTTTTGCGGGATGCCACATATATAAACCACCCTTGTTTGCTACTAGCTAGGCTAAGCATGATAGTAGTAGGAATCTTAACTTAGGGAAAATTTTACTAAGGCATCATCTACTAGGATTTCCCAAGGCATAGAATACTTAGTAAAAATTCCGTGCAAGTCCTACTTAGAAATATCACTAATGCATAGTCAAAATAGTAGGACAAAATGTATGAAGCACCACTTGCCTTTTTGGTAGAGAAACTAAGTTCACTCCTTGATCTTGCTAATGTCACACTCTTCAAAGTTCACTACAAATCAATCAAGCAAGCACATATTCAAACTAGCATTCAAACAATTCACCACATAAAATAATAAAAACAAGGCAATGCATGTAAGGATGCAAAAGGTTGTTTTATTTGTAAATGTGGTTTCTAATAGGCTATAAACATTTTAAAACACCTATTGGTCATTTATAAAAGTGGCAAAACCATTAAAATCAAGTTAGTGAAAAATGGGCCATTTAAATCATTTTTGTTTTGCTAGAAATGATTTTAAATCAAAGTAATATTTTGTAGAGTTAGCCAATTATGTTTTTAAACACAAATGTTAGTATTTATGGTCGAAGTGTTTAAAACTAATACATTACAAAAGGTTTCACCCAAAAATCATTTTTAAATAATAGCAACATTTTTGTTTTACCCAAAATGCCTTTATTCAAAGGAACAATTTTCTAAGGTAATGAAATATATTTTTGAATCCAAAACTTAGTGTGCAGGGTCAGAGAGTTTAAATCAAACCATCCGAAAAAGGTTTTACTCAAAAATCCATTTTAGAATAAATTTTATACACAAAATAGGCCTAGAAATGTTTCTGCAAAACATCTACTTTTTCAGAAGCAAATTAGTAAACTAAGGTCATTGTTACAAGGGTTTCTTTTTCCTGATTCCAATGATATAAAATTTTGTTAATTTTGGACGTGTCGATCAAAAGTTATGAATTTTGCAAAATCATTCATCTAATAGAAATGTTTCTGTTTTTAAAACACAGACTGGGCCACGTGTCTTATTCTTATTCGTCTGTATCGATTCGTCTGGATCGAGCGATGTGGAGCGTTGGATCTAATTAGAATCGTGCGACACAGAACAGTTCATACTGTTTCGATTAGATCTAATCTTATCCATACGATGTGGATCTAACAGACTGAAGCACGGTGACCAGGAATTGGCGGCGCTTGTGCGGTGATCTAGCATACCACTGCATGTGTAGTACACTATAGTCGTTGACATGAAATCCACAGAACACCGTTCTGTAAATATCACATCCCTTAGAGTGGTACAACAGAAACATTGCGGGTCCATATTACAAAGGTACACACATTATTATTATTACAATACCGGAAGTTCAAGACTTCCAAAAGATCCAACTTACAAACCAAAATATAAGATGTTCAGCGGAAATTTAAAAGTAACAACTCCGACTAGGAGTGGGGATCAACAGCTTATTTTATAGAGTTCATGCTGCTCGGCTCCATTAGTTACTACTAACTAGACCCTTAAGTGGACTCGTTCTCATCGACACCGTAGCGGATCTCGTAGTCCACGCCTTCAACTCCTCCGGATAGATCAGGTTCCTCGTAGAACACGTCTTCTTGGCATTCGGCTACATACATTGGCACGTCTTCGGAATCCTCAGAGTCTAAGCAAGGGATCAAAGGTATTAATGAGTAACATCGTTACCCAACAAGTTCATTATATGCAAGGTGAGAAGTTTGATGCTCTAACTACCACCTCGGATTATAAATCCTTGGCACTATGCAGTTTTTGTAAATCTTTCTTCAAAGATTGATTTTGTTCTGAAAGACTATGACAATCAGCCTTCACAGGTTGACTAGAACTTTCATGGAGTTCCTTTCCTGCTGCGGTCGTAGCTCCTTCCCGGAATAGAGAGTAACAAGTTACACTTCTTACACTCTACAGAGGTGCGTTACTTTACCCATGAGAGATCAACTCCTTGTTGCACAACCGGGCGTACTTTCCCGTCCACAATTCCATGATGTGGGGCCCAGTAGTTGGTCCAAGCCAATCACTGCCCCCTTCGCGACCCCGCATGCCTCCTTGGTGTACACCATGCCCACATAATGAATTACGGCAATGGATTGTACAAACCGTTAGATGCCAGAACTATCGTGGGACGTTGAGGGTTCCCACCCATATGCTGCATATCCTCTACGAATTACCAATTAATATGCACGCTACGAGGATAACAGCCACGACCTGCACATCCGGCTTCATGAGAGAGGAAGAAGATACAACTGACTTCTCTGTACCATTCCAAATCTCATGGCTAACGCGTATTATACGGCGCTAGAATCACTGATGTCAGGGGTTATTAAGTCCCTACTTGACCATCATTGTTGCAATTAGAACTCTAAGTTCTATTGCTCCATCATATCACCACTTAGGATGATATCTATAATTTCTTTATTTGTGAAAATAATATTTTTTTTCTTTATAGCATATATGATAACACGCAATTTGCAAATACTTTGATAAAGACTCTTCAAAGGACATGAGAAAGTGATGAACTTGCCTTGTGATGGCAAGGTAGTGAAGTCTGATGCTTGCACTGGACCTTGAGCTTCTAGTTCTACAAAAACATCATTATTGCCCGGTAAGGACAATATTTAAAGAAGCAAAAATGATTATGCAATAATGTCATGCATTATTTTATATGCATTTACCCCAAAAAGTCCCTTTTTAGTAATAAAGGATTTATAAATCTTTTATAACATATATTGAATTATTTTATTTTATTTCCCTTTTATTTGATATTTATTGATTTAATAATCCTTTTAGGAATTATCAATTATACATTAAAAATGGTGATTAAATATTTATTTAGTATTTTTCTAAAATATTACCATATTAATACATAATGAAAGTGAATTTTAATTAATTTTATCACCATTCAATAATTTTGTAAAATTCCACAAGGAATACATAATTTACAAAATTCCTAATAAAATTTAAATGTCTAAAATTTATACTTTCAATTTATTTAGGTAGTTTGGATTTTTGTGAATCTAAAAATATTTATTTATAATTTTTGGATTTTTATTTTATTTTCTAGAATTTTATTAATTCCAGGGGTATTTCGGTCTTTTTCTTTTTATTAAAATAGGCCTGAAATTGTTTCTGGGCTGGTTATTCTTATTGGGCCCTGTTGGCCCACTAGTACTAGACAAAAGAGCCACCCCGAAGGGCTGGCCCAGCTCGGCCCACTCCTCACTACCTCTCTCTCTCTCTCTCTCTCTCTCTCTCTCTCTCTCGAGTTCATCTTCTCCTCCTCTAACCCCGACCCTGTGGCCGGCGATGCCGCCACCGGCGATTCCTGCCGCCGTCGGCCGTTCTGGTCGCTGCCGTGGTGTATTAGGGCTTTGTTAACGATGCCCGTTCGTTCTATCCAATTGGATTTGAGCCTAGGGCTCTCCTGCGATAGATCGATGCCGTCCCGAACCCTAGGGTTTGGGGATTGGCATGGATTCAAGTGCGACCGCGGTCGTCGTGCGTTGAGGTGATGCTCTGCCCCTCCAGGCGTGATCAGGGTCGTTGCCGTGGCGCCGTGCGGGTTGCAGCGCCCCCTCTGGGGTGCTCCCCGTGCCGCCATGGCCGTCTGTAGTGACCTCGGATCGGTAAGGATCCTAAGTCCCTGTGATTAACATGCTAGTCCCTGGATCAATAGCTAGCACTCACAGTCGATGAAATATCATGTAAAACACAAAGTCTTTATTACACGGAGAATCCAGAGTATGAATTTATTACAAAGGTTGCTTAGCATTATGCTAGCTCAAATAACAGCGGAAACATAAAAGCAGCATGAGTCCATCAACGCCCAGGCTTGTCGAGTGTAGACCCGCGACCACTACGCACCTTTCAATCTTCGGATTCTGCACATAATACGTGCAGCCAACAAGTTGGGTCAATACTTTGAATGTATTGGCAAATTACACCAAGGAGAGAAAAGACTATCTCTACATGCAAGGCTGGTATAGGCTGTAGAGTTCATTTGCTCAAAGCTAATTTTTCTTAAGTAGAGAGAAGAAGAGAGGATTGTCCTACTTTGTAAACATTTGCTTAGATAAAATAAGGTCGAGTGGAACACGAGGATATTACGCACCAAGTGTCCAAACAACCAAACACTTGGATATTACGCACCAAGCGTCACTTGGATATTATACACCAAGTTCCCAAATTCCCACCCATTAGCGATATTACGCACGCCATGGGGTTTCAAAACTTTGTTTTAGAAAAGAGAGAGGAAGATCCTTCAGAGGCTCCATCCTTCAGACGCTCATTGTTGTTCTGTTACCGTGAACACGGCTGATCGATCAGATTGCAATACTCTCGAGAGTTTGTGCACTTTACCCACAATCCACGATCAAGTCCTTTTACAGATAAGACTATGGCGAGGCTTTCCCTTAGTAGCCCCTCTACCTTCCGGATCCAACCGTGCCAAGAACCTCCAAATGTTGGTACCCAGGTGAGGTTTCCCACTAAGTACCAGGCCAAGACAGAGCCCATAATGTATTGTGGTTGCACTGGAAGCTTCTGAATTCTGAAACATGGCAGACTTCTTTGATTCCTGGGCGGCCGTCCTCCACCAAAATCACACTCGTTGACCCGACAATCATTCCTCCCAGAAGAAAACTTAGTTTTATTTTGAAGTGGATTTGAGAAGAAAAGTTTGCTCTAGAGAGCCTTTATACTTAGTAAAATTCTTTGTCTTTCGAACCCCCCGACGGTACTTTGTATATATAGCATAGCAAGCAATACTTAGCAAAAACAAGGGTAACCTATTAGGATGGGAAATCCTAAGTATAGAGCTACTCATGGCATACTACAAAATCATCGCACTTGCAAAATAATACTAAGGAAAAATTCTACTAGATCATCCTACACATGCATACTACAGAATTTTTGAAGATCACATGCATAGAATCAAAACTGGGACAAAATTATGAACAAGTGGTGTAACTTGCCTTGATCCGAGCAACACTCTACACAATAGCACTCCTTAGCGCACTCCGAGCAATCTAACGATTCACAAACATAGAATTGATCACAACTTGCTCAAAGCATACACAAAGGAAAACATGCATGCATGCAACATGGTAGTTTATGCAAGGTTGGTTAAATTGATCGAGGTAGCAAGTTTGTGTTTTGATAGTGTAAGGGTGTCACTAGGATTTATTTTCCAAGGGTTTAGATCTAATTTGAAACACTAAAACAATTTCGAGGACTATAGGAGATCAAACCATCTAAATAGCCCCAAGTTAGATCTAATAATCCTAAGCAAGGCTTGATGATTTGGATCAGTAGGTATTGTGGAAACAAAGTTATAGCAACAAGAATAAAAAAGAATAGAATTTTAATTATTTTTCTATAGATTAAACTCTCTAATCTAATGATTAGAATCTACACCTAAAACATTACTGTAAACCTACAATATTATTACATATTTGGATTCTACATAAAATTAGGAATCCAACGGTATATTACAAGCTAAATTTGGACAAATATTCGATTTTATATGATTTTCGCAAGTTTGAAATCTAAATCTAAAACAGATCTGAACTTTACTTAAAGAGCTTGCCAAGTGTCAGCGTCTGATTGGCCCTAGCTAGGTGACGCAGCGCTGGCGCGTGCGTGCTGACGCGCGCGGCCATGTGGCAAACCCCTATTCGCCGGTACCCCTTCGGCATAGTTCTAATCGTAGCCGTAGGTGGCAAATCGGACGGGCGAGGAGGCGCGGTGACTCACCGTGGTGGCGACGGCGGCGATGAGCGGCGGCGGCGTCGGTGGAGATGGCCGCCGGCGTTCTGGTGGCTCCCCCAGGCGGCGATGTGGTCGGCGGAGTGCGTCTGGAGCTCGCGGACTCGCCCGCAGCCTCGTCTGCGCTTCTCGTTTCCCCTTCCGTTGGCAAGGTCCCGCCGATCCTCCTCGTCTCCGGCGACACGTCGACGAGAAATCGCCGACGATCTGCAGCAGTGGAGAGAGGGAAAAACGCACGGGGCGAATCAGCGGTGAACGAGGGAAAGCTTTAGAGGAAGGAAGGGGCAAGGGAAAGTCCCGAGCGTCTCGGTGAGGCCCAACCCGACGGCGACGGCGGCGGAGCCTTCGTTTGGCTAGGGTTTTCGTCAGGGAAAAATCGAGCGGACGAACGAGGGTGGCGGGGTTTATAAGGGGACGGAGACTTGGGCGGGGGGTTTCGCAACCGCCGCGGAATCCTACCGGATTCGGTCGAAGGCGTGCTGCAGGGGGAGTCCTGCTCGAGGTAGGAGATGACCTCGTGGGTCCCAGCTGTCAGCGGCGGAGGGGAAAAGGTGGGCTGGTGTGGCGCGGGTGGTTAGCTGTCGCGCGGCGCGGATGGGCTGGTGCTGCGGCTGGGTGGGCTGGCGAGCCGGCCCAGCTAGGTTTGGTTGTTAGCTTTTTTTTTATACCTTTTCTTTTTTCCAAATCTGTTTTACTAATTCGCTTGTAACTTTTGCATAGCAAGTCCAAACTTGGTTAAACTTGTTTCCAAATTTTTGTAAAAATGAGGTGGTCAGCATAAGACCAAGGATATATATATATATTTTACCAGGTTTTGGATGGTTCAACAAGATTACTTCTTCCTTGCTCACATAGATGGATTTCTTTATTAGGATTTTAGTAGATTTTGTTGTTAGGGTTTTGTTGCAAAAAGAATCATTCGTAGGATGCAATGATGCAAGGATGAGGCATGCCACTAATAACATCCTATTATAAAAATCTGGGATGTTACAAACCTACCCCCCTTAAGAAGAATCTCGTCCCCGAGATTCGGGTTGGCTAGCAAATAGGTGTGGGTGTTCTGCCTTCAATTCTTCTTCACGTTCCCACGTGGCTTCTTCCTCGGAGTGGTGGTTCCATTGTACCTTGCAAAATCGTATAGTCTTGGTGCGGGTAACCCTTTCGGCTGTTTCCAGTATTTTGATGGGTTTTTCCTCATAGGTAAGGTCATTCTCCAATTGAACCTCATCTAGGGGAACGGTGTCTCTTAGCGGTGTTTTAGCCATCTCCGGGTGGCACTTCTTTAGTTGTGACACATGAAACACATCATGAATAGTCAGTCCTTCCGGTAACTCCAACTGATAAGCAACTTCCCCTCTACGGGCCAGAACCTTATATGGTCCTATGAATCGTGGGGCTAACTTTCCCTTGATTCCGAACCTCTTAACTCCACGTAGGGGTGAAACTCGGAGATACGCACGGTCCCCTATTTCATAGGCCACATCCCTACATTTGGAATCAGCGTAGCTCTTCTGTCGGGATTGGGCTATCTTTAGCCTATCCTGAATCTGTCGCACCTTTTCTTCGGCATCCTTTATCAAGTCCGGTCCAAAAAGACTGCGTTCTCCAACTCCATTCCATAGCAATGGAGTCCTACACTTCCTGCCGTATAGAACTTCAAACGGAGCCATCTTGATACTTGTCTGGTAGCTGTTGTTGTATGAGAACTCCGCATATGGCAGGTTATCGTCCCAACTGGACCCATAGTCTAGTGCGCAAGCTCTCAACATATCTTCCAAAATTTGATTCACCCTTTCTGTTTGGCCGTCTGTTTGAGGGTGGAAAGCAGTACTGAATTCTAGTCGGGTTCCCAGAGACTCATGTAGTTGTCGCCAAAACTTTGAAGTAAACTGGGTGCCTCTATCTGACACAATTCCCTTGGGAATACCATGCAGGCTTACAATTCTTGACATGTATATCTTAGCAAGCTTAGCACTTGTATACGTGGTCTTTACGGGAATGAAGTGAGCCACCTTGGTGAAGTGGTCCACCACTACCCAGATAGAATCAAAACCAGAACGAGTCCGGGGTAATCCTGTGATGAAATCCATGCCTACCTTGTCCCACTTCCAGTTGGGTATAGGTAGTGGTTGTAGTAATCCTGCCGGTTTCTGATGCTCGGCTTTAACTCTGTTGCACACATCACATAGAGAAATATACTCTGCGATATCTCTCTTTAGATTATTCCACCAGAATCTATCCTTCACATCCATGTACATCTTTGTGTTACCAGGATGAATTGAGTGTGGAGAATCATGAGCTTCTTGTAAAATCATCTTCCTGATATCGGGGTCATTGGGAACGCACAAACGCTTCCCATACCAGAGGGTTCCTTGTTCGTCCAGACGAAATTCTTTAGTCTTTCCTTCATTTATCCTGACTCTTATTTCTTCCAACTCTTTATCCCCCTTTTGTGCTTCTTGGATTCTTTCTTGGAAGGTGGACACTATTTCCATAGTCGCTACGTGTCCTTTCGGGACTATCTCAAGCCTGAGGTCCCTGAATTGCTTGCGTAAATCCTCTGGAAGTTCCCCTGCGGTAAGTCCATTTACATATACCTTTCGACTTAAGGCATCAGCCACCACGTTTGCCTTTCCGGGGTGGTACTGTAAATCCAAGTCATAATCCTTAATTAGCTCAAGCCACCTTCGTTGTCTCATATTCAATTCCTTTTGGGTGAAGATGTACTTCAAACTTTTATGATCTGTGAACACATCACAATGCTTGCCCATGAGGTAGTGTCTCCATACCTTGAGCGCATGAACCACAAATGCAAGTTCCAAATCATGCGTGGGATAATTGTGTTCGTGGTTCTTAAGTTGTCGGGAGGCATAGGATACCACCTTCGCATCCTGCATCAATACACTTCCAAGTCCTTGTCGAGAAGCGTCGCAATAGACTTGAAAATCCTTCTGTATATCAGGCAGACACAGAACTGGTGCCGTTACAAGGCGTTTCTTCAACTCTTGAAAACTTGCTTCACATGCCTCAGTCCATAGGAATTTCTTTTCCTTCTTTAATAGTTCCGTCATGGGTTTTGCTATCTTGGAAAAGTTTTCGATGAACCTCCGGTAATATCCTGCGAGGCCCAAGAAACTTCTAATATCTCCCACATTCTTGGGTGACTCCCATTCCGTTACGGAAGCTACCTTGCTAGGATCTACGGCAACTCCTTTAGCCGACACAACATGGACAAGGAATCCCACTTCCTTTAACCAGAACTCGCACTTGCTGAATTTGGCATACAACTTGTGTTCTCTTAGTTTTTCCATAATAAGGCGCAGATGTTTCTCATGTTCTTTCTCATCCTTAGAGTATATGAGTATATCATCTATGAATACCACGATAAACTTGTCCAAGTATTCCATGAACACCTTGTTCATCATGGTCATGAAGTATGCTGGGGCATTGGTTAGACCAAAAGACATCACGGTGTACTCATACAATCCGTATCTTGTGGTGAATGTTGTCTTGGGCACATCCTGTTCTCGAATCTTTAGCTGAAAATAGCCCGATCGTAGATCGATCTTGGAGAACACACTGGCTCCTTTTAGCTGGTCAAACAGGTCGTTGATGTTGGGCAGAGGATACTTATTCTTAATCGTCACTTCGTTCAGCGAGCGATAGTCCACAACCAGCCTCTTGGTCTTATCTTTCTTTTCCACAAATAGGACGGGTGCTCCCCAAGACGACGTGCTGGGTTGAATGAACCCCTTGTCCAACTATTCCCTAAGCTGTTTCTTGAGTTCCTTTAACTCGTCCACATCCATCTTGTACGGTCTCTTAGCTATCGGCCCCGTGCCTGGCATTAAGTCAATGAGAAACTCGATATCACGGTCGGGTGGCATTCCGGGTAGCTCTTCTGGGAAGACATCTGGGTATTCCTTTACAATAGGTACCTCCTCCAAGCTAACCTCCTTAAGAGAGTTCACCATGACTTCTTTAAGTGCGAAATTCGACTTGATACGAATCCTCTTCCCTTCCGGTGTTGTGAGCATGACAGTCCTCTTGGCACAATCTATGACTCCTTCATATTCGGTCATCCAATTCATGCCCAAGATTATGTCTAATCCTTGTGATTCTAGAACTACTAGACTGGTGGGAAAAATGTGTGTCCCAATCCTTAGTTCTAAATCCCGGCAACCGGAGTTTGCCACTATTTCTCCCCCAGGAGAACTTACCCTTAGAGGAAGGTTTATAGTTTCCGTTGGTATCTTGCCTCTATCCACAAATACCCTTGATATGAATGAATGCGATGCACCGGTATCAAAAAGAACAACTGCAGGAATAGAATTGAGTTTGAACTTACCAATCACAGAGTCTGGCGCATCACAAGCATCCTCCATAGAAACATGATTTACCATGGCTTTGACAAACGGATTTGGCTTCTTCCCGTTCCCATTGCCATGGTTGTGTCCATTACTATTCCCATTGCCATTGCCATTGCCATTGCCATTCTTCCTCTCGGGGAAAGAGGTTGCATAGTGCCCTGTCTTGTTGCACTTAAAGCATGTCACCTCACTGAGATCCTTTCCATTGCCGCCATTGCCATTGCGGTTTTTGTGCCCATTGTGTTTGTGGCCACCATGGTTATGACCGTTATGGTTGTGGCCATTATTGTTATAAGGTGGTGGTGAGGAATTGCGCTGCTTATGGTATGGAACAGAATGTTTGTGAGGGTTGGATTTCCTCTTCCTATTTTCTATGCTCTTCCTCTTTGATTCAACCACAATGGCTCTGTCCAAGAGTTCCTGAAAGTTGTCAAATTTCTGAGCCACAAGCTGAATGGATATCTCATCATTGAGACCTCTTAAGAACTCCTCCTGTCTCTTGGCATCAATGGAAACATCATCGGGTGCATAACGGGCTAGCTTATTGAAAAGCTCACCATACTCGGTGACAGAACGGTGCAGCTGGTGTAGTTCGCGGAACTCGCGCCTCTTTAGAGCCATGACACCAGCAGCCACATGATGAGTACGAAAAGCTAACTCAAACTGTTCCCAAGTGATAGCATCAATGTCCGGGTGGGTGACTTGGTAGTTATCCCACCATTCTGCAGCAGGTCCCTCAAGCTGGTGTGCGGCATAACGCACCCTGTCGGCTCCGACAGCTTGCACGGTGTCTAACTTCTTGTTGATTGTACGCAGCCAGTCATCAGCGATGATTGGTTCAGTGCTGCTAGTGAAGGTAGGTGGGTTCAGCCTCAAAAACCGAGTCAAGCGATCCTGTTGGGGAGGTGGCGGAGGTGGTGGTGGCGGGTTGTTGTTGTTGTTCTGCATGTTCTGAGTGAGTAGTTGGATCAGCTGGTTCTGTGTGGCCAAAAGTTCTGCTATTTCTGGCGGAATTTCGGGGTTCGCACGTCTTGGTGGCATCTGTGGGGTTTTAAGAGAATAGTTAAGAAATAGACAGAAAGACTAAGTAGTAAACTCCTACCCTCATGAAAACACACCAAGCACACAAGGCATAACAACACAGATTTTTAACACAGGGAGCAACCAAGTATAACTAAACCAAACTTGTCTTGGTATTTATTACATTTACGAATAACGTTCTTCTATAGAATTAAAGGTGGTCCAACTACTACACATCCTCCACGCCTTCCTCTTCCTCGTCCTCGAACGAGTAGCCTTCTTGCTCTAGAGTTGTCTTGTACAACTCCATCTCCTTTGTGGTGGCTTCAAGCTTCTCTTGGAGGTCCTTTATCTCATCTTGCAGCTTCTTGGTAGTGGCTTCCAGCTGTTCCTGAAGTCCCTCCTTCTCGCTTTGCAGCTCCTCCACTAAACTTGTCTTCATTGCGGCTTCAAGTTGCTTTGCCAAGTCCCTCTTGGAAGCACGCACATCATTGATTATCTTGCAAAGGCCTTCAGTTTGTTCTTCATCTCCATCGATCTGCTGTTTAAGTTCCCTGATTCTCTTGTTTTTATTTATCACCCTCCTCTCTTGGTTAGCGAACTTCTTCTCTTGGTCCTGGAATTTTATCTCTTGGAGCTTCATTGCCTCTTCCTGCTACTTGATCATTTCTTCCTTCTCCTTGATGAGGGCGCATAGCTCGTCGTTCTTCAACATCTCGAGGAAGGTACCCTTTTCAAGGTCATGGATGTGGCACTCCAAGTCTTGATATTGTGTTCTTCGGCGTTTGGTAGAAGTTCTTTCCTCAAAGGTTAACTCCATGGGAATTCCTTCCTCATCTCTTCTTCCAAAGAGGCCGCCGCAGTGTCCTTGGAGAGCTTCATGATGACGTCCACACAGGCGACCAATGAGTTGCTGCAAGCTAATGCTAAGGGCCTTCTCCTTGGAATCGCTAACAATGTGGATTGCTATGTCTTCTTCCGGGTTCTTGCCTCGCTCTTTTCCTGGCTAGATGACCTTGACTCCCCAACAGCCGTCCTTGTGGAGTTTCTTCATTGTGCTCCCTTGGATTGTTGGGAGAGGAAGATCCAAACGCGTGAGTAGGTCCATGAGGCATCCTCCAAAGCGAAGGGGCTCGATGTCCGCGACGGTGTCGTAGAGGAAGCTTGTCATCTTTGAGTTAGAAGAAAGAGGGTTAGATACTTAAACAAGTAGAGGAAAACAGATACTAGATGTGTGGAAAAATAACTTAGTAGGAAACAAGTAAGGTACTAAAATTAGAGGTGGTTCCAATCCTAGGGTCACGTCCTACAGGCAACGATGTGCTCTGATACCATCTGTAGTGACCTCGGATCGGTAAGGATCCTAAGTCCCTGTGATTAACATGCTAGTCCCTGGATCAATAGCTAGCACTCACAGTCGATGAAATATCATGTAAAACACAAAGTCTTTATTACACGGAGAATCCAGAGTATGAATTTATTACAAAGGTTGCTTAGCATTATGCTAGCTCAAATAACAGCGGAAACATAAAAGCAGCATGAGTCCATCAACGCCCAGGCTTGTCGAGTGTAGACCCGCGACCACTACGCACCTTTCAATCTTCGGATTCTGCACATAAGACGTGCAGCCAACAAGTTGGGTCAATACTTTGAATGTATTGGCAAATTACACCAAGGAGAGAAAAGACTATCTCTACATGCAAGGCTGGTATAGGCTGTAGAGTTCATTTGCTCAAAGCTAATTTTTCTTAAGTAGAGAGAAGAAGAGAGGATTGTCCTACTTTGTAAACATTTTCTTAGATAAAATAAGGTCGAGTGGCACACGAGGATATTACGCACCAAGTGTCCAAACAACCAAACACTTGGATATTACGGACCAAGCGTCACTTGGATATTACACACCAAGTTCCCAAATTCCCACCCATTAGCGATATTACGCACGCCATGGGGTTTCAAAACTTTGTTTTAGAAAAGAGAGAGGAAGATCCTTCAGAGGCTCCATCCTTCAGACGCTCATTGTTGTTCTGTTACCGTGAACACGGCTGATCGATCAGATTGCAATACTCTCGAGAGTTTGTGCACTTTACCCACAATCCACGATCAAGTCCTTTTACAGATAAGACCATGGCGAGGCTTTCCCTTAGTAGCCCCTCTACCTTCCGGATCCAACCGTGCCAAGAACCTCCAAATGTTGGTACCCAGGTGAGGTTTCCCACTAAGTACTAGGCCAAGACAGAGCCCATAATGTATTGTGGTTGCACTGGAAGCTTCTGAATTCTGAAACATGGCAGACTTCTTTGATTCCTGGGCGGCCGTCCTCCACCAAAATCACACTCGTTGACCCGACAACCATTCCGCCCAGAAGAAAACTTAGTTTTATTTTGAAGTGGATTTGAGAAGAAAAGTTTGCTCTAGAGAGCCTTTATACTTAGTAAAATTCTTTGTCTTTCGACCCCCCCGACGGTACTTTGTATATATAGCATAGCAAGCAATACTTAGCAAAAACAAGGGTAACCTATTAGGATGGGAAATCCTAAGTATAGAGCTACTCATGGCATACTACAAAATCATCGCACTTGCAAAATAATACTAAGGAAAAATTCTACTAGATCATCCTACACATGCATACTACAGAATTTTTGAAGATCACATGCATAGAATCAAAACTGGGACAAAATTATGAACAAGTGGTGTAACTTGCCTTGATCCGAGCAACACTCTACACAATAGCACTCCTTAGCGCACTCCGAGCAATCTAACGATTCACAAACATAGAATTGATCACAACTTGCTCAAAGCATACACAAAGGAAAACATGCATGCATGCAACATGGTAGTTTATGCAAGGTTGGTTAAATTGATCGAGGTAGCAAGTTTGTGTTTTGATAGTGTAAGGGTGTCACTAGGATTTATTTTCCAAGGGTTTAGATCTAAGTTGAAACACTAAAACAATTTCGAGGATTATAGGAGATCAAACCATCTAAATAGCCCCAAGTTAGATCTAATAATCCTAAGCAAGGCTTGATGATTTGGATCAGTAGGTATTGTGGAAACAAAGTTATAGCAACAAGAATAAAAAAGAATAGAATTTTAATTATTTTTCTATAGATTAAACTCTCTAATCTAATGATTAGAATCTACACCTAAAACATTACTGTAAACCTACAATATTATTACATATTTGGATTCTACATAAAATTAGGAATCCAACGGTATATTACAAGCTAAATTTGGACAAATATTCGATTTTATATGATTTTCGCAAGTTTGAAATCTAAATCTAAAACAGATCTGAACTTTACTTAAAGAGCTTGCCAAGTGTCAGCGTCTGATTGGCCCTAGCTAGGTGACGCAGCGCTGGCGCGTGCGTGCTGACGCGCGCGGCCATGTGGCAAACCCCTATTCGCCGGTACCCCTTCGGCATAGTTCTAATCGTAGCCGTAGGTGGCAAATCGGACGGGCGAGGAGGCGCGGTGACTCACCGTGGTGGCGACGGCGGCGATGAGCGGCGGCGGCGTCGGTGGAGATGGCCGCCGGCGTTCTGGTGGCTCCCCCAGGCGGCGATGTGGTCGGCGGGGTGCGTCTGGAGCTCGCGGACTCGCCCGCAGCCTCGTCTGCGCTTCTCGTTTCCCCTTCCGTTGGCAAGGTCCCGCCGATCCTCCTCGTCTCCGGCGACGCGTCGACAAGAAATCGTCGATGATCTGCAGCAGTGGAGAGAGGGAAAAACGCACGGGGCGAATCAGCGGTGAACGAGGGAAAGCTTTAGAGGAAGGAAGGGGCAAGGGAAAGTCCCGAGCGTCTCGGTGAGGCCCAACCCGACGGCGACGACGGCGGAGCCTTCGTTTGGCTAGGGTTTTCGTCAGGGAAAAATCGAGCGGACGAACGAGGGTGGCGGGGTTTATAAGGGGACGGAGACTTGGGCGGGGGGTTTCGCAACCGCCGCGGAATCCTACCGGATTCGGTCGAAGGCGTGCTGCAGGGGGAGTCCTGCTCGAGGTAGGAGATGACCTCGTGGGTCCCAGCTGTCAGCGGCGGAGGGGAAAAGGTGGGCTGGCGCGGCGTGGGTGGTTAGCTGTCACGCGGCGCGGATGGGCTGGTGCTGCGGCTGGGTGGGCTGGCGAGCCGGCCCAGCTAGGTTTGGTTGTTAGCTTTTTTTTTATACCTTTTCTTTTTTCCAAATCTGTTTTACT
The DNA here is from genome assembly GCA_916181665.1 of Avena sativa. Classification (NCBI taxonomy): domain Eukaryota; kingdom Viridiplantae; phylum Streptophyta; class Magnoliopsida; order Poales; family Poaceae; genus Avena; species Avena sativa. The sequence continues at coordinate 306,019,233 of OV702280.1, read as the reverse complement.
AATTCGCTTGTAACTTTTGCATAGCAAGTCCAAACTTGGTTAAACTTGTTTCCAAATTTTTGTAAAAATGAGGTGGTCAGCATAAGACCAAGGATATATATATATTTTTTTTACCAGGTTTTGGATGGTTCAACAAGATTACTTCTTCCTTGCTCACATAGATGGATTTCTTTATTAGGATTTTAGTAGATTTTGTTGTTAGGGTTTTGTTGCAAAAAGAATCATTCGTAGGATGCAATGATGCAAGGATGAGGCATGCCACTAATAACATCCTATTATAAAAATCTGGGATGTTACACCGTCGGCCCCCTGCTTCCTCTTCTATCCTTCAGCGAGGACCTATGGTGAGTTTGGTTCCCCTCTCCTGGTGCTCTCTGTGTTTGCTGATTCGATACTAGATGTTAGCAGTGTCCTCTCTGGCTACTGTCTGATTCAGATTAGGATGATTATCCCTTTTGGGTTCCTGTGATGTGCTTGTTCATGTACTGGATGAATTGATTCGCGTTTAGATGATCTGTACACATGCTAAATGCTTATTGGCCTGAGGATTGTTGCTTAAAATGATATATGATGTTTCTGGCGGCTTACTAGATGATTTGATGCTTGGATTGCATCTGATTCAGATGATGTGGTTGTATGGGAAACATGCTTGGTAAAGCCAATGATTTGATAGCTTCCTACTGTTTATTGGATTCATGGTCCTGATTATGGTAGGATATAGCTACTGTCCTAGTGCTGTTAGTTTGGGAATTAACATGTGGTCTGAGATCATCATGATCTCAAACAGTGAAGTGTAACATAAAAATATCCTAGTTATGATTCCTGTGTTAATAGGAAAATGATTAGTTAGTTGATTGTTTGAATCTATGATGATTTACTGTCTTTCCTGATTCATAATGGATTGTTATTGTGACACCATCATGTATGGCACACAAGTTTGATTCTAAACCATGGATTTGGTTAGTTTATGTTTAAAATAATCTTGGCTTTGAAACATAAATATAGATGCTCTTCTCTGAATTCCCTATGACCAATGATGTTGGCTGAGGCTTAGGGATTCAAATCTTATCTAATTGGTTCATCTAGATAGTCCTGGTAGTGCTACCAGCTATTCTTTATTGAATCATAGCTTGGAAAAATGATAGTGAGCTTGATCAATCTATGGATCCCAAAGATTTGTTTCTAAGGTGCTACCCTTCTTTTAGGGATGTGCCTAGAAATAGATCATAGGTATATGTATGATTAAATTGTAGAATATTGTTTGACAACCAGAGCAAGGATGTTGCTCTGAGCTCTGGTTGGATTCTGGTGCTTTGCTGTTTGCCTTTAGATTTTCAGAAATCCCTATGATGGATTCACCCCACTTGGGTGTCTTCTGAGGGTTTGTTTTGTAAAACAACGCATGCCTTTCTCTAAATAAGGTGATTAGATCATGTGAAGGTTTTATGAAACTCACCACAAAAGCTGATATTTGTGGAATAAGTTGGTGATGATCTTGATCTGGTTTTGCTGGACTCCTGTGCTTGATCTGGAGCTAGCCTGCTCCTCCTAGCTCCTGGGCTTGGCCTTGATGTCCACCTGGTTCATCCCCCTCCTTATGTCACCATCCTGGTGATGTTTGGGTTAATCTGGTGGTTGGTTTGGCTGCTGTTCTTGGTTTACTTGCTGTTCACCCTAGCTGTGTTGTGGTGTGGTGTGGTGTGGTGTGGTGTGGTGTGGTGTGGTGTTGCATTGAGGTGCTTCCCCACAGCTGTGCTCTGGTTTTGTTTGATCTGGCTGTGCTTGTGAAGTCGACAGCACACCCTTTGCATGCTTGTGTGTGTGCAGCCTGTGTGCCTGCTCTGTACATATGGATAGGTTTAGAAAATTTGAACTTACTATTACCAATCTACTTTTACCTTGGCTGGTGAATTGGTCCCTTTTTGGCTGTCATTTGTATTCTGGCTGGGAATTTATGAAAGATGAAATCTTTCATATTGGTGTAACTTGCCCCTCCTTAACATTTCTCAATGATGAGATTGTCAAGTGCACCTCACTGACATATCTGAGAGAAATATCTACTAACACTAATCTTGTTTTTATTTCTGTTTAATCTTTGTTTTGCAGGTTCAAAGATAAAGATGAAGATGTAGTTTAGGTTTTAGATATAGGATAGTTAGTAGATGTAATTTTCTTAGTCCTTTGTAATTTTTCTTTTATAGTTCTTGTAATCTTTATTTTAGTCAATTGTAATAAAGATTATATTATTAATAAAGAATATCCTTATTCTTTATTCTGTTGTGATTTGTTTATGTCTTTATAATATGAAAATGAATTTCATAATTTCTATTGTTTTGAGATTTAAGTTATACTACCTATATCTTAATTAATTTAAGATTCAAATCTTATATCTAAATCTTTTAAATTATTATTCAAACACTTAAGTTTTTTTTGAATTCAAACCCATTTCAAAACACACATACTTCTTTTAAGATCACATCAAAGTTTATAATAATCCTCCTTTAAGTCTAAATCTAATCTTAAAGTAGAAATAAACATTGATCACTTAAAGTTTTATTTGGCGAAAACTTTACCCACCTTTTCACAAATAGATGCATGCAACAATACATAATCCTAAATCTACCCTTTGTTAGGTTCCTAAATGCTAGGATGTTACAGCTTGGCAGCGGCGAGCGGCGGTGACGCACTGGCTACGGCGTTGCGGCGGCTACAGGAAGCGAGGGAGAGGATGAGGCGGATCACCGAGTTTGCAGTGACGAGAGGATGCTCGAGGTGGTTTAAGTGGACGAAGGGGCACACGAGGATGACGTGAGTCGCTCACCGGAGATGGTCCTGGCGACGGGCGAGCTCGACGTCGTCGTTAGCGAGGCTGTACGGCACGGGAAGACAAATTGAAGGGTGCGTTAGACACGCGCGAGTAAGGAGAATAGGCGTGCGTCAACCAGAGAGGAGGGGGCGGTCAGGTCTCACCGTGGGGGGTCATCGGAGTGGAAGCAGTAGGTGGCGGCGTTCAGTCGAATACGAAGGCGAGGTTGTGGGGCATGCGCGGGCGAACAGAGACTACAAGCAGATGCGGGAGACACTGGCGAGCATGCTCGGGTGAGTCAGGGGCAGTGGGGGTGGTTGTGCTCGCCGGAATCGGCAGGGAATGGTCGTCGGAGCAGTGGTGTGTTGGCGAGAAATTGAGGTAGCCCTGGGACGGAGAGGTGTGGGAAATTGAGGGGAAAGGGAGAGGGGAGACAGGCGCTTAAGAGGGCGAGATCACGGGCAAGAATCATGCGGCCATTAATGCGAGGAATTAACGGCAGAGAACGACAGTGAGGGAGAGGGGGAACGGGTCGCGGGCTAGACGATGATGACGTGTTCGGTGGGGTCCTGCGGTCAGCGAGGTGAGAGGTTATGCGCGGGGTTGTTTTGTCAGTGACAGAGAGGGGTACTGGGCGCGGTGACAAATGTAAAGGTTCGGGGGAGAGAGGTGGGCTGCGTTGGGCGAGTTGGGCCTGCTTAGTTGGGCTGGGGTTTCTGTGTTGTTTCTCTTTTCTATTTTTTCTTTCTGAAACTTTTTTCCTTTTCTATTTTCTGTTTTTCAATTCAAACATTCATTTGAGTTCAGATTTCTTTTTCAAATCTTTTCCAAAATTTTAGTAGGTTTTTAATCTATTTAATTATGTATTTTAAAGTACATTTTAGAATAATTTCTTTTATTCTTTTATGGTTTATTATTTATTTAAAATAGACATTTTGTATTTATTTAAATAAGGGTTTAAATATGTTTTCAAACTTCTATTTGAATTCCATTTTTTACCAAACCTTTTTTAGTAGGTTTTAACTATTTAATATTGTGATTAAATAGTCCACTCGAATTATTTCAAATAGTTTCTTATGATTTATTATTTATTTTAATTGGGCCTTTTGCCTTATTTGAATATGGTTCCAAATCATATAATTTTATTTAGTTAATATTTTATTATTTTCAAGTTAATTAAATAACTTTTAAATAATCTTTTACTTATTTTTATTAATCAATAACACATTTGTTTGTGGATTTATCCAAGATTTAATTTGGCTTTTAATTATTCCTTATTTATTTATTTATTTCTTTCTTTCTTTATCTTATAAAATCCATATCTTTTTATTTATAGTTCCAAATTTGGTGATTCCAACTTGTATGATTTTATTTAATATTTGTTTATCTTTTTAAATCCTTTTAGGATTACTTTGCTCAAGATTTGGTATGGATTTTAGATAGGATATTTATTAGCCTTGGAAATTATTTCCTTTTATCTTATTAAATTCATAAGTTTTTATCCATGGCTCCAAATTAAATGAAACCAATTTATATTGTTTTATAATATTTTTATTTATCATTTTTGATCATTTATAAATGTTTTTTGACAAATTTTTGTATGTATAAAATCCATAGTCTTAGAGAGATCTTGGAAATGATTTATTCCATTAGGGTTTTAGTTTTATTTTCCGAAGTGTTTAAATTCAAGATTCTTTCCATGCATGGGGTTTTGAATTAAATTTTCCAAGTGTTTAAATTTCCAGATACATTCATTGATGAATGCATTTCACTTGATTGAAATTTTGTTTGATTCCCTTTTCATTCAAATTTTGTTCAAGAAGGGTTTTGATGTTTCCATTTAGAAACAAAAGTTTCTTTTCACCCTAAATTTCAACAATTATTTCTTTTGATTATTTATTTTTCACATTTCAAAATTTTGAAAATTTTGGGATGTGACAAAGACGCTCCAAGAACAACACAACTATGCATGAAACAATAAAAACAAAGTGTCTAGAAAGAGAACTAAGCTTTTTATTGATGAAGAAGGGGATGCCTTGGGCATCCCCAAGCTTTGAGGCTTGTACCTCTTGAATATTTCTTGGGGTGACATGGGGTGGCATCCCCAAGGTTGAGTTTTTTCCATCATTCATATCATTACATCCCTCTTTCCCTACACTTGAAAATTTTCCTTCATACAAAACTTCACACAATCTTCATTAGCAACATTAGTGCATTCAAAAGTAATAGAAACTTTTGGGTTTAGTTCAAAACAGAAAAACTTCCAATAAGAACACAAGGTACTATAGAAACTTCCACAAAAATCTCAATTTACCAAAAATAACTAAAAAATAAATCAATAAGAAGCAAATGCAAATAATGGCAGAAATCTGTCAAAATAGACCAGCAGGTGAAAAGCGATTTTTTCGAAGCCCTTTTGTTGCTCAAATCAAAAAGTTCCGATCTAACGAAAGTTGTCTAACAACCTGGGGGATTTACTCAGAAAATTACAGCTTAATCCAAGATAGAGAGAGTTTTCACGAATTTGTACAGTGAAGCACAAAATTTTGTTTCGGGACAACAACTTCCCCCAATCTTACTTATCTCTCATTAGAGGTTATTCTTGGCACAAAAATCAAATAAAATGGACAAGGAGAGGTTATTACAAGTAATAATTTCCAAGACTCAAGAAAACTATTGGGTTATCTCCCAAGTAGTACTTTTCTTTAACGCCTTTAAGTTAGGCACAAGAAGCAGGAATTAAGTATTTTCAAATGAAGAAGCATTAAGATGAATACTCGAAATTTTTCAACTAAGAAAGGTTTCTCATCCAAATGAGTTGTAGAGGATCCTCTCTCAGTACTCCTTGGTTTACTACTTTCATCAAAAGGATTTTTAGGGACAATCCAATCAAAATTCCTTTCTAAGGCTTCATGCATTCCTACTAGTTTAAAAGGTATGGGTATTTAAATTTCCTCTCCATTGGGTTTGGGTTTAGTTTTGTCCAACTTTTCTAATGTACCCATAACATCTACACATGAGCCTAGTATATTAAAACATTAAAAAACCTTTTTGGATTCTTTAGCAACATCATTAAACTCCTTTAGCAAAGTTTCTAGAATAAAATCTCTCTTTTCAGCATCCTCAATTTATTTTAGTTTAAGAAACATTATTTGCATCATGGGGTTAAGGTTAACAAACCTAGACTCCAACATGTGAACTAAAAAAGCTGCGGCAATTTCATAAGTAGGATCAAGTTCAACTAAGGATCTTCCTCAATATCCTCATGTTTGCTAACATGATTAAATAATTCTTCAATATTTTCTGTCCCAATTATGGAGCCACTACCTATTGAAAGGTATTTTAGGGTGAACTTAGGGATCAACATGGTGGGCAAGAGCACGGTGACAACTAGGGGAAGAACTATTTTTTTGTGTTTTTGAAAAGAAAAGGCAAACCAAAGGAAACTATTTTTTTGTATTTTTTGATAAAAGTGAAGGGAATATGCCCTGAGAGGCAATAATAAAGTGTTTATTATGTGTATTCCAAGTATATGATAGATGTTTATTTTGCATGCTATAATTGTATTAATACAGAAACGTTAATACATGTGTGTTTAATAAACAAAGAAAACGTTCCTAGTTATGCCTCTCTCATAAACTAGCTCGTTGATTAACAAGATGATCACAGTTTCCTGATCATAAACCTTGGATGTTGTTAATAACGATATCACAACATTAGTGTAATGATGTGATGAACATTCATCCGAAGTATAGCATTACGATCAAAGTCACTGAGTTTATTTGCTATAACAACTTACGAAGTGATCCTAATCGTTAGACCATGAGATCATGTCAATCACTAACACCGGAAGAGTTTCTTGATGACATCAAACGTCACACCGTAACTGGGTGATTATAAAGATGGCTTCATAACTACTAAAGTGTTATGTTGAGGCTCATGGATCGAGAGTGGAATTTGTTCATCCCGATGACGGATAGATATACTCTGGGCCCTCTCGGTTATGGTCGGGCACAAAAAACCGAAACCGAAGACCGAAACCAAAAAAACCGGGACCGAACCCGAAATATCAGGTAATTCGGTCTTTGGGTATGTGTTCGGTCCTGGCAGTTACATGACCGAAATAATAACGGTCTGTTCGGTTGTTTGTAGTTGAAGCCCGATTCAACCGAATAGACCGAAATTTCTAGTACCGCGAAGCTCCCCATTGCCAGAATATGTCCAGCTGTAGCCCAAGAGAGGCCCGGCCTTCTCATTTTCCTTGCTCCCTCGTCACTCCCAGCTCTCCTTGACCTACAGCCGTCGCCCGCCGCCACACAGCAGCAACCAGCAAGCCAACCAGGAGCCCAGGACCTTGCCCTGCCGCCCGTCGCCAGATCCCTACCCAAGCGCACCTCCGGTCCTTCGCCGTCCCCGACTTTCCGCCACAGCTCCGACCTGAAGGCGCTGCGCCGCGGCCACACCCCGATGAGGCGACGACGCGACGCCGTCTCCAGTAGTCCAACGAGGCGACGACGACGAGGCGCCGCGGCCACAGCTCCAGCTCCAGCACCCCGACGGCGAAGCTTCTTCCGGTAAGTTCCCGTGCGTCTCCAACCTCGGGGCGCCGCCCGCCGCCACGTGACCAAGCCCCAACCCAAGGTAAGAAATCTGCACCTCCCGTTGCACTTGTATACTTACATGCATTCGTTGGAGATAATTTGTTGGAGGCTTGTAGAAGTAGAACACTAGTAGATTGTTATACACGCCTTTGTTCTGTACTTATTCATGCAGACTGTTATACATGTTCTCAGCTATTGGGAATCGAGAGTGAATCACAGATTTTTTGCTGTTTTTTTTGTAGATGGCATCCAAAAACAGTTGAAGAGCCGGACTATTTTGTTGTTCAGCACAGGAACTTTCTCTTCCGGATGCAGAGGCAGATGAAGCGATCAGTGGTTACAATCAGCCATGTTCTTTAGTTGTATTTATCTAGACACTGATTTACTAACACCATTTATGTTACCCTTGCGGATGCATTATTGCTGGACTTGCAATCGGGCAGGTTCTTCATACATTTCTGTTGCATCTACAATCATCCAGGTGTCCATGTTCCTTCATATATTTATGTTGCTACTACATGAGTATTGTTATTTTCTGTCCATGCTCCTTGATATATTTGTATTGCTATTAGGCTACTACATGAGAAATATATTGTGTCCATTGTTCTTTGCTACTAAATGAGTATAGCTGATACAATTAGACAGTGCTACTAAATGACTATACCTTCTGTCCATTCCTTTTTTAGATAGAAAATATAAGCTGAAAGTTCAGTTGTTGCTGCATCGCCGTACACGACCAAGTAAAGCAAGTTCACCAATGAAATGTGAACGTCCAGAATGGTGTACAACTCTACATGGATGTGCACGATTCAGCAAGTTTATATCATATATTGTGCTTGTGATCTGTGAGCTTGTGATGTGTAAGACTGTGATTGTGAACATGGTCATGGATGTGCAAGCCAAGCATTTTGATGTTCTACATGGATGTACTATACTTGTGATCCGTGAGACTGATTGTGAGTTGATGTTTGTCAAGTGGTGAGCGACTATGTGAAAGTAAGAGTGTGACTATGTAGTCTGTGTCAGTATGTAATAACTATTAATTGCTACTTTGCTTTGAACTATCAGCTATCTCTTCTCTATTTGGGTAATATGGTTATGCCCGAAGACCGGACCGAAAAGACCGAAGACCGAATGCAAAAGGACCGAAATAACCGAAGGTAATACGGGTAGCATTTTTGGATGACCGAAAAGACCGGACCGAGCAGACCGAACAGACCGAATGCCCGGGCAGACTCTCGGTGATATCACATTAGTTAGCTTGCAAGCAAGTGATTTGATCACTAGAATGTTATATCACGGGAACGAGAAAAGAGTGCATGTCGGTAATGAGATCAAACTAGGTATGGAGATACTGATGATCGAATCTCGGACATGTAATATATCGTGAAATAAAAGGATTAATATACTAGCGTAAAAGGTTCCGACGATCACAGGAAAGTCATTGTTGAATGTGTGGGAGTCAGTATGGATCTCCAGGTCCCGCTTCTGATTATTGATTGGAGAAGGGTCTCGATCATGTACACATTATTCGCGAACCGTAGGGTGGCACACTTAAGGGACACTGACATCCAATTGGATCAAAAGTTTCATGCCGGAAAGAATAACAAGCGCATCAATTTATTTCACTAGATACCGAAACAAGGTTTCAGGTGAAATTGCAGAAAGTGTTTTTACATGTGAAATGGAATACTAGCAAGGGGTTATATGTGAATGTTTTTCATTAAAGTAATTTACAAAATTCTGAATAAATAAAAGGAGTTTTATTTAATGAGAGTTTGCATTAAATTTGGTGGAAATTTAATAGCAATTTTGAGTGGGATTTTGAGTGGAGGAAATTGAAGAGATTTTTGTGAGTGGAGTGTCCACCCACATGAATGAAGGAGGGGAGGGGGCAGCCCCCATGTCCGGCGGCCACCCCCTTGGGTGCCCCCTTCCTCCTATAAAAGGCACCCCCTCTCCTCTCTCTCACTAACACCTCCTCGTGAAGGATCTCTCTCCCACTCTAGAATTTATACCCCATGGTCTCGGACTAGCGAGATGCATGTTCCCGGTGGCTATTCAGCAAGAAAGGGTTGTGCTTCCGCTGCATCGCTGGAGCAAGGAGGCGGAGGTTGCTCGGTGTCTTGTACGTGTGTGCTAGCACGGATGCACTGCTGTTTTGCGGCGCTAGGACTTCCTCTCGATCTTGAGATCGGCAAGAGATCGTCTACATCAACCATGAGTTTAACTCGTTAAGCTTTGTCGGTCTTCAAGGGTATGTTCTCTACGGATATATATCCGCCCGTGTTTATATCTAGTAGATAGATCTTGGTACATAGTTCCCATCGTAGGATTTTTTTTTGTTTTCTATGCTGCGAACCCTACAATGGTATCAGAGCCGGATCTATGCATAGATGCTTTACACGGGTAGTACACATATGAGTATGTGGGCGATGATGATCATGTTGTTGCTTCTTAGTTGTAATTTTGGATATTGGTGGCATAGTGGGATGAAGCGGCCCGGACAAACTTTACATGTCCTCGCACATGGGACCTATTCCACGCCTTACATGCAACTAGTTTGCATAAGTGGCTAGCGGGTGTCTGTCTCTCCTACTATAGTCAATATCTATTTTGCAATGAGTTGTCAACAATTTGGTTATCCTCGTTGTGGTTCATGTTCGTAGGTATGAACGGTTCTATCTTCGAAAGCCCTAAGCCACTAAAACTTGCAATGTATAAATTAGAGGCGTCTAGTTTAGTTTGTTGCTGGGCTAGTGTTATGATATGGTGATGTTGTAAGTAGAAGTATGAGATGAAACTCTTACAACATACATAACGTGTAAGTTCCATAGACCCTGGCCTTACACATAAAGGTATGATAGTGATCATACCATGGTGCACATGATAGAGATCATATGCGGGAACCATATCATTTCACTAATAAACATGTGATGTTTGATAGCATCTTATATTGCTTGTTTGGAGTTTTATTAGCATAATAAGATGATCCCTCATTTAAATATCAAGACAAGAATGTGTTCTTCCTTTAGTATGCACCGATTATGTTTTCGTCGCTCCAAGACATCACGTGATGATCGGGTGTTCTTGGATCCACGATCATATTTAGGATGTAAGACAGTTACACACGCGAATACTAAGGTTCTAACTTGGCGAGCCTAGCATGTACGGACATGGCATCGAAACACGGACCGAAAGGTTAAGCATGAGTCATATAGTAGATATGATGCCCATTTGATGCTCGCCTTTGAAGCTACACCGACTCACGTGATGATCGGACTTGGTGTAGTGGATTTGGTTCATGTAATCACCAAAAAGGCACGAGGGATGTCGTTTTTGAGTGGGAGTTCATTCTTAATGTGGATTAGTTGAACTCAATCTATCATAAACTTAGTCTAAACTTTACAAATTCTGTTGTAGATGGCACCACCTGCTTTTAATTTCAATGTGTTCATGGAGAAAGAGAAACTTGCAACGAACGGTAGAAACTTTACCGAATGGGCCATGAATTTGAGAATTCTCCTCTCTGCTGCACAAAAGCAATATGTGCTAGAAGCGCCGCTAGGCCCCCCACATTTCGATGATGCCCCTGACGAGGAGAAGAATGTCTATCAGACTCGTCAGGAGGACCACAACTTAGTTCATTGCGGCATATTGTATGGGCTAGAGCCAGAACTTAGAAAGCGTTTCGAAAACGACAATGCATTTGATACAATGGGTGAGTTGAAAATGATTTTCGACACACATGCTGCTGTGGAGAGCTACAATGCTTCAGAAAAGTTCTTTAGCTGCATGATGGAAGAGCACAACTCCGTAAGTGAGCATGTAGTCAAGATGTCAGGTTACGCCGATAAGCTTGTGTCGACTTTGGCATCCATCGTGTTCTGCAGTCTTTGCCACCTAGCTATAAGAGCTTCATGATGAACTATAATATGCAATGCATTAAGAAGTCTCTCCCCGAGCTTCTGTCAATGCTTAAAACTGCAGAAGTGGAGATCAAGAAGGAACATCAAGTGTTGATGATCAATAAGAACACTGGTTTCAAGAAAGACAAGAAGGGAAAACGGAAGGGAAGTAAGGGCGGCAAGCAGGTTGCCGTGCCTGAAAAGAAACCCCGAGTTGGACCTAAGTCTGATACCGAGTGCTTCTATTGTAAGGGGACTGGCCACTGGAAGCGCAACTGCCCCAAGTATTTGGCAGACAAGAAGGCCGGCAAGGCAAACAAAGGTATATATGATATACATGTTATTGATGTGTACTTGACTAGTGCTCGCAGTAGCACCTAGGTATTTGATACCGATTCTGTTGCTAATATTTGTAACTCGAATAAGGGGCTGTAGAACAAGCGACCTCTAGCAAGGGGTGAGGTCAAGATGCGTGTGGGCAATGGATCAAGCATTGATGTGATCGCCGTCAGAACGCTGCCTCTCCACTTACCGTCGGGATTAGTAATAAACTTAAATAATTGTTATCTGGTGCCAACACTAAGCATGAACATTGTATCTGGATCGTGTTTGATGCGAAGTGGTTATTCATTTAAATCCGAGAACAATGGTTGTTCTATTTATATGAATGAAATCTTTTATGGTCATGCACCAATGATGAATGGTTTATTTCTATTGGATCTCGATAATAGTGTTACACATATTCATAATTTTGATGCTAAAAGGATTAAACTTAATGATGATATATCCGCATATATGTGGCACTGCCGTCTAGGTCATATTGGCGTTAAACGCATGACGAAGCTCCATTCGGATGGACTTTTGGAATCACTTGATTTTGAATCATTTGATACATGTGAGCCATGCCTTATGGGCAAGATGACTAGAACGCCGTTTTCCGGTTCAATGGAACGGGCGACATATTTATTGGAAATCATACATTCTGATGTATGTGGTCCAATGAGTGTGTCGGCGCGAGGTGGATATCGTTATTTTGTTACTTTCACGGATGATTTAAGTAGATACAGTTATATCTACTTGATGAAACACAAGTCTGAAACCTTTGAAAAGTTCAAGGAATTTCAGAATGAAGTGGAAAATCATCGTAATAGAAAGATCAAATTTCTACGGTCCGACCATGGAGGTGGGTATCTAAGTTATGCGTTTAGCACTCACATGAAAGAGTGTGGAATTGTTTCACAACTCACACCTGCCGGAACACCACAGCGAAATGGTGTGTCAGAACGTTGTAATCATACTTTATTGGATATGGTTCGATCTATGATGTCTCTGACGGACTTGCCGTTGTCATTTTGGGGTTATGCACTAGAAACTGCTGCATTCACTTTAAATCGGGCACCATCTAAATCCGTTGAAAAGACACCGTATGAATTATGGTTTGGAAACAAACCTAAGATGTCATTTCTTAAAGTTTAGGGATGCGATGTTTATGTGAAGAAACTTCAACCGGATAACCTTGAACCCAAAGCGGAAAAATGCGTCTTCATAGGATACCCTAAGGAAACTATTGGGTATTCCTTCTATCACAGATCCGAGGGCAAGGTTTTTGTTGCCAAGAATGGATCCTTTCTAGAGAAAGAGTTTCTCGCGAAAGGTGTGAGTAGTCGGAAGGTAGAACTCGAAGAGGTTATTGAACCTTCTCTTCAAAGTATGGCGAGTAGCGCATCGCCGGAAGTCGTTCCGGAGTTGGCTTCACCAGTTGAAGAGGGAACTAATGATAATGATCATGAAACTCCGAAAGAGAGTACTACCGAACCTCGCATGTCTAGCAGGACACATGCAGCTACCGAGCTGTACGGAAATCCTATCATGAATTTCATGGTTGATGAAAATGATGACCCTGCGACGTATGAGAAGCGATGATTAGCCCGGATTCCAACAAATGGTTAGAAGCCATGAAATCCGAGATGGAATCCTTGTATGAAAATCAAGTTTGGAACTTGGTGGACTTACCTCACGACCGTAAGGCCGTGGAGAATAAATGGATTTTCAAAAGGAAAACTGACGCTGATGGTAATGTGACCGTCTATAAAGCTCGACTTGTCACAAAGGGGTTTCGACAAATTCAAGGAGTTGACTATTATGATACATTCTCTCCCGTAGCGATGCTAAAATCAGTTAGGATTATGTTAGCAATTGCTGCATATTTCGATTATGAGATATGCAGGTGGATGTCAAAACCGCGTTTCTCAATGGTAATATTGAAGAAGAGTTGTATATGATACAACCAAAGGGTTTTATCGATCCTAAGGATGCTAACAAGGTGTGCAAGCTTCAGCGATCCATCTATGGATTGAAGAAAGCATCACGAAGTTGGAATCTCCGCTTTGATGAGGTGATCAAAGAGTTTGGATTTTTGCAAACTTATGGAGAAGCTTGTATTTACAAGAAAGTGAGTGGGAGCAATGTGGCATTTCTGATACTATATGTGGATGACATATTATTGATCGGAAATGATATAGATCTTTTAAACAGTGTTAAAAGTTATCTAAACAGCAAATTTTCAATGAAGGACCTAGGTGAAGCGTCATACATATTAGGCATAAAGATCTATAGAGATAGATCTAGGCGCCTAATAGGGCTATCGCAAAGTACATACCTTGATAAGATTTTAAAGAAGTTTAAAATGGACAAAAGTAAGAAGGGGTTCTTACCTATGTTGCAAGGCACGACATTGAGTAAGACTCATAGTCCGGCTATGGCGGAAGAAAGAGAGATAATGGACAAAGTCCCCTATGCTTCAGCCATAGGGTCTATAATGTATGCCATGCTATGTACAAGACCGATGTGGCACACGCTATTAGTTTGACTAGTAGGTACCAATCGGGTCCAGGTTCGGAACACTGGAAGCGGTCAAGAATATCCTTAAGTACTCGCGAAGAACTAAGGATATGTTTCTTGTATACGGAGGTAAAGAAGAGCTCATCGCTAAATGTTATGTTGACGCTAGCTTTGACACCGATCCAGATGATTCTAAGTATCAATCTGGATACATATTTCTCATGAATGGCAGAGAGGTTAGTTGGAGGAGCTCCAAACAACCTGTGGTGGCGGGATCAACAACGGAGGCCGAATATGTTGCTGCTTCGGAAGCTGCTCAGGAAGCAGTTTGGATGAAGGATTTCATATCCGAACTAGGTGTGGTTGCAAGCGCGTTGGACCCAATGGTGATCTATTGTGACAACAATGGTGCCATTGCCAATGCCAAAGAACCAAGGTCTCACAAGCATTCCAAGCATATTAAGCGCCGGTTTCACTCCATCCACGAGCATGTCAAGGATGGAGATATAAAGATCTGTAAAGTACATACGGATCTCAATGTAGCAGATCCGTTGACTAAAAATCTCCCTAGAGAAAAACATGATCAACACCAGAACTCCATGGGTGTTAGATACATCACTATGTAACTAGATTATTGTCTCTAGTGCAAGTAGGAGACTGAAGGGAATATGCCCTGATAAGCAATAATAAAGTGTTTATTATGTGTATTCCAAGTATATGATAGATGTTTATTTTGCATGCTATAATTGTATTAATACAGAAACGTTAATACATGTGTGTTTAATAAACAAACAGAAAGTTCCTAGTTATGCCTCTCTCATAAACTAGCTCGTTGATTAACAAGATGATCACAGTTTCATGATCAAAGACACTGGATGTTGTTAATAACAATATCACAACATTAGTGTAATGATGTGATGAACATTCATCCAAAGTATAGCATTACGATCAAATTCATTGAGTTTATATTGCTATAACAACTTACGAAGTGATCCTAATCCTTAGACCATGAGATCATGTCAATCACTAACACCGAAAGAGTTTCTTGATGACATCAAACATCACACCGTAACTGGGTGATTATAAAGATGGCTTCAGAACTACTAAAGTGTTATGTTGAGGCTCATGGATCGAGAGTGGAATTTTTTCATCCCGATACAGATAGATATACTCTGGGCCCTCTCGGTGATATCACATTGGTTAGCTTGCAAGCAAGTGATTTGATCACTAGAATGTTATATCACGGGAACGAGAAAAGAGTGCATGTCGGTAACGAGATCAAACTAGGTATGGAGATACCGATGATCGAATCTCGGGCATGTAATATATCGTGAAACAAAGGGATTAAGATACTATCATAAAAGGTTCAGACAATCGCAGGAAAGTCATAGTTGAATGTGTGGGAGTCAGTATGGATCTCCAGGTCCCGCTTCTGTTTATTGATCGGAGAAGGGTCTTGATCATGTCCGCATTATTCGCGAACCATAGGGTGGCACACTTGAGGGACACTGACATCCAATTGGAGCAAAAGTTTCATGCCGGAAAGAATAACAAGCGCAGGAATTTATTTCACTAGATACCGAAACAGGTTTTCGGGTGAAATTGCAGAAAGTGTTTTTGCATGTGAAATGGAATACTAGCAAGGGATTATATGTTAATGTTTGTCATTAAAGTAATTGACAAAATTATGAATAAATAAAAGGAGTTTTATTTAATGAGAGTTTGCATTAAATTTGGTGGAAATTTAATAGCAATTTTGAGTGGGATTTTGAGTGGAGGGAATTGAAGAGATTTTTGTGAGTGGAGTGTCCACCCACATGAATGAAGGAGGGGAGGGGGCATCCCCCATGGCCGGCGGCAACCCCCTTGGGTACCCCCTCCTCCTATAAAAGGCACCCCTCTCCTCTCTCTCACTAACACCTCCTCGTGAAGGATCTCTATCCTCCTCTAGAATTTATCCCCCATGGTCTTGGACTAGCAAGATACATGTTACCGGTGGCTATTCAGCAAGAAATGGTTGTGCTTCCACTGCATCGCTGGAGCGAGGAGGCGGAGGTTGCTCGGTGTCTTGTACGTGTGTGCGAGCACGGATGTGCTGCTGTTTTGCGACGCTAGGACTTCCTCTCGATCTTGAGATCGGCAAGAGATCGTCTACATCAACCACGAGTTCAACTTGTTAATCTTTGTCGGTCTTCAAGGGTATGTTCTCTACAGATATACATCTGCCCGTTGTTTGTATCTAGTAGATAGATCTTGGTACATAGTTCCCATCGTAGGGAATTTTTTGTTTTCTATGCTGCGAACCCTACAAAAAGAAGCAAGCAAAACAAAAACAAAGTAAAGAGAGTGGTTGTGAAAGACTCCCCTTGTGAAGCTGTCCGTACTCCCTAGCAACGACGCCAGAAAAATCCTTGATGAGCTCAGATCATTGTAGATCTTCGTTGGGAAACCCTAAGAGGAAGGTATGATGAGCACAAGAATAAGTTTTCCCTCAGTGATGAAACCAAGGTTATCGAACCAGTAGGAGGAAGGAAACAACCCCAAAGTGTTGCTAACAACTTGGAATCCTGCACAACATAAACTAAAGACTTTTCCCCAACTTACAATGAGGCTGTCAATCTCACTGGTTTGCTGAAAACAAAGGGTTAAACGTATGGTGTGGAAGGTAATGGTAGCTTGCAGAAAGTAAACAGTAACAGTGGAATATGTATCAATTGTAAAGATTGGACTGGGGTCCACAGTTCACTAGAGGTGTTCTCCTTAAGATAGATAACATAACATGCTGGGTAAACAAATTACAGCGAGGCAATTGACAAGACAAAGCAAGGCATAACAATGCAATACTAGACATTAATGATCCTATGAGACATGATTGGGCAATGAAACAATATACATAGACCGCCATCCAACTACATCTATGACTAGTAATCCACCTTCAGGTTATCATCCGCCCCCCTCTAGTATTAAGTTGCAAGCAACAGATTATTGCTTTAAGCAAAGTGTGTGAGTTAAATAATACAATTGTTCCATGAACAAAAGATCTTTGTTTTGTCCCTACTATGAACAACACATCTACAACCTTAGAGATTTCTGTCACTTCCCCAGATTCAATAGAGGCATGAGCCCACTATCGAGCATAAATACTCCCTCTTCAAGTCACTAGCATCTACTTGGCCAAGATTGCTACTAGAAACGGAGAGCATGCAAGATCTCAAACAACACAGACATGATAGAATCAATAAGATAGAATCATTAATAAATCTGACATAGTAATCTCAATATTCATCGGATCCCCGCAAACAAAACATGTATGATTACAAATAGATGATCTTGATCATGAACGGAGCTCACAAGATCTAACATGATAGCACAAAGGAGGAGATACAACCATATAGCTACTATATGGACCCATAGTCCAAGATGGAACTACTCACGCATCATACCGGAGGCTGGCATGGTGATGAAGAAGGCCTCCGGGATGATCTCTCCCCTCCGTCAGGGTGCCGGGAACAACTTTAGATCCCCTCGATCTAGGGAGGATGGTGGCAGCGGCTATGGACTTTTTCGTGGAAGATTGATTGGGTCCTAGGGTTTAGGTATCGGGGGCTTCTTATAGGCGAAGGGGGAGACCGAGGGGGGGGTGCCTAAGGTGACTACACCCCCCAGGCGCGGGCCAGGCCTGGCCATGCAGCCAGGGGGTGTGGCCCCGTCGATGCCCTCCTCCATCTCGTCTTCTGGCTCCGTGTTCCCCTCGGTGAAATATTGACTTTGGCTTTTGTCCCTTCCAATTCTGAGAATATCCATTTTCTGGCTTTTCTAGAACAAAAAACAGAAGAAAACAATCAACTGACACTGTGGCATCTTGTTAATAGGTTAGTCCAGAAAAAGTATACAAATACCTCAAAGTGTAGACAAAGCAAAGCAAAGTTGATACTAAACAAGCATGGAACATAAAAAATGATAGATACGTTTACGACGTATCAAGCACACAAGATGTGCTACTACTCCGGCCGGCTGGACCCGACCCGGCTCTACCGCCGTGATCCCCCATTCGCCAACCTCTATGAGTGGTTCTAGATGATCACGAAGGAGAAGATCAAGGCCGACTGGTCCTTCGGTCTTGCCCCCTACACCTGGGAGAACCACGCTCCCTGGGTAAGTTTGCCTTGTTGCCTTTTCTTTCCTTTTTCTCATCTGGAGCTGCTTCTTGATCCAGATCGACCTTCTTCCTTTCCTTGCAGAACTTCCCATGCATCATCCGAGAGGATGGAGATGCGCCCCTCTAGTCCTTCACCGCCTACCTCCCCGAGCCGTGCGCGCATGGATCCAGCGAGGGTTCGGATGGCGAGGAGGGGTTCTTCCCTAGCCGGACCGGCGAGGCGGTGGAGGACCCTCGCGGCCCCGCGCCGGAAGAGAGCAACTGCTCCGCGCCGCTAGAGCTGGCCAGGAAGCGAGATGGCGAGGGTAGCTCGAGCCAAGCTGCCGCCCCCGAGGATCCGACCGCCAAACACAGCCGGGTAGGCATCCCTCCATACCGCGGCTAGACCGGGGGTGCCTGGAAGAGGACCAGAGCACCAGTGGTGCAGGGGTAAGTCCTTTTTACCTTCATCTTGTTCTTCTTTTCCTCTTCCGACTCTGTCTTTTCTATTTCCTTTGTTCTTGTCTTGACTTTGCTCTTGCCCTCGCAGTTTCATCCTCTCCTTCGAAGCCACGAGCCCGGCTCGCAACGTCTCCGCCTCGCGACCCCCTGTCCAGCCGGATGCCCCTTCTTCAACTGCCCACTGCCTCCGCCTGAAGTCACTCCTTCGCCGGAGCCGGAGACCGTGATCCAGCCGGCTCCCGCTGCGCCCGCGAGCGCGCCGGGTCAGCCGGATGCGGCCTCCAGCCTTGGCGGAGTTTCTTCAGCCGGCACAGGGGGCTCTCGAGCCGGCAAGGAGATGGTGGTGGTGGAGGAGGTCGACTCCGACAAAGAGGCGATGGTGCAGTGGCTGGTTGTGGCCCGCGAAACCCCGGTTGCTCTAACCGGCCCTCTTGTGCCACTGCCCCTGGAGGCAGGCCCGGCGTTGTAAAGCCTCGAGGGCAACCTCGAAGCCGGGCTAAAGGAGTGCCGGCAGCTGCAGGCGACGCTGGCAAGTGCCAACCATGCCACAGTGGAGCAGCTGGCCATGATGCAGCGCAGTGTTAATGTACGCACTTCGTTGGAAGACCCCAAGAGCAAGGTATGATGAGCACAACATCAAGTTTTCCCTCAGTAAGATACCGAGGTTATCGAACCAGTAGGAGGAAAGAAACGACTCAAAGGTGTTGCTAGAAACTTGGATAACAGCACAACATAAACTCAAGACTTTGCTCCAATGAACAGTGAGGTTGTCAATCTCACCGGTTTGCTGTAACAAAGGATTAACTGTATGGTGTGGAAGGTAATAGTAGCTTGCAGAAAGTAAACAGTAACATTGGAAGATATATCAAAGGTAAAGATTGGACCGGGGTCCATAGTTCACTAGAGGTGTTCTCCTTAGATAAAAAAACATGGCATGCTGGTAAACAAATTATAGCAGGGCAATTGACAGGACTGAGCAAGGCATAACAATGCAATACTAGACATTCAAGATCCTATGAGATTCGATTGGGAAATACAACAAGATACATAGACCGCCATCCAACTGCATCTATGACTAGTAGTCCACCTTCAGGTTATCATCTGAACCCCCTCTAGTATTAAGTTGCGAGCAACAGATCACTGCTTTAAGCAAAGTGTGTAAGGTAAACAATCCACTTGTTCCATGAACAAGAGACCGTTATTTTCTCCCTAGTGGCAACAACACATCTACATCCTTAGAGATTTCTGTCACTTCCGTTAGATTAAATAGAGGCATGAACCCACTATCGAGCATAAATACCCCCTCTTGGAGTCACTAGCATCTACTCGGCCAAGATAGCTACTAGAAACGGAGAGCATGCAAGATCACAAACAGCACAGACATGATAGAATCAATAGGACAAAACCATTAACCAATTTGACATAGTAATCTCAATATCCATAGGATCCCCACAAACACAACATGCATGATTACAAATAGAGATGATCTTGATCATGATCGGAGCTCGCAAGATCTAAACATGGTAGCACAAAGGAGGAGATACAACAATCTAGCTACTACATGGACCCGTAGTCCAAGGTGGAACTACTCACACTTCATACCGGAGGCTGGCATGATGAAGAAGAAGGCCTCCGGGATGATCTCCCCTCCAGCAGGGTGCCAGGAATAGCTTCAGACCCCCCGATCTAGGGACGATGGTGGCGGTGGCTACAGACTGTTTTGTGGAATATTGATCGGGTACTTAGGGTTTCTGTATTGGGGGGTCTTTATAGGCGAAGAGGCGAGGCACGGGGGCGGCCATGGTGGTCACCCCCGAGGCGCGGACTAGGGCTAGCCACGCCGCCAGGGGTGTGCCCCCCTGGTGCCTTCCCTCCGTCTTGTACTCTGGCTCCGTGTTCCCCACAGTAAAATATTGACTTTGGCTTTCGTCCCATCCAATTCCAAGAATATGAATTTTCTGCCTTTTTTGGAACCAAAAACAGAAGAAAACAGGCAACTGGCACTGTGGCAACTTGTTAATAGGTTAGTCCAGAAAAACATATAAGAACACCTCAAAGTGTAGACAAAGCAAAGCAAAGTAGATACTAAACAAGCATAGAACATCAAAAATTATAGATACATTTCCGATGTATCAAGCATCCCCAATATTAACTCCTGCTCGTCCTCGAGTAGGTAAGTGATAAAAAGAATAATTTTTGAGGTGACATGCACCATCAAAATCAAGATCAAACCATTTGCAAGCATTGAAAGCTGGGATCAAAGAACTCTAAACATGTGCATGAAAGATGGAGTTCTAACAGTAAAACAAAGTAACTATGCATGCAACAAGAAAGGTTACAAACAAAGATCATGAATAGCATGCATTGAAAAACGTTTGTTTGTTTCACATACAGAAAACATGGCATAGTGGCATTAAGCTTGTCCCTCATAGAGTGACAAATAGATGCATAGGACACCTTCAAAGTTCATAAAAGTGACTAGATACAAATAGCACAAGAACAAGTAATATCAACAATATGAATCAATCAATAAGTCTTGGGACAACGCACATAGAACTAAGAATGGAAATTATGCTCTCATAATTGGTGCCTATGGATAGAAGGTGGAGACTCAATATAATAGTGGAAGAAAGGCCCTTCATAAGGGAAGTAGGGATTTCAAGTTTCAAAAAGAGCTTCCAAAAATTATGGTACTTGTTAGCTTTCAGCTCTCATTACCCCTATCATAAGTATCTTGAAGTGATTAATTTTAAAGAGAACAAACTATGGAGTATATGCTTGACAAAGTATAAGTTGGTAATCTCATGTCCCTTGAGTATGAGGGTCGCTCCTCATGCCACTCAACTTTAGTTACTTGCAAGTTCTTGTCATAGTAAGTACATGCCTATCATAGAGAACCTCCAACGGGGTACCCCTTGCACATGCTACAGGAGATGTCCCATAACAAAATGACAAGGCAAGAAGACAATGAGCATCTCAACAATCTTCTTATTTACCATGGGAATGGTGCTTTTTTCTCTCTTTGCTCTTTTCTCATTTCTTTTTTTATTTCTTTTTCTAAATCTCATATCTCTTTTTTTATAAGAAGAATGCTTCATAGATAGCTCACTATGGTGATGCTGCAAGTTTCCACCATGATTAGGCATGGCTTAGGCTAGCGGCCCAGGCATTTCTCTAACACAAAATACATAACTCCATGGACTTACAAGCTCCCCTTTTATTTCACACCGACGACATCCATAAACAAAAAAGCATGATATCAACTGGATCGAGATCAAAAGGTGTTGAAAGCGTTCCCCATGAAAACATGGTTCTGCTAATGCCAAAGTATAAGTGCAAGCATCTATAACTTAGATGACACAATGGTTCAAGATTATTAGGGGCAAGAAAAATAAAGTGTTCCATCAAGTTCGTGAGAGCTTTAATCACTAACTTTTCACATAACAAAATACTTTTTAATTGGAAGATAGATGAAAACAAGAATATACTTTGAATGGTGTAACACACCATGCATAGGAATTTATAGTGGACACTTTGGAATAACTAGTTTTCTTGGGACTTGGATGCATGAGTAGAGCTTACTCAGCAAAAGTGAAGGTTAGCAAAAGACTGTGAGCAACCAACTAAGAGAGCAATAATGGCCATAATCATGGAGAGCGACAAAACATTACTAATCAAAGCATAAAGTGGTACCACAAGTCAAGTACTAAATGATCATAGAGGCTAATGGTGACTTGTTAGAGTCATAACATGGTGTGAGCATGTGCCAAGTCAATGCAAACAAAGCATCAAAGGAGAATACTACAATACTATGCTTTTGTATGCTAAAACAACGCATGATTCTTTCAAGGCACACTAAGCACTCTCAATGTCTTGGAGCAAGTCATGCTACAACAATAATCACTAAGCATAAGGTCAAAACAACATCTAGCATGAGAAGATAAAGTCTAAGCCACAGTCAAAGCAAGCTCACTTTTGTACCACTATAAGCATAAAACTTTCTACTCTTGGCTGACTCCAACTTGTTTGGAAACAACACAGCGAACTACTTTATTCAAGCAAACTAAATTAAAACTAAGACGCTCCAAGAACAACACAACAATGCATGAAATAATAAAAACGAAGTGTCTAGAAAGACTTAAGCTTTTTATTGATGAAGAAGGGGATGCCTTGGGCATCCCCAAGCTTTGACGCTTGTACCTCTTGAATATTTCTTGGGGTTACACGGGGTGGCATACCCAAGCTTGAGCTTTTTTCCATTCTTCATCTCATTACATCATTCTCTCTCTGCACCTAACATTTTTCCTTCATACAAAACTTCACACAATCTTCATTAGCAACATTAGTGTATTCAAAAGATAATAGACCCTTGGGTTTAGCTTTAGAACAACAAAACTTTTACTAAAAACACAATCTACTGTAGCAACTTCCTTTAAAAATCTCATTTCCCCAAAAAGAACTCCAAAATAAATCAATAAGAAGCAAATGCAAATAAGGGCAGAAATCTGTGAAAACAGACCAGTAGGAAGAAACCGATTTTGTTTGAAGATCTTCTGTTACTCAAATCAAAAAGTGTTTAACTAAAGAAAGTTGGCTAACATACTGGGGGATTTATTCATAAAATATCACCTCAATCTGACTTACAGAGATTTTACACGAATTTTTACGGTGGAGCACAAAAATCTGTTTCGGGACAACAACTCCCCAAATCTTACTTCCCTCTCATTAGAGGTCATCCTTGGCACACAAATCAAATAAAAAGGATAAGGAGAGGTCATTACTGAAGTAATAACTTCCAATACTCAAGAAAACTTTTGGGTTATCTCCCAATAAGTAATTTTCTTTAACGCCTTTAAGTTAGGCACAAGAAGCAAGTATTTTCGAATGAAGAAGCATAAACACTAACTCTCTTGCTCCTACCTTTCTTACCTTTCTTCTTCTCTTTAGGTAATATGTGATTGCTTATTGGATAAGCAAAGTGCATAATGCCTTTTTCCACATCTATTGTTACTCCAAGGTGTTTCAGCAGGGATCTTTCAAGGGTAATTTGTCCTTTTTCCTACACATTCAATAACAAGATAATTAGTAGACACCACTTCAGCTATTCCAGTGGGTAATAAAGTTGCATTGTTTGTAAGAGATATTTCTTCTCCTTCTTCAGAAACTCCCCAAAGATTCAAAGACTCATAGATATCGTTAGGCATAAGGCAAAATTCAGACATGATATCACAACGAGCATCAAAAGTTTCGCTATTTATAGCAACTTTTATTGTAGGAAAACCATTTTGAAGGCTCAGAACATATTCATGATACTTTTTAAGCATGTTATAGCAATATTTCAAAGCAACTGTACTGGTCTCAAGAGTGTTGAACCTAGCATAAATGTTTATAAATGAAGATTCAGACTTGCTAGGCATATTATAAATTACAATCAACTTATTTATGACATCAAAAGCTTCATCCTCAGTACATATAAAAATATCTTTCCCAGCTACAGCATCCAAAGCATATCTGTAACAAAGAGAAAGACCACCGTAGAAACTATTAATAACCAAGCTAAGACTCATCTTACGCTCAGTTTTTCTTTGTAAATCAGAGATTCTAGACCAAGATTCTTTAAAACTCTCTTCACTTTCTTGCTTGAAAGTAAAGATCCTTTCCATAGGTGACACATGGATTGGACCAAAACCATGCATTGTAGCAACTAGAGCAGGAACTATTTTTTTTATGTTTTTGATAAGAGAAAACAAAACCAAGGAAACTATTTTTTTGTAATTTTCGAAACAAAGAGGCAAACAAAACAAAGCAAAAGAAACTAAGCAAAACAAAAACAAAGTAAAGAGAAAGGTTATGAAGGACTCCCCTTGTGAAGACTTCCTTATCCTCCCCGGCAACAGCGCCAGAAAAAGCTTGATGAAGCATGCACTGTTGATGTAGGCGCTTCGTTGGAAGACCCCAAGAGCAAGGTATGATGAGCACAACAGAAAGTTTTCCCTCAGTAAGAGACCGAGGTTATCGAACCAGTAGGATGAAGGAAACGACTCAAAGGTGTTGCTAGCAACTTGGAGACCTGCACAACACAAATTGAAGAGTTTGCTCCAACAAATAGTGAGGTTGTCAATCTAACCGGTTTGCTGTAACAAAGGATTAGCTGTATGGTGTGGAAGGTAATAGTAGCTTGCAGAAAGTAAATAGTAACAGTGGAAGACATATCAATGGTAAAGATTGGACCGGGGTCCATACTTCACTAGAGGTGTTCTCCTTAGATAAACAAACATGGCATGCTGGGTAAACAAATTATAGCAGGGCAATTGACAGGACTGAGCAAGGCATAACAATGCAATACTAGACATTCAAGATCCCATGAGATTCGATTGGGCAATACAACAAGATATATAGACCACCATCCAACTGCATCTATGACTAGTATTCCACCTTTAGGTTATCCTCCGAACCCTCTCCAGTATTAAGTTGCAAGCAACAGATCACTGCTTTAAGCAAAGTGTGTAAGGTAAACAATCCACTTATTCCATGAACAAGAGACCGTTGTTTTCTCCCTAGTGGCAACAGCACATCCACAACCTTAGAGATTTCTATCACTTCCCTTAGATTAAATAGAGGCATGAACCCACTATCGAGCATAAATACCCCCTCTTGGAGTCACTAGCATCTACTCGGCCAAGATAGCTACTAGAAACGGAGAGCATGCAAGATCACAAACAACACAGACATGATAGAATCAATAAGACAAAACCATTAATCAATCTGACATAGTAATCTCAATACACATCGGATCCCCACAACACAACATGCATGATTACAAATAGAGATGATCTTGATCATTAACGGAGCTCACAAGATCTAAACATGGTAGCACAAAGGAGGAGATACAACCATTTAGCTACTACATGGACCCGTAGTACAAGGTGGAACTACTCACACTTCATAACGGAGGCTGGCATGATGAAGAAGAAGGCCTCCGGGATGATCTCCCCTCCGTATGGGTGCTAGGAATAGCTTCAGATCCCCCAATCTAGGGACGATGGTGGCGGAGGCTATGGACTGTTTCGTGGAATATTGATCGGGTACTTAGGGTTTCTGTATCCGGGGGTCTTTATAGGCGAAGAGGTGAGGCAGGGGCCAGCCAGGGTGGTCACCCCCCAGACACGGGCTAGGGCTTGCCATGCCGTCAGGTGGTGTGGCCCCCTGGTGCCTCCCCTCCGTCTCGTCCTCTGGCTCCGTGTTCCCCGCGTAAAATATTGACTTTTGCTTTCGTCCCGTCCAATTCCGAGAATATTGATTTTCTGCCTTTTCTAGAACTAAAAACAGAAAAAAACATGCAATTGGCACTGTGGCAACTTGTTAATAGGTTAGTCAAGAAAAACATATAAGAACACCTCAAAGTGTAGACAAAACAAAGCAAAGTAGATACTAAACAAGCATGGAACATAAAAAATTATAGATACGTTTCCGACGTATCAGGCCACAGCGTGAGGGACTGCACGGAGTGAGTCTTTCATCTTTGCTTTCCCCCTTTTTTTATATCTGGATGCTTTCTCATCCTTATTTCTTTCTCTGTCTTGCGCTGCAGCCATCCTTTTCTGCGCACGACGCGAGATTGACCGACTGACGCGCTCCAACGCGCGCCTTAGCCGGGATAACTCAGCGCTTCGCGTGCAAAACAAAGAATGGCACACGAAGGTTGACTAGGTGGAGGCGTGGCGAAGGAGCGCGAGGAGGCCCTCGCCCGCCGGGCCACCGCCTTCGATCTCCTGGACAAGGAGGTCACCCTGCTGAAGGAGCATTCCAAACAATTACAATAATAAAAGTCCGAAATTTATGACTTGTTTGATGAACGATTGTTTTGAGAGTATACCCTTGAACATACTTAACCCCATAGACATTTTGATAGTCTTGACGACACTCTTGAAAGGATTTATTTGATTGAAATAAAGTCTAGTGGTAATTGTTATGCATGCCAAATCTAACCTTGTGGATCAAAACGTGGTACTAGCTCATGAAAAAGAAAGAAAGAAAATTCTGCTATTTATGTTCCTAGTGCACACCTTTGGGATGCCAACAACTCCGCTAGCTTTTGAACGATCTATGGTATAACCCCGGATTTCTACTATGAGTTGATGACATGATTGGCATCAGTGTCAATGTATGTGAAAAAGTATTGGTATTCTCAAAGTTTGTACAAGCACTTGCAAAAGAAACAGCCAGCAATCCTTGAAAAGAATGAAAAGAAAAAGATATCTTTGAAGATCCACATAACAAGTCCTTGGCATGGTCTCATTACTCCTCTAATTTTTTTTATTGAAAAACAATGATTGGATTAGAAGTGTTTTTGATAGACTTGATTTATTGATGTGGGAGTAAATAAGACACTTGATTGTTATATTACTTAGGACATGAAACTCTCTTACTCAATCATGCTATTTAAACAACCTAGTGTTCCTTGGAAAGATGAGAGTTAACTAGAAGAATTGGATTGATTTCTACACTTCTAGTTATTCATATTGATATTAAACTCTACTTTGATAGTTTTGAATTGCCGAAGCTTGTATAGTACTCTTGTCATCTCTCTAACTTTAATAACCCTCGCAAATGAATGAAATGTTATGCACATATGACCACCAACCATAAGTGAATTCTTATTCTCGTTGATTCAAGTTTAAACGCTGAATTCCTTATAGTTCTTTTGTTTCTTCTTGCTCAAGGGCGATCAAGGTTTGAGATTTGCCATCTTTCTATGCGCTTCAACATTGTGTTTACTCAAGCAATTGATAACAAACTCTCAATCCTTGCCACTAATGACTAATAATTGCAAAGATATGCAAAACCTTGCTTTGAATTATGTTGTGCAGGAAATCACAGGTTTTGATGCGAAATCAGGAGTCATAATGAAGGAATTTGAGGAAGTCCAAACGACCAAGTAATTGGGAAGAAATTCCAGGTGTCATACTGCGTAATGATCCGTGGTACGGGTGGGGCCCGCCCGTGCGGGGTGCCGACGGCTTCGTCTCATTAAACCTTACATCATTTGTGAACATGCCTATATATTTTGAGGCTCCAGCGGCCTCCTAGAGGGCCGCCATTCTCAGATTTCATCACAACACCACCAAAGGAGATCCACGCCATTGTTCATCCACTCCTCCATCCATCCCTCCACTAGCCATAGCCATTGCTTTGTACTTTATATCTCCTTGTGATTTGGCGACCATTATAAGAATATTCGATTTCAATCTAAGTATTTTGCACAATGTTTTCTATCCTTGAACTATTTTTTATGAGTGAGTAGTCCTCATGGGCTGCGGGTTGGGGAGAAACCTCACAGCAATTATGTGCATCTAATCATGGGAGTATTGTATTTTGTTTGCAACTAAGATTTGTATCTTTTATTTCTTTGTCTCTTGTCTCGATTTGTGGACTTGTAGGTACCCAAGATCCCATATATTGATAAAGGCTTGAGGTGAGATACTTGGCTAGCGGTGATCTCATAGGAACCCTAGGGACAGAAAGGATAGTATGTTCTTTGCTTAGCGACCCATTCGAGATCACAACAATATCACAACTTAAAGCTTTAATTTGTATTCTTCACTCAATAATCATTTGTAACCTGTGACTTTGTTGTGCACTCGGTTGTATTAAAATACTATTGCTATGCCCACTACATCATAAAGGCTCTAGTATATTAGGACGTGTTTCCCAAAAGAGATTATCTCCATTCAAACATTACACATTACTATGCTTATTATTATCTTTTATCCCATATGATGTGAAACTGCAGGTGGATCTTCAACTCTGGCCTATCTCCATCCACTGATTCAACCCACTATAAAAATTAAACTATATTGGTCTGGTAAACTAAGGTAAAACGAAGAAGCAGAGTCTTGTAGAAGTGTCCTTATTTATTTCCTTTTAGCATTGCTTTCCAACGTTCGATTAAACCTATGTCTTCTAGGAAAAAATCTACTATACTACATCCATGAATCCGGATTTAAGGTATCAATATCAATGTACAAAAATGATATCATCAGATAGGTATCAACAAAACAAAACCAACAAAAGTGGTTTTACTATTTTATCATTTTTCTAGTGAATACTGTTCTAGTTTTAGTAAATAAATCACAAGAAAAGATCTGTAGGTCCAAAAATTATTTCCTCTTAGGATTAGGTAGGTATTGATGAACTGGTTCACTCAGAGTTGGTTTCACCTTAAAATAATTACTAGAATTTCCTTAGGAAATTCCAAAAATCCATTCTGGAAGATGTTTGTCTTTTTCACCAGATTTAATCTACAAAGGGTTTTGATATGAATCCAAGGACACGTGATAGCTATTTCAAATACCTTTATGTATAAATTGGACTCAAAAATTTTGGAGTTATAGATCTTCTACAGTGATTAACTAGTGAAACTAATCTAGGAAGACAAGTTTAATTCATTATAAATCAACCATTGATCAATAAATAATGGAATTCTCGAGTTTCTTAGGTAGGATGGTGTAGGTGTACTGAGAGTTGTAATTATGTCAAAACCACTTTTGGTATGACCTAAATATATTTCTAAAGGCATAAATGTTTTGTTTTTGTTATTTTTGCTACATGCAAACCAGGAAGCATTTTAGGGTGAGGCTAAAGTGGCATGCAAGGCATCAGAGATACCTTACAGTACAACAAGGTTTCGAAACATTTTGAGTTATTAAACTCTCTAAATAAATCTTGGAATGATTCGGGCACTTCTTGGTATAAAATTTATAAAAAATGCTGACATTATTTTGGGTAAGTGGTAGAGCTGCATGTTTAAGAAAACATGTAGACACCTGGGGAAATTTTGATCTAGGCATTAAAGGTTGTTTTTATTTTAAAAATGATTTAAAACAAACATGCTTGGACCAGATCTGGGAAAATGGAATAAAAGAAAAGGGGCACGGGACATATCTGTGCGAAAACGGGACGTACGAAGCTAGGCTGGCCCTACACGATACCACGAGTGCAGGCACAGTGCCGCTCAAGATGACAGGAGGGACCCAGCTGTCTGCGGCTGAGCACTGCGAAACGGTACAAGGCGTCATGGGCCGTTCGATCTAGTGAAGATCAACGGCCCTGCGTCGTAGTATCCACGGAGGGAGGTGTCGTGCGTCAGTACCCTAGGTCGGGCAGAGACGAACGGGGAGCTCACCGGAGGGCTCGAGAGATGGCGGGGATGGGTGGAGACGAAGCGATGGAAGACCGCGCGTCCAATGAGGGGCGATACGAGGTGTTGTTTCGTCAGGAGGTTGCTCGCGTGAAGCCGATGGAGAGGAGCTGTTCGAGCTTAGAAGCGGTGCTATTCTAGATGTTCCTAGGCATAGAGAGGAACATGGTTAGGAGCAGGGGATCGAGGCGAGCTCGAGGAAGTAGCATGCAGAAGGGGAGGAGTAAAGGAGGGAGCTACATGCTCAGATCTTGGGCATGACCTAGGTGCCTCCTTTCTTTTCTTCTAGCTAAGACAGATCAAGGGAGAGTGAGGGGAGCTCGGGGAGGGTAAGTGGAAGGGAAATAAAGAAAATGAGCTGAGGGAAGGATGCTGGGGTAGCCTCTGCCTTTTATTTGGAGGAAGGGAAGTGCATGGTGAACCATGCCTAGGGAAGCAAGAGGGAGAGGTGAAAACCAGTGGGCTGGTTGTTGTGGGCGGTGAGGAGGTGGTTCTAGTCATGTGTAGGGTAAGATAGGGAGGGGTAGCATCTGCAAGTAAAAGCAAGATAAGATGTGACCTATACGTTGCTTTACTCCAATCCAAGCACTAAGGGACAAAGGGTGATGTCTTGGTACAGTGCTAGTGCTACAGTGCTACGACCAGAGAGTGTGCCGGTGCTCGAGAAGGTTGATGTATGAGCTTTGATGAGGGTTTGATCAGGTTTAGCTCATATATTTGTTTAGTTTGCAAAATTTGATCATGAAATAAGTCTAGAAAATTTACTTTGACAGGATGAGGAAAAAGTACTGGTTGGTAGATAAGGTCAAGGCACATCTATAAGAATTATTTGGGAATTTTCTAAATGATTTAGATGCTCATTAAAGCAATAATTGAAAAGGTGCTGAATTGGTTTTAAGGATGTTATTTGAGTTTTTTGAACTGGACAAGTGAGGTTTTTGGTGTGGGAAGGTCCTCAATACCATATCACATATTGGGGGATTTTCCTAGAATTTATTGAGATGGAAAAGTATTTTTAAACAATTATTTCTTATTTCTACCATTTAAGAAAAGGGGCAAAAAGAATTATTAAAACACTTCAAAAAAATTTATTTTTGAAGTGAGAGGATATAGTATAATACATAGGCCTCAATTGTGCCTTTGGTTGGCAAGGTGTTTTAGATAAATAGAAATTTGCTTCTATAATTTTTTTTTTGGAGTTTTTGCGCAAGAAAATAAATAATTATCTTTTGGCCAAAATAATTATGGATAGTACCTTATAAATTTTTATAACCAAGGTAGATGATGTCCACATAGTGTATCCATCATTTTCCATCTTGGGTTTTGCAAATGAAACTTGATTTCGGAAGAAATCAAGAATTAGATGATCTAGGGCACAATTTTTTTATACCATCTAAACATTGCTGGAATAAGGAGCTCAAAGCTCACCTTGGGGCATGGTTTAGATGGGTAGATAGACCAGGTGGTGTAGATAACCATGGTACCAAGACTTTAGCTTGATCATATTTGGGGTAGTCTAGAGGTGATGTCAAACTTTGTTGAAATTAAGGATGCCATAACAGATTATCATTTAGCCTCAAAAACCATGTGGGTTTAATAAGCACAAAGCTCCAATGGAAACAAGGGGAGAGTTGATTGATAGACCATGGTTAGAATATCATAACCATGCAAAATATTTGGTCAAAATAATATGGCATAGAGATGGAAGCTTCTGCCAAAGTAGGCATGATGATCATATTTGCAGAAAAGATTATTTTCTTGCCTATAAAACCACCATGATCAAGTGGGTCAGAGGATGATTTATTCAAGGGAATGAGTGGTATTTGATAGTCCTTAATATTCTCTACAAGATTGTTAAAGTGCATTTCCAAAACTGCACAAATGTTGAGAAAGGGAGGGACTCAAAGATGTGATATTGATAACATTTCGAGACTTAAATTTGGTAGATTCAGGGTTTCTGACTAGTATACAAGTGGAGATGATTTTTAGAGGATGCAAGGTTTCAATATCATCATTAAGTGTGTTGATGTTGAAGTATAGATTCGGTAGTGGGGATCTAGGCTTATATTTGGTCTCCATTGACTTGGAAGCTACTAGGAGGGATTAACTCAGAATTGATCTGGTTTAGGGAATTAGAGGGTCACCTTAGTGACTAAAGGTAGGTCAATCTTGGGTAGCTTGCTTAAGGTTTATGATCTTAATTTAGCTTGATCCTAGAGGATTAGCTCCTAGTGTAGCTCACTCTAATTCCTAAGCACACAAGTCAGTCAGAAGATCAAGGCAACTCATCAAACAACAGATCAAGGCAATTCATCTGTACAAGCATTTAAATACTAACGAGGTTACCATCAGGTCTCGCTTGAGGTAAGAATGGGTATTTTGAAGAAATACGAGAGCTTCTTGATACTTTTACCAAGAGTAAAGTTTAAGAGTTTTTTGAAGGGTTTTGGAGAATCCTAGAGGTAAGAGTAGTTGGATGTTCTGTCTTGAAAACATAAGGAGATTATCATATATATCTCCATAATTTTGTTAATAGATATTAGTAAAACATTTTGTTATGGCAGGTCATCATGGCTCAGGTTTTGAAATGCTGGAACATTTGAGAATATGTAAACAAGCCAAGACATCTCTTTTGTAAAATAGTTTTTGTTAACTAGGGTTGAGGTAAGGAGTATATCATCTACTACACTATAGGACACATCAGCACAAGCAATCAACCAAGCAGAAATTGCCCATTTAACAAGATTTTTTTTGTTCCCCCTGATTTTTGCCTTTTGGACAGTAAATTAGGGTTGCTGAAATTGGGATGTTACATGTATAAAGGGGTTAGTTTGTCTGCCCTAAGGTTAGTCCAAAATTGGTACCATATCATCACTTATTTAGGGCAATAATATACAAGTGCAAAAATTTAATTAAGTTATGTATATTTCTACAAATAATATATGAGGTTGTGCATGGCTATGGCATACTATGCCGATTAAAGATGATATAGCATGGACAAAATGCTATTTTATGTCTTACATAACTCTCTATCCTTCTATTCATGGCATGTGGGACTAACATTATATTTAGCTCATCATTCTTTTTTCTTCTCCACTATGAGCTCATCATTGTCGCTCGAAATCACCAAAAATGTGGTTCAATCGTGCAACAATGTTTAGCAACCTTGAAGGATACCATGCCTCATGGATAGATGCGATTACAACCCATCCCTCATACTATTTATGGAAGAGGTAGATGGAAACCATGGGGCAGTGACGTGTGATATCCCACACCACTACAATTGCATTTATAGTTGGGTAAGTGTGAACCTCGCCATCTCGACATGTGCACATGTATCATTGTCTTCATGTACCACGGGAGTAAGAATTGTCATGCAAGCTTAGGAGCACAAGGTTGCTATTTGTCACGGAATAACTAAAGCACACATACAATAAGGGATAAATATAACAAGGCAAGCAAAGAACAACATGAATTAAATCGAGCATTTATTTCATGGATTATTGTCCATGTAGAAAACAATATTATCATTAGCTTGTGTCACAAAATAAAAATGTTCACATGCTAAGTTACATAACTGGTAAGTTTGAGTATGATGATTCAAAAACTCACCCAATTGGTTACATGACTTCCAAGTAAAATCATTGATTATACACACAAATCACGTTGTTGCCACAAACGGTCCATTTTGAAAGGAATATGCTCGAGAGCCAAAATAAAATGGTTATATTATTCTGTGTTCATAATAGATGTTTATTTCTCATGCTAGAATTGTATTAATCGGAAACACTAATTGACATGGATATACCCTACGGGTGCATGACATTGGTATACCCGGTCCAGCTCAAGGAAGGCCCACAAGAGAATTTGCGGCCCAGGAAGATTTCGGGTGGCCCAAGCCCATGGCGAGTTCGACTCCTTGGAGGACAAGTTTAGATGTAGATAGAATTTCAAAGGGTATCAACCCTAATTTGTAACTGAATCGACCTGACCCGGGACCTCTCCTATCTATATAAAGGTCAGGAGGGCACGACGAGAAGGATGATTCACCTCATACACACCACCACGCCAGATTGCATCTGCGCACCCCTGTAACTTTCGGCTCCGCCGTAATCAGGAGTAGACAAGAAGGAGTAGGGTTTTCCCTCCGGGGGCCTGGACCTGGGTAAACCTCATGTCCCCGTGTTGCTTGCATGTTAACCGTTCCGCGACTTCCAGCATACCCATCTTCTCGATACCCAAGTCCATGACAATGGCATTGATGAGATCGAACCTTGTCAATTGGCGCCGACTGTGGGGAACGGCGACGATGATCATGCGATCGTGACGGTTCCATCCGGAGCGATCTATGACTCATCCATGACGGAGAGCCACCTCCTTTCCGGTGCCTTCGAATTCATCGCCCACTCGCTGGCCATCCTGAAGGATTTCGAGTCCATTAACGACGGGCTCGGGATGCTGTTCGGGAGCTTCTGCTTCTAGGTGGGGCAAACCAGCACCCTCTGCCTCCCGGAACGGGTGCCACTTCCATCCACCAGACTCACTTCATGGGCCCTACACACATCAACGATGATGGGCAATTCAGATGACAGCAGCAGCTTCAAATCCGATCTATGCGGCCCCTCTTCGGATGAAGGAACCTACGGTTCCGGATCTGAAAGCTGCGACAGCAGCGATCCACTCTGCGAGCGCTGCCTATGCGCCACCATCAACAACGGAATGGATCCACCACTGGGTTCGGGTGCCCATCCACCTCCCAATCCCCCTCTTAACCCCCAGGTCGAGAACGGTGGAAATAGAGGAAACCCGGCTAACGCCTAACAAAGCCAACGAAGGCGACAATCACGCCTACAACAAAATCAACCTCAATGAGGAAGGCTGGCGCCAAGCACGTGGGGCCGTAGCAGGCAACAAAATCCTACCTGTGGATGCCTCCCGGGACCTGCTGATGGCCTACCATCTCCTCCTGATCGATGAGCACAATCGGAAGGTGAAGCTAATGGAAGAGCTCGACAAGCGCAAGCAGACAGCTGCGAAGTCTAGCGCACGGAGAGCTACGCTCTCCGCTGCTGGCGGCTCCACTTCACATGGCAACAACGCCAACAAGTACCACTCCCGCATGGAGCACATGGACTCTGCCGCGTGACGCGAGGTCACCAGGGCCCTTAACATGTCCTTCATGACGATGGACTCGCACGACAACGTCATGCCGAAAATGCCGTAGGCCGCGATCATGGCAGCCACTACCTACCTCGCGTGCAACCGCCTCCGGCAGGTGAACCGAAGAATGTAATGCATAAGTCTGCACTAGCAGGCCTCGGACTCGTTGGAGCTGCGCTCCACGACAAACCTCCCGCAGTTCCGAAGAAAAAAGCTGCGGTCAAATTCACTCGAAACCGCACACCCTTATCTGAAGAAGAGGAGGAGCATGACCTACCCCGGCGGCGCCGGAGCCCACGACGCCGCAGCAGCAACTACGACGCCCGCAACAAGCTCACCCAATGCAAGATCGACAAATCACGTGCCAAGCGCGCGTGTTCAACCGAGTCCAAAGAGGAGGACGACAGAGAGCTATGCGGAGCCAAATGCTTCAGCAGATCCGTTCGGCAATCGTGGATGCCAAAAAATTTCAAGCTCCCTTCGGACAACCCGAAGTTCGACGGCATGCAAGAGCCGAAGGCTTGGCTCGAAGACCATCTGTCATCTATCAAGCTCCACGTCGGTAACACGCACACCGCCCTACAATGCCTTCAGCTGTAGCTGACAAACACGGCCAGTGTCTGGCTCAGCAGCCTATCCTCCGGATCCATCCGAAGATGGGAAGAACTAGCGTATAGCTTCATACAAAACTTCAAGGGTACCAGCAAGAGTCCAGCCTCAATAGAAGAGCTGCGGACCTGCACCCAGCAAACCAACGAGTCCATCCGCTCATACATACTATGCTGGTCCCACATCAAGAACTCCGTCGCGCACATCTCCGAAGAAAGAGCAATTGACGCCTTCCAGGATGATGCCAGGCGCCCATATTTCAAGTAAGAGCTCGGGCACGTCAAGCCCAAGACACTCGACCACCTCATGGGCATCGCCAATCGATGGGAAGATGGCGAGGATTCCGTAAACCGAGCACACTCGGATGACGAAGATGACTACGTCCGTAGGAGCGAGAGCCACATCAAATGAAGATCGCGTGTCTACGGCGATCGCGACAGAGTCGACATGGTCGCGGTAGGCTACGTCGACCGCTGCAATGACGACAACCGCAACAACGGATACCACGACAACAACTATCATGACGACGGATGACCCACGCAAACGTGGCAACGTCGCAACCGTGACGACGAGCCCGCGGCATATGACAAGTTGTATGGCCCTTGCACCATCCACTTCTACATCGACAAACAAGATGGGAAGAGGAAGGACAGCCACATTCTCAAGGACTGTCGTTAATTCCAGAAGCTCAGCGAGGGCTTCACCCAAATGCGATGCCAGACATTAAACCCTGGGTTCGCACTTGCTCCAGGTGCCGTCGCCCACGGAGCTCCTCCACCACCACCTGGTGGACCGTCGCAGCCGCTGATCGCACTAGCACCAAACAATGGTGCAGATGGGTACCCCCCATTGAAAGGATCCCTGATGATCCAAAAGGGGCGTCCAACCAACAGGGTGCAAAAAAAGATCACCCGCCAAGTCAGCCTGGCCGTGACCTCCCCACCAGCCATACCTGAGTACCTCAGCGGCTTGGAGTCCTGCATCACATTCGATCGTTCGGATCACCCACGCCAGATACCTCGCCCAGGTCATGTTGCCTTGGTGCTCGAGGCCCTAGATCGGAGGATTCGAAATGATCCGCGTATTCATGGATGGTGGCAGGGACATCAACCTGATGTTCGCCAGCACACTCGCAGCAATGCGAATCCCGCCATGCAGCCTGGAGCAATCATACACGATGTTCCACGACATAGTCCCAGGGAAGGGCATATACCCCTTCCGCAAAATATGGCTCGACGTCATCTTTGGCCAGCCCAAAAACTTCCGGCGTGAGCGGCTGGAGTTCGAAGTGGTGGACTGTCCATCACAATACCACGCCATCCTCGGGTGCGTGGCATTTGCAAGATTCCTGGCAGTACCGCACTACTCATACCTGCTACTGAAGTTGCCAGGACCTCGAGGCGTCATCACCGTCCAAGGGAGCTTCACTAGGTCTGACAGCTGCGACAGAGACTTCAATAGAATCTCTTAGTCGTTCGGCATGCAGGAGGAGCTCACAAGACTTCGAGAGATGACAGACAACGGGGCACCCCCAGTCACCAGGCAAAATGCACCTGACATGTCATTTGACTCCACTGTCAACACGAAGAAGGTGCAGGTGCATCCAACGAACACCTCCAAAATGGCGTTAATCGCCAACGACCTAAGCCCCGCATAGGAAGGCGCACTCGTCGAACTACTCCGTGAGAACTGGGAAATTTTCGCCTGGTGTCCTGCGGACATGCCAGGAGTTCCTAAGGAATTCGCCGAGCACGCACTCAATGTATTCCCCGATGCGAAGCCGGTCAAGCAGTCGATGCATCGACTGTCCGAGCCAAGAGCTGAGGCCGTTGGAATCGAAGTAAACAAACTACTCGATGCCGAATTCATCAGAGAAATTAAAGAAAGCGAGTGGCTGGCCAACAATGTGTTGGTCCCCAAGAAGGACACGGACATCCTCCGGATGTGCGTGGACTTCACATCTCTCAACAAGCATTGTCCAGAGGACCACTTCCCTCTACCACGGATCGATCAAATCATTGACTCTACTGCAGGATGCGAGAAACTCTCCTTCCTCGACGGTTACTCAGGCTACAACCAAATTCGGATGAAGGTCGAAGATCAGGAGAAGACATCATTCATCACGTTGTTTGGGGTGTTCTGCTACATCACCATGCCCTTTGGGCTAGAGAACGTAGGCGCTACATGCCAGAGGTGCATGCAGGCATGTCTGAAGAATCAAATTGGGCGCAACATCCAGGTCTATGTCGACGACATAGTTATCAAGACCAGGCAGGCCAAGACGCTCATCAATGATCACCGCGAGACGTTCGAGAACCTTGATCGCTACAAGATCAATATGAACCCAGACAAGTGTGCCTTCAACGAACCGTCTGGCCAATTACTCGGGTACTTCATCTCCCAACGGGGAATCGAGGCGAACCCGAAGAAAATCAGGGCCATACTAGCCATGGAGAAGCCAAAGAACCTCAAAGGGGTCCAAAAGCTAGCCGGACGAATCACGGAGCTCAGCAGTTTCATCAGTCGAATGGGTGAGGAGGCCCTTCCTTTTTACCAGCTGCTGCGCAAGGCGGACAAATTTGAGTGGACACCCAAAGCATACAATGCGTTCGAGGACCTCAAGCGGCTACTCTCCACCTCACATGTCTTGGTCACGCCGAAGGAGCGGTAGCCTTTGGTGTTGTACATAGCAGCCACACATCAGGTGGTCAGCACCACACTCGTGGTCGAACGACCTAAAGATGGAAAAACCCACGGGGTCCAACGCCCAATCTACTACCTCAGCGAGGTACTGACCCCAACAAAGCAATTGTATCCCCATTACCAGAAGCTCGCCTACGGCGTATTCATGATGGCGCGTCGGCTGAGCCACTACTTACAGGAACACCAGATCATGGTCGTCAACGACACCCTGCTGTCGAACATCCTGAACAACCCCGAAGCCACGGGGCGTGTAGCCCTGTGGGGCATCGAATTGTCCCCTCGAGGCATGAGCGCCGCACCGCCATCAAATCTCAAGTCCTACCTGACTTCCTTGTCCACTAGATGGAGCTCCAGCTGTCGGACACTCCGGACATGTCGCAGTCCTGGACGATGCACTTTGACGGCTCCAAGCGCGAGGCTGGAGCAGGGGCCGGCGTCATACTGACGTCCCCTCAAGGCGACAAGATGAAATATGTCCTTCGGATGAAATTCCGCGCCTCCAACAACAAGGCCGAATACGATCCCTTATCCACGGCATGAGGATAGCCAAGGTGTGCGGTGCAACATGCCTTGTCATCTACGGCGAGTCGAACCTTGTTGTGAAGTAGACGATGAATGAGTGTGACGCTCATAGCGCCAACATGATCGTGTACCGCGTGCTATACAACTTACTCGAAGGGGACTTTGATGGCTGCGAGCTTCGGCACGTTGGAAGGGATAACAACGAAGAAGCTGACAGGCTCGCCAACATTGGCTCCACCTGCGCACGGGGGCCACCAGGAGTGTTCCTTGAACAAATCCGTGTACCCACCATCAAGAGGAAATTACCAAAAGGCTCATCCGAAGAAACAGAGCACCCGGGGGCTGCGCTACCCGAAGGCCAAGAAGGACCCGAAAATCTCGATACAGAGGTCGATTTGGTCAGCCTGATGCAGGTGATGGCAATCGAAGAAACATGGACTCAGCCGTACCTTCGGTACTTGATAAACAACCAGATTCCTGATGACCCGATAGATGCCCGCCGCATATCCCGCCGGTCAAAAGCCTTCACCATCATCAATGGCGAGTTGTACAAGCGCAGCATTTCGGGTGTGCTCCAACGATGCGTCACCCTCGGTGATGGTAAAAGCATCCTCCAATACATCCATGAGGGTATCTACGGCCATCACGCAGGCAGCCGCGCCCTAGTCGCCAAAGCTCTACGAGCTAGGTTCTACTGGCCAACCACAATGAACGATGCCAAGAACATAGTCCGGAGATGCAACGCCTGTCAAAGGCACACAGACAAGCCACACACGCCAGGATATGAGCTGAGGCCTATACCACTGGCCCAACCCTTTGCCTAGTGGGGACTCGACATGATCAGCAAGCTGCCAAAGTCCTCGCCAGGAGGCCATGTCTTCCTCCTGGTGGCAGTCGACAAATTCTCCAAGTAGATCGAGGCCATGCCCGTCACCAACCAAAGCGGCAAAACGGCCGTCAAGTTTTTCGAGTCCATTTTCTATAGGTTCGGTGTGCCTCATAGCATCATAACAGACAACGCCTCGAACTTCATCTCGAAGGAATTCCAAGACTTCTGTGGGAACATCGGCATCGCCATATCATACGCCTCCATGGCGCACCCGCAGACCAACGGGCAGGTCGAAAAGGCCAACGACCTCATAGGCAACGACATCAAGAAGCGCCTACTATGCCCACTCGAAAGACTTGCGGGAGCCTAGGTAGACGAGCTACCCTCCGTCCTCTGGAGCCAGCGCACGACACCGAACAGCTCAACTGTCTACACGCCCTTCTTCATGGTGCACGGAGCCGAAGCAGTGCTACCTGCTGTAACATCCCAGCATTTAGGAACTAACGAAGGGTAGATTTAGAATTATGGAATGTTGCATGCATTCATTTTTGAAAATGTGGGTAAAATTTTCGCCAAATAAAACCTTGAGTGATCAATGTTTCTTTCTTACTTTGAGATTAGGTTTAGTCTTAAAGCAGGATTGTTATAAACTTTGATATGATCTTTAAGGAATTATGTGTGTTTTGAAATAAGTTTGAATTTTAAAACTTGAGTGTTTAATTAAAATGAATTAGATATAAGTTTGAATCTTAATTTAATTAAGAGATCAATATTACCACTTAAATTCTATCCAAAGAAAAACAATAATGAATATGAAACTTATTTCATATTATAAATATATAATCAAGTTACAAATAATGTAACTTACTGAAACTATTTTCAAACTTCACAATTTACAAAAGAATAGAGAATAAGAATATTCTTTATTACTAATAATATAATCTTTATTACAATTGAAGAAAATGAAATTTACAAAATAATAAAATGAAAAATTACATAAGGATAAGGAAATTACATTGGAATATTTACTAACTGTCCTACAACTAAACCTAAACTAAATCTTCATCTTCATATTTGTACCTACAAAACAACGATTAAATAAAAACAAAAGAAGGTTAGTGTTAGTACTATTTCTCTCAGATATGTCAGTGAAATGCACTTGGCAAATTCATCATTGAGAAATTTATAAAAATGGGAAAGTTTCACCAATATGAAAGAATCCATCTTTCATAAATTCAAAGCCAGAAGTCAAATGACAGCCAAGAGGGACAAATTCACCAGCCAGGTGAAAGTAACCTGGTAAGAGTAAGTTCAAAATTCTGAACATATCCACAAGTGCATAGCAAGAACATAGGCAGGACACACACCAGCATTCATGTGGTGTGTTGTCAACCTCACAGGGCAGCCCAATCTCACCAAAACCACAAGCACAGCCGTGGGAGGCACTAGTGCATCACCCT
The DNA here is from genome assembly GCA_916181665.1 of Avena sativa. Classification (NCBI taxonomy): domain Eukaryota; kingdom Viridiplantae; phylum Streptophyta; class Magnoliopsida; order Poales; family Poaceae; genus Avena; species Avena sativa. Next base: position 305,977,994 of record OV702280.1, on the reverse strand, counting down.
ACTGCACAGCACACAAGAACAACCAGTGTTGACAGCAGCTAAACCAACCACAGTCAGCAACCACACCAACTAAGGATCAACCAAACATCACTAGGATGGTGACATAAGGAGGGGGGTGGATCAGGTGGACAGCAAGATCAAGCCCAGGAGCTAGGAGGACCAGGATTAGCTCAAGAACAAGCACAGAAGTCCAGCAAAACCAGATCAAGATCATCATCACCAACTTACTACACCACCATCAAATTTTGTGGTGAGTTTTATAAAACCTTCACATGATCTAATAATCTTATTCAGAGAGAAGCATGTGTTGTTTTATAAAAACAAACCCTCAGAAAGCACCCAAGTGGGGTGAATCCATCATAGGGATTTTTTTAAAACTCTAAAGGCAAACAACAAAGTACTTGGATCTAATCAGAGCTCAGAGCAACATCATTGCTCTGGATTAGGCTATATATTACAAATCCAGCCTAAATTTATCTATGATCTATTCCTAGGCACATCTCTAAAAGAAAGCTAGCACCTTATAAACAAATCTTTGGATCCATAGAATGATCAAGCTCACTATCATTTTTTCCAAGCTTTGATTCAATAAAGAATAGCTGGTACCACTACCAGGACTATCTAGATGAACCAATAAGATAAGATTTGAATCCCTAAGCCTCAGACCAACATCATTGGTCTTAGGGAATTCAGATAAGGGCATTTCTAATTATCTTTCAAAGCCAAGATTGTCTTAAGCATAAACTAACCAAATCCATGGTTTAGAATCAAACTTGTGTGCCATAAATGATGGTGTCACAAGAACAATCCATTATGAATCAGGATAGACATTTAATCATCACTAATTCAAACAATCAACTTAACTAATCATTTTCCTATTAACACACGAATCATAACTAGGATATTTCTATGTTACACTTCACTGTTTGAGATCATGCTGATCTCAAACCACATGTTAATCTCCAAGCTAACAACACTAAGACAGTAGCTGTATCTTATCATAGTCATGACCATGAATCAAATAAACAATGGAAAGCTATCAAGTCATTGGCTTTACCAAGCATGTTTCCCAAACAACTACATCATCTGAATTAGATGCAATCCAAGCATCAAATCATCTAGTAAGCCACCAGAAACATCATAGATCATTCTTTAAGCAACAAGCCTCAGGACAATAAACATTTAGCATGTGTACAGACCATCCAAACATGAATCAATTCATCCAGTACATGAACAAGCACATAGCAGGAACCCTAAATGGATGATCATCTTAATTTGAATCAGACAGTAGCAAGAGAGGACATAGCCAACATCTAGTATCGAATCAGCAAGAACAGAGAGCACCAGGGGAGGGGAATCAAACTCACCATAGGTCCTCGCTGAAGGATAGAAGAGGAAGGAGAGGGGCCGACGACCATGGCGGCACGGGGAGCACCCCAGAGGGGGCGATGCAACCCACACGAAGCCATGGCAGTGACCCTAATCACGCCTGGATGTGCAGAACACAACCTCAACGCACGACAACAATTGAATCCATGCTAATCCTCAAACCCTAGGGTTTGGAATGACATCGATCCATCGCAGGATAGCCCTAGGTTCGAATCTAATTGGATGGAACGAACGAGCATCATCGACAACCCCTTGTTACACCACGGCGGCGTCTAGAATAGCCGACGGCGGCACAAATCGCCAGTGGCGGCATCGTCGGCCATAGGGTTGGGGTCAGAGGAGGAGAAGATGAACTTGAGGGAGAGAGAGAGAGGCAGTGAGGAGTGGGCCGAACTGGGCCAGACCCTTCGGGGTGGCTCTTTTGTCTATGAATAATGGGCCACCAGGGCCCAATAAAAATAACCAGCCCATAAACAATTTTAGGCCTGTTTTAATTAATTGGAAAAGACCAAAATGCCCCTAACCTCAATAAAATTCTAGAAAATAAAATAAAAGTCCTAAAATAATAAATAAAATATTTTTGGATTCACAATAATCCATACTATTCAAATAAAATAAAATATAAAATCTTAGACATTTAAAATTTTATAAGAATTTTGTAATTCATATATTCCTTATGGAATTTTAAAAAATTATTGAAAGATGATAAAAATAAATAAAAATCATTTTAATTATGTATTAATATTGTAGTATTTTACAAAAATACTAAATAAATATTTAATCACAATTTTTAATGTATAAGTAATAATTCCTAAAAGAATTATTAAATCAATAAAAGTCAAATAAAAAGGAAATAAAATAAAATAATTCAATATATGTTATAAAAAATTAAAAAGTAATATTTATAAATCATTTATTATTAAAAAGGACTTTTTATAATAATGGGGTGAATGCATATCAAGATAAATGATGCATGACATTATTGCATAATCATTTTTGCTTCTTTAAATATTGTCCTTACCGGGCAATAATGATGTTTTTGTAGAACTAGAAGCTCAAGGTCCAGTGCAAGCATCAGACTTCACTACCTTGCCATCACAAGGCAAGTTCATCACTTTCTCATGTCCTTTGAAGAGTCTTTATCAAAGTATTTGCAAATTGTGTGTTATCATATATGCTATAAAGAAAAAAAATATTATTTTCACAAATAAAGAAATTATAGATATCATCCTAAGTGGTGATATGATGGAGCAATAGAACTTAGAGTTCTAATTGCAACAATGATGGTCAAGTAGGGACTTAATAACCCCTGACATCAGTGATTCTAGCGCCGTATAATACGCGTTAGCCATGTGATTTGGAATGGGACAGAGAAGTCAGCTGTATGTTCTTCCTCTCGCATGAAGCCGGATGTGAAGGTCGTGACTGTTATCCTTGTAGCATGCATATTAATTGGTAATTCGTAGATGATATGCAGCATATGGGTGGGAACCCTCATCGTCCCACGATAGTTTTGGCATCTAACGGTTTGTACAAACCATTGCCGTAATTCATTATGTGGGCATGGTGTACACCAAGGAGGCATGCGGGGTCGCGAAGGGGGCAGTGATTGGCTTGGACCAACTACTAGGCCCCACATCATGGAATTGTGGACAGGAAAGTACGCCCGGTTGTGCAACAAGGAGTTGATCTCTCATGGGTAAAGTAACACACCTCTGCAGAGTGTAAGAACTGTAACTTATTACTCCCTGTTCCGGGAAGGAGCTACGAACGCGGCAGGAAAGGAACTCCATGAAAGTTCTGGTCAACCTGTGAAGGCCGATTGTCATAGTTTTTCAGAATAAAATCAATCTTTGAAGAAAGATTTACAAAAAATTGCATAGTGCCAAGGATTTATAATCCGAGGTGGTAGTTAGAGCATCAAACTTCCCACCTTGCATATAATGAACTTGTTGGGTAACGTTGTTACTCATTCTTTCCTTTGATCCCTTGCTTAGACTCTGAGGATCCCGAAGACGTGCCAATGTATGTATCTGAATGCCAAGAAGATGTGTTCTACGAGGAACCTGATCTGTCCGGAGGAGTTGAAGGAGTGGATTACGAGATCCGCTATGGTGTCGATGAGAACAAGTCCAACTAAGTATCCCTAGTTAGTAGTAACCACGGAGCCGAGCAGCATGAACTCTATGGAATAAGCTGCTGAGCTCAACTCCTAGTCGGAGTTGCTACTTTTAAATTCCGCTGAACACTTTATATTTTGGTTTGTAAGTTGGATCTTTTGGAAGTCTTGAACTGCCGGTATTGTAATAATAATAATGTGTGTACTTATGTAATATGGACCCGCAATGTTTCTGTTGTACCACTCTGAGGGATGTGATATTTACGGAACGGTGTTCTGTGGATGTCATGTCAACGACTATAGTGTACTACACATGCAGTGGTATGCTGGGTCATCGCAGTTGGTATCAGAGCAAATTTCTTTGACCTTAGGTTGGAAACCTAGTAAAGGGTATTACCTGTAGGAAAATTTAGCAACAATAAAGAATTCTCTAAAAATAATATAATGGGTATTCAAATGAGAATATTCCGTTATATATTTTAGTGCGATAATTCTTTGTTATGATGCAATATGTCATTGGATACTAATCAAAATTATTTTTCTGATATACAGAGATATGGCACCAAAGTTTCCAAAACAGACTTTGGTAAGGAAAGAGGAAACTCTTGATGATTATCAAGGATCATTCACAGACCAACTTCGTCAACTTTTAAAGCTTTTTAGTTGTCCAACTAGAATTCCAGTGAACACTATCACTTACCTTGATGTTCGAATGTTATCCAAGTATCGTGTGAGTATCCAACTTCCAGAGAAGCTTGGATTATATCAAGATCTACCTATAGGAGAAGGTAGGAGTCATTTAGCAGCCTATCATGTTGCTGTTGTGGAGGCGATAGCTAATATCCGGGAGCAGAAAACCAAGGAGTTAGAAGGTAGCACATTCTCCGTGATACCTCATGATTCTATAGACTCAGAGCCTATACCGGATCATCTTACTTTGGTTAAGAAGTATCCTAAGTTAACTTCCAAGTTTATGGATAGATATCGAACACTCGTTGCTTCTTTTTATAAGACTCATCAAGTGATTGTTGAAGACAGAAATGACATGTTAGAGGATCTAACTAATTCAGAAAGGTGGAAGCAGTTAGCATTCCATCTAGAGAAATAAGCAAGTAGTAGTGCAACACCTATCTTTAAGGATATACCTATAGATCCTGAATCTTTTATACCATATCCTTATTCACCAAGACCTGAACCTATGCATGATCCTATTATAGATATGCGGTATGCAGTACCACAGGGCTCAGAGGATGGTTCTGACTCAGAACGTCCTATTGAGACTTCGGATGGTTGGAGAATGGGATCATATGATGAATCTCATGAACACCAGATGTCCACAGATGGTTCTGACAGAAATGTTGGACAATCTAGCTGGATGGGTGCAAGAATGAACCCTAATAATTGTAGTAGAAATACAATGTCAATAGATAATCAGGATGAAGAAGAAGATACTGAGGAGAGAGTGTTTGAATCATCAACATCTTCTCAAAACCCAGGGAATATACATTATCCAGTGTTTAACTATATTGCCCACGAGAGCACCTGGGAAGCAGCAGGATCTGCGTATCATGTTGACAACTCAAGAAATGAAGCTCAGGAGATGCAGGCTGGAGATAATGTTGGATTTGTTTCTGAAGACTTTTCAGCTGAGCTGGAGGGAGTCAATGCGCTCAGGTTGAGTAATGACTCAAGCCCTGACACTTCAGATACAGAGTATGTTCCTTCTGGAAGGCCATATGTTCCACAAACTGTGCGACGAACAACACGTCATCACGGTTGGACATTAGGCATGTACGATGAGCGTAGTTACTATTAGGAGGAGACAATTAGCTAGTAGTATCAAGTACCGTGTATTGTACCCCAAGTAATAAGGTAGTTGTGTGATTATACCTATAGGGTATATGTTGTAATGACTTTGTATCATTATGATATTATGTAAAATATGTGAAATGCATATTTGGATTTTCTTTGGATCTTCATTGTGTGACTAGTTCTGTGCGTAAAGTTGACCTCAGAACACATGTGCATGATGTAATTATGAGTATTCGCTTTAGGTTGCAGGACTAGAGGGTCATGGATACGGGTGTAGGAATGTAAACTGAGCAGCAGCAGATGGAGCGAGAGGCCAAGGAAAAGGCCGATGCAGATGTAGCAAACCAGGAAGCATTACCACCACCACCAATGAGGCCGTTAATGGAGCATAACTTTATGCAATGCATGCAAATGATGCAAGAGACCCAGAACAAGTTCATGGAAGAATTGCTGGGGCGAGCAAATCAGAGGGCACCTGAAGGTGGAGGAGTGAGTTTATTTGATTTCCAGAATGCAAGACCGTTACCTTTTGCATCAGCTCCTGAACCAATGGATGCAGAAGACTAGCTATCAGATACTGAAAGGAAGTTGAAAACTGTAGGTTGCAATGATGAGGAGAAAATGAGGTATGCAACTCATCTTTTGACTGGACCTGCAGCATCATGGGGGGAAAATCAGTTGGCCATGCAACAACCAGGAAGGGAGTTTACCTGGGAAGAGTTCAAGCAGAGATTCCGTGAATATCATGTTCCGAAAAGTGTCATGGAGTTGAAGCAGAGAGAATTTGAGGAGCTTCAGCAAGGATATACTAGTGTCATGAAGTACATCCGGGAGTTTAGTCAACTGTCTCGCTATGCTGAGGAGGATGTTAACACTGAAGAGAAGCGGAAGAAGTGTTTCCTACATGGATTAAATCCATTTGTGAGGATGCAGCTAAGGTTAGACAATACGCAAACTTATCAGTAGTTGTTGGATGCAGCCATTACTTTTTAAGATGACTACAAGAATGTCCAAGAGGACTGAAGGAAGAGAGCCAAGAAGGATACCAAGAGAATTCAGGCAAGCAAACCTAAGCCCAACCCAGAGTTCAAACCTCGGAATAGGAATTATGGCAACAATAACAATAACAGTAACAATAACAAGGGCAGTGGTGGAAATCAATCCAATCCGAGAAGGAATGTTATCTGTAAAAATTGTGGAATTCTAGGGCATTTCCAGAGGGAATGCAAAAAGCCTGTAGTGATCTGTTACGGTTGTGGTTAAAAGGGGCATATCAAGCCAGATTGTCCGAGCAAACCACCTGGAGGATGGCCTACCAAGGGAGGAGGACAAGCTAGTCGGGGAAATGGACAGCCCAATAAAGGAGGAAATAATGGCAAGAACAACAATGGCAAGAGGAACCGACCTACCGGGAAACTGAACTGTGCAACCCTCGAGGAGGTGGATAATTCGGAGCATGCAGTGATAGGTACACTTAATATCCTTACCAATCCCGGCAAAGTTCTATTTGATACTGGTGCAACTACTTCATTCATTTCTGAAGAATTTTGTGATAAGTTCGGGATTAGAAGGGCAACGTTAGAAAGTCCTATGACCGTAGTTACGGCAGGAGGGAATGTGATTGTACGCCACATAAAACAAGATCAGGTTATCTCGATCTGTGGTTGTACATATTTCGCAGACCTTTATGTGGTTCCTTTGAAGGGAATTGAAGTAGTGCTGGGGATGGATTAGATGATGGAACACGGAGCTCAGATAAATTGTGAGGAGAAAACTGTCTCAATCAAAACTCCAAGTGGAGCAAGGATAGTTTATCAAGCAGATAAGCACAGTCATATCATGGTGGATCTGTAGTTGAATTCAATGAAAGAAGTTAAATTGGAAGAAATTCCTATAGTTAATTAATTCCAAGATTTTTTCCCAACAGAGTTACCGAGAATGCCACCAGACTGGGAGATAGAATTCACCATTGACCTAATACCTGGTACAACACCAATAGCTCAAGCACCATATAAAATGGGACCCAAAGAGTTGAAAGAACTCAAGGAGCAAATTGATGAGTTAGCTAGAAAAGGATTTATTCAGGAAAGTGCATCTCCATGGGGAACACCAGTAATCTTTGTGGATAAAAGAGATGGTGGAAGACGAATGTGTGGTGATTATAGAAATCTGAACAATGTGACTATCAATAATAAGTATCCTTTACCAAGAATTCAAGATTTGTTTGATCAAGTGAAAGGAGCTGGAGTATTTTCAAAGATCGATTTAAGATCTGAATACCATCAAATAAAAATCAAGACGGAAGATGTTCCAAAAACAACATTTGTCTCAAGATATGGACACCATGAGTATCTGGTAGTACCATTTGGTTTGACCAATGCACCGGCAATATTTATGAATCTGATGAACAAGATCTTCATGCCATATTTGGAAAAGTTTGTCATAGTATTTATTGATGATATTTTGATATATTCCAAGGATAAGGAAGAGCATGCTGATCATTTGAGGATAGCTTTGCAGACTTTAAGAGAACATAAGCTTTATGCTAAGTTTAGTAAATGTGAATTTTGGCTTGATGAGGTATGTAGAGGTCCCAACCTTTAATAAGGTAGAGATCCATGTGTTTACAATGCTAGTCCCTGGATCAATAGCTAGCATCCACAGTTAAGATGTAATATCAAGAAACAAAGGTCATAATACAACTTTATAACCAGGAATAAAATAATTCATTACATCTTACATAGCTCATTTGGCTAATTCATTACAATGCAGCAGAAATATCTATAACATGGAGTCCTTCATCTTCAAAGTGCCATAGGCAATCATGTTGGTTGTAGACTTTTAATCCTAATTAACACACTTCACTAACATCAAACAAACCTACAACATAATAAGTTACAGCCACAAGGGTCAATACATTTGAATTGTATTGGCAAGTGATACTATGGTAGTATAGTGGGGTTTATCATCTATATGCTTTTGGCTAAGTGGAGCTTAGGCTTGCTTTGCTCAAAATAGATTTTCCTTATCATTTGAAAACACTAAGTTTTTGCTTGTCAAAATCACCCAAGGAACCACCAATAGAAATTGGTGAACCTTCACCCTTGTTCAACCACAAGTTTTTAACTTAGAAATTTGGATGAGGAGATTCTTGATAGCTTTCATGTCTTGATGCTCAAATTGTCCTTTGCCAGGGACATGGCTAAGTACTTATATTTTACACTCTGCAGAGGTGGTGCACTTTCCCCACAAGACTTGGTTTCACCAAGACAAGATCTTTCAGAAGCCTTCCCTTAGACCAGAATGGACGCGTTCCAACCTATCATCCCCTACCACCAACTGTCCATTTGGCTAAGTTCTTGCAACCTATATGATCCAGGCAGAGCCCATAATTCCAAGTGGCTGCACTTGAAGCTTCTCAACATTTGACATCTCAAATCTCTTTGTTCCTGGGTGGTATTCCACAAGTGAGATACCAAGTTTTCCCCAGTATACTGGACTTTGTGATGCCCAAGTTTTCCCCAGCATACTGGAGTTGCGTAACCACTCAACACAAACAATTCTTTCCATTCCACCTAGGTGATTCATTCACTTAGTTGTTTTATTAAACAAAACACAAGTCCTTGACTTAGAAGTATTCCATATCATGAATATAATCCACCCTTGTTTTCTACTAGCTAAGCTAAGCATGATAGTTGTAGGAATCTTGACTTAGGATATTTCTACTAAGGTTTCATCTACTAGGATTTCCCATGGCATAGTTTATGCTTAGCAAAAATTCCATGCAAGTCCTACTTAGAAATATCACTAATGCACAGTGAAAATAATGGGAAAAAAGTATGGAGCATCACTTGCCTTTTTGGTAGAGAAATATAAGTTCACTCATTGATCTTGTAATAGTCACACTCTTCAAATTCCACTACAATTCAATCAAGCAAGCAAATATTCAATCTACCATTCAAGCAATCATCACATAGAATAATAAAAACATAGCAATGCATGCAAGCATGCCAAATATTGTTTTATTTGGAAAAGTGGTTTCTATTAGGTTATAAACATTTGAAAACACCTATTGGTCATTTACAAAAGTGGTAAAACCATTTGATAGTAAGTTAGTAAAAAATGGCCACTTTAAATCATTTTTGTTTTGCTAGAAAGGATTTAAATCCAAAGAATATTTCTAGTGTTTACCAAATATATTTTTAACACAAATGTTAGTGTTTTAAGGTCAAGTGTTTAATATTAAAATCATTTGCAAAAGGTTTTACCTATAAACCATTTTATACCAAAACAATATTTTATGTTGTTGGAAATGCCTTTAGCAAAGTAATAATTTTTATAGGGTTCACCAAATATATTTTTAAATCATAAACTTTGTGTTTAGGTTCAGAGAGTTTAATTCAAATCATTTCCCAAAGGTTTTCTCCAAAAAGCATTTTTAACATATAAACAATATCTTTATTTGACTAGAAATGCTTCAATACAAGGATTCATCTTTTAACTTCACAAAATACATTGTTAATTCCACAAGTTGTTTTATATGGTTAGTAGGTTCAAAACAAACCATTTGTAAAAGATTTTATCCTAAAAACATTTCTAGAATAAATTTTATATTCAAATTATGCCTACACAAGTTTCTGCAAAAACAACCAATTTAACAGATTCAATTCATTAAACAAAGTGCATGGTTGGATAGAGTTTGTTTTTCTGATTCCATTGATATAAAATTTGCAAAATTTGGACATGTGGATTAAAAGTTATGCAATTTACAAGTTTGATCATCTAATAGATCAAATTCTGGTTTTAAAACAAACTCTCGGCCACGCGTCCTGTTCTGATTGGTTGGTACCGGTTCGTGCGGATCGCGCAGTGTGGAGCGTTAGATCTAACTGAAAACATGCGGCACAGATCAGCGTACCTCTTCGCTTAACTTTCTATTGCATCCATTAGATCGAGATCCTACTGTTCACATCTACTGGCCATCAAGTGGCGGCGCTGGCGGCGGCGAGTGGCGGCGGCGCGCTCGGCAAGCGAGGTTGCCGATGATACAGTAGGCTTGAGAGAGAGGGAAAGGGCTTACCAAGATCGCAGAGGTGTGGTGAAGCTCAAGGTTGTCGTGGGGAGGCTAGGGGCGCACGGTGTCGACCTTAATCGCTCGCCAGAGTTTGCGTCGTCGTCGGGTGCACTCAGATGTCGTCGAAGGTGAAGCTAGAGGACGCGCTAAGACAAGTGGAAGGCACTTTTAGGTTCGCAAGAGTGAGGCGAGTATGAGAGTGTCCACGAGGAGGAGAGGGGCGGTCGGGTTTACCAGGAGATGTCGCCGGAGTGGTGGCAGGCGGCGGCGAAGTGTTGTTGTTGAGGATGCCGATGATGCAGAGCACGCGCGGGCGAGCTGGCGGTACGGAGGTGTTCGTCGGGAGATGGGGAATGTCTTCGTGGTGGTCAGGGAGCAAGGGGCGACGGGGAGCGGCCGGAATTGGAGAAAAGCTCCATCAGTGTAGTGGGGCTCCGAGCAAGAAATCTGCGCAGCCTAGGGGCTCCAGGGATGCGTCGACTGAGGGGAACGAGAGGGAAGAGGGAGGAGCTTAAACGTGCGTGGTCGTAGGGATAATTAATCGCGGAATCAACGCGTATTAACGGGGTTTAACCGCGGCCAGAAATGGCAGCGAGGAGAGGGCGTGGTCGTCGCGGGGTTGAAGACGATGGTCTGGCAGGTGGGGCTCAGCGGTCAGCAAGAGAGAGAGGGGAGAGGTGGGGGACAGCAGTCAGTGATTCTGCGGGTTCGATTGCGAGTAAAAGAAAACGGTTCGGGGAGAGGGGGAATGGGCTTCTGCTGGGCTTAGTGGGCTAGCTGGGTTGGGCTGGCTCCTTTCTATTTTTTTGTACAGAATGTTTTTCTTTTACTATTTTGAATTTCTGTTTTGATTTTTATTCAAACAATTCAAACTCCATTTAAATTCAAACCTCTACCAAACTTTGTGTATATTCAAATACTGTTTATTAATACATTCTAAAGTCAAATTTAGAATATCACTTTTATTCTTTTTAGGGTATATTAATTATTTAAAATAGGCCCTTATATTAATTCAAATAAGATTTATTAATGTTTTCAAACTCCATTTGAAATCTAAATTTTTCCAAATCTTTTCAGTAGGTTTTATTTAAAAATAAACACTTTGAATTATTATTTAAAATACTTTATTTTGTTTTTAATGTTCATTTAAAATGGGAAATGTCTTTACTTAAATGAAATTGGATAATAATAAATCCTCATGATTTTATTTAAATAATCCTTTACTCTTTTTATTAAACAAAAATATTTTATTTTATTTGCTTGGCCAAGTTTTAATTTGGCCTTTTAAAATAGTCCTTATTTATTTATTTATTTATTTCTTTATCTTATAAAATCCATATCTTTTTATTTAAAGGTCCAAACTTGGTGATTCCAATTTGTAAAATCCTATTTGATATTTGTTTATCCTTTTAAATCTCTTTAGGATTATTTTCTCACCATTTGGTATTGACTTTTAGATAGGTGCTTTATTAGCTTTGGAAATTCAATTTCCTTATCTTACTAAATTCATAAGATTTTATCTATGGTCCCAAATTGAATGAAATCAATTTCTATGGTTTCATAATATTTCTATTTATCATTCTTGATAATTTATAAATGTTTGTTGCAAATTTTATATGGATCAAATCCATGGTCTTAGAGATATCTTGGAAAACTCCCATTAGGGTTTTAGGGTTTTGGTTTATTTTCCAAGTGTTTAAATTTCAAGATGCATTTATGAAGAATGCATTTCACTTGATTTGAATTTAGTTGGATTCAAATTTTGTTCAAGATGGGTTTTGATGTTTCCATTTGGAATCAAAAAGTTTCTTTTCACCCTAAATTTCAACAATCATTTATTTTGTTTATTTATTTTTCACATTTCAAAATTTGGAAAATTTTGGGATGTAACAAGGTAGAATTCCTCGGTCATGTGATCAGTAAGTATGGAATTGCTGTGAATCCATCTAAAGTTCAGTCAGTACTAGAGTGGACTGCACCGACCAATGTGAAGCAAATTCGAGGTTTCTTAGGAATGGTTGGTTATTATCGGAGATTCATTGAAGGTTTCTCCAAAATAGCCGGACCAATGACCAAATTATTAAGGAAGAATACACCATTCAAGTGGTATGAGAAATGTGAAGCAAGTTTCCAAGAGTTGAAGACTAGATTAACCACAGCTCCAATCTTGGCAGTTCCTGATACAGGGAAGGACTTCACAGTATACTGTGATACGTCTAAGGAAGGTTTGGGTTGTGTACTAATGCAAGATCGAAAAGTGATTACCTATGGTTCAAGACAACTGAAACCACATGAAGTCAACTATCCAACTCATGATTTAGAGTTAGCAGCAGTAGTTTTTTGCACTGAAAGGATGGAGGCATTTTCTTTATGGAGCCAGATGTGAGTTATACACTGACCATAAAAGTCTCAAATATTTCTTCACTCAAAAGGAATTGAATATGAGACAAAAGCGTTGGTTAGAACTAATCAAGGATTATGATTTAACAATCAACTACACTCCAGGGAAATCAAATGTTGTGGCAGATGCTTTAAGAAGAAAGAGTGCAGATACTCAGCCTAGAAATTGGGAGCTACCAAAAGAGTTACAAATATACTTGGAAAGATTAGAACTTCAATTCATCAGAACAGAGGTTCTTGGAGGATTAGCTACTATGTAGGTAGTTGCAGAGCAGGACAGTGATCTTAAGCAAGAAATTTTTAGGCATCAAGAAGAAGATCCTTTTATTATTGCTGAGGAAATTCGGAGGATATCTCAAGGGCAAAAATCAGTTTTTCGCCTTGGAGATTATGGGTCTTTATGGTTTCAAGACCGTCTTTGTGTTCCAGATGTGACTGATATTAGAAATGTCATACTCAAAGAAGCACATGATACACCATATTCTATACATCCAGGGAGCACTAAGATGTATATGGATTTGAAGGAACTATTCTGGTGGAATAACATGGAAATAGATATTGCTAAATATGTATCTGAATGCCATACTTGTCAAAGGGTGAAGGCTGAACATCAAAGTCCAGCAGGACCATTACAACCCTTGGAAATTCCTGAATGGAAGTGGGAGGAAATAGGTATGGACTTCATTACAGGATTACCTATGACACCAAAAAGGAAGGATATGATATGGGTAATTATGGACAGACTCACTAAGAGTGCACATTTTATTCCGGTGAATCAAAAGGATAATGCCGAGAAGTTAGTTGAAGTATATGTCAAAGAGATAGTAAGTAAGCATGGAGTACCCAAAAAGATCGTAACTGATAGGGGATTAGTGTTTACTTCAGCATTTTGGAAACAATTGCATGAAGCACTTGGTTCAAAGTTAGATTTCAGCACGGCATATCATCCGGAGACAAGAGGTCAAACTGAAAGAACAAATCAAATACTAGAAGACATGTTAAGAGATTATGCACTATATTTTGGAGGAACATGGGAAGATCATCTACCGTTGGCAGAATTTTCTTATTATAATAGCTATCAGAGTAGTCTGAAGGCAGCTCCATATCAGGTTCTGTATGGAAGGAAGTGTAGATCACCAATATGTTGGTATGAACCTGGAAGCAGCAAAGAATTTGCACCAAATTTTATAAAGGAAATACAAGACATCATTGATAAGATCAGGGATAGACTGAAAATAGCCCAAAGCAAGCAGAAAGATCAAAGTCGAAGATCATGGCATCCAGAAGTAGGAGATATGGTCTCTTTGAAAGTAAGTCCAATGAAAGGAGTGAAAAGATTCGGAGTTAAAGGGAAATTGAGTCCAAGATACATCGGACCATTCAAGATACTGAGTCAAAACAGAACTATAGCTTATGCTTTAGAGTTACCATCAAGATTGGCTCAAGTGCATAATGTTTTCCATGTGTCACAACTTCATAAATGTTTAAAAGTTCTAGATGATGCAATCACACATCAAGAGATAGAACTACAAGCAGACCTGACCTATATTGAAAAGCCTTGTAAGATTTTGGAAGAAAACTAGAAAAGATTGAGGAACAGAGCAATCAAATATTGCAAGGTACAGTGGGAACATCACCCTGAAAGGGAAGCCACATGGGAGAAGGAAGAGGATTTAAGAAAAGCTTATCCAGAACTATTCAGGTACATCTCCACAAACTTCGGGACGAAGTTTAATTTAAGGGGGAAGTCTGTAACATCCCAGCATTTAGGAACTAACGAAGGGTAGATTTAGAATTATGGAATTTTGCATGCATTCATTTGTGAAAATGTGGGTAAAATTTTCGCCAAATAAAACCTTGAGTGGTCAATGTTTCTTTCTTACTTTGAGATTAGGTTTAGTCTTAAAGCAGGATTGTTATAAACTTTGATATGATCTTTAAGGAATTATGTGTGTTTTGAAATGAGTTTGAATTTTAAAACTTGAGTGTTTAATTAAAATGAATTAGATATAAGTTTGAATCTTAATTTAATTAAGAGATCAATATTGCCACTTAAATTCTATCCAAAGAAAAACAATAATGAATATGAAACTTATTTCATATTATCAATATATAATCAAGTTACAAATAATGTAACTTACTGAAACTATTTTCAAACTTCACAATTTACAAAAGAATAGAGAATAAGAATATTCTTTATTACTAATAATATAATCTTTATTACAATTAAAGAAAATGAAATTTACAAAATAATAAAATGAAAAATTACATAAGGATAAGAAAATTACATTGGAATATTTACTAACTATCCTACAAATAAACCTAAACTAAATATTCATCTTCATATTTGTACCTGCAAAACAAATATTAAATAAAAACAAAAGAAGATTAGTGTTAGTACTATTTCTCTCAGATATGTTAGTGAAATGCACTTGGCAAATTCATAATTGAGAAATTTATAAAAAGGGGAAAGTTTCACCAATCTGAAAGAATCCATCTTTCATAAATTCAAAGCCAGAAGTCAAATGATAGCCAAGAGGGACAAATTCACCAGCCAGGTGAAAGTAACCTGGTAAGATTTAGTTCAAAATTCTGAACATATCCACAAGTGCATAGAAAGCACACAGGCAGGACACACACCAGCATGCATATGGTGTGTTGTCAACCTCACAGGGCAGCCTAATCTCACCAAAACCACAAGCAGATCTGAATGTGGCGGATCCGTTGACTAAACCTCTCCCGAGGGCAAAACATGACCAGCACCAAACTGCCATGGGTGTTCGGTATATTACCATGTAATCTAGATTAGATGACTCTAGTGCAAGTGGGAGACTGTTGGAGATATGCCCTAGAGGCAATAATAAATGTAGTTATTATTATATCTTTGTGTTTATGATAAATGTTTACATTCATGCTATAATAGTATTAACAAGAAAACATTGATACTTGTGTGATTTGTAAACTTGATTTGAAGTCCCTAGTATAGCCTCTATACATCACTAGCTTGTTGGTTGATAAATGATTGTGGTTTCCCTATCATGAACATTGAGATGTTATCAACAACAAGATCATATCGTTAGGAGAATGATATGGTGGACATACTCCTATAGATAAGCGTAGCATAAAGATCAAGTCATTTTAATAGTTCAATTGCTATATGCTTTCTGATACATAGTAACCTAATTCCTTCGACCATGAGATCATGCATATCACCTTTACCAGATTGATGCTTTGATGACATCAAACACCACACCGTAACTGGGTGGCTATAAAGGTGGCATTGAGTGTTCGGAAAGTATTGGTTGAGACACATGGATCAAGAGTGGGATTTTTCCATCCATATGACGGATAGATATACTCTGGGCCCTCTCGGTGGAATGTCATCCAATTAGCTTGCAAGCATGTGACTGGCTCACAAGGGATCACATATCACGGGAACGAGAAAAGAGTACTTATCGGTAACGAGGTTGAACTAGGTATGCAGAGATACCGACGATCATAACCTCGGATAAGTAAACTATCGTGAGACAAAGGGAAATTGGTATCGTATGTAAGTGGTTCATTCGATCGCAAAGTAATCGTAGAAATATGTGGGAGCCATATGAATTTCCAGATTCCTCTATTGGTTATTGTTCGGAGAAGTGTCTCGATCATGTCCGCATAATTCACGAACCGTAGGGAGACACACTTAAGGATTCAACGTTGTTTGAGTAGTTATGGAATGAATGAGAAAGAGACCGAATGTTGTTTGGAGTCTCGGATGGGATCCGGGATATCACGAGGAGATCCGGAATGGTCCGGAGAATAAGATTCATATAAGGAAAGTCCCGTTTCGGAGTTGGGGAATGATTCCGGTGTTTTCATCGGGAATGTTCTAGAAGGTTCCGGAATGTCCGGCACTCCGGAGGGGAAGGGGTACATGAATGTGTCATTGCAAGTTGGAATGATTGCATCATGTACTAAGTGTTATCGCTGTTCCAAATAAAGGATTAATTCAAATCCTAGTTTGAAAAGTCAAATAGCTAAATTGAAAAGTCAAACGGCTAAATTTGGAAAGAGGAAAAGAGGAAGAAGTGGGAAACCGAGTTGGGGAGGGAATCCCTCCTCCAACCGGCGGCGCCCCCTCCAAGCCGAGTTGGGGAGGGACTCCCCTCCCTCCCCTTGGCTGCCGGCCCCTACACCTATATAAGGAGGGGCAGGGCTCCCTCCTAGAACACACAAGTACCTCTCCTCAAACCCTAGCTTGGCGCCTACCACCATAGCCGCCGCCGCCCCTAGGGTTTTGCCCTAGCCGCCAACTTGGGGTCCCCGTAACCCTAGCCGCCGGCTCTAGCCTCTCCTCCTTGGTGTGTCTAAAACCTAGATCACCGAGGAGCTCTCTCATACTCCACCATACTCGCTCCGGCTTAAGGCGAAGCCCTGCGAGATCTCCCCTCTACTTCCGGTACCACGCCGTTGTGCTGCCGGAATCGCGAGGAGAGTGCTACAACCTCCGCTGCCTGCTGGAACAAGGGAGAGGAAGGTCTTCGTCGAGTACCGAACGTGTGATCGACTGCGGAGCGCTGCCGGAACGCAGCGCCGGAAGGATCGTCTACGCGATCTTGAGATCGGGAAGAGTACGACTACATCACCCACGAGAATCCGCTCTCGTTAAACACTTTGGAATCTTCGAGGGTAAGTTATTCCATCGACTCGTTGCTACAATCTAGTAGATAGATCTTGGCTTGTTTGTTTGTATGCGATAGAATTTTTTTTCCATGCTACGAAACCCTACAAATTTATCTATGATCTATTCCTAGGCACATCCCGAAAAGAAAGGTAGCACCTTAGAAACAAATCTTTAGATCCATAGAATGATCAAGCTCACTATCATTTTTTCCAAGCTTTGATTCAATAAAGAATAGCTGGTACCACTACCAGGACTATCTATATGAACCAATAAGATAAGATTTGAATCCCTAAGCCTCAGACCAACATCATTGGTCTTAGGGAATTCAGATAAGAGCATCTCTAATTATCTTTCAAAGCCAAGATTGTCTTAAGCATAAACTAACCAAATCCATGGTTTAGAATCAAACTTGTGTGCCATAAATGATGGTGTCACAAGAACAATCCATTATGAATCAGGATAGACATTTAATCATCACTAATTCAAACAATCAACTTAACTAATCATTTTCCTGTTAACACACGAATCATAACTAGGATATTTCTATGTTACACTTCACTGTTTGAGATCATGATGATCTCAAACCACATGTTAATTTCCAAGCTAACAGCACTAAGACAGTAGCTATATCTTATCATAATCATGACCATGAATCAAATAAACAATGGAAATCTATCAAGTCATTGGCTTTACCAAGCATGTTTCCCAAACAACTACATCATCTGAATTAGATGCAATCCAAGCATCAAATCATCTAGTAAGCCACCAGAAACATCATAGATCATTTTTAAGCAACAAGCCTCAGGCAAATAAACATTTAGCATGTGTACAGACAATCCAAACATGAATCAATTCATCCAGTACATGAATAAGCACATAGCAGGAACCCTAAATGGAAGATCATCTTAATCTGAATCAGACAGTAGCAAGAGAGGACACAACCAACATCTATCATCGAATCAGCAAGCATAGAGAGCACCAGGGGAGGGGAATCAAACTCACCATAGGTCCTCGCTGAAGGATATAAGAGGAAGCAGAGGGGCCAACGACCATGGCGGCACGGCGACCAAAACCTCGACAACACTCTTGCAAGTACTAGTGCAGGCAAATTCTTTGGTGACAAATGAATGCGATGCACCCGAATCATTCAACACTCTTGCAAGTACTGAATTAACAGAAAACATACCCAGCACGACGTCTGGCGCTTCCTGAGCTTCTTTAGCATGCATGAGAAAAAGACGTCTGTTGCGGTTGAGTGAATTCCCTGGGGGCAAATCTTCTTCCGGGCTGAACACGGCGCTGCTGCTGAGCTGGGGCATTTGCATTGGGGGCTGCGGTATTCTTCTTGTTGGGGAACTCGTTGGAGTAGTGAACCTTATTTCCACAGTCATAACAAGTCACTTGCGACTTGTCCTTTGCTGCAACAGGCACAACATTGCTTCCAGTCCTCGGGGCAGTGTTGGTGTTGGCGGTAGCATTGTTTTTGTTGAACTTGGGTGGTGCACGGTTGAAATTTTAGAGTTGCCGGGGTTGTTGTGATTTCCTCCGGGCCTCGGGTTTCCACGATTGAGATAGGTGGGACGGTTCATCGGGGGTCTGTTGGTTCCCGTGGCAAATCCTGAAGATGGGTTAGGGCGATACTTTGGGGTCTGATGGGTTCCCGGTTGATGCATCATGCGACGCTTGCGGTTCTCATTGGCTTGGTTTATCTTTCCTTCCATCTGGATGGCAGAGTCGACAAGGGCTTCAATATCAGCAAAGGGGATATTGACTAACACAGTCTGCATCTCATCGTGTAGACCATTCAAGAATCTCTCTTTCTTCTTGGCTTCAGTGTCGATCTCATCCGGGGCATACCTAGCTAATGACAAGAATTTGTCACGGTATTCCACTACGGTCATCCTTCCTTGCTTCAGTTCTCTGAACTCATCTATCATTCTCTTGATCAAACCCGGTGGCACATGGGTTCTGCTGAAATTGACCTTGAATTCTTCCCAGGTCATCATCTGTCCTCCGGTCATTGCACGAACGCTGTTCCACCATGCTCTGGCATCTCCGGCTAGATAGTGGGTGGCAAACAGAACTTTCTTGTTGGCTTCCACTCCGACGACTTCTAGGTTGTTTTCAATGGTTTGCAGCCAATCATCGGCGTCTAGGGGCTCTTCTGACTTAGTGAAAACAGGTGGGTTGGTATTCTGGAAATTTTTGAGCTTAGATCCATGGTTGTCCTGATTTCCTTGGCCTTGATTGTTGTGGGCTAGCTTAGCTATCTGTTGAAAGGTGGCTAAGTTGGCTTGACGTTCGGCTCTTTCAGCTTCACGGTCAGAAACCAACATTTGTAGTATCTGCAACATCGGGTCCGGGGATGAACCACATCCTCCGCGTGGCATCTGAAGATTGAGATAGATCATGAGAAAAGAGGGAAATTTCTAAGGTTCCGGATTTGGAGAAGTTTTTAAAGTTTGACTCAGATTTTTCTAGCAACTTGCTTTTCATTCATTCATAGCACACGATACAAACACACACCACAACAAGGTAATCAGATGGTTTTAAGAACAATTCTGGAAACTACGATATAGTGGGACCAAATACAACTCACTACGCTAGTGCTCAAGTGCTACTACTCCTCGGAGCCGATGTAGTCGTCATCCTCATCATCCTCATCGTCATTGATGAAGGCGAAGTCATCCTCATCGGTGAAGAAATCCATAGCCTGATCCTCCAGAAAATCATCATCATCTCTGAGATAGGAGTAGGGGTCTCCACGAAGATCTTCTCCGGCATTCTCCCTTTCCTCCAACTGCATGTCTCTCTGGTGGATGGTCTCCTCCAAATCTGAGATACGGTGGCGAAGATGGGCAATGATGCGCTCCTTCTTATCGAGCTGACGGCGGCGAGACTTGCGATCCTTCGCTAGCATGGCGATGGTCTGATCCTTCGTCTTGATGATGGCGGACTTGTGGTTGGAGTAGTCACGGAAATTGTCCAATTCCTGCTGACGATCGTACATCATGAAGCTGAGGTGGTCCAATTGGGTCTTCAGCTCGTGGTGGTATGGGGCTTCCAGTGGCTGTCCATTAGCATCACGCCTTGGACAAAACTCAAAGTGGGTTCCCTTGATCTGGTTGATACTCTTCCCACACAGACGGGCAAGAGCTTCCTGCATGGCCCTGGCAAGTCCATCGAGCCAGTTGTTCTCTCTTAAGGTAAACTGAATTCCCTCGGCAGTGGGAGGTACAATCTTTCCTCGGAGACTTGCAACAATTAGCCACTACAGATCTTCTCCTCCTTGATCATTGAGTTGAGCTCCGAAGAACTCGGGGTGCGGACGCTCCAGAAGTTCCGAAAGCTGGTCCAAATCCCGCTCAAAGATAAGGTCTCCTCCATTCCCCAACTGATAAACCTTGCTGTACCTCACGTCCATCTATAAGAATATAGGATGAGTAAGTTAGTAGAGTGCTCAAGTGTGTCAAATTTTATGTATTTTGCAAGAGTTTTTGAGGAACATGAGTTTTTATGAAAGAATCAAGGTGACAAGAATGGGAATAAGTTTTTGTAAATATTTGCTTCCTTTGGTTTTGAAACTAAGTTTTTGATTCAAACGTCCATTCTAATTAGGGTCTCCTATGGTCAGGATGGCTCTGATACCAACTTGTCAACACCCGGATTTTTAATCACATATGCCCGTTATGCCATACATCGCAATCCCAGGATTACCATTTTTGCGAGACATAACAGATTTGGATACCACAGTACATCATCCATTACAAACCATACATAAGGTCTTACACAAATAAGGATCTCATGATCCAGTTCTTAATACAACTCAAGCAGCGGAATAACATAATAATAACGGTAGCATAGGCGAAACTCCATCTTCGGGGTCACAGGCAATACTGACGATGGGAGATGATCCTAGTTGTCGTAACCTTCCTGGGGTCCATCCTCCTGATACTCCTCTTCATAGTCTGGCCACGGGAATAGCCAGGGACAAATCCATGAGTACTCTTCAAGTACTCGCAAACTAATACTAACAAGTGAGGGGGTTTTTGTAATAGGACACTAGGCTCTAGGGTTGTTTTGCAAAAAGACAGATTTACCTCTACTATGTTTAGAAGCAAGAAAACTAGTTGAAGTTTTATAACACCTAAGTGGGAACTTGAAATTCATATCACAACTTTGTTGTGGTCAAGTCAAAGTATCAATTCATTTCATAAGTAATTTTGAAAACATCTGACGGGGGAACAGTATGGCCACTCCAACTGTCCATAACCGCATACGCGGCTATTCGAATAGTTTGACACTCTGCAGAGATTGTACACTTTCACCACAACATTCGATACATCCGTCAGGAACAAATCCTGAATTCACCATACTCAGTATGCGGATAATCAATCCTAACCTTTCGATTACACGCCCTAGTATAGGCACCTCTCCTATGAGTTTGGCCTCCCAACCATGACCAACTGTCATCTTGGGTACTTCACAGGTGGACAATCTTCACAAGGTAGCCTCAGCTCAGACCTTGGCCGTGAGGGAACCAATACTAAGGTATATAAGTTTCCAGTCAAGCCCTACCCAAATCTCGAGTATTGTGGTTGTACGGTAAAATTGGAATGGTATCGCATCCAAACAACCATCAGTTTTATAAATGGCTAAGGCTCATGCCTCAACATTTTTATCATCAAAATCATCTGGTGTTCGAGAACACATGTCAAAACATCTCAATAGAATGATCCATCATTCCAAGGTTTTCATAACCATTTTCACCAAGTATTCCCATCTAAAGTTGATCAAGTTTTATGCTTAGCACTAGCATCAACAAGTGGGGGTAAGTACTAATGAGGGGTGGTAAACTAGTGGAGTTTAACTAAGTTTAATCTCATGCCTTAGGATGACATAAAGATTATCTAGCTTAGGCCAAGTTTTATGCTCTTTATGCAACCTTCAATTATCTTTCTAATATCTACAATTTACTTAAGTAATCTCTAAGTAATAGCTTTGATAAAGAAATAAAGTATAAAGTTTGTAAGTAAAACTAGGAATGGGGTTATCAAGTGGGTATGATCACATATGCTTAAGGCATCTAGTGGTCATGGTAACAAACAAGTATTGGCTTGCATAGGTATCAGTATAAACTCGCTAAGTTAATAGCTTGCAAGTATTGGCTTGCATAAGTAGAGTATCTTGCAAGTGTTAGCTTGCTCAATCAACTAGTAGTATTAGTCTTGCTAAAGTAGAGTATCTTGCAAGTGTTAGCTTGCTCAATCAACTAGTAGTATTAGGCTTGCTAAAGTAGAGTATCTTGCAAGTGTTAGCTTGCATAGGTCAACTTGATTAGTAAGGCTTGCATCATTATCAGTATAAGCTTGCTAATGTAGGGTATCTTGCAAGTGTTAGCTTGCTCAATCAACTAGTAGTATTACGCTTGCCTTGTGCAGAGCAGTGGTTGAAGTTTTCCTCGGCTTCTTCTTCGTAGTATCCTCTTTCTTCCTCGTATCCTTGGTCGGTACTAGCGTCTATAAATAAATACGAGGTACACAATCACCAAACAATACTTAACTACTTTCAATCATCACACACAAGGGTTCTATAGATGATCTAGCATCATCACTAATATTACAAGATTATTTCTTTTATTTTTAGAAAAGTAATTTCTACTCATTGAAAAACTACTTAAGATTTAATATTCTCCAAACCAAACATGGGATCATGTTGACACATGTCATCACCACATATTTAAGTACATGGGAATGTGATTTAAAGTGGTGTCACAATTTAATAAGATTTAACCTTTTATTTCATTTAAATAAAGTGACTAGAAATGTCTATGTGGCATTCTTTCATTACTTGAACATTATTTCTGTAAGTAAACCCATATGTTTTTATATATTCTGAAAGGTATGATCAAATGTGATTTTTGAGAGTTGGAATCAACTCAAAAGCTATTATGGTTTAAATTTGAAAAATGTTTGAATGCAGAAAAGGTTCTGCCTTGTTGTTTTTACCAAGGTTGATCTATAGATCCAAATGATTTGAATCCAACAGGCTTGGATTAAGTATTTCAATATCTTTCTAACAAAATTGGTTTCATTCAATTTGATTCACTGAATCGAGCTGGGTTGATTTTTAAAACTAGGTACAGAACTGAGTTTGAATATAAATAGAAAAAGCTAAATTCAAACGAGTGGGATGCGCGGGAAGGGTTATTGGGCCGGCCCAGTGTCACTCTGCTGCGGGGGGCGCAACTAACAGGGCGGGTCTACTGGTCAGCGACTCTTAACACGCAAAGCGGTACGGGGCGATGTGGTGCGTTGGATTAGAAGTAAGATCAACGGTTGAGGGTTGTCGTCGACGATGAACTAGTGACCGACGAGCTTGAACCCTAGCGGCTCAGTGGGGGTCGTGGGAGGCTCACCGGTGCTCATGCGAGGGTTGGTGATGCGGGCGAACGACTAAGTCGATGACGGCGAACCTCCTGGTACCGGCAGCTCCTCCTAGGGTGGACGAAATCGACGGCACCCTTCTTCTCCAGAGGCGGCCTGCTCCGGCGCAATTCCGGCGATGCGCTGCTCGCCTTGCTCCAGGAATGGGGTGGAATGATCAGTGAGGTGAGGGGAGTGAGGTGGTGTGAAGAATTCGAGCGGGGGAGGCCTCTATTTATAGTGGCGAGAGGGGACCGACGGGCGCGAGCTGAGCTCGTCGTGGTCGACGGCACAGAGGGCTATCGGCATGGGCGACGGTAGGGGCGGTGATGTGCTCCCTGGCGAAGCTCAACGATGTGGTGGCGAGGCGTGGGGCGGTGCTGATCGGTCGGAACGATGTGGTGCACTGAGCGTGCCCGACGGGAGTTTTAATGGCGCATGGCGCGCGTGGTCCGCGTGGCGGCGAACGGGCGTGTCTACGGGGTTGCTGGGACGGTGGTGATCACGCGTGCACGCGGCGAGGGCGGCGCGCGGTCTGTGGTCGTCTGTCGAGCGTGGCGCATGGGACGCTCTCTTGGCATGGTTGCAGAGAAGGTTGGCATGGTCTGTGCGTTTGGTCCAGGGGCTGGCATCGCTCGCGGCTGGGACAGGGAGTGGCCTTGGGGTGCTAGCTTGCTCCCAGACAAGGTTGGCGAGGCTAGTGTGGCTCATAGCTTGCTGTCGACTATGGGGTGGAAATGGTGCACTCGGCTTGCTCACCATTGATGACAATGGCTAGCTTACAGTAGTGCTAGATATTAGTTAAGGTTGTTAGATGATCTACTAAGGCTAGTGGTGTCTAGAGAGGGAACAATTTAGGCCAGAATCACTGCACACTATAGTGTTTAGGATTTTTTTGATTTGTATCTACAAGGTTTTTGATGAAATGGCCGCATGAACTCAAGTTTTGAATTTTGAAATTATTTTTGGTGGGTGTGCTAGGCATGTGCTGGTGAGTCTGTAGATGCTTGGGTTTTGAAAGTTGAGTTGGTTTGAGGGGCTTTTGAAAAAGTGGGATCTTCCCATATGAAATAGATTCAATTTTAAACTGTCATTTAAAGTATGCATTTGAATGTTTCTGGATGATCACAAGGTGGGCCTTGGTACTTTGTTATGAGTACTATCAAGGGGTTCAAAGATCCATACATGTTTCTATTAAGTTCTGAAAGTTAGAGATAGCCAAAGTAGGCATGGGAGTTAATTTGGCCAAAATGACCATTCACTTAATTTGTTTGTTTTGATTTATTTGTCTTTGGGAAAAGTGTGGGGATTGTGTAGATGATGTTTATGTCGGGGGGTTGACCTCGGGTAGGTCAGAGACGGGGAAAGACAGAGGGACAATCCCCGTCTAGTTTCCGAGTTACAGTCTAGATCGGCCGGATCATGAATATGTCGGCCGAGGTACGGAGGAAAGAAGCCCGTGTATGTGAATCAAGCAGCTACCCGGCCGAGTTACTGCGAGGGTCGGCCGGGTTGGCCCGAGTGATCTCGATGCAGGTAAAGGATAAGCCGAGTTACGCGAGGTAAGGTAAGGCCGAGTGATACGAAGCTTGCAGGAGAAGGAGAAACCCAAGGTCAAACTATAGCTGCAGGCTAGAAGGAATCGGAGCGGAGCCAAGCACAAGAGACAAAGATGCAGGGCGTCAGAGGGGCAGAAGGAGGTCACGAGGGTGACAGTCCTGGAGCCCGAGGCACGCAGGAGGGGTCCTCTGGAACCTTGCCGTCGTTAGAAGGGCGACAACGAAAGGAGGCCACCGAACTACTATTTTGGGACAAGCATATTCCTCGAATATGCTTGCCTCGTCAGCCCTAAGGGCACCCAAGGCACCCCTTTATAAGGGGAGGCTTGGACCCTGAGAAGGGGATCGACTCTTTTCAGTACTGTTAGGCTGGTAAGATTCATCTGGTCTCCCTGTATACAGCTCGAGGAGCACTTGTAACCCAAAAGAAGAGAAATAAAGATCTTTACCTTAACACTTGAGTGTAGAATCAGTTGCATCTTCCCTCCCCAGATCCCACTAGCACCCATTGGCCCCAAACTTTAGCCTACCCATGGCATCTGCCGTGCCACCACCACGACAGTTGGCGCCCACCATGGGGCCAGCAGCGGTGCTAGCTGGAGTTATGATCCGGACGGGAAACTTCATCAACACGGGCGAGCGCGTTGTTTCTGGCTTAGTCCAGAGATTTGGTCTCTGCGACTATGTCAGTGACAATGCAGGGAGCTTCAAGGGGAAGGTTCCCCCGCGAAATGGTGTTTTCGTCAGCCTGGGCGAGCACAAGGTTTACGTCGGCGTCGACATCACCAACGTTTATCCTCACCAAGTTGTTGTTGCAGGAGAGCCATCTCTTAATGCAGCAAGCCGTCGGTCCAGAGCGCGTCTCGCAGGCAGCGTCGAGGTAATGGTCGCTGCAGGAGCACAGGCGGAAGCAGCAGTAGCCGGGCCAAGCAGAGAACCCGCCACAGGCGCGCAAGGCGCGCCCAAGCAGACCGCACCTCAACCCACCGAGGTAATCCCGCCAGTGACTCACCGGAGCGAGCTGCAAGACACCACACCAAAGGCACCAAGGGTAAGAGGGCCGCCTCTAGAAAGGCCAGAGAACATTCTTCAAGCAACAATAGAAAACTTGACTACACCTGTAGCGCCGATACTCGATCCGGCAAATGCTCAGGCAGAGTTAGAGGAAACCAGGCAAAAGGTGCTGGTAGAGGCAAAGAAAGTATCGGCCTTGCGGGAGTCCTTGAATAGGACCCTGAGGGAATATGCTAAAGCCAATAAGCTTGATGTCGCACCCGAGCGGGTGGACGAATTAAGATTGAGAGGAAAGAACCTCATAGATGATATTAACAGAGAGCATGAAGCTCACAGAGCAGTATCAGGTGATTTGGGTTTGCCGAGGTACAATACCCCGGCGAAGAACTTGAGAGCGGCAAACGCCGCAGCATTGGAATTAGAGGGGTTGACCGGGGAAGCCCGGCAGAGACAACAGGAAAGAGTGAATGAGCTGGTGCGCATCGCAAACCAGCAAAATGAGGAAATACTCAGGACAAACCCGGCAAGGCCAGGAGCCTCGCGGATGGTTCACTCAGCTGGAGCAGCACCTTCCTTGTCCGCAGCAGCAGCTTCTTCACCCGGAAACAACGCACGAAGAGACAAGGCGGTAACCTCAGGAAAGAGAAATAAGCAAATTGTTCCGTACGATCCGGCGATAGCTGGAAAGGCGAATGAGAACGGAGGCAATGCAAGCCGAGGTAACAGTGGAGAGAGGAACCACCGCCGTGTGGAGAAAGACGGCGGAAGCCGAGGTAATGGAGATCTCGGCAGAAGAGAACCCGCCAGGGGCAATCATGAGAACAATACCCCGGCCGAACTAAGGAGAGAGCAGCCGCTCAACCCACAACCAAGGCATGAACCCCGGCAGGAAAGAGAAGCGAGGCCAGTTCTCCATAATCAAGTAAATGAAAGGTACAATGATGGCTATTCCGAGATGGAATATGCGATCCATGGAGGAAATAACCATTATGGAATGCAAGACAGAATTCTGTACAGAGATTTGCCATCAAATGATGCAAGAGTGAAGCTGGACCGACTATACCGGTCCGAGTTGTTGGAAGAACAGGGTCCACCGGGTCCGACTTGTTTTGGACCACGGATAATGGCAGAACCACCCGTGCCGAACTTTCAACTAGCAAGAGGCACAAAAACATATAATGGGAGCACCAAGCCACAGGACTGGTTAATTGACTATGCCACTGCTGTGAAAATAGCGGGTGGGAACTTACGATGGGCAGTACGGTATGTACCACAAATGTTGGAAGGACCAGCCAGGGTATGGCTGAATAATCTACCAGCAGGCAGCATAAATTGTTGGTTAGATTTTGAAGAAATGTTCGTCAGCAACTTTACCAGCACATACAAGAGGCCAAACAGGCCGCAGCAATTAGCCATGTGCAAACAGAGGCCGAATGAAACAGATAGAGAGTTTTTAACTCGATGGTGTAACTTGAGAAACTCCTGCGAAGGGTTATAGAATCGCAAGGAATAGCTTGGTTCGCGCAAGGCTGCCGTTATGGCAGCGTGCTGTGGCAACGTCTGCAAAGAGATATGCCGACCACACTGGCAGAAACTATCAGAATAGCAGACTCCTATGCACTAGGGGACCCAACACAACCAGAACTAATGTCGCCGGATCATCGCGAGCAACAGGATCATTATGCAAGAGACTTGGCCGGGTCATCCAGGCGCAATGATTTCAGAGGAAGAAGAAGAGAGGAAAGGCCGGATTATAGATATAATTCGGCCCAGGTGGCGGCAGTAGCGCAAGATCAGCCGAGTCATGGAGCAACTCAGCGACAAAAGAATGGACCTCAACAGTGGACACCAAGGAATGAAGGAAAAAGGCAATGGACCCCAGAACAAAAGAAGCAGTGGCAGGAGAGGCTGAAATACACGTTCGAATCCATGTTAGATCAGCCGTGCAAATTTCACACATCAAACCCATCCAGGCCAGCCAATCATACGACCCGCCAATGTGCATGGATGAAAAATGGAATGGGGAACCCCGCAGGAGTTCAGGCCCCCCATCAAGTACATCAGCAGCATCAACCACAATTGACTGGAGCAAATGCACAGCAACTGATGTTACCACCTCCTCCCCCGAGGTATGACAACTCGGATCGGAGAGATGCGGTGCATCAAGTAATGAATCAAGTCCAGGATGGAAGGATAAATCCAGCAAATACAGGACGTAATGATTACAGAGAGCATCATCAGTCTTATTGCGTGTTCACGACGGAACAGCAAGACAAGCAGAGTGTGCAACGCCGGCATATGGAAGTAAATGCAGTCATGCCGGCAGTACCCAGATATGTGCCATGGTCAGATCAGGAGGTGACTTGGGGCATAAAAGACCACCCTAAAATAATGCCAAATCCAGGATCATATGCACTAGTATTGGATCCAACATTCGTTGGACCAAACATCAATGTGAAATTTTCAAAAGTCCTCATTGACAATGGAAGCAGTATCAACATCATGTACAAGGATACTATGCACAAACTCGGAATATCGCAGAACATGTTGCAGTCCACAAGAACCACTTTTCATGGGATAGTGCCGGGACTTTCATGCGAGCCCATCGGAAAAATCCGAGTTGATGTGTTATTCGGCACAAGAGATAACTGCAGGGCAGAGAACTTAGAATTTGAAGTGGTAGATCTGGAAAGTTGCTATCACGCTCTACTCGGACGGCCCGCGCTGGCCAAATTCATGAGCAGTTGTCATATAAGTTATCTAAAAATGAAGCTACCCGGGCCACAAGGAGTAATAACAGTTGCAGGGGATTACAAGAAATCAATGGAATGTGCTTCAGCCGGGTCAAATTTGGCCGAATCATTGGTCATAGCAAGAGAAAAGAGAAGGATTCAAGAGGTAGCGGCCCTCGCTCAGTCGGCACAGCTGAATATGCCGGCGTTGGCCAACCCACATGGCAGTGTCTCCTTTCAGCCGACTAAAGAAACGAAGAAATTTCAGATCGATGAGCAATTCCCAGAGCGGACTGTTACCATCGGTGCAGGCTTGGACGCTAAATAGGAAAGCGAGCTCACCAACTTCCTCCGTGAGAATCGGGACATATTTGCATGGTCAACTCAAGATCTGCAAGGTGTTCCGAGGGAGTTGGCTGAGCACTCTTTGAACGTGAGACCAGGAGCAAGGCCGGTGAAGCAAACTCTCCGCCGCTTCGCCGAAGACAGGAGAAAAGTCATAGGAGATGAAATAGCTCGGCTCCTCGCGGCCGGGTTCATCATGGAAGTGCTATACCCGGATTGGTTGTCGAATCCGGTGCTAGTAGAAAAGAAGAAAGATGATCCAAATGTAGCCATTGTATGGCGAATGTGTATCGATTACACCAACCTGAACAAGGCAAGTCCGAAAGATCCTTTTCCATTGCCTAGAATAGACCAAGTCATTGACTCGACCGCTGGTTGTGAGCTATTATCATTTGTAGACGCGTATTCTGGCTTCCACCAGATACCGTTAAATCCGGCTGATCAAATAAAGACTGCGTTTATTACCCCGTACGGGGCTTATTGTTATCGCACAATGCCATTCGGCCTGCGAAATGCAGGAGCAACATATCAGAGATGCATGCAAAAATGCCTGCATGATCAGATAGGAAAAATGTACAAGTATATGTGGATGACATGGTCATCAAAACTAAAGAGAGCAAAACATTATTAGAAGATATACGGCAGACTTTTGCGAACCTGAGAAGGTTCCGAATGAAGCTTAATCCAGAAAAATGCACATTTGGCGTACCGACAGGAAAATTACTCGGTTTCCTTGTATCTAGCCGAGGTATCGAGGCTAATCCAACAAAGATAAGAGCAGTAGAAAGAATGGAATTGCCAAAATGTTTGAATGATGTACAGAAATTCACGGGCTGCCTGGCTTCGCTTAGTCGATTTGTATGTCGGCTAGGAGAGAAAGCACTGCCGCTCTATCAGCTGATGAGAAAGTCGGATAAGTTCATTTGGACTCCACAGGCCGACCTTGCATTTCGTGAGTTGAAAAAGATGTTAGTTACGGCACCCATTTTGGCTTCTCCATTATCAAAAGAGCCTATGTTACTCTATGTGGCAGCTACCAATAGAGTAGTTAGTACTGTAGTTGTAGTGGAACGACTTGAGGATGGTAAGTCGATTCAGAGACCAGTATATTATCTAAGTGAGGTGTTATCCACTTCAAAGCAGAATTACCCGCATTATCAGAAGATGGCCTATGGAGTATATATGTCGGCGAAAAAGCTTAAACATTACTTCGAAGAGCATCCCATCAAAGTAATTTGTGAGGCACCCATAGCCGACATATTGAGCAACAAAGACGCAAGTGGCCGAATAGCAAAATGGGCGATCGAGTTATCTCCATACGCACCACAGTTTGATAGAAGAGATGCAATCAAATCTCAGGCTGTCGCCAACTTTCTCGTGGATTGGGCCGAGGTGCAGTATGAGCCACCATTGCCAGATCCAAATTACTGGACAATGCATTTCGATGGTTCCAAACTAAGAAATGGTTTGGGAGCAGGAATAGTGTTAACCTCGCCTAAAAAAGACCAATTGAAATATGTATTGCAAATACATTTTGCTGCGTCCAACAATGTAGCCGAGTATGAAGCGCTAGTCCATGGATTGAAAGTTGCAAAAGAAATTGGTATACGTCGGATCTTATGCTATGGTGACTCGGATCTAGTAGTACAGCAAGTATCAGGCAGTTGGGACGCATTAGATGCTAATATGGCTTTATACAGATTCCATGTGCAAAAAATCAGTGGATACTTTGAAGGATGTGAATTCCACCACATACCTCGGGCAGAAAACGACGCCGCCGACACATTGTCAAAATTAGGATCAACCCGGCAATCAATTCCCCCGGGTATTGCCCTGGAACATCTCAGGAAACCATCAATAATTCCATCACCAAATTCCGAATCTATCTTTATCCCAGCAAATTCGGCAGAAGATCACACGCCAATGGAGGTAGATCCGCAGAATGACTCGGAACCCCTAAGGAGGGGGACAGCCGAGGTAAGCGCAATCATGGAGAGAGCCGAGATATATATGTCAGCAGAGAACGTGGAGATAGACAGTGAGATCACATCAGAAAAAGTAACACCGATATGGGCACCATGCCTCATCTCGCGCCTTAGTAGCCAAGGCATTCAGGCATGGATTCTATTGGCCAACGACATTGAAAGAAGCAAAATAATTAGTTAAGAAATGCAATGGATGTCAAAGATACGCAACCAGGATACATATGCCGTCGGCCGAGTTAAAAACAATACCCATCACCTGGCCATTTTCTGTATGGGGTTTAGATATGGTGGGACCATTCAAGCCAGCGCGAGGAGGAATGACCCACATGTTGGTTATGGTGGACAAGTTCACAAAATGGATTGAAGTAAAACCAATTAAAAAGTGTGATGGGCACACAGCAGTGAAATTTCTCAAGGATATCATCTTGAGATATGGGTACTCGCACAGTATTATTACGGACAATGGCACAAACTTTGCAGAAGGAGCTTTCGCTAGATTTTGTCGAGAGAAGCACATAAGACTAGATATTGCCTCTATGGCTCACCCAGCATCCAATGGACAAGTGGAAAGATCTAATGGACTGGTGCTATCAGGAATAAAACCACTTGTCGAACCATTGCAAAGGTCGGCAGGATGTTGGATCGAAGAAATCCCAGCCGTACTATGGAGCCTCCGGACTACTCCGAATAGATCAACAGGCTATACTCCATTCTTTCTGGTGTATGGGGCAGAGGCCGTACTTCCAGCCGACATAATATATGACTCGCCAAGAGTTGCTCAGTACACAACCTCAGAGACAAATGAGATAGCTCGACAAGATGCCGTAGACCTGCTGGAAGAAGCCAGGGAGTTGACATTATCACGATCGGCTATTTATCAACAGAACTTCCGGCGGTATCACAGCAAGAAAGTGAATCCAAGAGTATTCAAAGAAGGAGATTTGGTCCTCCGACTCGTGCAACGCACGGCCGGCATGCACAAGTTGTCACCCCCATGGGAAGGACCATTTATTGTGAGCAAAGCGTTGCACAATGATGCCTATTATCTAATCGACGCTCAGTCCCCCGGAGGAGACAAGGCAGACAAAGCTGGCGAAGAAACGAAGCGTCCCTGGAATGTGGCTTTACTTCGGCCATTCTACTCGTAGCATTATATCTCACAGTCAAGATCTAATGATGTATTTGAACCTCGGCGCCCAGAGCAGTGACTCGGGGACTGCCGTATTTTATATCAATTTCATGTTATGTATCTGAACCTCGGCGCCCAGAGCAGTGACTCGGGGACTGCCGTATTTTGTATCAATTTCATGTTATGTATTTGAACCTCGGCGGTCGGAGCAGTAACTCGGGGACTGCCATATGTTATATCTATTTCGTGTTATGTATTTGAACCTCGGCGCCTGGAGCAGTAACTCGGGGACTGACATATGTTATATCTATTTCGTGTTATGTATTTGAACCTCGGCGCCCGGAGCAGTGACTCGGGGACTGCCATATGTTATATCTATTTCGTATTATGTATTTGAACCTCGGTGCCCAGAGCAATGACTCGGGGACTGCCGTATCTTATATCAACTTCATGTTATGTATCTGAACCTCATCGCACAAAGCAGTAACTCGGGGACTGCCATATGATATATCAATTTCATGTTAATAACTAAACCTCG
The DNA here is from genome assembly GCA_916181665.1 of Avena sativa. NCBI lineage: Eukaryota > Viridiplantae > Streptophyta > Magnoliopsida > Poales > Poaceae > Avena > Avena sativa. The sequence goes on along the minus strand of OV702280.1, from coordinate 305,944,804 downwards.
GCATCTAAAGCAGCGACTCGGGGACTACCGTATGCTACCTCAATCTTATACTAAACGCACCCGTATTAGTCTTATACTACCTCTGAAATTCGATTTACAAATCGAAGTTTCGCACAATAAACAATGATCCAACGATTGCTATATATTTTCACAACGAAGTAGTCAATCTCTGTTCAGAACAGATCAATATTTTATGATATTCAGAGCTCACGTCTGGATAAAACCATAAAAAATGGAGGCAAAGATAAGTCCTAAAAGATCAGGAAGTTGAGGGCCAACAAAGCAAGAATTCGGATGAACATCCACTTAACCAAACGTCACAGCAGTACACAGCAAAAGAAATTTGAATCATACAGAGAACTGAAAAATATTTCGCCTACATCATACGCCCGACATGCCAGGGGTCGGAAATAACTTAGGCATTGTTCGTTGGGGAGGCAGCAGCCGGCTCAGGTGCGGGGTACTCCGAGGTAGGAGGAACTTGGACTGAGGTCGCCTCGCCCTCCGCCGACCCAGGTGCAACTTCAGCGGAAGTCCGAGGTTGCTCAGGAGCGTCAGTCTGTGCCGTAGAATGCCCGGTACCTTTGGAAGAAGACCGCGCGTCGCCGTTGCTTTCTGAGCTTGAGCTGGAGCTATCAGATGCGGCCGAATCGTTTTCACCCTCCCCCTGCTCAGCCGAATTATCATCCGAAGCATCCTCAGCTACAACCTCCTCATCCGGGTCTGGAAGAAAACTCGGCCCTTCATTCCAAGTGTGCACGTCGGCGTACTCGACAAGTTGGAAGGCCCGAGCTTGCCGAAGAGCAACAAAGGTGGGATCCTCAACCCAGCGGGAACCAGTGCGCAAATTTCTCAGGATGTCAAGAGAGATGTCTTCATACCATGACATGATAACAGTAAGAGCCATATCGGCACCAGCACGCCCAGCAGATTCCCTCCAAAGACTCAGCTGCCTCTCAAATGCCATTAGTCTTTTCACCAATAACTTGACTTCGTTGATATCAGGAGTCCCCGAAGTATTCGGCCAAAGCACATGGTAAGCTCGGATAGCGGCTTGCACCAAGTCCCGGCCCATAATTTTCATCGGACCAACTGCAGCACCAACGGCAACCAAGTAATCCTCCATGGAATATTCCGAATCAACGGTGACAGGTTCACCTCGGCGCACTCGAGCTGCAAGAACCGCTTTAGAACTCACGGGTTTGGCCTCGGGGAAATGATCTGCGCAAAGCATGAACGTGTCAGATGGTAACGGGAACAAAAAATAAAAATATAATTCGGCCATGCCAAGTAGCTTACGATGAATGTATCTCATCATTATCTGAAGGTCTTTGGTCCAATCGACCTTACTCTTCTCAAAATGAGCAACTTCCTCGCTCAAACCCTGAGTTTTAAGTTCGACAGCCTCGAGAAGTTCTTTGTTCTTCTGCAGCTCCAAAGTCAGCCGATTCTTCTCCTCGGAAAATTCTTGGTCGACCTTTTCCAGTTCGGATTTCTGAGAAAGCTTGAGGGTATCCACCTCGGATCGCAGGCGAGCTATTTCATCATCTTTTTCTTGAAGTTGCGCCGAATGAATAGCGTCTTGTTCTAAAAAATGCAGCATCACGTCAGGCATGGGCATGCAATCTTGGTGTGACACTGCAAAGTTTTGCAACTCGGCTTTACCAGAGCCAAACGCAATAAGGAAACTTAGCACATATATTAAAAGGGAGAAGGTGTAAAACAGAAAGGAAACTAACCTTCCAGGCTCTTGACCTTCTTCTCAAGGCGAATATTGAGGTTATTAATATTACCTATTCACCAAGAAGTAAGCCGGCATTCTGTGAACGAATACATGAGAACATTGAAAATAAGGAAAAGGAACTATCGACATACCAGCCTTCTTCACCACTGGAAGAATTTTCTCGTACTTTTCTTCCAGCTTGCGGTGCGAAAAAAGCAACCTCTGGAATTCGGCGGTCCGCCGGTCATGTGCAACGTGAACAATGAGGCAAGATGATAAATCGACAGTAAAAGCTAAATTAGATCCGAATCAAGCAAAACTTCATTCGGCTCTAGGTGGCTGGATATTCTAAGCTAAACCAGATCCGAGTCAAGCAGGACTTAACTCAAATCTAGGTGATCGGATATTCGAAGCTAGAATTAGATCCGAATCAAGCAGAACTTAATTCGGCTCTAGGTGGCTGGATATTAAAAACTAAACCAGATCCGAGTCAAGCAGGATTTAACTCAGATCTAGGTGGTTGGATATTCGAAGCTAAATTAGATCCAAATCAAGCAAAACTTCATTCGGCTCTAGGTGGCTAGATATTCGAAGCTAAACCAGATCCGAGTCAAGCAGGACTTAACTCAAATCTAGGTGATCGGATATTCAAAGCTGAAATTAGATCCGAATCAAGCAGAACTTAGTTCGGATCTAGGCGGCTGGATATTCAAAGCTACAGCATATCCAAGTCAAACAAAACTTAACTCGGATCTAGTTGGCCGGATTAACGAACCGTAGGAATAAAATTAAGTCAAAGATCATTAAACTTACAAGTATATAACAAGTTATATACTTGCAAGTTTCGGGGACTAGAGCATATAGTAACATCTGAGGAATAATTTAAAACTCAGAGAAACAGTAATTACCTCATTCATCTTGTTGGTATCAACGATGAACTTGACAGCATGGTCAAAACGGCCGCTGATGTCAGAAAGCTGAAAGGGCTGATTCATAGGATTACCCTCAAACTGATCAACAACGTTCCAATTATTCGCATACTCCACCAGCGCTCCGAGGCTGTGCCCACTGGCTGTCCGAGTTAAGACCTTACCCCGGACAGGCTGATCGACCACGGCGGTCGCAGGGCTCTTATGAAGAGCGAGCTGGGTGCCGGCGGCCGAGGCAACGGGGACCTTAGTAGGCGCAGCTCCCTGACGCAACACGTCGGCAATACTCGGCTGAGAAGAGCCGACAAGACCTTTCTGAGAAGAGGAAGTCTTGGCGGCAACAGTTTTTCTCGCCTTAGAGGAGGCATCAGCAGGAAGTGACGCCTCGGAGGTGGGGACGGCATCTTTAGGAGCAGCAGGGGTTATGGTCGCAGAGGGCGCCGAGAAAACGACCTTTTCGGCCGAGGTTGGAATGGCTATAGAAACTGCCGGGGTAGATAGAGACTCAGCAGCAGCGCTGGGGCCCATAGAAGGAGCGGCGGGTTCGACGAAAACTTCGGAGGGCCGGTTTGAATCCGGGTCAATGGAAGGGGTCTCAGGCACTTCGCGACGAAGAGGCGACGTAATCGGAGCTGGAGGAGAAGCAGGACGAATAGGACTAGGAATCCTAGTATCATCAGCAGGAGGAGGAGACTGCGGCTGAATCGGGCGACTAGTCATACTAGGACCGCCGGGTTTAACAGAAAGAGGAGCACTGCAAAAATAAGAAAGGAGAATCGTCAGTATGAAAAACAGAAAGAAAGAAACAAGAAATATAAGCAAAAGGGACTTACCCGGCGACCCCAGGCATAGTCTTGCGCCTGGGAGGATTCGGAGCGGATCTCTTCGTTCGTTTCTTGGGAACCGCCTCCGAGGCACTAGCAGGAGCCCCGCGTTTCCCCGAGGTAACAGGGGGTCGATAAGCAATTGGCTCGGCGTCGTGAACCTGACCGGCCGGATTAGCTGGGAAGGTAGAAGCCGGAAATGCATAAGAAATAGGCACAGCGGCAACTACCTCAAGAATTTGGACCTCGTCCGAATCACCTTCCTCATCGTGCGCCGAAGTCTTGCCACGAGCTCGAGCCGGGGCAGGATCCGACTTAGGGACGAACTCCTCGGAGTCCGGCTCACCAGTATCCGGAATACTCCTGTCCGCGGGCCAAGGGAGCAGCAGAACTTCGGCGTCCTCGTTCTTTTGCTCTGCGAACCTCTGCAAGACGAGGAGAAAGAAAGTTAGATAAACTCGTTACAAAAACAATGGAATAGCAGAGCGGTGTAGATTAAGCTCACCTCGGGAGGCGGATGATCGCGGGTGAACGGTTTTAATCCCCAAGCCCAATCCTCAGGCATCTCTGTCTTGAAGATAGCTCGGACGCGCTTATAGATAAGATAGTTGTCCAGCTCCACGGTCGAGACTCGATTAGGGTCAAGGGGACCACTCATGTAGCACAGTTTGTGAGACCGCTTCTGGAATGGGCAGATCCGGCTACTAATGAAAGTAGCCATCAGGTCTTCGCCACATAACCCGGCCCGGATCAACTCTTTAAGCCGAATCTCGAAGGCCTCGGCCAAGGCATGAGTTTTCCTCGGATTGTAGAGCCAGTTCACTTTGGAAGGTGGACCAATTGAGAATGTAGGGAGCCGAATCTTGTCCTTAGCCCCTCTGTTCTTGACATAGAAGAATGATTTATGCCACTTCTTGCACGACTCCAACCCAGTGACACGAGGAAACACGGACTTCCTCCGAGGTGTAATAGACGTTGCCCCACATTGGGTAAGAGACTTCTCGGAAGGGTGCAGAGATTTGTCAGGAACTACATTGGAGCGAATCTGAAAGAACTTCGACCAGACATGCACTGACGGCCACAAGCCGAAGTATCCCTTCGATGCGCTGATGAAAGCAGAAAGAGAAGCGATAGCGTTCGCAGGAAGATGATGCGGCTGAAGGCCGAAGTAGTCGAGGAATTCTCTAGCGAAATCGCTAAGAGGGAGACCGAAGCCACGCGCGAAGTGCGACATAAAAACCACATACTCGCCCTCCCTAACATCCGGAGAGGATTCGCTGCCGGGTAAACGGCAAGAAACCTCGGCGGGAATTCTACGAGTCCGGATGAGCCACTCTATCTCACGGCGTGTGACAGAAGAGCCCTGCCACGAGCCTCGCTCAGGCCCGGAGCCAGCGTCGTCGTCCTCAACCAGAGCGCCGCTAAACGAACTAGACATATGTGCGCCGGAAAGATCGCCGGAGGAAAGACTGGCGGCGGAGGGGAGTTTAGAGCTGCAGGGCCCCGTCGGGACTTTGCGCGAGAACAGATGTCGGGGGGTTGACCTCGGGTAGGTCAGAGACGGGGAAAGACAGAGGGACAATCCCCGTCGAGTTTCCGAGTTACAGTCTAGATCGGCCGGATCATGAATATGTCGGCCGAGGTACGGAGGCAAGAAGCCCGTGTATGTGAATCAAGCAGCTACCCGGCCGAGTTACTGCGAGGGTCGGCCGGGTTGGCCCGAGTGATCTCGATGCAGGTAAAGGATAAGCCGAGTTACGCGAGGTAAGGTAAGGCCGAGTGATACGAAGCTTGCAGGAGAAGGAGAAACCCAAGGTCAAACTATAGCTGCAGGCTAGAAGGAATCGGAGCGGAGCCAAGCACAAGAGACAAAGATGCAGGACGTCAGAGGGGCAGAAGGAGGTCACGAGGGTGACAGTCCTGGAGCCCGAGGCACGCAGGAGGGGTCCTTTGGAACCTTGCTGTCGTTAGAAGGGCGACAACGAAAGGAGGCCACCGAACTACTATTTTGGGACAAGCATATTCCTCGAATATGCTTGCCTCGTCAGCCCTAAGGGCACCCAAGGCACCCCTTTATAAGGGGAGGCTTGGACCCTGAGAAGGGGATCGACTCTTTTCAGTACTGTTAGGCTGGTAAGATTCATCTGGTCTCCCTGTATACAGCTCGAGGAGCACTTGTAACCCAAAAGAAGAGAAATAAAGATCTTTACCTTAACACTTGAGTGTAGAATCAGTTGCATCTTCCCTCCCTAGATCCCACTAGCACCCATTGGCCCCAAACTTTAGCCTACCCATGGCATCTGCCGTGCCACCACCACGACAGTTTATTTCACCTAAGAATCATTTTCCAAGCAAAGAAACACATAATCATGGCACTTCAAAAGAATCCACATTTTAATACATACACATATGAATGCTTTCATATTTTTATTGGAAAAGTTTTTGTTAACCCTAAATTTGGTGATTAGAGTTTGATGATTCTAGTTTAATATTTTTGGGATGTTACAAGATACAATCATATAGCTACTACATGGACCCGTAGTCCAAGGTGGAACTACTCACGCTTCATACCGGAGAAGAAGGCCTCCGGGATGATTTCCCCTCCGGCAGGATGCCGGGAAGAACATCAGATACCGCTGATCTAGGGACAATGGTGGCGGCGGCTACAGATAGTTTCGTGGAGTTTTGATCGGGTTCTTAGGGTTTCTGCATCGGGGGCTTCTTATAGGCGAAGAGGCGAGGCTGGGAGGCGGCCAGAGGGCCCACACCCTCTCCAGGCTTGGTCGCGCCCAGGGGGTCTAGCATCCCTGGCTTGCCTCTCCGTCTCTCCTCTGGACTTCGTGTTTCCCACGGTAAAATGTTGACTTTGGATTTTGTCCCGTCCAATTCCGAGATATTGACTTTCTGCCTTTCTGGAACCAAAAACAGAAGAAAACAGGCAACTGGCACTGTGGCAACTTGTTAATAGGTTAGTTCCAGAAAAGATATAAAAACACCTCAAAGTGTAGACAAAGAAAAGCATAGTAGATACTAAACAAGCATGGAACATAAAAAATTATAGATACGTTTCCGACGTATCATGTGTTTCTGTTGTACCACTCTAAGGGATGTAATACTAGTGAACGGTGTTCCATTAGTATTATGTCAACGACTATAGTGTACTACATCATGCAGTGGTATGCTGGGTCACCGCACCCAACTCCTCTTCATGGTTGGCGGAAAAGGAGGGAGGGGAAACCTTCCTCCACTAGGTTTCCTCTCCTCCCTCCACTAGGCTATCATTTTGGGATTTGACTTCTCCAAATTGGCATTTGACTTTCAAACTAGAGTTTGATTTCTCTCTTCCCATTGCCCAGCCAAGTGACCTAGGACATGATGCAACCATTCCACATTGGTATGACACATTCATGAAACCTTCCCCTTCCGAGATGGTGGACCTTATAGAACCTTCTATAAGCTTTTGGTGAAAACATCGAAAACATTTCCGAACCCCGGAATTGGACTTTCTTTATATGAATCTTATTCTCTGGACCATTCTGGATCTCCTCGTGATGTCCTGGATCCAGTCCGAGACTCCAAACAACATTCGTTCTCTTTACTCACATTCCATATCTACTAAACAACATTGCATCCTTAAGTGTGTCTCCCTACGGTTCGTGAATTATGCAGACATGATCGGGACACTTCTCCGATCAGTAATCAATAGAGGAATCTGGAAATTCATATGGCTCCCACATATTTCTATGATGACTTCTTGACCGAATGAACCATTTACATACGATACCAATTTCCCTTTGTCTCGCGATACTTTACTTATCTGAGGTTTGATCGTCGATATCTGCATACCTAGTTCAACCTCGTTTATTCTCAAAAAAAAGTTCAACCTCGTTACCGATAAGTACTCTTTAATCATTCCGTGATATGTGATCCCTTGTGGACCAGTCACATGCTTGCAAGCCAATTGGATGGCATTCCACCGAGAGGGCCCAGAGTATATCTATTGTTCATATGGATGGACAAATCCCACTCTTAATCCATGTGCCTCAACACATACTTTCAGAATACTCAATTCCACCTTTATAACCACCTAGTTATGAAGTGGTGTTTGATGTCATCAAAGCATCCCTCCGGTGATGGTGATTAACATGATCTCATGGTCAAAGGATTTAGGTTACTATGTATCTGAAAGCTTATAGCAAACGAACTATTTACATGACTTGATCTTTATGCTATGCTTAACTATAGGAGTGTGTCCATCACATCATTCTCCTAATGATATGACCTTGTTATTAACAACATCCAATGCTCATTGATGTCTACGCACTTCTATTCTTGTAGTCAGTTGTTAGGCCTCCAAGTGTAGAGGTTTCTAGAACAGCAGCAAGTTTCCCTTAAGTGGATTACCGAAGGTTTATCGAACAAAGGGAGGAAGTGGTCAAAGGTATCCCTCTCAAGCAACCCTGTAATCAAGATACAAGAAGTCTCTTGTGCTCCCAACACACCCAATGTTGGGGATATACTTTCTGGGTATACCCACAGGACTCGCTGACCAGGGTGGCCCAGTCAGAGAAAGAGGAGGAGCCAATTCCGGCTACGACAAGGCCCAGAAGAGTTACCGACTTAAGCCTGTAGTATTACTTGTAGTCCAAGCTGTACATAGTTACCGACTCTGTAACATAGCTGGATAGGTCTCTCCTGTAACCCTAGGCCCCGATGACTTTATAAACTGGCCCTATGGGAGCCTTTAGGGCACAAAACACCACCAGATCATAGATCAACCACAACCAACTCGCATAGGCGAACCTCTCTTGCAATCCGTTGTAACATACGGCTTACGCCGACATATTACTTGGTTGCTAGCAGGAGTAGGATCCGATCACCGCAGTCGGATCTGAACCTGGGTAAACTTGTGCTCACCGCTCCTGGAACATCCGACGTCTCACACCCGATCCTTCCAACGCCGCTAGGACCCCCTATCGCATACTTGTCGACAATCTGACGATACCCAATACACTTGTCAGGCATATAGGTGCACTAGTTTGGCGAAGAGATAGTAAAATACAAGTAGTATGGATGATTATAAGACAATGGTGCCAGAAAAGATCTTGACGGGAGGAAGAGAATAAAGGCAATCTGAAATAAAGATGGCAACAAGCAAACATGTAACAGGACTAGTTGTAAACGGTGTTTTCTTAGAAACAAAGCCTAGCGATCATACTTTCAATAGTGGACACTCTCACATAAATATCTTCTCTTCATTATGCTACTCTGAAACTCTCTCCGGTTGGACAACTCTAATCCACGGTAGGGCTACAAAAGCACTCCTTAAAGTTTGATTTCCCCATCTAGATAGGCCCACACTGTCACCTTGAGCGCTAGATGGTTCCAACAAACACCGCAATTTCATAAACACATCCAACTCCAAATATAACTCATGATAAGTATTTCTATAATCTTTAGCCTAAGTTCCACACGGTGTGCACACTGTCACCTTCACACACGTGGGGATAACCGGAGATTACAATTAAAGCACTTGAGTATCAGAGTAGATCTACTTGATTGCAAGCTCATGATCACAATAAGATCATGCATAGAGAGAGAGATGAAGACATAGATACCGGCAGAGCCCTTAGCCTCGAGGAAGAACTACTCCCTCCTCATCATGGGAATCAGCAACGGTGATGGAGATGGTGGTGGAGATGGCTCCGGTTGCAATTCCCTATCCCGGCAGGGTGCCGGAACAGAGACTTCTGTCCCCCGAATCTCCTCTTCGGTCGCGGCGGCGCTACAGAACTTTTCGTGGATGGAAGCTGATTGTTTTAGGGTTTTCGCTTCGGAGGCTTTATATAGGCGGAAGGGCAAGGTCGGGGGAGCCCCGAGGGGCCCACACCCTAGGTTGGCGCGGCCAGGGGGACCCGTGCCACCACCAGGTGTGGCCGCCTCGTGGCCCTCCTCCGTCTCTACTTCGGGATCCATGAGTCTTCTAAAAAAATAGTGACTTTGGCTTTTGTCCCGTCCAATTCTGAGAATATTTCTTTTCTAGCTTTTCTGAGACCAAAAACAGTCGAGAACAGGCAACTAGCACCGTGGCATCTTGTCAATAGGTTAGTCCCAGAAAGTGTATAAAAATACCTCAAAGTGTAGACAAAACATAAGATAGTTTGCACAAAACAAGCATGGAGCATAAAAAATTATAGATACGTTTATGACGTATCAAGCATCCCCAAGCTTAACTGTTGCTCGTCCTCGAGTAGGTAAGTGATAAAAAGAATATTTTTTGAGGTGACATGCACCATGACAATCTTGATCAAACCATTTGCAAGCATTGAAAGCTGGGATCAAAGTACTCTAAACATGAGCATAAAAGATGAATTTATAACAATAAGACAAAGCAACTATGCTACAACATGAAAGGATACAAACAAAGATCATAAATAACAATGCATTGAAAGACGTTTGTTTGTTTTACATGTAGAAAACATGGCATAGTGGCATTTAGCTTGTCCCTCATGGAGTAGCAAAACATAAATTCATATGACATCTTCAAAGTTCTTAAGGGTGACTAGATACAAATAGTTCAAGAACAAGCAAGATCAACATTATGAATCAATCAAAAAATTGGGACAATGCACATAGAACTAAGAATGACAACTATGCTCTCTTAATTGGTGCCTAAGGATAGAAGGTGGAGACTCAATATAAAAGTGGAAGAAAGGCACTTCAAAGGGAAGCAGGGATTTCAAGTTTCATAAAGAGCTTCAAAAATTATGGTACTTGTTAGCTTTCAGCTCTCATTGCCCCTATCATAAGCATCTTGAAGTGATTAAGGTTAAAGTGAACAAAGTATGGAGTATATGCTTGACAAAGTATAAGTTGGCAATCTCATGTCCCTTGAGTACAAGGGTCGTTCCTCATGATACTCAACTTTAGTTACCAGTAAGTTCTTATCATAGTAAGTATATGTGTATCATAGAGAACCTCCAATGGGGTACCCCTTCCCCCATGACACAGGAGCTATCCCATATCAAAATGACAAGGCAACAGACAATGAGCATCTTAAAAATCTTCTTATTTACCATGGGAAAATGGTGCTTTGTTCTCTTCTTTCCTCCTTTTCTCTTTTTTATCTTTTTTCTATCTCTCCTTTTTTTATAAAAGTAATGCTTCATAGATTTCCCACTATTGTCATGTTGCAAGTTTCCACCATGATTAGGCATGGCTTAGGCTAGCGGCCCAGTCTTTTCTCTAACACATATACATAACTCCATGGAATTACAAGCTCCCCTTTTATTTCACACCGTCGACATCCATAAACAAAAGAGCATGATATCAACTGGGTAGATATTTACATGTGTTGAAAGTGTTCCCCGTGACAGCACGGTTCTGCTAATTCCCAACTTATAAGTGCAAGCATATACAACATAGATGACACAATGGTTCAAGTTTATTAGGGGCAAGAAAAATAAAGTGTGCCATCAAGTTTGTGAGAGCTTTAATCACTAATTTTCACATAACTAAGTGACTTTTGAATTGGAATGTAGAAAAACAAGAATTTACTTGAAATGGTGTAACACACCATGCATAGGAATTTATAGTGGAAACTTTGGAATAACTTGGTTTCTTAGGAGTTGGATGCATGAGTAGAGCTTACTCAATACAAGTGGAAGCTAGCAAAATACTGGGAGCGACCAACTAAGAGAGCAATAATGGCCATAATCATGCAGAGCGACAAAACATTATCAACTAAAGCATAAAGTGGTATCACAATTCAAAAACTAAATGATCATAGAGGCTAAGGTGACTGGTTCATAGTCATAACATGGTGTGAGCATGTGTCAAGTCAACCCAAACAAAACATCAAAGGAGAATACCATAATACTATGCTTTTGTATGCTAAAACAACGCATGATTCTTTCAAGGCACATTAAGCAATCTTAATTGTTTGGAACAATTCATGCTACAGCAATAATCACTAAGCATAAGGTCAAAACAACATCTAGCATGACATGATAAAGTCTAAGCCACAGTCAAAGGAAGCTCGCTTTTTGTAATACCCCACCTTTATAAAGGTAAAGGTCCCTGTGATTGCAATGCTAGTCCCTGGATCAATTGCTAGCATCCACAGTTTAAGATGAAGTACACATAAACAAAGGTCATTATTACATCGTCATTCCAGAGATAACATAGTATTTTACAACTCCATAGCCATAGGCTAGTACAAGACTTTATCATAACAATATAAATAAAAGTCTTCATCTTCATGTGCCACAGGCAAGCATGTTGAGTGTAGACTCATAACCCTAATCCTCATCAGAGTAACCTGCAACATCACAAGTTACAGCCACAGTGGGTCAATACATTGGAATAGTATTGGCAAGTGATACCTTAGTAGAATATTAGTATCTAACTACTACATGAATTTGGCTAAGTGTAGCTTAGGCTTGCTTTGCCCAAAATAGGTTTTACCTATCAGTTGAAAACACTAAGTTTTTGTTTGGCAAAAACTCCCAAGGAACCACCAATAGAAATTGGTGAACCTTCACCCTTGTTCAACCACAAGTTTTAACTTAGAAAATTGGGATGATGAGATTCTTGATAGTTTCCATGTCTTGATGCTCAAATTGTCAATTACCGGGGACACGGCTAAGTACTTAGTTTCTTCCTTCTGCAGAGGTGGTGCACTTTCCCCACAAGACTTGATTTTCACCAAGAAAGGACCTTTCAGAAGCCTTCCCTTAGACCAAATGGACGTGTTCCAACCTATCACCCACTACCACCAACTGTCCAAATGGCTAAGTTTTTGCAACCTATATGATCCAGGCAGAGCCCATAATGCCATGTGGCTGCACTAGAAGCTTCTTAACATATGGCATCTCAAATCCCTTTGTTCCTGGGTGGCATTCCACAAGTGTGATACACAAGGTAAACCATAGAAATGGGCCTTGTGTAACCACTCAACACAAACCAATCCACCATTCCACCCAGGTGTTTCATTCACTTAGTTGTTTTATTAAGCAAAACATAAGTCAAAGACTTAGAAATATTTTCCATAGCATGTATATGTAATCCACCCTTGGTTTCTAATAGCAAGTATCTTAACTTAGAGGAAATTCTAACAATTCTACAACTACTAGGATTTCCCAAGCATAGCATATAGATACTTAGCAAAAATTATCATGCAAGCACTATACAAAAAATTTCTAATGCATAGTCAAAATATTGGGACAAAAGTATGAAGCACCACATTCCTTGGTAGTTGGGGGAGTAACAACAATCCTCACAGTCACAATCACCACTAGAACCAAAATCTACACATAAAATGATAGCACCAAATTCACATATCAAAATTGTAGCATCCCAAAAATATTAAACTAGAATCATCAAACTCTAATCATCAAAATTAGAGTTAACAAAAACTTTTCTAAATAAAAATATGAAAGCATGTATGTGTGTATGCAATCCAATTTGAATTCTTTTGAATTGCCATGATTGTGTGTTTCTTTGCTTGTAAAAGGATTCTTAGGTGAAATAAACATCATCTAAACAATCCCCACACTTTTCCCAAAGACAAATAAATCAAAACAAACAAAATAAAGGAATGGTCAATTTTTCCAAATTAACTCCCATGCCTACTTTGGATGTCTCTAACTTTCAAAACTTAACAGAAACTTGTTTGGATCTTTGCACCCCTTGATAGTACTCATAACAAAGTACCAAGTCCCACCTTGTGATCATCCAGAAACATTCAAATGCATAGCTTAAATGAAAATTTAAAATTGAATCTATATCATATGGGAAGATCCCACTTTTTCAAAAACCACTCAAACAAGCTCAACTTTCAAAACCCAAGCATCCACAGACTCACCAACACATGCCTAGCACACCTACCAAAAATCTTTTCAAAATTCAAAACTTGAGTTCTTGCGGCCATTTCATCAAACACTTGGAGGCAACAAATCAATCTGGCCAAACTTCACTGTTTTGAGCAGTAATTTGGCTAAGAAATGTTCACCATTGATCACCCTTGTCTCCCTTAGTGCCAACCAGTGCTTGGACAAACCCTAGCCCCTACCCTTTTCCCATGACATGTGTCAACACCCGGATTTTTCAATCCTAAATGCCTGTTATGACATACATCGCAATCCCAGGATTACCATTTTTGCGAGACATAACAGAATTGGATACCATAGTACATCATCCATTACAAACGATACATAAGTTCTTACACGAATAGGGATCTCATGATCCAGTTCTTAATACAACTTCAAGCAGCGGAATACGTAATAGTAACGGTAGCGTAGGCGAAGCTCCATCTTCGAGTTCACAGGCAATGCTGACGATGGGAGATGATCCTAGTTGTCGTAACCTTCCTGGGGTCCATCTTCCAGGTACTCCTCTTCATAGTCTGGCCATGGGAATAGCCAGGGACAAAGCCATGAGTACTCTTTAAGTACTCGCAAACTAATACTAATAGGTAAAGGGGTTTTTGGATAATAGGACACTAGGCTCTAGGGTTGTTTTGCAAAAGCCAGATTTATCTCTACTAGGTTCCAAAGCTAGTCACAATTTTATAACTCCTACGTGGGATCTTGTATTTCATATCACAACTCTGTTGTGGTCAAGTCAAAGTCTCAATTCATTTCACAGGTCATTTTTGAAAAGTCTGACGGGGGAACAGTATGGCCACTCCAACTGTCCATAACCGCGGACGCGGCTATTCGAATAGTTTGACACTCTGCAGAGATTGTACACTTTCACCACAACATTCGATACATCCGTCAGGAACAAATCCTGAATTCACCATACTCAGTATGCGGATAATCAATCCTAACCTTTCAATTACACGCCCTAGTATAGGCACCTCTCCTGTGAGTTTGGCCTCCCAACCATGACCAACTGTCATCTTGGGTACTGCACAGGTGGACAATCTTCACAAGGTAGCCTCAACTCAGACCTTGGCCGTGAGGGAACTAATAATAAGGTATATAAGTTTCCAGTCAAGCCCTACCCAATATTCGGGTATTGTGGTTGTACGAGAAAATTGGAATGGTATCGCATCCAGACAACCATCAGTTTTATAAAGGGCTAAGGCTCCTGCCTCAACATTTTCATCACCAAGATCATGAGGTGTTTAGAAACACATGTCCAAAACATTTCAATAGAATGATCCATCATTCTAAGGTTTTCATAACCATTTTTCCACCAAGTATTCCCATCTAAAGTTGATCAAGTTTTATGCTTAGCACTAGCATCTACACGTGGGGTAGTACTAATGAGGGGTGGTAAACTAGTGGAGTTTCAACTAAGTCCAACCTTATATCTTAGGCTGATACCAAGGTTTCTAGCTTAGGCCAAATTTTATGCTCTTTATGCAACCTTCAGAATCTTTCTAGTATCTACAAGTCACTTAAGTAAACTCTAAGTAAGCTTTGATAAAGAAATAAAGTAAGAAGCTTGCAAATAAAACTAGGATTGGTTTATCAAATGGGTATGATCTCATATGCTTAAAGCATATAATAGGCATAGTAACAAGTAGGGGTTTGTTGCAATAGTAGGGTATCTTGCAAGTGTTAGCTTGCACATTTACTAGTAGGATTAGGCTTGCATCAGTGTCAATATAAGCTTGCATAGGTATAGCATCAGCTTGCATAGGTAAAGTATCTTGCAAGTTTTAGCTTGCATAGGTAAAGTATCTTACAAGTTTTAGCTTGCATAGGTAAAGTATCTTGCAAGTTTTAGCTTGCCTTGTGCAGAGCAGTGGTTGAAGTTCTCCTCGGCTTCTTCTTCGTAGTATCCTTCTTCCTCCTCGTATCCTTGGTCGGTACTAGCGTCTATGAATAAATACGAGGTACACAATCACCAAACAATACTTAACTACTTGCAATCATCACACACAAGGGTCCTATAGATGATCTAGCATCATCTCTACATTACAAGGTTAAGGCTTGATTTAATTCCTTTTATTTTTAGAAAAGTAATTTCTACTCATTGAAAAACTACTTAAGATTTAATATTCTCCAAAACAAACATGGGATCATGTTGACACATGTCATCACCACATATTTTAGTCCATGGGAATGTGATTTAAAGTGGTGTCACAATTTAATAAGGTTTTACCCTTTTATTTTAATTAATTAAAGTGGCTAGTAATGCCTATGGGGCATTCTTTTATTACTTGAATATTATTTCTGCAAGTAAACCTATATATTTTTATATATTCTGAAAAGTATGGTTAAATGTGATTTTTGAGAGTTGGAATCAACTCAAAAGCTATTATGGTTTAAATTTGAAAAATGTTTGAATGCAGAAAAGCGTCTGCCTTGTTATTTTTACCATGAGTGATCTATAGATCCAAATGAATTGAATCCAGCGGGCTTGGATTCAGCATTCACAGACCTTTCCAACAAAATTGGTTTCATTCAATTTGGTGTACTGAATCGATCTGGGTTGATTTTTGAAAATGGGTACAGAAGTGTGTTTGATTGAAATGGAAAAAGTTTAATTTGAATAACTGGGCTGCGCAAGAAAAGTAAACGGGCCGGCCTGCTAAGCGCAGTGCTCCCGCGGGCTGCTTAAGTGGGTGTTCCCACTCGTCAGTGACACGGGGCTAGGCGAAGCGGTATGGGGCAACGTGGATCGTTCGATCTAGTTCTAATCCAATGGCTGAGAGTCATCGTTGACGCGAGACAACGGCGGCAAGAACGAAACCTAACGCGGCCAGTGAGGGGTGCTGGGGGCTCACCGGGGTACGGGCGAGGGTCGGCGAGGCAGGCGAACGACGAAGTCGACGACGGCGAACTCAGGGGTGGTCGCGGCAGCTCCTGGGGTGGACGAAATCGATGGCTCCCTTCTTCTCTAGAGGCGGCGGGCTCTGGTGAAATTCCAGCGGAATGGTGCTCGCCTTGCTCTGAGAACGGTGTGGTACGATCAGTGAGGAGAGGGGAGTGAGATGGTGTGAAGAAATCGAGCGGGGGTGGACTCTATTTATAGTCGAGCGAGCGGACCGTCGGGGCGCACGGTGAGCTCGTCGGGGGCGATGTTACAGGTAGCTAATGGCATGGGCAAGGGTAGGGGACGGTGCTGTGTCTCCTGGCGATGCTCAACGACATGGTTTCGAGGCATGGGGCGGTGCGGCTTGGTCTGGAATGGGCGATGCTCTGCGCGGCAGAGGCGGCGTCTTCGACGGCGGGCGGTGGCTGTGCGGCATGAGGCGACAAACGGGGATGTCTGGCGGTTTCCTAGGTCGGTGGCGATCGTGTGTGCACGCGGTGAGGGTGGCGCACGGTCTGTGGGCACTGGTCGAGGGTGGTGCTCTGGCGCACGCTCGGCATGGTCTCTGGCGGTCTGGGCGCGACTTGTGCGCGTGGTCCAAGGCTTGGCAACGCTTGCGGCTGGGACAGTGAGTGGCGGTGGACGGTGGGCTGCCTCCTAGACATGCTGGCTAGGCTTGCTGCTGCTCCTAGCTTGCTGTCGACTATGGGGTGGCAAGGGGGTGCTCGGTTGTTCACCATTGATGGCAATGGCAAGCTCACAGTAGTGCTAGTGCTTGGCTAATCTTCCTAGATGATCTACTGAGCTGGTTGTGAGCTAACTAGGGAACAAGTTAGGCAAGAATCACTGCTCACAATAGTGTTTGATGTTTGTTTGATTTGTGTCTGCAACCTGTTTGATGAAATGGCCGCATGAAATCAAGTTCTGAATTTTGAAAAGATTTTTGGTGGGTTTGCTAGATTGGTGCTGGTGAGTCTGCAGATGCTTGGGTTTTGAAAGTTGAGCTTGTTTGAGTGGTTTTTGAAAAAGTGGGATCTTCCCATATGATAAAGATTCAATTTTGAATTGTCATTTAAACTATGCATTTGAAAGTTTCTGATGATCACAAAGTGGGCCTTGATACTTTGTTATGAGTACATTCAAGGGGTGCAAAGATCCAGAAAAGTTTCTGTTAGGTTCTGAAAGTTTGAGACAGCCAAAGTAGGCATGGGAGTTAAATTGGTCAAAATGACCATTCATTTAATATTGTGTTTTGATTTACTTGTCTTTAGGAAAAGTGTGGGGAATGTTTTAGATGATGTTCATTTCACCTAAGAAACATATTACAACCAATGAAACAAACAAACAAGGTGGTTTTAAAAGAATTCAAAATCAATGCATACACATATGCATACATTCATAATTTTATTTAGAAAAGTTTTTGTTAACCCTAATTTTGATGATTAGAGTTTGATGATCCAAGCTTAGTATTTTTGGGATGTTACACCATGCCAACCCGAGCACCCCCTTGCCAGCCGACCATGGCTAGCTAGCCAGAGCAAGCACCAAGCCTAAACAGCATGTCTAGGACACAGCCCACCGTCCACCGCCACCCCCTGTCCAGCGCTTGAACCCTGCCAGCCACTGGACAACACGCCCAAGCCATGCCAAGCTTCTCTGAGCGCATGCCGAGAGCACGCCAGAGCGCCACCCTCGACACACGCCCATAGACCGCACGCCGCCCTCGCCGCGTGCATACGCGATCACCACCGTCCCAGGAGACCGCCAGACATCCCCGTTCACCGCCCCATGCCTCACAGCCACCGCTCTCCGTCGAAGAAGCCGCCTCTGCCGCGCAGAGCGTCGCATGTTCCAGACCGTTTGCCACCGCCCCTACACGCGCATTAAAGCCATAGAGCATCGCCAGGAGACCACCGATCGATCGCCACCACCGGCCATGCCTCTAGCAGCCCGTAGCCATGTCGCCACCGTCGCCTGCCCATCCCGTTCGGTCTCGTCGTCGAGACTATAAATAGAGGCCTCCCCCGCTCAAACTCTTCACACCATCTCACTCCCCTTTCCTCACTGATCGTTCCACCCCGTTCGTCGTTCGCTCGCATCGCCGACCCTCGCCTGAGCCCCGGTGAGCGTCCCACGACCCCCACTGAGCCGCTAGGGTTCGAGCTCGCCGGTGACTAGTTCATCGTCGACGATGACCCTCAGCCGTTGATCTTACTTCTAATCCAACACACCACGCTTCCCCGTACCGCTTCGCACCCCCTGTCTCACTGACGCGTGGGGAAAACAACTTAACCAGCCCGCGTAAGCGCTGTGCTTAGCAGGCCGGCCCAGTATCGTTTCCCGCGCAGCCCACTCGTTTGAATTTGGATTTTTCCATTTTCATTCAAACACAGTTCTGTACCTAGTTTCGAAAATCAACCCAGCTCGATTCAGTGAACCAAATTGAATGGAACCAATTTTTTTAGAAAGGTCTGGAAATGCTGAATCCAAGACCGTTGGATCCAAATCATTTGAATCTATAGATCAACCTTAGTAAAAGTAACAAGGCAGAACCTTTTCTGCATTCAAACATTTTTTCAAATTTAAACCATAATAGCTTTTGAGTTGATTCCAACTCTCAAAAATCACATTTGATCATACCTTTCAGAATATATAAAACCATATGGGTTTACTTACAGAAATAATGTCCAAGTAATAAAAGAATGCCACATAGGCATTTCTAGTCACTTATTTTATTTAAAATAAAAAGGTTAAACCTTATTAAATTTTGACACAATTTTAATCACATTCCCATGTACTGAAATATGTGGTGATGACATGTGTCAACATGATCCCATGTTTGGTTTGGAGAATATTAAATCTTAAGTAGTTTTTCAATGAGTAGAAATTACTTTTCTAAAAATAAAAGAAATTAAACCAAGCTTTAATCTTGTAATGTTAGTGATGATGCTAGATCATCTATAGGACCCTTTTGTGTGATGAGTGAAAATAGTCAAGTATTGTTTGGTGATTGTGTACCTCGTATTTATTTATAGACGCTAGTACCGACCAAGGATACGAGGAGGAAGGAGGATACTACGAAGAAGAAGCCGAGGAGAACTTCAACCATTTCTCTGCACAAGGAAAGCTAACACTTGCAAGATACTCTACTTTAGCAAGCCTTACTAATCAAGTTGACCTATGCAAGCAAATACTTGCTTGTTACCATGCCAACTATATGCCTTAAGCATACGTGATCATACCCACTTGATAACCCCATTCCTAGTTTTACGTACAAGCTTTATACTTTGTTTCTTTATCAAAGATATTACTTAGAGCTTACTTAAGTGAATTTGTAGATTCTAGAAAGATAATTGAAGGTTGCATAAAGAGAATAAAACTTGGCCTAAGCTAGATAATATTTATGTCATCCTAAGGCATGAGATTGAAATTAGTTAAACTCCACTAGTTTACCACCCCGCATTAGTACTTACCCCCACTTGTAGATGCTAGTGCTAAGCATAAAACTTTATCAACTTTAGATGGGAATACTTGGTGGAAAAATGGTTATGAAAAACTTGGAATGATGGATCATTCTATTGAGATGTTTTGGACATGTGTTTCCAAACACCAGATGATTTTGGTGATGAAAATGTTGAGGCATGAGCCTTAGCCCTTTATAAAACTGATGGTTGTCTGGATGCGATACCATTCCAATTTTACCGTACAACCACAATACCCAAGGATTGGGTAGGGCTTGACTGGAAACTTATATACCTTAGTATTGGTTCCGTCACGGCCAAGGTCTGAGCTGAGGCTACCTTGTGAAGATTGTCCACCTGTGCAGTACCCAAGATGACAGTTGGTCATGGTTGGGAGGCCAAACTCACACGAGAGGTGCCTATACTAGGGCGTGTAATTGAAAGGTTAGGATTGATTATCCGTATACTGAGTATGGTGAATTTAGGATTTGTTCCTGACGGATGTATCGAATGTTGTGGTGAAAGTGTACAATCTCTGCAAAGTGTCAAACTATTCGAATAGCCGTGTCCGCGGTTATGGACAGTTGGAGTAGCCATACTGTTCCCCCGTCAGATGTTTTCAAAATGACTTGTGAAATGACTTGAGACTTTGACTTGACCACAACAGAGTTGTGGCATGAGATACAATTTCCCACTTAGGTGTTATAAAATTTGACTAGCTTCCTCTTGCTTCTGAACTTAGTAGAGGTAAATCTGGCTTTTGCAAAACAACCCTAGAGCTTAGTGTCCTATTACAAAACCCCCCCTTCACTTGTTAGTATTAGTTTGTGAGTACTTAAAGAGTACTCATGGCTTTTGTCCCTAGCTATTCCCGTGGCCAGACTATGAAGAGGAGTACCTGGAGGATGGACCCCAGGAAGGTTACGACAACTAGGATCATCTCCCATCGTCAGCATTGCCTGTGACCCCGAAGATGGAGCTTCGCCTACGCTACCGTTATTATTACGTATTCCGCTGCTTGAGTTGTATTAAGAACTGGATCATGAGATCCTTATTTGTGTAAGACCTTATGTATGGTTTGTAATGGATGATGTACTGTGGTATCCAAATCTGTTATGTCTCGCAAAAATGGTAATCCTGGGATTGCGATGTATGGCATAACAGGCATCTGGGTTTAAAAATCTGGGTGTTGACAAGTTGGTATCAGAGCCATCCTGACCATAGGAGACCCTAGTTAGACTAGACGTTTGAATCAAAAACTTAGTTTCAAAACCAAAGGAAACAAATATTTACAAAAACTTATTCCCATTCTTATCACTTTGAGTCTTTCATGAAAATTCATGTTCCTCAAAAACTCTTGCAAAAAAACATAAAACTTGACACACTTGATCACTCTACTAACTTACTCATCATATATTATTATAGATGGACGTGAAGTACAACAAGTTTTATCAGTTGGGAAATGGCGGAGACCTTATCTTTGAGAGGGATTTGGACCAGCTTTCGGAACTTCTAGAGCGTCTGCACCCCGAGTTCTTCGGAGCACAGCTCAATGATCAAGGAGGAGAAGATCTGCAGTGGCTAATTGTTGCAAGTCTCCGAGGAAAGATTGAACCTCCCACTGTGGAGGGAATTCAGTTCACCTTAAGAGAGAACAACTGGCTCAATGGACTTGCCAGGGCCATGCAGGAAGCTCTTGCCCGTCTGTGTGGGCAGAGTATCAACCAGATCAAGGGTACTCGCTTTGAGTTCTTCCCAAGGCGTGATGCTAATGGACAGCCACTGGAAGCCCCATACCACCACAAGCTGAAGACTCAGTTGGACCACCTTAGCTTCATGATGTACGATCGTCAGCAGGAGTTGGATAATTGCCGTGACTACTCCAACCACAAGTCCGCCATCATCAAGACAAAGGATCAGACCATCGCCATGCTAGCAAAGGATCACAAGTCTCGCCGCCGTCAGCTCGATAAGAAGGAGCGCATCATTGCCTGTCTTCGCCATAGTATCTCGTCTTTGGAAGAGACCATCCACGAGAGAGACATGCAGTTGGAGGAAAGGAAGAATGCCGGAGAGGATCTTCGTGGAGACCCCTACTCCTATCTCAGCGATGATGATGATTTTCTGGAGGATCAGGCTATGGACTTCTTCACCGATGAGGACGATTTCGCCTTCATCAATGACGATGAGGATGACGACTACACCGACTCCGAGGAGTAGTAGCACTTGAGTAGTATTCGGTCCCACTATATCGTAGTTTCCAGAATGGTTCCTAAAACCATCTGTTTATGTAGTGATGGGGATATGCCTACTGGGGTATACCCAGCAGGACGTTTCCGACTGGCCCGTGAGTTGGCGAGTGGGCCTGCAGAACGGCGAGTGGATTGAAGCCCAGCAAGGTACCGAGCGACTGGAAGCTGAAGGCCCAGGGGAGTAGATAGGCCCAGTCGGACTAGGTTAAACGACTACTGAAGTTTTAACTGAATCGGTTGAGATATGTAAACCCTAGGGGAGGTGAGCCTATATAAACCTCCCTATAGGGCGAGTAGACACACGTTCCCTCATACACCCAAGCGACTCGCCGCCTAGCCGCCGAGCTCGCCCATTGTAACACCTCCATAATACAATCTAGCAGGAGTAGGTCTTTACCCTCCGGGGGGCCGAACCTGGGTAAAACCCTGTGTCTTTGCCCTCATCTCGCACCGCAGATGGCTGGCCGCCCTTGCCCCTTGTTCTACTACTCGCTGCCGATTGTAGCATCTGCCGTGACCATTCCCACGACAGTGGCGCCCACCGTGGGGCCTGGCCGGTCTGGCCGGTGTTCTGCGGCGAGATCCAATCTGCCCATCAACGAGACGGTCGCCACCGGCCGCATGATAGCGATCGGCGAGATGCTCCAGGTCTTGCCGAGCAGCTACGTCCCGGCAGCGCGACCCGTCACGCACAGCGTGATCCTGCCTATCGGCACGATCAGCCTCTTCGTCGGCCTCACCGACGTCATCGCCTCGGAGGACTCGGCTCGCATCCGCGAGTCGCCGCCACGCGATTAGCTCTCCGAGAGCCAGATCCGCACGATCCACCGCCTCGCCTCCGAGTACAACTCAGCCCACAGCAACGTGGCCGGGAATTCAGCGACCGCAGAGGATGCGGACCTCACCGACGACGCCGACTCGGCAACCCCGGCGTCACTCGCCGGATCCATCACCGCGGCCTCATCTGCGGGCTCCATCGCCCAGGTCTCCAACGCGGGAGATTTCGAGGACCCCTCCATCCTCGGGATCTTCGAATTCGACTCCGAGTCGGAGAACTCCGCCGATCTCCGCGACGGAACCGGTCGCTACGCCGCGACCTACATGGCGACCGGCACCGACCCGCCAGAGGATCCATTCTCCACCCCAATCCCTCCTAACGCCACGGCCACGGAGGTCGAGGAACTCCGCCTGAAACTGGCGGAGGCGGTACGCAAGGAGCAGGCTGAGCGCGAAAAATTTCGCCTCGAGCAGGTGATGGCGCAGGAATTATCGCGCTACCACCAGCAGCGGATCAGGACGCGCCTGAACCCCACCGTTCAGGGGCGCGCCCTGAACTTCGACGACGAAAACGACCCGGCCCGCGTGGCCGAGCGCGCGATCTGCGAGAACGCGCCGCCAGGAGGGAGCGCCCGGCCCCCGCCAGGATCAACGGCAATGGGTGCCCCACCTCCACCCAACCGCACCCCCCCAGGGACCAGCCGCGGATAGTAGTCTCCTCACGAGAGCGAGACGCAAACGGCCTTCCTATGTTCTCCACCCCGATGGACAACCTCGTGGCAGGCCGAGCAGCAGTCGACAGCATCACGGCGACCGGCAACGGCGCCCTGCAGATCGAATACGCCAAGGCCCTGCTTGCGAAGGCCGTCGAGCAGCAGAGAGCGGGCGCCGACTCGCAAGGATGGGTATACTCGCGTTCCTCAGGAAGCAGAGCGGCCTCCAGCGGCCGCCCAGCGGCGGCAAACACCCTCAACTGCCCGCCACCAGATCCACTACAACTCCAACACCGACCCGCTAACGCGGCACTCTCCACCAACGACCCCAGGCCGGCAACCAACCTTGTCGCCACCAACGGGCAACCCATCGACGCCCGCACCCACATCATCAACAACCAAAGCTGGCGCGCACGCCAGCCCGACGACCTGCGACATACCCTAACCAATCGCCGCGACGGCGAGCCCATGGGGTCGCTCAGCCGACTCGGGCCAAAGTGCTTCGGACCAATGATCCGAGGCGAGAAGTATCCGCCAAACTTCAAGGCGCCAAAAGAAATAGAAAAGTACGACTCCTCGTACGACCCCGCCGTCTGGCTCGACACATACCTCATGGCGATGGGGATCGCAGGCCACACTGACCTGCTAGCCGCTCGTTACCTCCCCCTGATGATGGAGGGGACGTGCAGGCAGTGGATCAACACTCTCCCCCAGGACAGTATCGACTCCTGGGAGGAGATGCGCGACGCCTTCGTCAGGCACTTCGAGTGCTCCTACACCCGCGCCACCACCATCGAGGACCTAGAGCGATGCGTCCAGGGACCCCGCGAGTCGACCCGCAATTGGGTCCAACGGTGGCAAGAGCTTTGGTACAACGCGGTCGGCATCCACCCGGACACCGCGATCCATTGCTTCAAGACCTCGTGCCGCTACGAGCCCCTAGTCGCCAAGCTCAAGCGACACTCCCGCACACTCGACAACATCACCGACCTCCTCGAGATCGCCAAACGGTACGCCGAGGAAGATCCAAACCAGGAAACTGACGACGAGTCAGGAGGTCAACGTCGCACGGGCGGCAACAACGACGGATGCCGAACCAATCTACGCTACAGCGGCACTCGCCTCACTGGCAAGCGCCGCAGTGACGGGCGAGTCGACTTCGTCGCCAACACCGGGCACGCGCAACGCGATCCCAAGAGCTTCCGCCGCGACGGAGGACAACGCCGCGACGGCGGCAATTACAAGAACAAGCCAAGGTTCGACCCCGCGGCCCTCCTTAACCAACCGTGTGCGTTCCATAGCAGGGAAGGAAAGCCCGCAACGCACACCACCGCCGACTGCCACACCCTCAGGGAAATCGAGAAGGCACGGCGAGCGCGGGAGGACCCCGACAACGACCCGCCAAACGGCAGAAAATTCGGCAAAGTAGCCGGCTCGCTCCACACCTTCACAGGCTTCAACACGAAGCGCGAGAAGAAGGTCATCGCCCGCGCCGTCGCCGTCAACGCGGTGGCCCAAATAGACGTCCCCCAGTTCCTGAGCTGGTCGGAGCAGCCCATCACCTGGAGCCGCCAAGACCACTCGCCACGCATCGAATACCCGGACGAGTCGCCTTGGTGGTCAAGCCCAAGGTTGGCGACTACTGGCTCCCCAAGACACTGATGGACGGCGGCAGCTCCATCAACATCCTCTACCTCGACACCTTCAGGCGGCTGCGGCTCCCGCAGTCGATGATCGAGACGACCCACACCACATTCCACGGCATTGTCCCCGGTTGGAAGGCGTACCCGATCGGCAAGGTCACGCTGCCAGTTACCTTCGGCACACCGGCAAACTTCCGCACCGAGCGGATCGTCTTCGAGCTGGTGCCCTTCGACAGCCCCTACCACTGTGTCCTGGGGCGCCAGGCGTTCGCCAAATTCATGGCAGCGCCCCACTACGCGTACAACGCGATGAAGCTCCCCGGGCCGTGCGGCGTCATCACCATCAACGGCGACCCCGACATGGTCGCCGAGTGCGAGGCCAAAGGATCCGCGCTCGCCGACACCGTCATCGCGGCGGAGACCAACCACGCCGATGAGCTCGCCAAGTACGCGAGCGAGGTCAACAACGACGACCCCACCATACTCAAGAAGCCCAATTCAGAGGGCGCAAACACCTCAACCTTTGAGGCCACGACGCACACCCGCACCGTCGAGCTGGTACCGGGCGACTCCAGCCAGACGGTGACGATCGGGACGGGCATGAGCCCAGCATAGGAAGGCGCGCTCATCGAGTTGCTCCGTGAGAACAGGGACATCTTCGCATGGAAACCCTCTGACATGCCCGTTGTCCCTAGGGAGCTCGCTGAGCACAAGCTAAACGCCGACCCCAAAGTGCGACCTGTCAAGCAGTCGCTACGGCCCTTCAATGAAGAACGCCGTCGAGCAATCGCCGAGGAAGTGCAGCGTCTACTCGCTGCCGGCTTCATCCGGCTAATCAAGTACTCCAAGTGGCTGGCAAACCCAGTCCTGGTCGAGAAGAAAAACGGGACCTGGAGAATGTGTATCGACTACACAAACCTGAACAGCGCCTGCCCAAAGGAGCAGTTCGTCCTCCCGCGGATCGACCAGATAATCGATTCAACCGCGGGCTCGGAGTCGCTATGTTTCCTCGACGCCTATTCTGGGTATAACCAGATCAAAATGGATGTCGAAGATGAGGAGAAGACGGCGTTCATCACGCCATTCGGATCCTTCTGCTACACCGCCATGACCTTCGGCCTCAAGAACGCCGGGGC
Source organism: Avena sativa (assembly GCA_916181665.1). Classification (NCBI taxonomy): domain Eukaryota; kingdom Viridiplantae; phylum Streptophyta; class Magnoliopsida; order Poales; family Poaceae; genus Avena; species Avena sativa. The sequence goes on along the minus strand of OV702280.1, from coordinate 305,918,575 downwards.
GACCTACCAGCGGTGCATGCAAGAATGCCTCGCGAGCCAAATTGGCCGCAACATCCACGTCTACATCGAAGACGTGGTTGTGAAGTCCGCTCGCCAAGGCGACTTACTCGCCGACCTGGTGGAAACTTTCGCCAACCTGCGAAGATACAAGATAAAGCTCAACCCAGGCAAGTGCACCTTCGGTGTACCCGCCGGACAACTACTGGGGTACGTCGTCTCCAAACGAGGGATCGAGGCGAACCCCACAAAGATTGACACGATCGCCCGGCTCGGCAAACCCGAGTGCTTGCGCGAGGTCTAGAAGCTGGCCGGGCGAGTAGCGGCTCTCAGTCGCTTCATCCCCCGCCTGGGCGAAAAGGCAATGCCCCTATACCACCTGATGCGCAAGAACCCCACCTTCCAGTGGGACAAGGAGGCGGACGACACGCTCCACGACCTCAAAAAGGTGCTACTCGCCGCACCACTACTCGTCGCCCCCGCCGACAAAGAACCCATGCTGGTTTACGTCGCGGCGTCCGAGCGCGTCGTCAGCGCCGTAATGGTCGTCGAGCGACCAGAGGAAGGAAAGGAGCGTCCGGTTCAGCGGCCGTTGTACTACATCAGCGAGGTCCTCACCGAGTCGCGCCAGCGGTACCCACAGTACCAAAAGCTAGTATACGCGGTCTTCAGGGCTCAGCGGCGCCTGCCGCACTACTTCCAGGAGCACCCGATCACGGTCGTCTCCTCGGCACCACTGCAAGACATCATCCGCAATCGCGAGGCGACCGGGCGGGTCGCCAAGTGGGCCGTCGAGATTGGCGCCCACAACATCAAATACGAGCCACGAAAGGCAATCAAGTCACAGGCATTGGCAGACTTCATCGCCGACTGGGAGGAGGCCCAGCAGCCAGAGAAGCTGCCGTACCTCCACTACTGGAGCCTGCACTTCGACGGCTCCAAGAACGCGGACGGCGCAGGCGCAGGGATAGTGCTGACTTCACCAAAGGGCGACAAGCTCCGCTACATCCTCTGCCTCGACTTCACGCCCTACACCAACAACATGGCTGAATACGAGGCCCTACTCCACGGCATGCGAGCCGCCAAGGAGATGAACGTCAATCGCCTCCGCTGCTACGGAGATTCCGACCTTGTCGCGGGGCAAGTCGCCGGCACCTGCGACGCCGTCTCCCCTACCATGGCGGCGTACCGCCAAGCGGTGGACAAGTTGGGCGGCCACTTCACCGGCTATTCTGTCGAGTGGATCGACAGGCGAAATAATGAGGAGGCCGACGCACTCTCCCGCATCGGGTCGGCTCGACTCGCGCCTCCCGCCGGTGTTTTCCTCGACACGATCACCAAGCCATCAGTTTCTCCCCCGAGGGAGATCGACATCGGAGTCCCACTCCAACCAGAGGCAGCCTTGGTCGCACTCGTCAACGAGACAGACGACTGGACCAATCCCTACATCGCCTACCTGGAAGCCGGCACCCTGCCGGCAGACGAGACAGACGCTCGCATGATCGCTCGTCGATGCAAGTCCTACACCATCATCGACGGCGATCTCCACAAGCGCAGCGTCACCGGCGTGTTCCAACGCTGCGTCCAACCAGCTGAAGGACGCAAAATCCTCCATGACATTCACTCCGGTGACTGCGGCCACCACGCCGCCGCTCGCTCCCTGGTCGCCAAGGCTATGCGACATGGCTTCTACTGGCCCACCGCACATGCCGATGCTGTCGATATCGTCCAGCGATGCGCCGGGTGCCAGAAGTACGCCAACCAGACGCACGTGCCGAGCTCGGCGCTCAAAACAATCCCCATCACCTGGCCATTCGCCGTATGGGGCATGGACATGGTAGGCCCCTTCAAGAAAGCCCCCTCCGGCTACACCCACCTGCTAGTCGCCGTCGACAAGTTCACGAAGTGGGTGGAGGCCAAGCCAGTCCGGAAATGCGACGGGAAGACCGCTACTAAATTCCTACGCGAGCTCATATATCGCTACGGGTTCCCAAACAGCATCATCACGGACAACGGCACCAACTTCGCTAAGGGAGCCATGGCCGAATTCTGCGAAGAGCACCACATCCGGCTCGACCTCGCGTCAGTCGCCCACCCGGAATCCAACGGCCAGGCGGAACGGGCCAACCAGAGCATCCTCCACGGCCTGAAGTCGCGACTCCAAGTACCACTCGAGCGCACCGCCGGGTGCTGGGTCAAGGAGTTTCCCTCTGTCATCTGGGGGATCCGCACCTCAGTCAACAGATCGACGGGATTCACTCCCTTCTTCATGGTATATGGTGCCGAAGCAGTCATGCCCACCGACCTCGAACACGAGTCGCCGCGGGTCGTCCACTATACGGAGGCTGCAAACGAGCTTGCCCGCCAAGACGGGATCGACCAACTCGACGAAGCACGCGACCTCGCTCGGTCACGCACTGCCATCTACCAGCAAGGACGCTGCCGTTACCACAGCCGGCGGGTGAAAGCTCGCACCTTCCAGGAGGGCGACCTGGTGTTACGCCTCATCCAAGACAAGAAGGGCATGCACAAGCTCTCCCCCACGTGGGAAGGGCCATTCGCTATCGGGCGCGTACTCGGCAACAACGCCTACTACCTCATCGACGTCCGCGGGGACGGCGAACTCGACGTCAAAAGACCATGGAATGTAAACCTCCTCCGGAAGTTCTATTCCTAGAACCCCACACATGTACTCTCCAGTCGCTATGAAATAAAAAGAAACGGTTGCCGCAAATTGCGCCTACTCTCCATGACTTGTGCCACTCGCACTCGTAAAAACAGCGTTATGCTAAATGCAGAAGTCAACCTTTGGTACATCAATCGGCACGGCTAAGTAGTGCGGTGTAAGAGCACTGAATCACTTCAGGTCTTGCATCGTCCACGAATAACGCCAACCCGGAGCCCCACTGGAGTCGCCTAGCTCGAATGGTTCTACGAGCCAAGACAACTGCCCTCGCTTCTCACAGCGACCTTGGTCCTTCGCATCCTCGGCATAGCGACTCGAACGGCTAAGTACCACGCTCGGGGACTGAAGACCAGTTCGTCGCGAGCGGTCAGGGAAAACGCCAAGTAAGAGAGCATGCCCAGGACTCGCCACGCGACTGACCCCACGGGCCAGGCAGGAGTGACGCGCTCACACCAACGCGCTAAGTCCTCAACCACCCTCGAGTCGCGCCTAGAACTACCAAGTACCACGCTCGGGGACTCGGCCACCCGACCTCGTTCGCGCACGGGAAAACGGTAAAGTACAGAGCACTCAAGGGAGTCGCCTAGCGACTGGCTCTTCGAGCTCGGGCGAGTCGACTAAAACATCAAAACACATAACAACAACACATACATCATACACGAGATAAACCCCACAAAAGGGCGGACGCGCTCGGGGACTCGTTCAACATCAATCAAAAGCACACAAACAAATACCAAAATAGACACGACGTCTCATTCAATCGCATATTGCATTGTTTTATGTTACAAAATATGCCCGCATGGCAGAACTGCCGCTAACGCCACAAGGCAAACTACCCTACTCTACAGGCTTCGATGACGACTCGCCAGCATCCCGGCGATTGCGGATGAACGCCGTGTATGGGTTTGATGGATACGTCGTCAGTTCACCCGCCATCGCCGCGCGAAAAGGCTGCTCGACCTTGAAGTCACGATGCGGCGGCTCGGGGTCGTTCGGCGCGACAACCGTCTCCTGGTACGGCAGGAGGTCGCCCATTGCCCAAACACGTTCCGAGTACGTGGCGGCACGTTCTTGCAACTTGAGGACCTCGGACAGCTCCACCGCGCCAGTCGACGATGGATACCTACTCGTCACATCATCCACGTCGAAATCTTCGGGGAAGTGGGCGAGTCCAAGGCTCAGTGCCGTCGACGCTCCACGCCGAAACGCCGACCGCGTCATGAACTCAACGACCGCGGGAGCCTTCTCCAAATACTTCCACACCTCAACGAGGTCGCTGGGAATCACCTCCGTGGGCGATATTTCTTGGAGGTAGGCGCGGATGCACGCCGACAGCGTCGCCGAGTCGACGAGCATGCTTACGCATTGCCTCGCGTCGAGCGAGTTCGCCTCTCCTTCGCTATCAATGATGCGACCTGCGAGTAGAAGACAATGATGAGTACAACGGACACCACAAAAGCCACAGCCACTAGAAGGGAAGATGTACTCACCAAGCAACGGACGGGCGAGTCCCGTGATGAAGCACTGAAGCGACGTGTGGTCGTCCTGAAGCCCAGCAATAAGGACTTACGACACCTTGCGATCCTCCTCAGCGGCCGCAATGGCAGCCTTAGCCCGCCCGTTCGCCGAGCTCGCTTCTTCTCTCGCCTCCCGCAGTTCGCGCTCGAGATCGGCGATCCGCTGTTCAGCGGAACCCAGCGCAGATCGAGCTGCCACCAACTCACCAGCGGGGACAAGCCCCTGGTGAGCCTCCTCTGCCTTTGCAGCAACAGCCTGAAGTCCTTTGTTCGCCTCCTGGACGATGGCCAGCTCCCTCTCCGCGCGCTGTTTCGCGGCCAATCGGTCCGCCGACTCAAGCTGCAGACCCTGCACATCACCAAAAAAGTTAATCACGAAATTCTTAAGTGCCCACCCGCTGAAATTCAGCGAGTGCGCACTCGGGGACTGGCGATCAAGAAATTCCTTAAGTGCCCACCCGCTGAAATTCAGCGAGTGCGCACTCGGGGACTGGCGATCAAGAAATTCCTAAGTGCCCACCCGCTAAAATTTAGCGCGTGCGCACTCGGGGACTGGATGCGAAAATAAAAAGACGAGAAATTATAAGAATCAAGCCGCTGCAAAGCATCGACCTGATCCTCGGGGACTGGATGTACCTGGATGGCCGCGCCAAGCATGCTATGGAGTTGTATCGCGTCCACGGACGCGAGTAACGCTGGCGTGTGCCCACGACGTTGGTCGACTTCAGCATCGGTGGTCCCAGGAGCGTGGCTCGAGGGCGCCGCCCCACTCGCTGTGGCCGTCCTGGTCACGAAGCGGGGGAAGGTAGCGATAGAGGCACCCGCTCCAAGGGAGGTCGCCTCCGCCGTTCCAGGCAAGGAAGCGCCCTCCTTCGTAGACGCGGCTGCCTCTACCGCGGGCCCGGCCGGCGCGACCGCCGTGTCGTCAGAAATCGTGACGACGTCATCACCCTTGGCCTTCTTGCTGCCATCCGCCGAGGCGACGACCTCGTCCGCCTTCCTCTTGCGGGAAGGGTCCTCCTCGCTAATGACGGGTGGCACCTTAGCCACGGTCGGATGGCCCGTCCTTTTCACTCCGGTCCTGCGCATCAATCGGGTCAACAAAGACAATCGAAATAGTTATGGAAAATAAGGAGGGGAGAGCGCACTCACTTGGGATCTGGGATGAAACGCAGTCCCATACGGAGGCTAGCCGGTTTCTCCAGCTCAGGGCCCAGACGGCGACTGAGCCCCAACTCCAGGACGTCGCGTGCCCAAGACACGGACGGCTTCTTCGTCGTTGAGGCCGCAGCTGGCGCCTCTGGGACATCCTCGGCGGGAGCCTCCGTGCGAGGCAAAGCCGCCGCAGCCGGAGCCTCCTTGCGAGGCGAAGCCGCCGCAGCCGGAGCCTCCTTGCGAGGCGAAGCTGCCGCAGCCGGAGCCTCCTTGCGAGGCGAAGCCGCTGCAGCCGGAGCCTCCCCCAGCCCAGAGACTGGGGCGAATGGCGGAGGCATTGAAGCCAGCGGCACCTCCACGGTCGCCATGTCCAGCGCGGTTGTCGCTGGTGGTGCGCCGTCGCCGGCTGGGCTGGGAGCGTCTGAGCTGCTCGCCGAGTGCGACGGCGAGGCCGTCTTCGACGGCCTCGTCTTCCTTTTCGGGGGGGCCCTCGCCTCCCTTTCCTTCCTCTTCTTCTTTGACGGGGTAGCTTGACGGCGCGAGGTGGTCTCTGGGAGCTCGTCATCATCGTCATGACGGTCGAGGCTTCTGCTTGCCTCGATCTCGCGCTGTCGTTGCCCGCGGGTCTTTCGGACCAGCGGGGCGACCTCCTCTTCGTACTCGTCCTCGTCATCCTCGTTGCCCTTGGTAGGCGGCGATTCGCCTATGTCCTGGGCGGATGGGCCCGAGCTCTCATCATCCGAAGGTGGGAGCCACCCTTCCACCACTTGGAATAGCTGCAACGAATACAAAACGGAATCAGAATTACCGCGACTGCATTTACTGCGACTGCGAGCAAGGTAAAGAAATTACCGTTGGAGCCGGACGCTTCGCGGTGTAGGGGGCGACCCCAGCCTGCGCATCCAGGTACGCCGCCTGGGTGATCTTCTTCAACGCTGGGAGATAATCCTCCAGCTTCCACTCATCGAGGCAGGCCTTCGTCGAGTCTCCCCGGCCCGTGTACTGGTACATATAGTGGTCGCGTTGGGCGAGTGGAACGAGCCGCCGCCCAAGCCAGCAATTGTACAAGTTTATCGTTTGAAGGCCCTTCTTTTTCAGACCACAGATGGTCTGGAGCATCTCGTCAACGACCATCCGCTGGTCGTCGGGGAGTTTGCCGACTTGGAGATTGCGCGGCTCGGAACGATTAGCGGAGTACCGCGGGATCGCCACCTCGCCCTCCGGGGTCACCTCGGTCACGTAGAACCACGACTTCTTCCAGTCGCTCGCTGCCTTGGCGGGTAGCATCAGATCGAAGAAAGAAGCTTTGGACTTGAGCTGAAACGTCAAGCCCCCCGCGGCTAGCATTGGGCCGCCTGCCTCCTCGCGGCTGATCCGTCCGTGGAATAGATCTTGCCACAAGGGGAATTAGGGCCGGCAGCCCAAGTAGCATTCGCAGAATGCCACGAAGATGGCGAGCTGCTCGATGCTATGGGGACCCAGATCTGAAGGCTGGATCCCGTAGTAGGCGCAAAAGCGCCGGAAGAATAGGGACGTAGGAAACCCTAGCCCCCGCTCGAGATGACTGGTGAAACAGACGAATTCCCTCACTCGCGGGTTTGGGGTCATTTCTCCGGCTGCGGGGATACGCCAACAGCCGGCTCGCAGGATCCCGGCCTCCTCGAAAGAGGCCAGCTGCGCCCTCGTACACTTGGACCTACCCCACGGCTCGGTGGAAAGGGCCATGGCTGAGAGATTGGTTGGAGATCAGAGGATTTCGGGTCGGCTGGATCGCGGAGCGAAGGAAGGAAAATGCGCGCACTCGGAAGAAGTGGTGAGGAGTTGGCTCTACGATTGCCTGCCATTCCTCTTATAGCGGGACTTACCCGCCAAATCAGGGAGCCGTTACCACGCGGTGATTACGCTGAAAGTTACCGTTGGATTATCCCAACGGCTAGTTTGACCACACCTGACGGTCCAACTACGGCCACTCGGCTCGCCGACCCAATCACTAAGACAGTGTTTTCGCCGACTCGACTCGCCAAAGCTGCGACCTGGATCATTGGTTGTCTCCTTTATACAGGAGCCCGCCGACGATTCGACTGGGCGCCTACTCTGAAGCCGCATACTCCGACTGCCAGCAGCCACCTACGCCTAATCGACGACGGCCTCGGGGACTACTGATGGGGATATGCCTACTGGGGTATACCCAGCAGGACGTTTCCGACTGGCCCATGAGTTGGTGAGTGGGCCTGCAGAATGGCGAGTGGATTGAAGCCTAGCAAGGTACCGAGCGACTGGAAGCTGAAGGCCCAGGCGAGTAGATAGGCCCAGTCGGACTAGGTTAAACGACTACTGAAGTTTTAACTGAATCGGTTGAGATATGTAAACCCTAGGGGAGGTGAGCCTATATAAACCTCCCTATAGGGCGAGTAGACACACGTTCCCTCATACACCCAAGCGACTCGCCGCCTAGCCGCCGAGCTCGCCCATTGTAACACCTCCATAATACAATCTAGCAGGAGTAGGTCTTTACCCTCCGGGGGGCCGAACCTGGGTAAAACCCTGTGTCTTTGCCCTCATCTCGCACCGCAGATGGCTGGCCGCCCTTGCCCCTCGTTCTACTACTCGCTGCCGATTGCAGCATCTGCCGTGACCATTCCCACGACATGTAGAGGTCCCAACCTTTAATAAGGTAGAGATCCCTGTGTTTACAATGCTAGTCCCTGGATCAATAGCTAGCATTCACAGTTAAGATGTAATATCAAGAAACAAAGGTCATAATACAACTTTATAACCAGGAAGAAAATAATTCATTACATCTTACATAGCTCATTTGGCTATTGCATTACATTGCAGCAGAATATCTATAAGCATGGGGTCCTTCATCTTCAAAGTGCCACAGGCAAACATGTTGGTTGTAGACTTGTAATCCTATTTAACACTCTTCACTAGTCACCAAACAAACCTGCAACATAATAAGTAACAGCCACAAGGTTCAATACATTTGAATTGTATTGGCAAGTTTCACTACTATGTAGAAATAAGTGGATCCTATCATTACATGCATATTTGGCTAAGTAGGGTTTAGGCTCTTTTGCAGAAAGCAATGGTTTTATCCTATCTTTCAAAATAGTTTTTGATCTTTTGTCAAATCTTTCTGGTCTCCTTGGAATCCACCAAGTGCTTCAAGTCTCTTGTTGTCACTTTCAAATTTTACTTTTAGAAATTGGAATGTCGAGATTTCCCATAGCTTCGGGCCTTAGTTGCTCAGTATTGTCCATAACCGGGGACACGGCTAAGTACTTAGAATTTTGATCTTCTGCAGAAGTTGTACACTTTACCCACATGACACACTCTCATCTTGTTGCCACCAGTGGCCACTGGATAAGTACTCACCAAGATGGAGTACTGGCAGATTGAGAATGTGACGAAGTCTTTCCATAGGGTCCTCCCAATACACAATGCTAGCTTGTCTACTAGGCACCAATGTAGGGTTTCGAGTTCCCTCATTTAGTTAACCTGAAGAGGCCAATGCATGGGTCTTCCACTATGTAGTTGACTAAGCCAGTGCCCATTTAGCATGTGGCTGTACACGGAAGCCACTGTACGAGAAACATGTTCAATCTCTAAGTCCCTGGGTGGTTTTTCTTCTAGTGCACAACAAAAAGAGATTGCCATATAAACATGGTTCCTCTTGTTGCCACCTTGTCCAAAACTTGAGTATACTTGTCCACCCAGGTGGTTCATTGAGTACTTGTTTTATTATATAAAACACAAGTCTTTGCAATACTTCACATAATCTCAACATGTATCCTTTCTCAAAATATATAGCAGGGCTAAGCATATTACAACTACATTGTTTTCACTAAGGAATATATAAGGGTATCCTATTAGGATTTAGCATAGAAAAATATAGTAAACCTCATCATGCATGTTTCAAAATCCACTAAGTGTAATGAAAATAGTAGGACTTGGTTGATAGTGTCACTTGCCTTTTTGGTAGGGAATGTTGGTTCACTTCTTGATCTTGCTAATATCACACTCTTCTAATCCCGCTACAAATCAATCAAGCAATGTCACATCCCAAATTTGAGAATTGGTTCTGCATATCATTTATATCATTGCATCATACTTTTCCATGCAAACCGTCGATTGAAATGAATCGGCGGAACGCTATTTTCGAAACCCTATTCTATTTTGCTACGAGGCTCCTGCGGGAGGCTTTAGTAGGACTTGCGTTGTCCACCCTTGTAGCCTAGTGGTTTTGCCCAACCCTTGACCCTAGATTGTTCCCCTCTATTTTACAAAACCGTAGGAGCAAGAATCGCTCGATTCGGAGCTCGTACGGAAAAGTTACGGCCGTTTATTTAGAAGACGGAAAACGGGCCAATTTTCGGGCCGATTTTCCGAGTTCGTAACCAACTTCGCGCCGAATCAGCCTAGGATTCCGCGCGAGGGCCCACAAAAAAGACCCCACCTGCCTCTAAACCGGCCCGCCGCCTCGATCTCGGGAACCGAGCCCGCACCCCCGCCTCGCCTCCTCGATACCCGCGCCATCGCCGCGATCGCCGCCTCCTGGCCCGCCGCCGCCGCCGTCGCCCTTCCCCGCCGCCGCCGGCCGCCAGCTCCCGCGACCGCCGCCCCAGGTACCTGCCACCCCGCCACCAGCGCGCCCCGCATCCCGTGCCACGCCGACTGCCGCCTTCCGCCGATCGCCGCTCGCCCCGCAGCACCCCGCACCCGCCGCCTGCTGCTTGCACTGCGCCGCCGCGCGCATGCGCTGCTGCTCGCGCGCGCTGCCGCCGCCATCTGCGCTTGCTGCCGCGCTACGCGCTGCAGCTGCTGCCGCTGCGTGCTGCTGCGTGCGCTGCTGCGCCGCTTGCCGCTGCGCGCCTTCGCGCGCCGCGTTGACTATCTCGAACCACGCGCTGATCATTTCCCCTCTCGCGCAGGTAATCGTCGTCGCCGAAACCGATCGTCGCACCGTCCGGAGTCCGTTTCGCCGTTTGTTTCCGGTAAGCCTGCAGCCACCGTCGGATCTCAGATCAGTGGATCAGATCAGCCGTTGACCGGTCAGACTCAGGCGTTGACTAGGCAGACGCCTAGTCAGCAGACGCGTTGACCAGTCAACAGACACAGTTGACTGGTTAATTTCGTTTATCGTTTTAGTTGACAGATTTCGCTAGAAACTTGTAAATTGCGTAGAAATTAAACCACTGGGCCAAAAATTGGAAATAAAATATGTGTAGATTCAGTGAGTCGTGTAGAATCTCGCTGTACCTTTGGTTCAGACTTTTGCAGCAAGGTTTAGTATAGTTTAATCAAACTAGCTAGTGGCCTTTTGGGAGTAATACATTCGTAGAAAAATATCCGTAGCTCCAAAAATCGTGTGTGATATGTCCCTGGATTCAGTGGAACGAGCGGAATCTCATCGTGAATTAAAAAGATAGGCTTACAGTAAAAACTTCTGCAGAAACTGTCTAGTGGCTTTCTGCAGTGTTTTAATTACTCGGGGAGTTTTATAATTCCTTTTTGAGTAATTCTAGTTGGTACTGTTTCTAATCAGCGATGCCTATGCGGTAGATTTTTCCCAAGATTTTACAAACAGTATACTACCGGTAGTGAATTATTTGAGTTCTAGCTCTAGTTTGGAGCATTACTTTTTGCATAATAGTTTTCCTTGCGCTAAAACTATTTTCCATGCATGCAATCAGTAGTGTTATTGATTAAGATTATGTGGTGCAGCTGTTGCACCAATTCACTTGCCTTGCATACCTTTATGCATCATCTTTGTTGCATATGCTTGTGGATTGTTTGTTTATGATTGCAATTGTATCGTGTAGATTGTGACGAGTGCAACGCTTGCTCGTGTGTGGATTGTTCTTCCGACCGCTACAACCAAGGCAAGTAGATGCTACTTTGTTCATGATATCGTCCTACTATTTTCAATGCATTGTCGTGTATTTTGTAGATGCATGTGTAGGATGATACTATCGCTATGCTATGACCTATTATGTGGTAGGGCTTTCCTTGTAGATGAACCACCGTTGGTAGATGTTCTTAGCCATGCTATGTTGAACGAGGGCAGGGTTACATCATTGGGACTTGTTTCTAAAAGTGTTGGTTTGTGAAAACTAAAACAACTTAATCAATGAATCTCCTGGGTGTGATGGTATTGATAATTTTTGGTGGTTTCATTGCGGAAAGGCACCCAGGTATCAAGTTATTGTGTAGCTTACGTGTACAACCATGTGCCAATAATGAAATGGGCGGTTGGTTGGACTTAGTAGGTTGTGGTAACTCGAACCCGCGTATCCAGAGATGTAGAATTTTGGTAGGTTGGACCGGTGCGCGTCGGGATTGAGGAGCTACTTCCCGAACAGTCTCTTCTTGGACTTCTCCCTATCACCACTCAAAATGAGAGTGATGGTACGAGCTGGGCTGGCCAAGTCACATGGGTAAAGTGTACTAACCCCTGCAGGGTGTATAATCTAATCGATTAGCCGTGTCCCCGGTTATGAACATCTGAGTTGCTTGATATTGATTCCATGACATGTTTCTCTCTCATTCTAATTTCATAATTGATTTTAATATTGTTGGGTTAACTTAATTGGGATCATTTCAAAGAAAATCAAAAATTGTTTATGAAAGTAGGACAAATGTATTTGCAAATGCAAGCCAGACACAGCTCCACTTGCCAAATATGCATGTAGATGTTAGTACTATTGTCTCCTTTACTAGCTCTACTTGCCATACATTCCATGTATTGACCCTTCGGGGCTGCTACGTTTCATGTTGCAGGTTATTCAGATTCTGATTAATCGATATAGGCCACGGTACTCCACTCGGCACTTGTTCACTTGTGGGCAATTTGAAGAATGGAGGATTTACTTTATTTATGTTGCTACCTGAATAATTTGAGCTAGCCTTGGGCTAAGCTTTTATTGTAATAATGGTACTCTGGATCTACGTTATCTATGATACACGGATATTTTGCTATGTTATTCATCTTATTCTATTGTGGTCCAATGAACCGATCCAGGGATTGGCATGTCACATAGAAGCCTCGGTCTTTTCAGAACCGCGGTGTTACAGGATGGTATCAGAGCCCGTGTGTCGACTGTAGGATCATGACCTAGGATTGGATTAGGAAGCCATAGAATTATTAAAGCCTATATTAACTCTGTCTTTCATCTTATGCCTTTCACCCTCGTAAATTCTTACCATATGCTATTCTCACACTTTCCTCTTTTACTTGATAGATGGGAGAAGTCAGGACTGAGTATGCCACCATGGAGTCACCAAGGCCCTTTGCAAGGCAGTTAGCTCAGCTCTCGCAGTCATTGGGATTGTCACTGCCCATGTTCAAGGGAAGAAGGCTGTACACCTATGGATATGGAGAGGATGCATGGGAGATCACTACCTTCATATTCAGAGATGCCGCCTTGCCAAACCCCGTGCACTTGATCTACACCAAGACATACTGCAACTGGGGACTTGGAATCAACTTGGCCATACATGAAGCCCTGTCTCGCCAGTGCCATAACGTCCGACACCTACTGCCAGCAGATTCACCCTACCGTGACTATGGGAGGCGTGATGAAGATGGGCACATTGTGGTTACCCCGGGCGACAGGAACAACATGCCGCCCCGTCAGAGGCACATAGAGGACATGAAAAGGAGAATGGAGCTCTAGCAGAGAAGGTGATGATGATAAAGGAGATTGCAGACTTTGCTAGCAATGGTATGGTGGTCCAAGGACAGGAGATTGACACCTTGCATGAAGCTGTGGGAGTTCTGGAAAATGCCCTGATAGCCATAGATGCAACCATAGCACATCTTCATGGTACGGTGCAGGAGAACACCCAGAACATACAACAGTTGCAAGGGACCGTCCAGGAAAGGGATCAAACTATTGAAGCTATGACAGCCCAGATTGCCGCTCTCCAAGCACAGCTAAACCCACCTTCTGATGATGACAATGGAGATGATGGCAACAATGGGGATGATGATGACAGTGGATACGATGATGATGATGAGGACGAGGATGATGATGATGGAGACGATGATGGTGGAGGAGATGAAGCTGTTGCAGTTGCAGCTGAAAGTGAAGAAGAAGAGGAGGATCCAGAAGAGGTGGAGTTTGAGATCTCAAGTGATGATTCAGGAGAGGTGTACACTCCGCCGCCATGGTTGTACCGCGAGCCGAAGCGCCAACGCATGACAGCAAGGACCTACTGCAACCTCTTCAAGAAATAGATAGAAGTCCACCAATTAGTCCACGTTAGGCGAATTCGTTAGGATTAGTCTCGATCGATTTGAAGCTTAGTTCGTGTTAGTTTAAGAGTTTTTAGTTGCTTATTTGTGTACTCCAATATCCCAGGAATTATTTGTGTGAATCTTATTAAAGAGTTATGGCAAGTTTGGTTACTATCTGTGTTATTTTCGCTGCAGTTTTTCTGCTGGAACAGCAGTACTGTACGATTTTTCATATTTTTCTGGTAACTCAGAAAAATCTGAAAACAATTGGGCTGATGCGAAACTCTCTGTACTCTATGTGCAAAAATCAGCTAATTTTTCTGACGAGTTTAAGTCAGGCGGAAAAATTCGTGAACGCTGCTGGACTATTCTGGCAGATTTCTGTTTTTGTTGTTTAGTTGATCAATTGTTTAGTTGACCATTGCCAACTCTTGTAAAACTATTTCAGTAGGTATATACTGCTAGGATAACCCCTGGGATGTTGCTGGATCACTTGTTTGTTGATGTGTTGCTTGCTTGTGATTGTCTGCTATTGTTTGTTGTTGATTGATCATATGCATGGGTAGAATCCTATTACCGTAGTTGATTCTTTCTAAACTTACCTGTGCTGAACCGCAGATGCCTCCCCGCCGTCACCCCACTGAGTTGGAGCAGCTCATGGCAGCTCAGTCACAGCTGACCCAAGTGATGACTCAGTTCGTGGCAAATCAGAACAACAACAATGGAAACAATCAGCCTCAGGGAGATGCTCTCACCAGATTTCTGAGGCTAAGGCCAGCTAAGTTCTCTACTGCAACGGAACCAATGGTTGCTCTCGACTGGTTGCGTTCAGTCAACAAGGATCTCGTAACTGTTGGATGCACTGATGCTGAGAAGGTGAGGTTTGCCGCTCACCTACTGGAGGGACCAGCCGCTTCTTGGTGGGACACTTTTCAGATCACCCACCCGCTGGATACCGTGACTTGGGCAATGTTTGAGGAAGGTTTCAGGACCAACCACGTGTCTTCAGGAGTTCTGAGCCTGAAGATGAAGGAGTTCCTCAACTTGCGCCAAACCAATCGCACCGTGGCCGAGTACATTGAGGAGTTCAACAACTTGTCCCGTTATGCACCTGAGGATGTTGACACTGATGCAAAAAGGAGGGAGAGATTCCTGGATGGCCTCAGTGATGAGCTTTCAGTACAGCTACTGGTGGTTTATTGCCCCACTTTCCAGGAGCTTACGGACAAGGCCAGGATCTTGGAAGGGAAGCACAAGCAGGTGGAGAACCGCAAGAGAAGGAGCAACAATCACCACTCTGGTTCACACCACAAGTCTCGCACTTCATATGATGGATACTCCAAGCATGGAGGGAGTGACCATGGGAGCCATGACCGCCACCACCATGGAGGCGATGGGCATCGCCATGACAACCATAGGAGCAGCCACCACAGCCACAAGGGAGGACACTCTCACCACTCTGGAGGACACGGTGGACATGACCGCAACCGTGATCGCAGCTTTGTGAAGAAGGATCTGAGTGAGGTGACGTGCTTCAAGTGTAAGCAGAAGCGACACTATGCTGACAACTGTCCGGAGAGGAAAGGACTGAAGCCAAACAACAACGAGAAGGCCACAGTGAACCACATGAATGTGGAGGAGATTCCAGATGAGCCTGACCTTGTGATTGGTAAGTTTCCAATCAACACTTACCCTGCACTTATACTTTTCAACACTGGTGCATCGCATTCATTCATATCGAGGGCATTTGTGGATAAGTATAAGTTACCTACTGAGTCTATAAAAAGGTCTATTAGAGTGAGTTCGCCTGGAGGAGATATGATAGCTAGCGCGGGATGCCGCAATTTAACTGTGAGGATTGGAACACACAACTTCATTGCACATTTGGTAGTGTTGGATTCACAGGGATTAGACGTTATTCTGGGCATGGATTGGATGTCTATGCATGGGGGACACATAGATTGTGCACAGCGAGCTGTTTCACTCAAAACCCCGGATGGTAAGAGGATTAGATTCAAGTCGGATGTACGACCAGGAAGGTGTAAGTTGAATTCTCTTAAGGGGGTTAGCATGGACACTGTGCCAGTGATCAGGGATTACCCCTACGTGTTTCCGGAGGAGCTGCCAGGGATGCCACCTGACAGGGATGTAGAGTTTCTTATCGACCTGATGCCGGGAACAGGACCAATAGCAAAGAAACCATATAAGATGGATGTGGATGAGCTGAAGGAATTGAAGAAGCAGTTGAAAGAGCAGCTGGAAAAGGGATTCATTCAGCCTAGTTCGTCGTCATGGGGTGCACCTGTTCTGTTTGTGGAGAAGAAAGACAACAGCAAGAGATTAGTAGTGGACTATCGCTCGCTGAATGAAGTAACCATCAAGAACAAGTACCCTCTGCCGAACATAAATGATTTGTTTGATCAACTAGAAGGAGCGAAGGTGTTCAGCAAGATTGATCTGCGATCAGGCTATTTCCAATTGAAGATCCGAGAGGAGGACGTACCAAAAACCGCCTTCACCACTAGGTATGGTTTATATGAGTATACGGTTATGTCTTTTGGACTAACGAATGCCCCGACATACTTCATGACCATGATGAACAAGGTATTTATGGAGTACTTGGACAAGTTCGTGGTGGTGTTTATTGACGACATACTGATATATTCCAAGGATGATGCTAAGCATGAGAAGCATCTGCGACTGATTATGGAGAAGCTGAGGGAACACAAGCTGTATGCCAAATTCAGCAAGTGTGAATTCTGGCTTAACACTGTTGGATTTCTTGGACACGTAGTGTTAGGAGAAGGAGTCGCTGTTGATCCAAGCAAAGTGACTGCAGTGACTGAGTGGGAAGCACCCAAGAATGCAGGAGAGATACGAAGCTTTTTGGGACTTGCTGGATATTACCGGAGGTTCATTGAAAACTTTTCCAAGATTGCTAAGCCGATGACTGAACTTCTGAAGAAGGAGAGGAAGTTTGAATGGTCAGACGTATGTGAAGCCAGCTTTCAGGAACTGAAGCGTCGACTAGTGACCGCGCCTGTTCTGTGTTTACCAGATCTTCAGAAGGATTTACAAGTGTACTGTGATGCTTCTCGACAGGGACTTGGGAGTGTGCTAATGCAAGATGGAAGAGTAGTATCATATGCCTCACGACAACTCAAGCACCATGAGCGGAATTACCCCACACACGACTTGGAGTTAGCGTCAGTGGTTCATGCGCTCAAGGTATGGAGGCATTACTTAATGGGAAAACACTGTGATGTGTACACCGACCACAAGAGCCTGAAGTACATATTCACGCAGAAGGAACTGAACATGACACAAAGGAGATGGTTGGAACTTATCAAGGACTATGATATGAATTTACAATACCACCCAGGAAAGGCCAATGTAGTAGCAGATGCTCTGAGCCGGAAGGTTTATGCCAATGGATTGACAATTGGTGAATTGCCTGAGGATTTGTGCAAGCAATTCAAGGACCTTAGACTGGAAGTAGTGTCTAAAGGATACCTGGCTACAATGGAGGTCCAACCGACGCTATAGGACAGGATCATAAAGGCTCAGATAGGAGACAAGGAAATAGAGGAGATAAAGGAAAAGATGAAGGAGAATCGGGAAAAGGATATTCGCGAAGATGAGCATGGTACCTTGTGGTATGGAGATCGTTTGTGTGTGCCCAGTGACCCGGAGATAAGGGAGTTGATTCTGCAGGAGGCTCATAACTTGCCATACTCCATACATCCGGGCAACACAAAGATGTATATGGATTTGAAGAGCAGATTTTGGTGGAACAACATGAAGGGAGATATCGCCAAGCATATTGCCCTATGTGATGTGTGCAGCCGAGTGAAGGATGAACACCAGAAGCCAGCAGGACTGCTACAGCCATTGCCCGTGCCGGATTGGAAGTGGGATAGAGTGGGAATGGATTTTATCACAGGACTGCCCAGGACCAGGTCAGGATATGACTCTATTTGGGTAGTGGTCGACTATTTGACCAAGGTAGCCCACTTTATACCGGTGAAGACGACCTACACGAGTGCAAAGTTGGCCAAGATCTACATGGACAGAATTGTGTGCCTACATGGAGTTCCCAAGAGTATCGTATCTGATAGAGGCACCCGATTCACCTCACACTTCTGGCGCCAGCTGCACGAGTCACTTGGTACTAGATTGGAGTTTAGCACAGTGTTTCACCCACAGACCGATGGACAGACCGAGAGGGTGAATCAGATTTTGGAAGACATGCTAAGAGCTTGCGCCTTGGCTCATGGCTCTAGTTGGGATGAGAATTTGCCGTATGCGGAGTTTTCCTACAACAACAGCTATCAAACCAGCATCAAGCATCACCGTTCGATGTGCTATATGGGAAACGGTGCCGAACACCATTGCTATGGGATGGAGTAGGAGAACGCCAGTTGTTTGGACCTGATTTGATCAAGGACGCTGAGGAGAAGGTCGCCTTGATTAGGGACAGGCTGAAGGTAGCACAATCAAGGCAGAAAAGCTACGCTGACACCAAGCGCAAGGAAGTGGTGTATGAGATTGGTGATAGAGCATACCTCAGAGTGTCGCCACTTCGTGGAATCAAGAGATTTGGAATTAAGGGTAAGCTGGCACCTCGGTTTATTGGACCGTATCGGGTCTTAGCACGCAAAGGAGAAGTTGCTTATCAGTTGGAGTTGCCAGAGGCTCTGTCCGCTGTTCACAATGTGTTCCACGTATCCCAGCTGAAGAAGTGCCATCCAGAGATGGTGGATACACCATTGAGAGATACTGTACCGCTAGAGGAGGTTTAGCTTGAGAATGATTTGACCTATGAGGAGAAACCGGTCAAGATTCTGGAGACAGCAGAGAGGATTACCCGTACCAAGACGATCAGGTTTTGCAAGGTGCAGTGGAGCCACCACACCGAAGAGGAAGCCACTTGGGAGCGTGAGGATGACATCCGAGAGGACTACCCACACCTATTTGCTAGCCGCGCCGAATCTCGAGGACGAGATTCATATTAAGGGGGTTAGTCCTGTCACATCCCAAATTTGAGAATTGGTTCTGCATATCATTCATATCATTGCATCATACTTTTCCATGCAAACCGTCGATTGAAATGAATCGGCGGAACGCTATTTTCGAAACCCTATTCTATTTTGCTACGAGGCTCCTGCGGGAGGCTTTAGTAGGACTTGCGTTGTCCACCCTTGTAGCCTAGTGGTTTCGCCCAACCCTTGACCCTAGATTGTTCCCCTCGATTTTACAAAACCGTAGGAGCAAGAATCGCTCGATTCGGAGCTCGTACGGAAAAGTTACGGCCGTTTATTTAAAAGACGGAAAACGGGCCAATTTTCCGAGTTCGTAACCAACTTCGCGCCGAATCAGCCTCGGATTCCGCGCGAGGGCCCATAAAAAAGACCCCACCTGCCTCTAAACCGCCCCGCCGCCTCGATCTCGGGAACCAAGCCCGCACCCCCGCCTCGCCTCCTCGATACCCGCGCCATCGCCGCGATCGCCGCCTCCTGGCCCGCCGCCGCCGCCGTCGCCCTTCCCCGCCACCGCCGGCTGCCAGCTCCCACGATCGCCGCCCCAGGTACCCACCACCCCGCTGCCAGCACGCCCCGCATCCCGTGCCGCGCCGCCTGCCGCCTTCCGCCGATCGCCGCTCGCCCTGCAGCACCCCGCACCCGCCGCCTGGTGCTTGCACTGCGCCGCCGCGCGCATGCGCTGCTGCTCGCGCGCGCTGCCGCCGCCATCTACGCTTGCTGCGCGCTGCAGGTGCTGCCGCTCGCCGCGCCCGCTGCTGCGCGCGCTGCGCGCACTGCTGACGTTGCGTGCGCTGCTGCGCCGCTGCCGCTTGCCGCTGCGCGCCTTCGCGCGCACGCTTGCCCACGCACGCACGCGCGCCGTCTTGCGCGCCGCGTTGACTATCTCGAACCACGCGCTGATCGTTTCCCCTCTCGCGTAGGTAACCGTCATCGCCGAAACCGATCGCCGCACCGTCCGGAGTCCGTTTCGCCGTTTGTTTCCGGTAAGCCTGCAGCCACCGTCGGATCTCAGATCAGTGGATCAGATCAGCCGTTGACCGGTGAGACTCAGGCGTTGACTAGGCAGACGCCCAGTCAGCGCCCAGTCAGCAGACGTGTTGACCAGTCAACAGACACAGTTGACTGGTTAATTTCGTTAATCGTTTTAGTTGACAGATTTCGGTAGAAACTTATAAATTGCATAGAAATTAAACCGTTGGGCCAAAAATTGCAAATAAAATATGTGTAGATTCAGTGAGTCATGTAGAATCTCGCTGTACCTTTGGTTCAGACTTTTGCAGTAAGGTTTAGTACAGTTTAATCAAACTATCTAGTGGCCTTTTCGGAGTAATAAATTCGTAGAAAAAGATCCGTAGCTCCAAAAATCGCGTGTGATATGTCCCTGGATTCAGTGGAACGAGGGGAATCTCATCGTGAGTTAAAAAGATAGGATTACAGTAAAAACTTCTGCAGAAACTGTCTAGTGGCTTTCTGCAGTGTTTTAATTACTCGGGGAGTTTTATAATTCCTTTTTGAGTAATTCCAGTTGGTACTGTTTCTAATCAGCGATGCCTATGCGGTAGAGTTTCCCAAGATTTTACAAACAGTATACTACCGGTAGTGAATTATTTGAGTTCTAGCTCTAGTTTGGAGCATTACTTTTTGCATAATAGTTTTCCTTGCGCTAAAACTATTTTCCATGCATGCAATCAGTAGTGTTATTGATTAGGATTATGTGGTGCAGCTGTTGCACCAATTCACTTGCCTTGCATACCTTCATGCATCATCTTTGTTGCATATGCTTGTGGATTGTTTGTTTATGATTGCAATTGTATCGTGTAGATTGTGACGAGTGCAACGCTTGCTCGTGTGTGGATTGTCCTTCCGACCGCTACAACCAAGGCAAGTAGATGCTACTTTGTTCATGATATCGTCCTACTATTTTCAATGCATTGTCGTGTATTTTGTAGATGCATGTGTAGGATGATACTATCGCTATGCTATGACCTATTATGTGGTAGGGCTTTCCTTGTAGATGAACCACCGTTGGTAGATGTGCTTAGCCATGCTATGTTGAACGAGGGCTGGGTTACATCATTGGGACTTGTTTCTAAAAGTGTTGGTTTGTGAAAACTAAAACAACTTAATCAATGAATCTCCTGGGTGTGAAGGTATTGATAATTTTTGGTGGTTTCATTGCGGAAAGGCACCCAGGTATCAAGAGAGAATGATTGGCTTCTTTATTGTGTAGCTTACGTGTACAACCATGTGCCAATAATGGAATGGGCGGTTGGTTGGACTTAGTAGGTTGTGGTAACTCGAACCCGCGTATCCAGAGATGTAGAATTTTGGTAGGTTGGACCGGTGCGCGTCGGGATTGAGGAGCTACTTCCCGAACAGTCTCTTCTTGGACTTCTCCCTATCACCACTCAAAATGAGAGTGATGGTATGAGCTGGGCTGGCCAAGTCACATGGGTAAAGTGTACTAACCCCTGCAAGGTGTATAATCTAATCGATTAGCCGTGTCCCCGGTTATGGACATCTGAGTTGCTTGATATTGATTCCATGACATGTTTCTCGCTCATTCTAATTTCATAATTGATTTTAATATTGTTGGGTTAACTTAATTGGGATCTTTTCAAAGAAAATCAAAAACTGTTTATGAAAGTAGGACAAATGTATTTGGAAATGCAAGTCAGACACAGCTCCACTTGCCAAATATGCATGTAGATGTTAGTACTATTGTCTCCTTTACTAGCTCTACTTGCCATACATTCCATGTATTGACCCTTCGGGGCTGCTACGTTTTATGTTGCAGGTTATTCTGATTCTGATTAATCGATATAGGCCACGGTACTCCACTCGGCACTTGTTCACTTGTGGGAAATTTGAAGAATGGAGGATTTAGTTTATTTATGTTGCTACCTGAATAATTTGAGCTAGCCTTGGGCTAAGATTTTATTGTAATAATGGTACTCTGGATCTACGTTATCTATGATACACGGATATTTTGCTATGTTATTCATCTTATTCTATTGTGGGCCAATGAACCGATCCAAGGATTGGCATGTCACATAGAAGCCTCGGTCTTTTCAGAACCGCGGTTTTACATGATGGTATCAGAGCCCGTGTGTCGACTGTAGGATCGTGACCTAGGATTGGATTAGGAAGCCATAGAATTATTAAAGCCTATATTAACTCTGTCTTTCATCTTATGCCTTTCACCCTCGTAAATTCTTACCATATGCTATTCTCACACTTTCCTCTTTTACTTGATAGATGGGAGAAGTCAGGACTGAGTATGCCACCATGGAGTCACCAAGGCCCTTTGCAAGGCAGTTAGCTCAGCTCTCGCAGTCATTGGGATTGCCACTTCCCATGTTCAAGGGAAGAAGGCTGTACACCTATGGATATGGAGAGGATGCATGGGAGATCACTACCTTCATATTCAGAGATGCCGCCTTGCCAAACCCCGTGCACTTGATCTACACCAAGACATACTGCAACTGGGGACTTGGAATCAACTTGGCCATACATGAAGCCCTGTCTCGCCAGTGCCATAACGTCCGACACCTACTGCCAGCAGATTCACCCTACCGTGACTATGGGAGGCGTGATGAAGATGGGCACATTGTGGTTACCCCGGGCGACAGGAACAACATGCCGCCCCGTCGGAGGCACATAGAGGACATGGAAAAGGAGAATGGAGCTCTAGCAGAGAAGGTGATGATGATAAAGGAGATTGCAGACTTTGCTAGCAATGGTATGGTGGTCCAAGGACAGAAGATTGACACCTTGCATGAAGCTGTGGGAGTTCTGGAAAATGCCCTGATAGCCAGATGTCACATCCTAAGATTTTCCAAATCTTGTAATGTGAAAAATAAATGAATAAAATAAAACTTTGGTGATTTTCAGAGTCAGAAGAAACTTTTTGAATTCAATTGGAACTTCAAACCCATTTGAATTAAATAAAATCCTAAAGGGATTTAAAAAGATAAATATTTTAAATAAAGGAAAACAAAATATTTTGGAAATACTATTTTGGATCATTAAAAATAAAAGGATTTGGTTTTCAATTGAAATAAAAGTTTTATAGATAGGGATTATTTTATAAAGACAAATTAAACCTTGGCCAAGCTTTTGAATTAAAACATTTTGTTTTAAATAAAAATAGCAAGGGTTTATTTAAATAAAATAATAAAGATTTAATATCCAAATTTTATTAAAGTAAAGGCTTTTCCCATTTTAAATAAAACACTAAAACTTAATTAATTAGTTTAAATAAGATTTCTAAGTATTTTATTTTCTTAATTAAAACCTACTGAAGTGTTTTGGTTTTATTTTAGATTTCAAAATAAATAACTAAATAAAACAAATCCTATTTGATTTAATAACTAAGGACCAATCTATTTAATTATTAATGGAGCCTAAAGTAAGAATGTTATTTTGTTTTAAACAAATTTTCCAAATATGTTTTATTTTCAAATAAAACCTACTATTTTGGTTTTGAAAATATTTGGATTTCAAATTAGGATTCTATTAAATAAATCAAACCCTATTTTGATTAAATAAACAAAAGGTCCATTTTATTAAATAATGAATGGATTTTAAAATAAATAAAAATATTATTTTATTTTTGAGATTTGGTTTATGTTGATAAACAGAACCAAAAACTCATTATAATTGTTTGAATTGTTTGAATTATTTGAATGCTTGAATAGTTGGATGAAATTCAAAACAGAAAAATAGAATTAGAAAAGGAAAAGATTTCAGAAGAAAAAAAATATGGAACAGACTGGCCCAACTGCCCCAGCCCAACTCAGCCCAACCGAGCCCACCTCTCTCTCTCAGCGAAGTGAATCGTTTTTCACCGCAAAACAAACCCACGCAGTGAATGACAACTGGAGCCCACCTGAAACTTTCCTCACTCGCTGACAAGCAGGCCCCACATCCCCAGCCATCGTCTTCAACAAGACACCGTCGCCCTGACCGTTGCAGTGAGATTACTCCGGCGATTGATTGCACATGAAGGAGGCTTTGATTTCTCGTAATAACCACGCCCCTTTAAACGCCAGTGACTCCTCTCCACTTTCCCTCTGTCGCCTCACTTCGACATGCCCCCAGGCCGTCTCAATTTCTCCCCGAGCATCCTCTGCTCCGACGAGGTTCTCGTCCGATTCCGGCAGCCCCTCGCCACCCTTTGCCTCCTCAACCATACTCACGTGATCCCCACCTCCTGGCCATCATCCTCGTAGCGCCAGCTCGCCCCCGAGCACTCCAGAACGTCGGCAACGTCTCCACCTGTATGCCACCGACGACCCCCGCGACTCCGGTGAGCTCTAGCACTCGACTCCGTGCGCGCCTTGATCAGTGGATCATGCCGTTTGATTAGTCCGCGTCTTCTGCATCTCCAGGTGCTCGCCAATCACTCGCGCGTGGCCTGCAACCTCGTCCCCTTCGACGACTGACCACGCCCGAGGCGCAGCCCCACTCCGGCGAGAAATCAAGCCCACTCCAGAGCGCCCCTCGTCGAACCAACAACGCCTTGAGCATCTCCAGGCTATTGCGAACCAGGTGAGCTTACTTTTTCCCTTTCTCGCTTCCTGCCTCGCCAGCGCCGCCGCCAACTGGCCGCTCTGCCGCTCGCCGGTAACATCTCGCCGCCAGTTCCTGGCTAGTTGATAGGAACCGTTAGATCGTCATCCATCGGCTAGGAAAGAAAGTGAGCGAAGAGGTATGCGTCGATCAGAGCCGCACAGATCCCTTTTAATCCAACGGTTTGCAGCTGTGCGATCCGCACGAAACGGTACCGGCCAATCACGGCTCGACGCGTGGCCTGTATTAGATCTAAAACCAGTTTTGAATCAGATTTATTTGCAAATTTCAAACCCTTATAACTTTCAAACCACACGTCCAAAAATTACAAATTTGGTATCAATGGATTCAGGAGAACAAGCCCTAGCCAACTGTGGAATTAGTTTAGCAAATAGTATATGTTAGTTTGCTTGATTTTGCAGATTCTTTTGTGAGCTTGTTTAGAGTATAAAAATTGTTTAAAATTGATTTTAGGGTTAAAACTTTTGCAAAATGGTTTGATGTGACCTTACTGACCCTAGAAACCAACCTTTGGTGTTGAAAATGATTTTGGTAAAGTTTAGGTTAGATTATTTGACTTAGCCATTTTCTAGCCAAATAAAATTATTGATTTTATTATGAAAATGTTATGGAAAGAAAACTTGAAGAAAATGGTTTGATCAACCCACTGACCCAAAACACCAAGTTTTGCAAATTAGCAACTCATTTGGTGAACAACTTAATAGTTTTGCCTTGATAAAAACATTTTTCACCACATGAAATGATGAATGGATTTAAGAATGGTTTATGGATAAAACCCATTTGCAAATGACTTTGCCATTTTGGTAAATGACCAATTTAGAACTTACAAAGTTTACAAGACTAGTGGAGACCATCCTTACAAATAGAACCAACCTTTGCATACTTATGCATGACTTAGATTCCATTACTTTGTGTGTGAAAAATTGTTTGTTTGACTTTGGCTTGGAATGTGAATTGAATTTGTGTTTGCTTGATTGACTTGTAGTGAAGTGTGAGACTAGCAAGATCAAGGAGTGAACCACCATTCCCTTCCAAAAGGCAAGTGATGCTACATACTTCTATCCCATTACTTTCTCTATGCATTAGTGATTTTGCTAAGTAAAACTTGCATGGATTTTGCTAAGTATAGACCTTGCTATAAGAAAACCTAGTGGATGAATCCTTAGTAGGATTTTCCTAAGTTAAAGATTCCTACTACTATCAAGCTTAGCCTAGCTAATAGAAAACATGGGTGGAAAATATATTCACACTATGGAAAAATCTCTAAGTCTGAGGACTTATGTTTTGTTTAATAAAACAACTAAGTTAATGAATCACCTGGGTGGAATGGAAGGAATGGGGTATGTTGAGTGGTTACACAAGGCCAGGGGACTGGTGAACCTTGTGTATCTCACTTGTGGATGGCCACCCAGGAACAAAGGGATTTGAGATGTCAAATGTTGAGAAGCTTCAAGTGCAACCACTTGGCAATATGGGCTCTGCCATGATCATATAGGTTGCAAGAACTTAGCCATATGGACAGTGGGTGGTAGTGTTTGATAGGTTGGAGCGCGTCCATTTTGGTCTAAGGGAAGGCTTCTGAAAGATCTTGACTTGGGAAACCAAGTCTTGTGGGGAAAGTGCACCACCTCTGTAGAGTGTAAAAATCTAAGTACTTAGCCATGTCCCTGGTAAAGGACAATTTGAGCATCAAGACATGGAAGCAATCAAGAATCTCATCATTTCAAACTTCTAAGTTAAAATCTTGTGGATAGAACAAGGGTTGTGTGAAATCTTCAATCTTTGATGGAGAGATGCCTTGAAAGGATCTTCAAATCTTTGATTGAGAAAAATGCTTTTTGCCAAGCAAAACTTAGTATTTTCAAATGTTAAGGAAAAATATATTTTGAGCAATGCAAGCCTCAACTCCACTTAGCCAAATGCATATAGAAGATAGACTCCACTATACTACCATAGTATCACTTGCCAATACAATTCAAATGTATTGACCCTTTGTGGCTGTAACTTGTATGTTGCAGGTTTGATTGATTTTAGTGAAGATTGTTTGAATAGGATTACAAAGTCTACAACCAACATCTGCCTGTGGCACTTTGAAGATGAAGGACCCATGCTTATTGTTATTCTGCTGCAATGTAATGTAATAGCCAAATGAGCTATGTTTGATGTAATAATCTTATGTTATTCCTGGTTATAAAGTTATATGATGACCTTTGTTTCTTGATATTACATCTTAACTGTGGATGCTAGCTATTGATCCAGGGACTAGCATTGTAAACACAGGAGGGATCAATCTTAGTAAAGGTTGGGACCCCTACACCAGAGATGCAACCATAGCACATCTTCATGGTACGGTGCAGGAGAACACCCAGAACATACAACAGTTGCAAGGGACCGTCCAGGAAAGGGATCAAACTATTGAAGCTATGACAGCCCAGATTGCCGCTCTCCAAGCACAGCTAAACCCACCCTCTGATGATGACAATGGATATGATGGCAACAATGGGGATGATGATGACAGTGGAGACGATGATGATGATGAGGACGAGGATGATGATGATGGAGACGATGATGGTGGAGGAGATGAAGCTGTTGCAGTTGCAGCTGAAAGTGAAGAAGAAGAGGAGGATCCAGAAGAGGTGGAGTTTGAGATCTCAAGTGATGATTCAGAAGAGGTCCATACTCCGCCGCCATGGTTGTACCGCGAGCCGAAGCGCCAACGCATGACAGCAAGGACCTACTGCAACCTCTTCAAGAAATAGATAGAAGTCCACCAATTAGTCCACGTTAGGCGAAATCGTTAGGATTAGCTCGATCGATGTGAAGCTTAGTTCGTGTTAGTTT
Source organism: Avena sativa (assembly GCA_916181665.1). NCBI lineage: Eukaryota > Viridiplantae > Streptophyta > Magnoliopsida > Poales > Poaceae > Avena > Avena sativa. The sequence continues at coordinate 305,891,500 of OV702280.1, read as the reverse complement.
AAGAGTGTTTAGTTGCTTATTTGTGTACTCCAATATCCCAGGAATTATTTGTGTGAATCTTATTAAAGAGTTATGGCAAGTTTGGTTACTATCTGTGTTATTTTCGCTGCAGTTTTTCTGCTGGAACAGCAGTACTGTACGATTTTTCATATTTTTCTGGTAACTCAGAAAAATCTGAAAAAATTTGGGCTGATGTGAAACTCTCTATACTGTATGTGCAAAAATCAGCTAATTTTTATCTATAAGTTGGTCATTTCCTAAAGTGGCAAAACCATTTGCAAAAAGGGTTTTATCTATAAACCATTTTCAAATCAAATCATTATTTCATGTGGTGAAAAATGCTTTTAGCAAAGCAATAATTTTATATTGTTCACAAAATAAGTTGTTAATTCACAAAACTTGGTTTTTAAGGTCAGAAGGTTTGAATCAACACATTTTCCAAAGGTTTTTCTCAAAAATCATTTCCATATCAAAATCAATGTTTTTATTTGACTAGAAATGAGCTAATTCAATTATTCAATCCTAAACTTCTCAAAATACATTTTTAAATCCATAAGTTGGTTCCTAGGGTCAGTAGGGTCACAACAAATCATTTTTCAAAGATTTCAACCCCTAAATCATTTTGGAATAAATTTTATATCCGAAACAAGCATACACAAGTTTCTGCAAAAACAAACATTTTACCAGAATCTTTTTACTAAACAAAGTGCATCGTTGGCTAGGGCTTGTTTTTCTGAATCCATTGATATAAAGTTTGCAAAATTTGGACGTGTAGAACTAAAGTTATGAATTTTTCAAATTTGCAACTCAATCAGATTCTATTTCTGTTTTTAAACTAAACTAGTGCCACGCGGCGTGTTTCTACTGGCTGGTACCGGTTCGCACGGATCAGCCTCTGTGAGGCGTTGGATCTAAACAGATCGCGCGGCTCAGACTGCTTCTTACCCTTTCGCTTAAGTTCTATTTTTAGCCACATGATAAAGATCCAACGGGCTCAGTTGCTTTGACCACGAACTGGTGGTGCTAGCGGCGGCTGGCAGCGGCGCACGCTCTGGCTATGGTGGAGCCGGCGATACAGGAAGCAAGGAGGGTAACGGAGATGCTCAACGTGCTCGCAGGGCTGCTCTGATTCTCGACGTGGTCTCCACAAGGTCAGGGGCGCACGGGGGTGAGGACAATTGCTCGCCGGAGGAATGCCTGGCATCGGGTGCGGCCAGTCGTCGTCGAGGGTGAAGATAGAGGACGCGCTAAGACAAGTAGAATGCACTGTTAGGTTCGCAAGAGGGAGGCGAGTATGTGTGCATCACAAAGATGTGAAAAGGAGGTCTGGTCTCACCCGTAGATGCTGCCGGAGTTGGAGAAGGAGGTGGTGGCGTGCAGGTGTCGTCGGGGGCGACGTCCTGGGGCATGCACGAGCGAGCTACCGCCACTGGGAGGTACGCCTGGTGCTGGCGAGCACGCTCGTGTGCTCCAGGGGCAGTGGGGTTGTCTGGCTTCGCCGGAATTCGAGCAGAACCTTGTCGTAGTTGGTGTGGTTGTCGCGACCAATTAGAGTAGCCCTAGGGCGGAGAGGAGCTGGAAACAGAAGGGAAATGAGTAGAAGAGGGAGGCGTTTAAGGGTGCGTGGTCGCGGCGAGATTAAGGCGAGGCATTGAAGCGAATTCAATGGCGGCATCAATGGCAGAAAACGGCCGGGAGTAACTGCCGCGGTGAAGACGACGCTGAGGTGGCGTGGGGCCGCACTGTCTGCGAGAGAGAGGAAGAGGGCGTGGGGCCGAGGGTTCAGTGACTCCGCGGGTTGGTTTTTCGGTAGAAAACGTTTCGCAGAGAGAGGGGGGAAACTGGGCTGCGAGTTGGGCTGTTGGGCTTGTTGGGTTGGGTCAGGTTTGATTTTTTTTTTTGTTCTGAATGTCTTTTTCTAATTGATTTTCTATTTTGAATTTCAATCAAACAATTCAAACAAATGGATTCAGCGTTGGTGTGGTTGCAGAACCTTGTCAGAGTTGGTGTGGTTGCAGCGACCAATTAGAGTAGCCCTGGGGCGCAGAGGAGCTGGAAACAGAGGGGAAATGGGAAGAAGAGGCAGGCGTTTAAGGGTGCGTGGTCGCGGCGAGTTTAAGGCGAGGCATTGAAGCGAATTCAATCGCGGCATAAATGGCAGAAAACGGACGGGAGGAATTGCCGCGGTGAAGACGACGCTGAGGTGGCGTGGGGCCGCGCTGTCTACGAGAGAGAGGAAGAGGGCGTGGGGCCGAGGGTTCAGTGACTCTGCGGGTTGGTTTTTCGGTGGAAAACGTTTCGCAGAGAGAGGGGGGGGAAACTGGGCTGCGAGTTGGGTTGCTGGGCTTGTTGGGTTGGGTCAGGTTTGATTTTTTTTGTTCTGAATGTCTTTTTCTTTTTCTAATTGATTTTCTGTTTTGAATTTCAATCAAACAATTCAAACAAATGGATTCAAACTTTGGCTAAGCTTTGTATTGATTTTAGTTCTGTTAACCAACACAAATCAAAAACCAGAATAAAATAATATTTTTATTCTTTTTAGGATCTATTAAATAAAATGGTCCTTAGTTATTAGTTCAAATAGGTTTTGATTTATTAAAAACCCCATTTGAAATCTAAATATTATCAAAACCAAATCAGTAGGTTTTATTTGAAAATATAAAATACTTGGAAAACTTGTTTAAAATAATTTAACAAGTTTTGATGTTTAATTAAAATGGGAAAAGTCCTTACTTTAATAAAATGGGATATTAATAAATCCTCATTATTTTATTTAAATAAACCTTTACTCTTTTTATAAAATAGGAATATTTTAATTCAAAAGCTTGGCCAAGATTTAGTTTGGCTCTATAAAATAATCCTTATTTATATTTCTACCTTTTCATTTGAAAACCAAATCTTTTTATTAAAAGATCCAAAAATAGTACTTTCACTTATTTAAAATTTTCTTTATTAAATGTTTATATTTTCAGATCCCTTTAAGATTTGTTTGGCCAAAATAGGTTTGAAGGTTTCCAATTGGAATCAAAAGTTTCTTCTCACCCTGAAAATCAACAAAGTTTTATTTTATTCATTTATTTTTCACATATCAAGATTTGGAAAATCTTGGGATGTGACAGGCTACCACCCTTAAAATAAATCTTGTCCCAAGATTTGGGAAGGCTAGGGTTACAAGTTGGTCCAAAGCATCTAGGGTACTACCACCCTTAAAATAAATCTCAACTAAATTACATATTGGCTTGCTTGGGATCTTGGGGAAACTTCTCTGGGCAAACATCTGCATAGTGTCCTTTGTTTCCACACTTGAAGCATGTGACATGGCTGAGATCCTTCATAGGCTTGTTTATCTTGTGCTTCATCTTTTCTGGACAGTTGCTTGCATAATGTCCTTGGTTACCACAGTTGTAACATGTGATAAGTTTGAGTTCTTCACGTATCTCTTGTGGACAGGTTGCTGCATAATGGCCTAGCTCTTTGCAGTTGTTGCACCATACTTGGCCAATCTCCTTATACTTCTGTTTCTCTGGACATTCACTGGAATAGTGTCCCATTTCTTTACAATGATTACATTGCACATGGCTTTTGTCCTTCTTTTTCTTGGGTTTCTCCAAAGCTAGGAGTGCTTCTAGTTCATGTTCTTCATATGTTATCTCATAGGTAGGAATGTCTACTGGTTTCTTTGACCTTCTATTGCTCCTTGGATAATTCATATGCTTCTTCTTTGGTCCTTTAAATTGGGTTGTATTGCATGGAGGTACAAGTGGAGATTTTCCTTTGTCCTCATCTTTCTTAGTAGACTTGGCTCCCTCTTGATAGTCTAAAATTAGTTGTTGCACTCCACCTCGTTTCCTTTTTTCAACTATGGAATAGATGGGGCATTGGATAGGGACATGATTATTTCCTTCACATAGGTAACAAGTAGCTTGATAGGTGGGACACTGGCCAACTGGATGTTTCTCTTCATAGTTGGGGCATTGATCTACATGCTCCTTGGAAGTGTGATCCTTGTCTCCACAAATATTGCAAGCTTTGGTTCCTTCTATGATAACATCTTTGTCATCTTTGTTGTCACAAACTCCTTTGGAAGAGTTGCCTTCCATGTTGATCATTTGATCTGTCACCTTATGCAACATTTGGGCTTGTGTTTCCAAAATCCTTGCAGGGTTGGATCTTCCCCACTGGTGTTGGCTATGAATTGAGCTGTCATTTGGTTCAACTGGTTTTGGGTTGCTATGAGCTCTCTCATGTTGTCCTCTTGGTTGTTGTTGTTGTTGTCATCAACCTTGATGTTGGAGTTTCTTGGAGTAGTCATCTGTTTGGGTTGAATTGAGATTAGAATAGGCAAAATATTTCTAAGGGAATAATTCTAATCCCATACTTTCACAATTCACACAAACAATGTGCAAGAAATCACAAACAAACACTCCTTTCAAACACAAGTTTCCAAGCATATTCTTAGGCAACCCAAAATATTTTTTTACACCACATAAGTTGGTGGGTTTGGCTTAAACTAAATATGGTGGTCCATCTATATGGTTCACTTGTGATCTTTCCATCCTTCTTGGTTGATTCTTCTTGCTTGAGATCATGGTTTCCTTGGGAAATCTCTTGGTCACAAAAATTCAAAGGTGATGATGGCTCCTTCTAATGTGTTTCCTTAGTCTCCAAATCTTGAGCAAGACTTCTTGTCTCACTTGTCCTTAGTGATATCCAAGGTTGAAGTCCTTGGTGAGAATGCTGAAGATGTTGAAGTCATTAGAGTTGAAGATGTTGAAGTCATTAGAGTTGAAGAAGTCCTTTGCACATGGTGAAGTCTTTGGCCATGGGGTAGGCTTTGTCCATCAAGTTTGAAATAGATGAGATGTAGAATCAAAACCAAAATGGTTGAGGAAAGAGTTTTACAAGATTTCTTGTAAATAAGTTTTGGAACAAATACAACTCCTATTTTCCTAAGGGGTTTTGTCCAATCCTAGGTTTACAAATCCTACAGGCAACACAATGCTCTGATACCATCTGTAGAGGTCCCAACCTTTAATAAGGTAGAGATCCCTGTGTTTACAATGCTAGTCCCTGGATCAATAGCTAGCATCCACAGTTAAGATGTAATATCAAGAAACAAAGGTCATAATATAACTTTATAACTAGGAATAAAATAATTCATTACATCTTACATAGCTCATTTGGCTATTGCATTACATTGCAGCAGAATATCTATAAGCATGGGGTCCTTCATCTTCAAAGTGCCACAGGCAAATATGTTGGTTGTAGACTTGTAATCCTATTTAACACTCTTCACTAGTCACCAAACAAACCTGCAACATAATAAGTTACATCCACAAGGGTCAATACATTTGAATTATATTGGCAAGTTTCACTACTATGTAGAAATAAGTGGATCCTATCATTACATGCATATTTGGCTAAGTAGGGTTTAGGCTCTTTTGCAGAAAGCAATGGTTTTATCCTATCTTTCAAAATAGTTTTTGATCTTTTGTCAAATCTTTCTGGTCTCCTTGGAATCCACCAAGTGCTTCAAGTCTCTTGTTGTCACTTTCAAATTTTACTTTTAGAAATTGGAATGTCGAGATTTCCCATAGCTTCAGGCCTTAGTTGCTCAGTATTGTCCATAACCGGGGACACGGCTAAGTACTTAGAATTTTGATCTTCTGCAGAAGTTGTACACTTTACCCACATGACACACTCTCATCTTGTTGCCACCAGTGGCCGCTGGATAAGTACTCACCAAGATGGAGTACTGGCAGATTGAGAATGTGACGAAGTCTTTCCATAGGGTCCTCCCAATACACAATGCTAGCTTGTCTACTAGGCACCAATGTAGGGTTTCGAGTTCCCTCATTTAGTTAACCTGAAGAGGCCAATGCATGGGTCTTCCACTATGTAGTTGACTAAGCCAGTGCCCATTTAGCATGTGGCTGTACACGGAAGCCACTGTACGAGAAACATGTTCCATCTCTAAGTCCCTGGGTGGTTTTTCTTCTAGTGCACAACAAAAAGATATTGCCATATAAACATGGTTCCTCTTGTTGCCACCTTGTCCAAAACTTGAGTATACTTGTCCACCCAGGTGGTTCATTGAGTACTTGTTTTATTATATAAAACACAAGTCTTTGCAATACTTCACATAATCTCAACATGTATCCTTTCTCAAAATATATAGCAGGGCTAAGCATATTACAACTACATTGTTTTCACTAAGGAATATATAAGGGTATCCTATTAGGATTTAGCATAGCAAAATATAGTAAACCTCATCATGCATGTTTCAAAATCCACTAAGTGTAATGAAAATAGTAGGACTTGGTTGATAGTGTCACTTGCCTTTTTGGTAGGGAATGTTGGTTCACTTCTTGATCTTGCTAATATCACACTCTTCTAATCCCACTACAAATCAATCAAGCAAACATAGGTTCAACTAGCATTCCAACCAATATTCAAACAATTCATCACACATAAAATAATAGAAACAAAGTCATGCATGCAAGCATGCAAAAGTTAGTTTTATTTGCAAAGGTGGTTTCTAATACGCTCTAAACATTGTAAGGTTCAAGGTGGTCATTTCCTAAAGTGGGAAAACCATTTGCAAAAAGGGTTTTATCTATAAACCATTTTTAAATCAAATCATTATTTCATGTGGTGAAAAATGCTTTTAGCAAAGCAATAATTTTATATTGTTCACAAAATAAGTTGTTAATTCACAAAACTTGGTTTTTAAGGTCAGAAGGTTTGAATCAACACATTTTCCAAAGGTTTTTCTCAAAAATCATTTCCATATCAAAATCAATGTTTTTATTTGACTAGAAATGAGCTAATTCAATTATTCAATCCTAAACTTCTCAAAATACATTTTTAAATCCATAAGTTGGTTCCTAGGGTCAGTAGGTTCACAACAAATCATTTTGCAAAGATTTCAACCCCAAAATCATTTTGGAATAAATTTTATATCCTAAACAAGCATACACAAGTTTCTGCAAAAACAAACATTTTACCAGAAGCTTTTTACTAAACAAAGTGCATCGTTGGCTAGGGCTTGTTTTTCTGAATCCATTGATATAAAGTTTGAAAAATTTGGACGTGTAGAACTAAAGTTATGAATTTTTCAAATTTGCAACTCAATCAGATTCTATTTCTGTTTTAAAACTAAACTAGTGCCACGCGGCGTGTTTCTACTGGCTGGTACCGGTTCGCACGGATCGGCCTCTGTGAGGCGTTGGATCTAAACAGATCGCGCGGCTTAGACTGCTTCTTACCCTTTCGCTTAAGTTCTATTTTTAGCCACGGGATCATGATCCAACGGGCTCAGTTGCTTTGACCACGAACTGGTGGTGCTAGCGGCGGCTGGCAGCGGCGCACGCTCTGGCTACGGCGGAGCCGGCGATACAGGAAGCAAGGAGGGTAACGGAGATGCTCACCGTGCTCGCAGGGCTGCGCTGATTCTCGACGTGGTCTCCACAAGGTCAGGGGCGCACGGGGGTGAGGACAATTGCTCGCCAGAGGAATGCCTGGCGTCGGGTGCGGTCAGTCGTCGTCGAGGGTGAAGATAGAGGACGCGCTAATACAATTAGAATGCACTGTTAGGTTCGCAAGAGGGAGGCGAGTATGTGTGCATCACAAAGAGGTGAAAAGGAGGTCTGGTCTCACCCGTAGATGCTGCCGGAGTTGGAGAAGGAGGTGGTGGCATGCAGGTGTCGTTGGGGGCGACGTCCTGGGGCATGCGCGAGTGAGCTACTGCCATTGGGAGGTACGCCTGGTGCTGGCGAGCACGCTCGTGTGTTCCAGGGGCAGTGGGGTTGTCTGGCTTCGCCGGAATTCGAGCAGAACCTTGTCGTAGTTGGTGTGGTTGTCGCGACCAATTAGAGTAGCCCTGGGGCGGAGAGGAGCTGGAAACAGAAGGGAAATGGGTAGAAGAGGGAGGCATTTAAGGGTGCGTGGTCGCGGCGAGATTAAGGCGAGGCATTGAAGCGAATTCTATTGCGGCATCAATGGCAGAAAACGGCCGGGAGTAATTGCCGCGGTGAAGACGACGCTGAGGTGGCGTGGGGCCGCACTGTCTGCGAGAGAGAGGAAGAGGGCGTGGGGCCGAGGGTTCAGTGACTCCGCGGGTTGGTTTTTCGGTAGAAAACGTTTCGCAGAGAGAGGGGGGAAACTGGGCTGCGAGTTGGGCTGTTGGGCTTGTTGGGTTGGGTCAGGTTTGATTTTTTTTTGTTCTGAATGTCTTTTTCTAATTGATTTTCTATTTTGAATTTCAATCAAACAATTCAAACAAATGGATTCAAACTTTGGCTAAGCGTTGTATTGATTTTAGTTCTGTTAACCAACACAAATCAAAAACGAGAATAAAATAATATTTTTATTCTTTTTAGGATCTATTAAATAAAATGGTCCTTAGTTATTAATTCAAATAGGTTTTGATTTATTAAAAACCCCATTTGAAATCTAAATATTATCAAAACCAAATCAGTAGGTTTTATTTGAAAATATAAAATACTTGGAAAACTTGTTTAAAATAATTTAACAAGTTTTGATGTTTAATTAAAATGGGAAAAGTCCTTACTTTAATAAAATGGGATATTAATAAATCCTCATTATTTTATTTAAATAAACCTTTACTCTTTTTATAAAATAGGAATATTTTAATTCAAAAGCTTGGCCAAGATTTAATTTGGCTCTATAAAATAATCCTTATTTATATTTCTACCTTTTCATTTGAAAACCAAATCTTTTTATTAAAAGATCCAAAATAGTACTTTCACTTATTTAAAATTTTGTTTATTAAATGTTTATCTTTTTAGATCCCTTTAAGATTTGTTTGGCCAAAATATGTTTGAAGGTTTCCAATTGGAATCAAAAGTTTCTTCTCACCCTGAAAATCAACAAAGTTTTATTTTATTCATTTATTTTTCACATATCAAGATTTGGAAAATCTTGGGATGTGATAGTTTACTTTTGTTGTGGTGTGTGTTGTATCGTGTGAATGAATGAATGAAAAGCAAGTTGCTAGAAAATCTAAGTCAAACTTTAAAAAAAAATCCAAGTCCCAGAACCTTAGAAATTTCCCTCTTTCTCATGATCTATCTCAATCTTTAGATGCCACGCGGAGGAAGTGGTTCATCCCCGGACCCGATGTTGCAGATACTGCAAATGTTGGTTTCTAACCGCGAAGCTGAAAGAACCGAACATCAAGCCAACTTAGCCACCCTTCAGCAGATAGCCCAGCTAGCCCACAACAATCAAGGCCACGGAAATCAGGACAACCATGGATCTAAGCTCAAGAATTTCCAGAACACCAACCCACCTGTTTTCACTAAGTCGGAAGATCCGCTAGATGCCGACGATTGGCTGCAGACCATGGAAAACAACCTAGAATTCGCCGGAGTGGAAGCTAACGAGAAAGTTCTGTTCTCCACCCACTATCTAGCCGGAGATGCTAGAGCATGGTGGAACAGTGTTCGTGCAATGAGCGGAGGACAGATGATGACCTGGGAGGAATTCAAGGTCACGTTCAGCAGAACCCATTTGCCACCAGGTCTGATCAAGAGAATGAGAGATGAGTTCAGAGAACTCAAGCAAGGAAGGATGACCGTAGTGGAATACCGTGAAAAATTTTTGTCATTAGCTAGGTATGCCCCGGATGAGATCGACACTGAAGCCAAGAAGAAGGAGAGATTCTTGAATGGTCTGCACGATGAGATGCAGATTGTGTTAGTCAATATCCCCTTTGCTGATATTGAAGCCCTTGTCGACTCTGCCATCCAGATGGAAGGAAAGATCAACCAAGCCAACGAGAACCGCAAGCGTCGCACGATGCATCAACCAGGAACCCATCAGACCCCAAAGTATCGCCCTAACCCATCTCCAAGATTTGCCCCGAGAACCAACAGACCCTCAATGAACCATTCGACCTATCCCAACCGTGGAAACCCGAGGCCCGGAGGAAATCACAACAACCCCGGCAACTCTAGCGATTTCAACCGTGCCCCACCCAAGTTCAAAAACAATGCTACCGCCAACACCAACACTGCCCCGAGGACTGGAAGCAATGGTGTGCCTGTTCCAGCAAAGGACAAGTCGCAAGTGACTTGTTATGACTGTGGAAATAAGGGTCACTACTCCAACGAGTGCCCCAACAAGAAGAATGCCGCAGCCCCCAATAACCATGCCCCAGCGCAACAGCAGCATCGTGTTCAGCCCGGAAGAAGATTTGCCCCAGGGAATTCGCTCAACCGCAACGTCCGTATTTTTCTCATGCATGCTGAAGAAGCTCAGGAAGCACCAGACGTCGTACTGGGTATGTTTTCTGTTAATTCAGTACTTGCTCGAGTGTTGTTTGATTCTGGTGCATCGCACTCATTTTTCACCGAAGAATTTGCATGCACTAGTAAAATCCAACCAACCAAACTGAAGCATGTTATGATCGTTCAAATTCCCGGTTCAACCACCAAGGCTAGGAAAATTTGCAAAGCCGTCCCTATCTGAATCCATGGCATAGATTTTTATGCTAATCTGATAGTACTTGGAACTAAAGGTTTGGAAGTAGTACTAGGAATGGATTGGATGTCCAAACATAAAGGATTGATTGACTGTGCCAAGAAAGCCATCACCATGACCAGTATAGCTGGAATATTAGTCGAGCATGTATCTGAAACCTTACCTCATCAATTCAAGTGCAACAAGAGTATAGCCCAACCTACCATTGACCAAGTCCGGATAGTCTGTGAATACCCCGATGTATTTCCAGATGTTTTGCCCGGTATGCCCCCAGATCGGGATATCGAGTTTATCATTGAACTAATCCCCGGAACAAGACCCATAGCCCAGAGACCCTATAGTATGAACCCGTCTGAACTAGCAAAACTGAAGAAGCAACTGGATTCCATGTTGGAAATTGGATTAATTCAACCAAGTGCGTCACCATGGAGATCACCTGTCTTATTTGTGGACAAGAAGGATGGAGGTAACTGTTTGTGTACGGATTATCGGAAGCTGAATGATGTCACCATCAAGAACAAGTATCCCTTTCCCAAGATAGAAGAGTTGATCAGTTGACCGGTGCCAAAGTGTTTTCTAAGATTGATCTTAGAACTGGCTATCATCAACTCAAGATTCGCGCAGAGGATATTCCCAAGACTGCCTTTACCACCAGATATGGATTATACGAGTATACCGTCATGTCTTTTGGATTAACCAATGCCCCCGTTTATTTCATGAATCTCATGGATAAGATTTTTATGGACTTCCTGGATAAGTTTGTCATTGTTTTCATCGATGACATTCTGATTTATTCCAAATCAGAAGAAGAACATGAGCTACACCTAAGGATCATTATTGGAACCCTTAGAGAGCATCAGTTGTATGCCAAGTTTAGCAAATGTGAATTCTGGTTACAGGAGGTAGGATTCCTCGGCCACATTGTATCAGCCGGAGGAATTGCCGTTGACCCTGCAAAGGTGAAAGATGTCGAAGATTGGCAAGCCCCAACCACTCAAACCCAAGTTCGTGCATTTCTTGGATTGGCAGGATACTACTGCAAGTTCGTAGAAGGATTCTCGAGTATCGCCAGACCCATGACCCAATTGCTGAAGAAGGACAAGAAGTTTGAATGGACTGACAAATGTGAAGCGAGTTTTCAAGAACTCAAGAGGAGATTCATTTCATCCCCAATCTTAATCATGCCGGATATCACGAAGCCCTTCGACGTGTATTGTGATGCATCCAAGATCGGTCTCGGATGTGTGCTAATGCAAGAAGGCAAAGTTATATCTTATCTATCTCGACAACTGAAACAACATGAGCAAAATTACCCAACCCATGACCTCGAACTCGCAGCCGTAGTTCTAGCCTTGAAGACATGGAGGCATTACCTGATGGGAAATAGTTGTGAGATATATTCGGATCACAAGAGCCTGAAGTATATATTCACTCAGAAGGAGATGAATATGAGACAGAGAAGATGGATTGAGCTAATCAAGGATTACGATCTGGACTTTCACTATCACTCTGGTAAAGCCAATGTGGTAGCAGATGCCCTTAGCAGATTTCCGTGCCGCTTGAACTCCATGATTTTGAAGGAGCAACCAAGCTTGCACAAAGAGATGGAAGATTTTCGAATAGAATTAGTAAGTGAAGGATTTTTGGCTAGCATAGAACTTCAACCCACTTTGATCAGCCAGATCAAAGAGTCGCAGAAAGGGAATGCTAGTATTGACGGAATAAAGCGTCGTATCGGTACAGGAAAAGTACCTGGATTCACCGAAGACGAAGAAGGAATTCTGTGGTACAAAGGACGCCTTTGTGTACCAGCAGATTCTGAGTTGAAAGAAGTTATTCTCAAGGAAGCTCATGATACTCTTTATTCTATCCACCCCGAAGGAACTAAGATGTATCAAGATTTGAAAGAGCAATTTTGCTGGCATAAGATGAAGAGAGAAATCGGAAGCTATATCGCCAAGTGTGATATATGTCAGCGATTCAAGGCAGGAAATCAAAGACCCGCTGGATTTTTGCAACTGTTACAGTTTCTGGAATGGAAATGGGATTCCGTTGGAATGGACTTTATCACCGGATTGCCTACTTCTAGTAAGGGAAATGACTCTATCTGGGTCATAGTGGACAGATTGTCCAAAGTCGCCCATTTCTTACCCGTCAAGACCACATATCAGAGTTCGAAGCTAGCGGAGTTATACATCGCTAGAATCGTTAGTTTGCATGGAGTCCCCAAGAACATCGTATCTGATCGAGGAACTCAATTTACCTCGAGATTCTGGAAGAAAGTCCAAGAAGGTTTAGGAACCCGCCTAGATTTCAACACAACATATCACCCTCAGACCGATGGACAGACGGAGCGAGTAAATCAGATACTCGAAGATATGTTGAGAGCATGTGTGTTAGAATATGGATCTAAGTGGGAAGACTGTCTGCCGTTTGCATAATTTTCATACAACAACAGTTATCAAGCTAGTTTGCAAATGGCCCCATTTGAATTTATGTACGGAAGAAAGTGTCGCACCCCTTTGAACTGGTCGGAAGTAGGAGAGAGTCAGATTTTCGGACACGATATCCTACGAGAAGCAGAAGAGAAGGTTCACAAGATTCGTGAGCACCTCAAGACAGCCCAGTCCCGACAGAAGAGGTACGCCGACAAGAGACGTCGAGACCGCGCCTTCAACATAGGAGATTTTGTATATCTGAAAGTGTCGACATTGAAGAGAATGCAGCGTTTCCAACTTAAAGGAAAGTTACCCCCAGATATATCGGACCCTTCAAGATTCTGAACCGTCGAGGAGAAGTGTCGTATCAATTGGAACTGCCTGCAGAGATGTCAGCCGTGCACAATGTGTTCCATATCTCATTACTTCGCAAGTGCCTCGAAGTTCCGGAGAAGACGGAAGTGTTCAAGAATATCGATCACCGGACCATAGAGATCAACGATGACCTGACCTATCCTGAAGTACCCATCCGTATTTTGGAAGAAGCCTTCATAACTACCCAAACACGAAGCATCAAGTTTCTCAAGATTCAGTGGAGCAACCACACGGAAGAGGAAGCTACCTGGGAGCGCGAAGATCACATCAGGACGGAGTTTCCCGATCTCTTCAAATCCTAGGTAATCTTTTCGTCCTTTTTCAAATCTCGGGATGAGATTTTGTTTAAGGGGGGAAGGTTTGTAACATCCCAAAAATATTAAACTAGAATCATCAAACTCTAATCATCAAAATTAGAGTTAACAAAAACTTTTCAAAATAAAAATATGAAAGCATGCATGTGTGTATGCACTCCAATTTGAATTCTTTTGAATTGCCATGATTGTGTGTTTCTTTGCTTGTAAAAGGATTCTTAGGTGAAATAAACATCATCTAAACAATCCCCACACTTTTCCCAAAGACAAATAAATCAAAACAAACAAAATAAAGGAATGGTCACTTTTGCCAAATTAACTCCCATGCCTACTTTGGTTGTCTCTATAGGGGTTCGTAGCATGGAAAACAAAAAAATTCTACCGCATGCAAACAAACAAGCCAAGATCTATCTACTAGATTGTAGCAACGAGTCGATAGAGGAACTCACCCTCGAAGATTCCAAAGTGTTTAACGAGAGCAGATTCTCGTCAGTGATGTAGTCGTACTCTTGCCGATCTCAAGATCGTGTAGACGATCCTTCCGGCGTTGCGTTCCGGCAGCGCTTCCGCAGTCGGCCACACGTTCGGTACTCGATGAAGACCTTCCTCTCCCTTGTTCCAGCAGGCAGCGGAGGTTGTAGCACTCTCCTCGCGATTCCGGCAGCACGACGGCGTGGTACCGGAAGTAGAGGGGAGATCTCGCAGGGCTTCGCCTTAAGCCGGAGCGAGTATGGTGGACTATGAGAGATGCCTTGGAGATCTAGTGTTTAGAGGTACCAAGGGGAGAGAGCTAGGCCGGCGGCTAGGGCTTGGGGAGGGCCCCAACTCGGCGTCTAGGGCAAACCCTAGGGCGGCGGCGACGACTTGGTGGCCGGCGGCTAGGGTTAGGGTTTTGGTGGAGAGAGGTGTGTGTCTAGAGGGGCACCCCTGCCCCTACTTTTATAGGTGGGAGGGTGCGGCCAAGGGGGAGGGAGTCCTCCCCCAAGTCGGCCTCCTTGGCCGGCGGTGGAGGGAGGAGGACTTCGTCCCCAAGTAGGTTTCCTACTCTCCCTCCACCAAGCAAACTTGTCGTTTGACTTTTCAAATTGGCGTTTGACTTTTCAAACTAGGATTTGATTTTTCCCTTTATTTTGCTCAACCATGATACCTAGTACATGATGCAACCATTCCTCATTGTCATGACACATTCATGTACCCTTCTCCTCCGGAGTGCCGGACCTTCCGGAATCTTCTAGAACAATCCCGATGAAATCATCGGAATCATTCCCTAACTCCGAAATAGGACTTTCCTTATATGAATCTTATTCTCCGGACCATTCCGGAGAATCCTCGTGATATCCCGGATCCAATCCGAGACTCCAAACAACATTCGGTCTCTTACTCATCATTCCATAACTACTCAACAACATCGAATCCTTAAGTGTGTCTCCCTACGGTTCGTGAATTATGCGAACATGATCGAGACACTTCTCCGAACAATAACCAATAGAGGAATCTGGAAATTCATATGGATCCCACATATTTCTACGATTACTTTGCGATCGAATGAACCACTTACATACGATACCAATTTCCCTTTGTATCACTATAGTTTACTTATCTGAGGTTTTGATCGTCGGTATCTCTGCATACCTAGTTCAACCTTGTTACCGATAAGTACTCTTTTCTCGTTCCCGTGGTATGTGATCCCTTGTGATCCAGTCACATGCTTGCAAGCTAATTGGATGACATTCCACCGAGAGGGCCCAGAGTATATCTATCCGTCATATGGATGGACAAATCCCACTCTTGATCCATGTGTCTCAACCCATACTTTCCGAACACTCAATGCCACCTTTATAGCCACCCAGTTACGGTGTGGTGTTTGATGTCATCAAAGCATCCTTCCGGTGATGGTGATAAGCATGATCTCATGGTCGAAGGAATTAGGTTACTATGTATCAGAAAGCTTATAGCAATTGAACTATTAAAATGACTTGATCTTTATGCTACGCTTATCTATAGGAGTATGTCCTTCATACCATTCTCCTAATGATATGATCTTGTTGTTAATAACATCTCAATGTTCATGATAGGGAAACCACAATCATCTATTAACCAACAAGCTAGTATTATGAGGAGGCTTTACTAGGGACTCTTATTTAGTTTACAAATCACACAAGTATTAATGTTTCCTTGTTAATATTGTTATAGCATGAATGTAAAAATTTATCATAAACACAAAGATATAATAATAACTACATTTATTATTGCCTCTAGGGCATATCTCCAACAGTCTCCCACTTGCACTAGAGTCAACTAATCTACATTACATGGTAATATACTGAACACCCATGGCAGTTTGGTGGTCATGTTTTGCGCTCGGGAGAGGTTTAGTCAATGGATCCGCCACATTCAGATCTGTGTGTACTTTGCAAATCTTTGTGTCACCATCTTGGACATGTTCTCGAATAGCGTGAAAACGTAGCTTGATGTGCTTCAACTTCTTGTGTGACCTTGGTTCTTGCGCATTGGCTATGGCACCCATGTTGTCACAGTAGATAGACATTGGTTCCAGCGCACTTGATACCACACCGAGCTCTATAATGAACTCCTTCATCCATATCGCTTCTTGTGAAGCCTCCGAAGCAGCTATGTATTCCGATTCAGTTGAAGATCTCGCCACAACGCTTTGCTTTGCACTCCTCCAGCTAACTGCTGCACCATTCAAAATAAATACGTATCCAGATTATGATTTAGAATCATCCGGATCGGTGTTCCAACTAGCATTGGTGTAACCATTAACAACGAGTTGTTCATCACCTCCATAAGAAAGAACCATATCCTTAGTTCTTCTCAAGTACTTAAGGATGTTTTTGACCGCTGTCCAATGATCCACTCCTGGATGACTTTGATATATGCTAGTCAAACTAACAGCATATGCAATGTCTGGTCTAGTACATAGCATGGCATACATTAGAGATCCTATGGCTGAGGCATAGGGAGTTTTATTCATCCTTTCTCTATCTTCTGCCGCTGCTGGACTTTGAGTTTTACTCAAGGTTGTATTGGGCAACATGGGCAAGAACCCTTTCTTGCTATCTTCCATTCCAAACCTCTTTATAACTTTGTCCAAATATGTACTTTGTGACAATGATATTAGGCGTCTCGATCTATCTCTATAAATCTTTATGCCTAATATGTAAGCTGCTTCGCCAAGATCTTTCATTGAAAAACTATTATTCAAATATTCCCTGACACTATTAAGAAGGTCTACATCATTCCCAATCAACAATATGTCATCTACATATAGTATTAAGAATGCTACAGAGCTCCCACTCACTTTCTTGTAAATACAAGCTTCTCCATAAGTTTGTATAAAACCAAAACTTTTGATTACCTTATCAAAACGTTGATTCCAACTTCGAGATGCTTGCTTCAACCCATATATGGACCGTTGAAGTTTGCATACCTTGTTAGCGTCTTTAGGATCGACAAAATCTTTGGGTTGCATCATATACAACTCTTCATCAATGTCTCCATTGAGGAACGCTGTTTTGACATCCATCTGCCATATTTCATAATCGTAATATGCAGCGATTGCTAACATAATCCTCAGAGACTTTAGCTTCGCTACTAGTGAGAAAGTCTCATCATAGTCAACTCCTTGAATTTTTCGAAACCCTTTTGCGACAAGTCAAGCTTTATAGACAGTAACATTACCATCAGCATCTGTTTTATTCTTGAAAATCCATTTGTTCTTGACAGCCTTCCGGCCATCCGGTAAGTCCACCAAAGTCCATACTTGGTTTTCGTACATGGATCCAATTTCGGATTTCATGGCATCTTGCCATTTATTGGAATCTGGGCTCATCATCGCTTCCTCATATGTCGCAGGGTCATCGGTGTTGTCCACCAACATGACACTCATAACGGGATCATACCAATCAGGAGCGGTACGAGTTCTCGTTGACCTGCGAGGTTCTGTAGCAACTTCAACCGAAGTTTCATGATCATCATCATTAGCTTCCTCTCTTATTGGTGTAGGCACCGCAGGAACTTCTTCCGGTGCTGTGCTACTCGCAAGTTCGAGAGAAGGTTCAACAACCTCGTCGAGTTCTACTTTCCTTCCAGTCACTTCTTTCGAGAGAAATTCTTCCTCTAGAAAGGATCCATTCTTAGCAACAAAGATTTTTCCCTTAGATCTATGATAGAAGGTATACCCAATAGTTTCCTTCGGGTATCCTATGAAGACGCATTTTTCCGCTTTGGGTTCAAGCTTGTCCGGTTGTAACTTCTTTACATAGGCTTCGCATCCCCAAACTTTAAGGAACGACAATTTAGGTTTCTTCCCAAACCATAATTCATACGGTGTCGTTTCAACGGATTTAGATGGTGCCCTATTTAAAGTGAATGCGGCTGTTTCTAATGCATAACCCCAAAATGATAGAGGTAAATCTGTAAGTGTCATCATAGAACGAACCATATCTAAGAGAGTTTGATTACGATGTTCGGACACACCATTACGCTGTGGTGTTCCCGGCGGTGTCAATTGTGAAAGTATTCCGCATTTCTTTAAATGCTCGCCAAACTCATAACTTAGATATTCACCTCCACGATCAGAACGTAGAAATTTAATCTTTTTGTTATGTTGATTCTCTACCTCACTTTGAAATTCCTTAAACTTCTTGAAAGTTTCGGACTGATGTTTCATGAAATAGATATACCCATATCTACTCAAGTCATCCGTGAAGGTAAGAACATAACGATAACCACCGCGCGATGCTAGACTCATTGGACCACACACATCGGTATGTATGATTTCCAATAAGTCCGTAGCTCGCTCCATCATACCAGAAAATGGAGTCTTAGTCATTTTACCCATCAGACATGCTTCGCATCTTTCAAGTGATTCAAGAAGTCCATCAGAATGGAGTTTCTTCATACGCTTCACTCCAATGTGACCAAGACGACAGTGCCACATATAGGTCGAGTTATCGCTCAATTTCAAACGTTTAGCTTCAATGTTATTAATATGTGTATTTTCACTATCGAGATTCAATAAGAATAAACCATCTATCAAAGGTGCATGTGCATAAAACATATTACTCATATAAATCGAACAACCATTATTCTCGGACTTAAACAAGTAACCGTCTCGCAATAAACAAGATCCCGATATAGTGTTCATGCTTAACGCAGGCACCAAATAACAATTATTTAAGTATAAAACTAATCCCGATGGTAGATGAAGAGGTATCGTGCCGACCGCGATCACATCATCCTTTGATCCATTTCCAACGTGCATCGTCACCTCGTTCTTCGCTAGCTTCCGTTTATTCTGCAGCACCTGTTTCGAGTTACAAATATGAGCAACCGAATCAGTATCAAATACCCAGGCACTACTACGAGTACTAGTGAGATACACATCAATAACATGTATATCGGATATACCTTTCTTCTTGATGTTGCCGTTCTTCAAATCTGCCAAGTACTTTGGGCAATTCCACTTCCAGTGACCTTCTCCCTTGCAGTAAAAGCACCCAGTATCAGGATTTGGTCTAGCCTTGGTCTTATTCCCCGGTGCAGCAACTTTCTTACCGCCATTCTTGAAGTTTCCCTTTTGCTTAGACTTGCCTTTCTTGAATTTGGTGGTCTTATTGACCATCAACACTTGGTGCTCTTTCTTGATCTCCACTTATGCAGATTTCAACATGGAGAAGAGTTCTGGCAACTGCTTGTTCATGCTTTACATATTGTAGTTCATCACAAAGTTCTTGTAACTTGGTGGCAGTGATTGGAGGACACGGTAAATCCCCAAAGCATTAGGAATCACTATACCCAAACTTTGGAGTTTGTTTACATGCCCAGACATCTTAAGCACATGCTCACTGACGGAGCTGCCCTCTTCCATCTTGCAGTTAAAGAACTTTTCAGAAGCCTCATAACTCTCAACTGCCGCGTGAGTCTCAAATATCAATTTGAGTTCACGGACAATATCATGTGGGTCATGGTTCTCAAACCTTTTCTGAAGCTCCGATTCCAAACCATACAAGATAGCACACTGAACTGTGGAGTACTGATTCTTCCGAGCGAGGTAAACGTTCTTTACTTCATCGGTAGCATCAGCTGAAGGCGGGTCACCTAGCGGTGCATCCAGCACATAGGTCAAATTACCAGCATTGAGGACAATCCTCAAATTGCGGAACCAATCCGCGAAGTTGCTTCCATTGTTTTTCAACTTTTCTTTCTCTAGGAACGCATTAAAATTGATGGAAGGGGCCTCCATTGATCTACAACATATTTGCAATAGTTTAGACTAAGTTTATGACAAATTGAGTTCTAATTAATAGTTAAATTAATCTAAGTGAACTCCCACTCAAAACAATATTCCTCACATTGTTTTAGTGATCACACGAACCAAATCCACCACATCAAAACCGATCATCACGAGAGTTGATGTAGCTTCAATGGCGAAAAATCGACATGTTCATCATATCTGCTATATGATTCATGCTTTACCTTTCGGTGATCCGTGTTCCGAGACCATGTCTGTACATGCTAGGCTCGTCAAGATCAAACCTTAGCTTCCGCATGAGCAAATCTGGCTTGCTCATGTTGTATACACTTGCAGAATCTAACACACTCGATCATCACGTGGTGCTTCGAAACAACAAGCTTTAGCAACGGTGCTTACTAAGGATGAACACTTTAAAACTTGAAATTTATGTGCATGAGGGATCATCTTATAATGCTACCGTCGTTAACTAAGAAATACAAGATGCATAAAGGATTAACATCACATGCAATTCATAATATGTGATATGATATGGCATTTCTTCTTGTGCTTCCGATCTCCATCTTCAAGCACGAACATGATCTCCATCATCACCGGTATGGCGTCAAGGTCAATGACGCCGCTTCATGGTTGTCGTCCACCAGCTTCAACTATTACAACTACTTTGAATAGACACGCGGGTCTTAACAGAATTTAAAGACAACCATATGGCTCCTGCCGGTTGCCAACTTACAATAAGGATCATTGCATACATCAAATATAATCACAATCATGGCCATATCACATCACAGCACACCCCTGCAAAACAAAGTTAGACGCCTCTAATTTTCTTTGCATATTTTACGTGGTTTGGGGCTTTCAATAGGTGTCGATCTAACTTACGAATAAGAACCACAACATTGATGTTTGAACTATCAAGTGCCCGTTGTAAATTGGATCTATACTATAATGGGAGAGACAGGCACCCGCAAAGCCACTTATGCAATACAAGTTGCATGTTGAGCGTGGAGCAAGTCTCATGAACGATGTCATGTAAGGTTAGCCCGGGCCGCTTCATCCAATCATACCGCAAGATGCAAAGTACACAAGAAGCAATTTATAATAAAATCACCACCGTCCACAATGACCATTGTGTTCTACTCGTGCAACAGATCTACATATAGACACGGCTCTGATACCACTCTAGGGGTTTGTAGCATGGAAAACAAAAAAATTCTACCGCATGCAAACAAACAAGTATATACTAGATTGTAGCAATGAGTCGATAGAGGAACTCACCCTCGAAGATTCCAAAGTGTTTAACGAGAGAAGATTCTCGTCGGTGATGTAGTCGTACTCTTGCCGATCTCAAGATCGTGTAGACGATCCTTCCGGCGCTGCGTTCCAGCAGCGCTTCCGCAGTCGGTCACACGTTCGGTACTCGATGAAGACCTTCCTCTCCCTTGTTCCAGCAGGCAGTGGAGGTTGTAGCACTCTCCTCGTGATTCTGGCAGCACGACGGTGTGGTACCGGAAGTAGAGGGGAGATCTTGCAGGGCTTCGCCTTAAGCCGAAGCGAGTATGGTGGACTATGAGAGAGGCCTTGGCGATCTAGGGTTTAGAGGCACCAAGGGGAGAGAGCTAGGCCGGCGGCTAGGGCTAGGGGAGGGCCCCAACTCGGCGGCTAGGGCAAACCCTAGGGCGGTGGCGGCGACTTGGTGGCGGGCGGCTAGGGTTAGTGTTTTGGTGGAGAGAGGTGTGTGTCTAGAGGGGCACCCCTGCCCCTCCTTTTATAGGTGGGAGGGCGCGGCCAAGGGGGAGGGAGTCCTCCCCTAAGTCAGCCTCCTTGGCCGGCGGTGGAGGGAGGAGGACTTTGTCCCCAAGTAGGTTTCCTACTCTCCCTCCACCAAGCAAACTTGCCGTTTGACTTTTCAAATTGGCGTTTGACTTTTCAAACTAGGATTTTATTTTTCCCTTTATTTTGCTCAACCATGATACCTAGTACATGATGCAACCATTCCTCATTGTCATGACACATTCATGTACCCTTCTCCTCCAGAGTGCCGGACCTTCCGGAACCTTCTAGAACATTCCCGATGAAATCATCGGAATCATTCCCCAACTCCGAAATAGGACTTTCCTTATATGAATCTTATTCTCCGGACCATTCCGGATCTCCTCGTGATATCCCGGATACCATCTGAGACTCCGAACAACATTCGGTCTCTTATTCATCATTCCATAACTACTCAACTACATCGAATCCTTAAGTGTGTCTCCCTACGGTTCGTGAATTATGCGGACATGATCGAGACACTTCTCCGAACAATAACCAATAGAGGAATCTGGAAATTCATATGGCTCCCACATATTTCTACGATTACTTTGTGATCGAATGAACCACTTACATATGATACCAATTTCCCTTTGTCTCACGATAGTTTACTTATCCGATGTTTTGATCGTCGGTATCTCTGCATACCTAGTTCAACCTTGTTACCGATAAGTACTCTTTTCTCGTTCCCGTGGTATGTGATCCCTTGTGAGCCAGTCACATGCTTGCAAGCTAATTGGATGACATTCCACCGAGAGGGCCCAGAGTATATCTATCCGTCATATGGATGGACAAATCCCACTCTTGATCCATATGTGTCAACCCATACTTTCCGAACACTCAATGCCACAAGTATTATGAAGAGGCTTTAGTAGGGACTCTTATTTAGTTTACAAATCACACAAGTATTAGTGTTTCCTTATTAATACTGTTATAGCATGAATGTAAACATTTATCATCAACACAAAGATATAATAATAACTACATTTATTATTGCCTCTAGGGCATATCTCCAACAGTCTCTAACTTTCAAAACTTAACAGAAACTTGTTTGGATCTTTGCACCCCTTGATAGTACTCATAACAAAGTACCAAGGCCCACCTTTTCATCATCCAGAAACATTCAAATGCATAGATTAAATGACAGTTTAAAATTGAATCTATATCATATGGGAAGATCCCACTTTTTCAAAAACCACTCAAACAAGCTCAACTTTCAAAACCCAAGCATCCACAGACTCACCAGCACATGCCTAGCACACCTACCAAAAATCTTTTCAAAATTCAAAACTTGAGTTCTTGCGGACATTTCATCAAACACTTGGAGGCAACAAATCAATCTGGCCAAACTTCACTATTTTGAGCAGTAATTTGGCTAAGCAATGTTCACCATTGATCACCCTTGTCTCCCTTAGGCCAACCAGTGCTTGGACAAACCCTAGCCCCTACCCTTTTCCCCATGCCATGCCAACCCGAGCACCCCATTGCCAGCCGACCATGGCTAGCTAGCCAGAGCAAGCACCAAGCCTAAATAGCATGTCTAGGACACAGCCCACCGTCCACCGCCACCCCATGTCCAGCGCTTGAACCCTGCCAGCCACTGAACCACACGCCCAAGCCATGCCAAGCTTCTCTGAGCGCATGCCGAGAGCGCGCTCGAGCGCCACCCTCGACACACGCCCACAGACCGCGCGCCGCCCTCACCGCGTGCATACGCGATCACCACCGTCCCAGGAGACTGCCAGACATCCCCATTCGCCGCCCCATGCCTCACAGCCACCGCTCGCTATCGAAGACGCCGCCTCTGCCGCGCAGAGCATTGCATGTTCCAGACCGTGTTCCACCACCCCTACACGCGCATTAAAGCCATAGAGCATCGCCAGGAGACCACCGATCGATCGCCACCGCCGGCCATGCCTCTAGCAGCCCGTAGCCATGTCGCCACCGTCGCCTGCCCATCCCGTTCGGTCTCGTTGTCGAGACTATAAATAGAGGCCTCCCCCGCTCAAACTCTTCACACCATCTCACTCCCCTCTCCTCACTGATCATTCCACCTTGTTCCCGGAGCAAGGCGAGCATCCCATCGCCGGAATTGCGCCGGAGCAGGCCGCCCCTGGAGAAGAAGGGCGCCGTCGATTTCGTCCACCCCAGGAGAAGTTGCCGGTACCAGGAGGTTAGCTATCGTCGACTTCGTCGTTCGCCCGCATCGCTGACCCTCGCCTGAGCCCCGGTGAGCCTCCCACGACCCCCACTGAGCCGCTAGGGTTCGAGCTCGCCGGTGACTAGTTCATCGTCGACGACGACCCTCAACCGTTGATCTTACTTCTAATCCAACGCACCACGTTGCCCCGTACCACTTCGCACCCCCTGTCTCACTGACGCTTGGGGACAGCAACTTAACCAGTACGCGTAAGCGCTGTGCTTAGCAGGCCGGCCCAGAAACTTTTCCCGCGTAGCCCACTCGTTTGCATTTGGATTTTTTCCATTTTCATTCAAACACAGCTCTGTAACTAGTTTCAAAAATCAACCCAGCTCGATTCAGTGAACCAAATTTAATGAAACCAATTTTGCTAGAAAGGTCTAGAAATGCTGAATCCAAGCCCGTTGGATTCAAATCATTTGAATCTATAGATCAACCTTAGTAAAAATAACAAGGCAGAACCTTTTCTGTATTCAAACATTTTTTCAAATTTAAACCATAATAGCTTTTGAGTTGATTCCAACTCTCAAAAATCACATTTGATCATACCTTTCAAAATATATAAAAACATATGGGTTTACTTACAGAAATAATGTTCAAGTAATAAAAGAATGCCACATAGGCATTTCTAGTCACTTATTTTATTTAAAATAAAAAGGTTAAACCTTATTAAATTGTGACACCACTTTAAATCACATTCCCATGTACTTAAATATGTGGTGATGACATGTGTCAACATGATCCCATGTTTGGTTTGGAGAATATTAAATCTTAAGTAGCTTTTCAATGAGTACAAATTACTTTTCTAAAAATAAAAGAAATTAAACCAAGCTTTAATCTTGTAACGTTAGTGATGATGCTAGATCATCTATAGGACCCTTTTGTGTGATGAGTGAAAATAGTCAAGTATTTTTTGCTGATTGTTTACCTCGTATTTATTTATAGACGCTAGTACCGACCAAGGATACGAGGAGGAAGGAGGATACTACGAAGAAGAAGCCGAGGAGAACTTCAACCACTACTCTGCACAAGGCAAGCTAACACTTTCAATATACTCTACTTTAGCAAGCCTTACCAATCAAGTTGACCTATGCAAGCAAATACTTGCTTGTTACCATGCCAACTATATGCCTTAAGCATATGTGATCATACCCACTTGATAACCCCATTCCTAGTTTTACTTACAAGCTTTATACTTTGTTTCTTTATCAAAGCTATTACTTAGAGCTTACTTAAGTGAATTTGTAGATTCTAGAAAGATAATTGAAGGTTGCATAAAGAGCATAAAACTTGGCCTAAGCGAGATAATCTTTATGTCATCCTAAGGCATGAGATTGAAATTAGTTAAACTCCACTAGTTTACCACCCCGCATTAGTACTTACCCCCACTTGTAGATGCTAGTGCTAAGCATAAAACTTGATCAACTTTAGATGGGAATACTTGGTGGAAAAATGGTTATGAAAACCTTGGAATGATGGATCATTCTATTGAGATGTTTTGGACATGTGTTTCCAAACACCGGATGATTTTGGTGATGAAAATGTTGAGGCATGAGCCTTAGCCCTTTATAAAACTGATGGTTGTTTAGATGCGGTACCATTCCAATTTTACCGTACAACCACAATACCCGAGAATTGTGTAGGGCTTGACTGGAAACTTATATACCTTAGTATTGGTTCCCTCATGGCCAAGGTCTGAGCTGAGGCTACCTTGTGAAGATTGTCCACCTATGCAGTACCCAAGATGACAGTTGGTCATGGTTGGGAGGCCAAACTCACAGGAGAGGTGCCTATACTAGGGCGTGTAATTGAAAGGTTAGGATTGATTATCCGCATACTGAGTATGGTGAATTCAGGATTTGTTCCTGACGGATGTATCGAATGTTGTGGTGAAAGTGTACAATCTCTGCAAAGTGTCAAACTATTCGAATAGCCGCGTCCGCGGTTATGGACAGTTGGAGTGGCCATATTGTTCCCCCGTCAGATGTTTTCAAAATGACTTGTGAAATGACTTGAGACTTTGACTTGACCACAACAGAGTTGTGGCATGAGATACAATTTCCCACTTAGGTGTTATAAAATTTTACTAGCTTCCTCTTGCTTCTGAACTTAGTAGAGGTAAATCTGGCTTTTGCAAAACAACCCTAGAGCTTAGTGTTGTATTACAAAAACCCCCTTCACTTGTTAGTATTAGTTTGCGAGTACTTAAAGAGTACTCATGTCTTTTGTCCCTGGCTATTCCCGTGGAGTACCTGGAGGATGGACCCCAGGAAGGTTACGACAACTAGGATCATCTCCCATCGTCAGCATTGCCTGTGACCCCGAAGATGGAGCTTCGCCTACGCTACCGTTATTATTACGTATTCCACTACTTGAGTTGTATTAAGAACTGGATCATGAGATCCTTATTTGTGTAAGACCTTATGTATGGTTTGTAATGGATGATCTACTGTGGTATCCAAATCTGTTATGTCTCGCAAAAATGGTAATCCTGGAATTGCGATGTATGGCATAACAGGCATCTGGGTTTAAAAATCCGGGTGTTGACAAAAATAAACAAACAAAAATATATGAATGCATGCAAATGACATGTGATGATTTTTTTCTAAACCAAACAAGACAAGTGAAACAGTACTGAATAATAAACAACACAATTATACACCAAATAAACTTTATTTGACTTTTAAAACATTTTCCAATTAATTTTTGTACACAAAATAAGCCTACAATTGTCTTTGCAAAAACAACTAATTTTCCAGAAGCAATTCATTAAAAAAATACATGGTTGGATATAATTCTTCTTCCTGATTCTATTGATATAACATTTGCAAAATTTGGACGTGTGGATCAAAACTTATGAATTTTGCAAGTTTGAACATCTAATAGATCTAAATTCATATTTTAAATCTAAACACTAGCCACGCGGCAGCTTCTGATTGGACGGTACCGGTTCGGTCGGATCACGCTAGCGAGCCGCATGATCTAACTAACATTGCACGTCCCAGATCTAATCGTACCGTTTCGCTAACAGATCTAATTGAGGCCTTTGGATTTAGATCCAATGGATCAGATCCATCTGACCAAGAACCAGCGGCGCGAATGGCACTTGCGGCGGCAACGCCTCTGGCGGTGACATGCCGGCGAGGCCAGAGGGGCAGGGGGCATGCTAGTGCTTACCGAGATCGCGAGGACGTGGAGATGATCAACGTGCAGACGGATAGGGTCGGGCACACGGACACAGCAGCAGGACCTCGTCGGAGTTCGTTTGCACGTCGGGTACTCACTGTCGGAGTTGAAGACGACGACCTAGGGCGCAAGGGACCAAACGGCAAGCGTTAATAGATGCGCAAGACACTGGCGAACATAGCTGCGTGAACCAGAGACGGAGGGGGACACGGGGCTCACCAGAATGGCTCGTCGGAGTCGAGCTTAGCTTCGGGCGCTTGCAGATGTTGACGAGGGAGACGACCTGGGGCGATTCAGGACAAAAGGAAAACATGTGAAGATGCGCAAGGCAATGGCAAAGCGGCTCATGTGAACCAGAGGGCAAGGCGCGCTCGAGACTCACCGTGATAGCTCGCCGGAGTTCTTCGGTGTTGCGGCGGTGTAGAGCGAAATTCGTGGAGCCTGGCGGCGCTCTGGTGGTGCTGTGTGAGGGGAAAGGAGCGGGGTGGGGAGGTGGTTAAGTAGCCAGAGTAGGGGCGGCATTCACTTGGTGAATCAATGGGAATTAAGCAGCTTAATCGCGGCAGTGAAGGAGGAGGAAACGGGCGTCGACGGCGTCTGCGCGCGAGGTTTGGGTGAGACGATGCTGACGTGGTGCAGGGCCCAGCGTCAGTGGTTGCGGGGTAAGGTTCGCGCGGGTGAGAGAGGGGGCAGAGGGAGAAATGGCCCAGGTGGGCTTTTGGGCCGGTTCTGGTGCTGGGCTCAAAGTGCAGCGCTTGTTTTTATTTTTTCTTTTCCCTTTTCGTTTTCTAATTTGATTTTCATGAATGTTTTTCAAATGATTTCAAATGAGTTTGTATCCAAACTTTATTCCAGATTTTTGTAAAGTAAAACTTGCACAAATTTGAGTGTGAAACACTGTTGTTCTCCCAAGATTATATTGGCCCATTGAATTTTAAAATAAAACATGCCTTAATTAATTATTTTAATAGGCATATGAATGGTTTGAATTCATATTTTTGTTTTGAAAACTTTGACCAGGCTTTAGAAATATCAAACAAACCCATGTTCAAACCTTTACTGATTAAAGCAAGTATTTTCTTATTAGAAGGTAGCAATAAGGCCATTGCCTTGATTACATAAAATAATAGACCACAAATGCTTTTGTTTTTGAAAAATGATCCTAAAATGAGTATGAATGCATGAATGATATGCAAACTTTGAAATCATGATTTTTGGGATGTTACAAATCTAACCCCCTTAAGGTGAATATCGCCCTTGAGATTCAGATTGGCTAGCAAATAGGTGAGGGTGGTCTTTCCGAAGATCATCTTATCTTTCCCATGTTGCTTCTTCTTCGGAATAATGGTTCCACTGAACTTTGCAGAATTTGATAGTCTTTGTCTGAGTAACTCTTTCGGCAGTCTCAAGAATCTTGATAGGTTTTTCCTCATAAGTGAGATCACTCTCCAACTGGACCTCCTCCAAAGGTATAGTATCCTTCAAAGAAGTCTCCTCCATCTCCAGATGGCACTTCTTTAGCTGACTCACATGAAACACATTCTGAACGGCAGACAATGATTCAGGCAATTCAATCTCATATGCTACTTCTCCTTTATGGCTCAGAATCTTGAATGGTCCAACATATCTTGGGGCCTATTTTCCTTTGACTCCAAATCTCTTCACTCCACAAAGTGGTGATACTCTAAGATAAGCTCTATCACCCACCTCATAGGTGACTTCTCTACGCTTGGGATCTGCGTAGCTCTTTTGTCGGGACTGTGCTATATTCAATATGTCCTTTACTAACTTGAATTTCTCTTCAGCTTCCTTGATTAGTTATGGCCCGAACAAGTTTCTTTATCCAACACCATTCCATAACAATGGTGTAGTACACTTTCTCCCACAGAGAAACTCAAACGGTGCCATCTCAATACTGGCTTGATTGCTGTTGTTGTAAGAGAATTCTGCGTAAGGCAGACTTTCATCCCAACTAGCTCCATAGTCTAGGGCACATGCCCTCAACATATCCTCTAGAATCTTGTTGGTCCTTTCTGTCTGTCCATCAGTCTGGGGATGAAAAGCAGTGCTGAACTCCAATCTCGTTCCTAATGACTCATGTAGTTTCCTCCAAAAATGGGAAGTGAATTGAGTTCCCCTATCGGACACAACACTCTTAGGTACACCATGCAGACACACAATCCTATTCATATAGATCTTGCCTAACTTAGCACTTGTATAGGTTGTCTTTACGGGTATGAAATGAGGCACTTTAGTTAGGCGATCCACTACGACCCAAATAGAATCATATCCCGATCTAGTCCTTGACTGTCTAGTGATGAAATCCATGCCAATCTTGTCCCACTTCCAAAAAGGAATAGGTAGTGGTTGCAACAATCCTGCTGGTTTCTGATGTTCGCTTTCACTCTACTACATAGATCACACAAAGCAATATGTTCGGCGATGTCCTTCTTGAGATTATTCCACCAAAATCTTTCCTTCACATCCATGTACATTTCGGTGTTACCTAGATGAATGGAATATGGTGAGTTGTGTGCTTCCTATAGAATAAGTTTCCGAAGCTTCGGATCTTGCGGAATGCAGATACGTTTTCCATACCATAAAGTACCATGTTCGTCTTCATGGAATCCTTTGGCTTCCCTTGCCAATATTTTCCTTAATCTCTTCAATTTCCTTGTCCGCCTTTTGGGATCCCTTGATTTTGTCCAACAAGGTGGGTTGAACATACAATGACATGAGATGCCCCTCAGGCACAATCTCCAATCAGATATCTTTGAATTGGGCACACAGATCATCTGGCAACTCTCCCTTAGTAAGGCCATTCACATAAACCTTATGGCTTAATGCCAAACCAAGGAAACCTCGAACTTCTTTCACTGACTTAGGAGATTCTCATTTAGTTACAGCTGACACTTTCGCGGGATCAACTGCTACACCATCTTCTGACACAATGTGTCCGAGAAATCCAACTTCATTCAACCAGAATTCACACTTGCTGAATTTGGCATACAGCTTATGCTCTCTAAGCTTCTCAAGTATCAAACGCAAATGTCCTTCATGCTCTTCATTACTCTTGGAGTAAATCAAAATGTCATCGATGAATACGACAACGAACTTATCAAGAAACTCCATGAACACCTTGTTCATCATATTCATGAAGTAGGCTGGTGCATTGGTCAAACCAAATGGCATCACGGTGTACTCATACAATCCATACCTAGTGGTGAAAGCAGTCTTAGGTATGTCTTGTTCCCTTATCTTAAGTTGAAAATAGCCTGACCGGAGGTCAATCTTTGAGAACACACGGGCTCCTTCTAACTGATCAAATAAGTCATTGATTCTGGGCAAATGATATTTGTTCTTGATAGTCACCTCATTGAGTGAACGATAATCTATGCATAACCTTTGACTTCTATCTTTGTTTTCAACAAACAAGACTGGTGATCCCCAAGATGAAGAACTTGGTTGAATAAATCCTTTTTGTAATTGTTCTCCAAGTTGTTTCTTGAGTTCCTTCAACTCATCAACCGACATCTTGTAAGGTCTCTTTACTATTGGTCCTGATCCTGGCAGTAAGTCAATCAGAAACTCCACATCTCTATCTGGTGGCATTCCTGGCAATTCCTCCAAAAACACATCTGGATATACTCTCACAATTGGCACACTGTCTATGCTAACCCCCTTAAGAGAATTTAGCTTACTCCCTTTTGATTCAAAGTTAGTCTTGAATCTAATCCTTTTATTATCCGGGGTTGTGAGTGTAACAGTATGATTAGCACAATCTAACACTCCCTTGTACTTAGTCATCCAGTCCATTCCCAAAATGACATCCAATCCTGGGGAATTTAGGATTATCAAATTAACGGGAAACTTATACTTCCCAAATTCTATGACTAGGTCATGACATCCTGAGTTCACTATCATTTCTCCACCAGGAGAACTTACTTTTATAGTACACCCAATAGTTTCAACTGGAAGTTCATTTCTATCAACAAATGCTCTTGATATGAATGAATGTGTCACATCCCAAGATTTTCCAAATCTTGTAATGTGAAAAATAAATAAAATAAATAAATTATTGTTGAATTTTAGGGTGAAAAGAAACTTTTGTTTTTTAATGGAAATTAAAATCCCATCTTGAAAAAACTTTAATTAAAGTTTGAATTCAACAAAATCCAAATCAAGAGAAATGCATTCCTCATAAAATGCATCTAGAAATTTAAACACTTGGAAAATAAATCCAAACCCTAAACCCTAATGGAATAAAATCATTTCCAAGTTATCTCCAAGCCTATGGATTTGATCCATATAAAAATTTATCATCAAACATTTATAAATGATCAAGAATGATAAATAGAAATATATTAAACCCTATAAATTGGTTTCACTTAATTTGGAGCCATAGATAAAATCTTATGAATATAATAAGATAGGGAAAAGTAATTTCCAAAGTTAATAAAGCACTTGTCTAGAAATCCATACCAAATGGTGAGAAAATAATCCTAAATATATTTAAGAGGATAAACAAATATCAAATAAGATTTTACAAATTGGAATCACCAAGTTTGGATCTATAAACAAAAAGATATGGACTTTACAAGATAGACAAAGAAATAATAAATGAGAAATATTTAAAGGCCAAATTTAAACTTGACTAAGACCATAAGCAGATGGAATGAATATAATTCAAATCCAAATGAAATAAAAGGATAAAGAATTTTCCAAAATAAAAATAAAGTGGCATTAACCAAATTTCATTTCCATTTGAATAAAGACAAAATCCCTATTAGAAATAATTCATTAAATCATGGGAAAAGATATTTGGAATTTACCCAAGTGGAATAAAAGTTGTTTAATTAATTTAAATAAAATAAATCTTCCAAATAAAATTTAGGGAAATAAAACTATATTTAATTCCATTGGAATTAAAACAAATACCCAATTCAAATGATTTATGAATCATATTAAATACTTTCCAAATAATTCAAGATGAATTATTTGACACCCTATTAAACAAATAAAAATCTACTGAAAAGATTTGGAAGGTTTAAGAATTTAAATGGTGTTTGAAAATATTATTAAATCTTATTTGATTTAAAACAAGAGCCTTTTTGAATAATTGAAAGACCCCAAAAATAATAAAGTTTTATTCCAAAATTGACTTCAGATTATATTACTAATCAGTAGTTAAACCTACACAAATTTTGGTTGAGGTTTGAATTCAAATTGATGTTGAAATAATTAAACAAAAATCAAAACAGAAATTGGAAATGGAAAAAGGAAAAACAATCAGATCAAAAAAATGGAATAGGAGCAGCCCAACTAACCTAGCCCACTAAGCCCATCAGTAGCCCATCTCCCCCTGCCGCAGTGAAACGATTTTCACTCGCGAACCTACCCCCAGCGCTGCTGACGACCAGACCCCACCTCCTCCTTCTCTCTCTCGCTGCCATGCGACCCCACTGCCCCGTCATCTTCTTCCTCCCCGCGGTGACCACGCCTCCAACACCTCCTCGCCGTTTCTGGCCGTTGAAACCGGCGTCAATACGCTTTACTGCCTGCGTTACTCCACCCCACGACCATGCTATCTTAAGCGCCTGCGTCCCCTCTCTCTTTCCCCCTAGTCATCGCCCCACCGGAGCCCCCAGGCTGTCCCCAATTCTCCCTACACCGCACTCTGCTCCGGCGAGCTCCGACGGCAATTCCGGCTAGCCTCCTCTTCCCCTCGCCTCCTCGAGCACACAAACGTGACCCCCAGGCCCTGGCGCTTCTCTCTGCATCATCAGCTTGCTCGCGCTTGACCCCCAGCCTCGACAACGACCAAGACCGTCACCGCCACCGTCTGTCTCCAACTCCGGTGACCCTCCCCGTAAGCCCCGTCTTTCCCCCTTTCTCTAGAAGACACCATTACACCCTACGTTCTTTCGCACATCTAATGCCACCTGTTTCGCGTCCTATCGTACCATGTAGATTCTTCTTCGACAACACCAGAGCACGCCGTCACCAGAAGGAACTCCGGCGAGAAATTGTCACTACCCTCGTGCGCCCCCTGCTACCCGAAGACCACCTTGAGCTTTGCCATACCACTGCGATCACGGTGAGCCACTCCTCCCTCTCTCTTGCTTCCTGTATTAGCCGGAACTCTGCCGCCAGAGCGCCGCCGCCAGCGCCGCCGATTGATGGTTGCTTGATCGACAGCCATAGGATGTAGATCCAACGCACGCAAAAGAAACTAAGCGAAGAGGTATCTTTGGATCAGAGCCGCACGATCTGTTTAGATCCAACACAGCAGAGAGGTTGATCCAAGCGAAACGGTATCAGCCAGTAAAATCACGCCACATGGCCAGCGTTTGATTAATTAGACAGAAACTTTCCTATTAGATGTTCCAATTTGAAAAATTCATAACTTTCAAACCACACGTCCAAATTTTGAAAATTTTATATCAATGTAATCAGTAAGACAAGTACTTTCTGACCATGCGCTTTGTTTAGTAAATTGCTTCTGTTAAATTGATTGTTTTTGCAGAAACTTGTGTATGCATGTTTAGAATATAAAATTTGTTCTAAAATGAATTTTGAGATGAAATCTTTTGCAAATGGTTTGTTTTGAACCTACTGACCATAGAAATCAATTTGTGGATTCAAAAACATATTTGGTGAAGCAAAAGAATAAACTTTTGATTTAAACCATTTCCAGTCAAATAAAATAATGTTTATTTATTAAAAATGCTTTTGGAGGAAAACCTTCGGGAAATGTTTTGATTTAAACTCTCTGACCCCAAACACCAAATTTTATGATTTGAAAATGTATTTGGTGAACCCTATAAAAATTATTACTTTGCTAAAGACATTTTCAACCACATAAAATAATGACTTGGTTTAAAAATGGTTTATGAAGTAAAATCTTTTGCAAATGGTTTTGCCACTTTATGAAGTGACCATTAGGTGTTTTAAAATATTTGTAACCTATTAGAAACCATTTCTCCAAATAAAACAATCTTTGGCATGCTTGTATGCATTGCTTTGTTTTTATTATTTTATGTGATGTTGCTTGAATGGTAGATTGAAATTGTGCCTTGCTTGATTGATTTGTAGTGATTTGAAGAGTGTGATCATTGCAAAGACAAGGAGTGAACTTATATTCTCTACCAAAAAGGCAAGTGATGCTTCATACTTTGTCCCATTATTTTCACTATGCATTAGTGATATTTCTAAGTAGGACTTGCATGGAAATTTTGCTAAGTGTAAACCATGCCATGGGAAATCCTAGTAGATGAAACCTTAGTAGAATTTCCTAAGTTAGGATTCCTACTACTATCATGCTTAGATTAGCTAGTAGAAAACAAGGGTGGAATATATATTCATGCTATGGAGTATTTCTAAGTCTGTGGACTTGTGTTTTGTTAATAAAACAACTAAGTGAATGAATCACCTGGGTGGAATGGAAGGAATGGTTTGTGTTGAGTGGTTCACAAGGCCCTTTCTATGGTTTACCTTGTGTATCTCACTTGTGGATGGCCACCCAGGAACAAAGAGATTTGAGATGTCAAATGTTGAGAAGCTTCAAGTGCAGCCACTTGGCATTATGGGCTCTGCCTGGATCATATAGGTTGCAATAACTTAGCCAAATGGACAGTTGGTGGTAGGGGTTTGATAGGTTGGAACGCGTCCATTCTGGTCTAAGGGATGGCTTCTAAAAGACCTTGTCTTGGTGAAACCAAGTCTTGTGGGGAAAGTGCACCACCTCTGCAGAGAGTAAAATCTAAGTACTTAGCCATGTCCCTTGTAAAGGACAATTTGAGCATCAAGACATGGAAGCTATCAAGAATCTCCTCATCCCAATTTCTAAGTTAAAATCTTGTGGTTGAACAAGGGTTGAAGGATCACCAATTTCTATTGGGAGATACCTTGGGTGATTTTTGTCAAACAAAAAATTAGTGTTTGCAAATGATAAGGAAAATCTATTTTGATCAAAGCAAGCCTAAGCTCCACTTAGCCAAATGCATATAGATGATAGACTCCACTATACTACCATAGTATCACTTGCCAATACAATTCAAATGTATTGACCCTTGTGGCTGTAACTTATTATGTTGCAGGTTTGTTTGATGTTAGTAAAGTTTATTGATTAGGATTACAAGTCTACAACCAACATATCTGCCTGTGGCACATTGAAGATGAAGGACCCCATGCTATTGCTATATTCTGCTGCATTGTAATGAGATAGCCAAATGAGCTATGTAAGATGTAATAAATTATTTTATTCCTGGTTATAAAGTTGTATTATGACCTTTGTTTCTTGATATTACATCTTAACTGTGGATGCTAGCTATTGATCCAGGGACTAGCATTGTAAACACAGGGATCTCTACCTTATTGGTTGGGAACCTTACAGATGGTATCAAAGCATTGTGTTGCCTGTAGGATTTGTAACCCTAGGATTGGACAAAACCCCTTAGAAAAATAGGAGTTGTATTTGTTCCAAAACTTATTTACAAACAATCTTGTGAACTCTTTCCTCAACCAATTTGGTTTTTACTCTACATCTCTTCTATTTTCAAACTTGATGGACAAAGCCTACCCCATGGCCAAAGACTTCACCGTGTGCAAAGGACTTCATCAACTCTAATGACTTCAAACATCTTCAAGTAATTTCAACCTTATTCTCAACAAGGACTTCAACCTTAGATATCACTAAGGACTACAAGAGAGACAAGAAATGTTACTCAAAGACTTGAAGACTAACGAAACACAACTTAGAAGGAATCATCATAACCTTTGAAGTTTTGTGACCAAGACACAAGAATTTTCCCAAGGAAACCATGATCTCATTCAAGAAGAATCAACCAAGAAGGATGGAAAGATCTCAAGTGAACCATATAGATGGACCACCATGTTTAATTTAAGTCAAACCCACCAACTTAAGTGGTGTAACAAAAATATTTTTGGTTGCCTAAAAATATGCTTGAAACTTGTTGTTTGAATGGAATGTTTGTTTGTGATTGCTTGCACATTACCTGAGTGAATTGTGATGTGTGTGATTAGAATTGATTCCTTAGAAATCTTTTGCCTATTCTAATCCCAATCCAACCCAAACAGATGACTACTCCAAGAAACTCCAACATCAAGGATGGCAACAACAACAACCAATAGGACAACATGAGAGAACTCATAGTAACCCAAACCTAGTTGAACCAAGTGACAGCTCAATTTTTAGCCAACACCAGTGAGGTAGATCCAACCATGCAAAGGTTTTTGGAAACCCAAACCCAATTGTTACATAAGGTGACAAATCAAATGATCAACATGGGAGACAACCTTTCCCAAGAAGTTTGTGACAACAAGGATGTCAAGGATGATATTTTAGAAGGAACCCAAGCTTGCAATGTTTGTGGAGACAAGGATCACACTTCCAAAGATCATGAAGATCAATGCCCCAATTGTGAAGAGAAACATCCATCTAATCAATGCCCCACAACCCAAGCTACTTGTTTCCTATGTGAAGGAAATAATCATGTCCCTATCCAATGCCCCATCTATTCCATAGTTCAACAAAGGAAACAAGGTGGAGTGCAACAACAATTTGTAAACCCTCATGAAGGAACAACTTCTACCAAGAAGGATCAAGGCAAAGTCAAAACTATGCACCATAAGGCCAAATCCAAAGAGATCACAAAGTATTGCTACTCTTGTGGAGAAGAAGGTCATATCTCTAGTAAATGCCCCAAGAAGAGAGAAAGATTTCCCACCTTTGTGGTGAAATATGAAGAACATGAACTAGAAGAACTCTTAGCTTTGGAGATACCCAAAAAGAAGAAGAAGGACATAAGCCAGTTGCAATGTTACAATTGCAAAGAAATGGGACACTATGCCAGTGATTGCCCAGAAAAGAAGAAGAAACAAGGAAATAAACAAGAGGAATTGATACCCAAGGAAAAGAAAGATATCAGCCAAGTGATGTGTTTCAAATGCAAAGAGCTAGGCCATTATGCAGACAAGTGTCCAGAGAAGCTTCAACAAGATCCCAAGAAAGCCAAGATGTAATATAGTTGGAAAATTTTAAGGGTGGTAGTACCCTAGTTGCTTTGAGACAACTTGTAACCCCTAGCTTCCCCAAATCTCGGGATGAGATTTATTTTAAGGGTGGTAGCCTGTCACATCCCAAGATTTTCCAAATCTTGTAATGTGAAAAATAAATAAACAAAATAAATTATTGTTGAATTTTAGGGTGAAAAGAAACTTTTGTTTTTAAATGGAAATTAAAATCCCATCTTGAACAAACTTTAATTAAAGTTTGAATTCAACAAAATCCAAATCAATAGAAATGCATTCCTCATAAAATGCATCTATAAATTTAAACACTTGGAAAATAAATCCAAACCCTAAACCCTAATGGAATAAAATCATTTCCAAGTTATCTCCAAGCCTATGGATTTGATCCATATAAAAATTTATCATCAAACATTTATAAATGATCAAGAATGATAAATATAAATATATTAAACCCTATAAATTGGTTTCACTTAATTTGGAGCCATAGATAAAATCTTATGAATATAATAAGATAGGGAAAAGTAATTTCCAAAGTTAATAAAGCACTTGTCTAGAAATCCATACCAAATGGTGAGCAAATAATCCTAAAGATATTTAAGAGGATAAACAAATATCAAATAAGATTTTACAAATTGGAATCACCAAGTTTGGATCTATAAACAAAAAGATATGGACTTTACAAGATAGAGAAAGAAATAATAAATGAGAAATATTTAAAGGCCAAATTTAAACTTGACTAAGACCATAAGCAGATGGAATGAATATAATTCAAATCCAAATGAAATAAAAGGATAAAGAATTTTCCAAAATAAAAATAAAGTGGCATTAACCAAATTTCATTTCCATTTGAATAAAGACAAAATCCATATTAGAAATAATTAATTAAATCATGGGAAAAGATATTTGGAATTTACCCAAGTGGAATAAAAGTTGTTTAATTAATTTAAATAAAATAAATCTTCCAAATAAAATTTAGGGAAATAAAACTATATTTAATTCCATTGGAATTAAAACAAATACCCAATTCAAATGATTTATGAATCATATTAAATACTTTCCAAATAATTCAAGATGAATTATTTGACACCCTATTAAACAAATAAAAACCTACTGGAAAGATTTGGAAGGTTTAAGAATTTAAATGGTGTTTGAAAATATTATTAAATCTTATTTGATTTAAAACAAGAGCCTTTTTGAATAATTAAAAGACCCCCAAAACAATAAAGTTTTATTCCAAAATTGACTTCAGATTATATTACTAATCAGTAGTTAAACCTACACAAATTTTGGTTGAGGTTTGAATTCAAATTGATGTTGAAATAATTAAACAAAAATCAAAACAGAAATTGGAAATTGAAAAAGGAAAAACAATCATATCAAAAAAATGGAATAGGAGCAGCCCAACTAACCTAGCCCACTAAGCCCATCAGTAGCCCATCTCCCCCTCCCGCAGTGAAACGATTCTCACTCGCGAACTTACCCCCAGCGCCGCTGACGACCAGACCCCACCTCCTCCTTCTCTCTCTCGCTGCCATGCGGCCCCACTGCCCCGTCAGCTTCTTCCTCCCCGCGGTGACCACGCCTCCAACACCTCCTCGCCGTTTCTGGCCGTTGAAACTGGCGTCAATACGCTTTACTTCCTGCGTTACTCCACCCCGCGACCATGCTATCTTAAGCGCCTGCGTCCCCTCTCTCTTTCCCCCTAGTCGTCGCCCCACCGGAGCCCCCAGGCTGTCCCCAATTCTCCCTACACCGCACTCTGCTCCGGCGAGCTCCGACGGCAATTCCGGCCAGCCTCCTCCGCCCCTCGCCTCCTCGAGCACACGAACGTGACCCCTAGGCCCTGGCGCTTCTCTCTGCATCATCATCTTGCTCGCGCTTGACCCCCAGCCTCGACAACGACCAAGACCGTCACCGCCACCGTTTGTCTCCAACTCCGGTGACCCTCCCCGTAAGCCCCGTCTTTCCCCCTTTCTATAGAAGACACCACTACACCCTACGTTCTTTCGCGCATATAATGCCACATGTTTCGCGTCCTATCGCACCATGTAGATTTGTCTTCGACAACACCAGAGCACGCCGTTGCTAGAAGGAACTCCGACGAGAAATTGTCACTACCCTCGTGCGCCCCCTGCTACCCGAAGACCACCTTGAGCTTAGCCATACCCCTGCGATCACCGTGAGCCACTCCTCCCTCTCTCTTGCTTCCTGTATTAGCCGGAACTCCGCCGCCAGAGCGTCACCGCCGCACAGCGCCGCCAGCGCCGCCGATTGATGGTTGCTTGATCGACAGCCATAGGATGTAGATCCAACGCACGCAAAAGAAACTAAGCGAAGAGGTATCTTTGGATCAGAGCCGCACGATCTGTTTAGATCCAACGCACCAGAGAGGTTGATCCGAGCGAAACGGTATCAGCCAGTAAAATCACGCCACGTGGCCAGCGTTTGATTAATTAGACAGAAACTTTCCTATTAGATGTTCCAATTTGAAAAATTCATAACTTTCAAACCACACGTCCAAATTTTGCAAATTTTATATCAATGGAATCAGCAAGAGAAATACTTTCTGACCATGCACTTTGTTTAGTAAATTGCTTCCGTTAAATTGATTGTTTTTGCAGAAACTTGTGTATGCATGTTTAGAATATAAAATTTGTTCTAAAATGAATTTTGAGATGAAATCTTTTGAAAATGGTTTTTTTTGAACCTACTGACCATAGAAATCAATTTGTGGATTCAAAAACATATTTGGTGAAGCAAAAGAATAAACTTTTGATTTAAACCATTTCTAGTCAAATAAAAATAATGTTTATTTATTAAAAATGCTTTTGGAGGAAAACCTTCGGGAAATGTTTTTATTTAAACTCTCTGACCCCAAACACCAAGTTTTATGATTTGAAAATGTATTTGGTGAACCCTATAAAAATTATTACTTTGCTAAAGACATTTTCAACCACATAAAATAATGACTTGGTTTAAAAATGGTTTATGAAGTAAAATATTTTGCAAATGGTTTTGCCACTTTATGAAGTGACCATTAGGTGTTTTAAAATGTTTGTAACCTATTAGAAACCATTTATCCAAATAAAACAATCTTTGGCATGCTTGTATGCATTGCTTTGTTTTTATTACTTTATGTGATGTTGCTTGAATGGTAGATTGAAATTGTGCCTTGCTTGATTGATTTGTAGTGATTTGAAGAGTGTGATCATTGCAAAGACAAGGAGTGAACTTATATTCTCTACCAAAAAGGCAAGTGATGCTTCATACTTTGTCCCATTATTTTCACTATGCATTAGTGATATTTCTAAGTAGGACTTGCATGGAAATTTTGCTAAGTGTAAACCATGCCATGGGAAATCCTAGTAGATGAAACCTTAGTAGAATTTCCTAAGTTAGGATTCCTACTACTATCATGCTTAGCTTAGCTAGTAGAAAACAAGGGTGGAATATATATTCATGCTATGGAATATTTCTAAGTCTGTGGACTTGTGTTTTGTTAATAAAACAACTAAGTGAATGAATCACCTGGGTGGAATGGAAGGAATGGTTTGTGTTGAGTGGTTCACAAGGACCATTTCTATGGTTTACCTTGTGTATCTCACTTGTGGATGGCCACCCAGGAACAAAGAGATTTGAGATGTCAAATGTTGAGAAGCTTCAAGTGCAGTCACTTGGCATTATGGGCTCTGCCTGGATCATATAGGTTGCAATAACTTAGCCAAATGTACAGTTGGTGGTAGGGGTTTGATAGGTTGGAACGCGTCCATTCTGGTCTAAGGGAAGGCTTCTAAAAGATCTTGTCTTGGTGAAACCAAGTCTTGTGGGGAAAGTGCACCACCTCTGCAGAGAGTATAATCTAAGTACTTAGCCATGTCCCTGGTTATGGACAATTTGAGCATCAAGACATGGAAGCTATCAAGAATCTCCTCATCCCAATTTCTAAGTTAAAATCTTGTGGTTGAACAAGGGTTGAAGGATCACCAATTTCTATTGGGAGATACCTTGGGTGATTTTTGTCAAACAAAAACTCAGTGTTTGCAAATGATAAGGAAAATCTATTTTGAGCAAAGCAAGCCTAAGATCCACTTAGCCAAATGCATATAGATGATAGACTCCACTATACTACCATAGTATCACTTGCCAATACAATTCAAATGTATTGACCCTTGTGGCTATAATTTATTATGTTGCAGGTTTGTTTGATGTTAGTGAAGTTTATTGATTAGGATTACAAGTCTACAACCAACATGTCTGCCTGTGGAACATTGAAGATGAAGGACCCCATGCTATTGCTATATGCTGCTGCATTGTAATGAGATGGCCAAATGAGCTATGTAAGATGTAATAAATTATTTTATTCCTGGTTATAAAGTTGTATTATGACCTTTGTTTCTTGATATTACATCTTAACTGTGGATGCTAGCTATTGATCCAGGGACTAGCATTGTAAACACAGGGATCTTTACCTTATTAAAGGTTGGGAACCTTATAGAATGCGATGCGCCAGTATCAAAAAGAACAAGTGATGGAATAGGATTGAATTTTAACTTACCAGCCACAGCATCAGGTTCCTCATATATCTCTTCCACATTGATGTGGTTCACTTGTCCCTTCTGGAAAGTATTGGGCTTGTTGGCACCTTCAACTTTCTTTTCTGGACACTCATTAGCATAGTGCCCCATCTTCTTACGCTTGAAGCATTCAACCTGACTAAGATCTTTCTTGACAAGATGACTTCCACTACCACTTCCACCTCCATTGTGGTGGCTCTTGTATCCAGTCTTGTGGTTCTTATACTTGTCATTATCATGACTACGGTGATACTTGTTGTCATGATGGCGGTTGTGGCCGTGGTGGTTGTTGTACTTTCCATGTTTGTGGGATCCAGAACTCCCACTATCATCATGATGGGAACGTTTGTGAGACGATCCCGAGCTGTGCTTGTCAAAGCTATGCTTCCTCTTTCTGCTTTCAACCTGTTTCATCTTGTTCTCCAAGATGGTAGCCTTGTCACAAAGTGATTGGTAGGTTGGGACCATAGGCAACAGACAGCTGCAGATTCAGTTCATCATTTAGTCCTTCGAGGAATTTCTCCTTCCTCTTGGCATCAGTATCAACTTCATCCGGTGCATAACGCGCCAGATTGTTGAACTCCTCAATATATTCGGCCACGCTACGGTGACGCTGTTTCAGGTTGTGGAACTCCTTCTTCTTCAAATTCATCACCCCGGATGAGATGTGAGCTATACGGAATCCATCCTCAAATATAGCCCAAGTCACATCCTCAATGGGAGAGGTGATCTAAAAGTTATCCCACCAGGTTGCTGATGGCCCTTCCAACAGATGTGCTGCAAACCTGACCATCTCTTCATCGGTGCAGCCGACAGTCACTAAATCCTTGTTCACTTAGCGTAGCCAATCATTGGCCACCATTGGATCAGTGGTTCCTGATAACTTTGCAGGCCTCAGTCTTAGAAATCTGGTGAGCATGTCAAATCCTGGCGGATTATTCTGGTTGTTGTTGTTATTGTTATTGTTGTTGTTATTCTGATTCTGGTTCTGCATGAAAGTGGTCATCATCTGGATCAGTTGTGCCTGTGCTGTCATCAACTGCTGCATCTCGGGAGTGACATTGTTGTTGTTGTTTGGGTTGGGGTTGGCACGTCAAGGAGGCATCTGTGGTTTTCATAAGGATAAGAATGAGATACCCATAGATGCTTCACATGCACAATACATCACATACTCAATCACAATAACCAAGCATCAAAATAACATAGAGTTTGAATGACATAAACAACAAGTTTGGAAATGCAAACACACCATAGCAAGCCACCCACATGTTGGATGGTCATTGCGACTCAATAATCAAAGTACGGTAGATGAAAGATAAAACGAGTAGCCTACACTACTCCTCCGCATCAATCTCCACATCAACAAGGGTAAGACCTGCATTCTCCATAGCAGTCTTGTACTCCTCAACATTAGTAGTCAAGGCCTCTATCTTGGCCCTAAGAGCCCTCTTCTATGAGTGAAGCCTCTCTATCACTCCCTGCTGATGCTCAAGCTCGAAGTCCTTGGCCTCTAGCTCTTCCTTCATCTCCCGGATCTTCTTGTTCCTGTCTTGGACTCTTTTCTCCTGGCTCTTGAACTTCTTGTCCTGGCTTTCAAACTTGGCCTCCA
This sequence comes from Avena sativa, assembly GCA_916181665.1. Taxonomy (NCBI): domain Eukaryota; kingdom Viridiplantae; phylum Streptophyta; class Magnoliopsida; order Poales; family Poaceae; genus Avena; species Avena sativa. The sequence goes on along the minus strand of OV702280.1, from coordinate 305,848,156 downwards.
TTTCCTTGACTATCTCGTCTTGCTCCGCGAAGAGCTTGTCCTTCTCACGAAGCTGAACCTGGAGCTCGTCATTGCTAAGCATGGCGTTGGTCCTATCAGTATCTAGGTGCCTAATAAGACCCTCTAGGTCCTGGAGGTACAGACGAATCGGCTCCATCGTCTCTCTAGCAGCATCCTCGTACTATATATCTTCACCCTCCTCGTTGCGTCTCCCGAAGGGGTGAAAGTAAAGACCTCTAAGCTCGGTGGAGTGTCTCCCTACCAGGCGCCCAAGTAACTCTTGCATGACTACATCTAGGATTTTCTCCTTGTCTTCATGCATCAGCTTGAAAGTGATGGTCTCCATGGTTGGCTCTATGTGGCGTCCAGGCTGGGTGACTCTGACGCCCCATAGGTCCTTCCTCTCAAACTTGGTGAGTGGAAGTTTCATGATGCTAGGAAGCGGAAGGTTGAGCACACTAGTGAGCTCAATGAGACGAGTGCCAAAACGAGTTCCCTTGAACTCCTCGGTCGTGTTGATAATAACATTAGGCATCTATTTTTTATAAGATAGAGAAAAGTTAGAATCAACATCAATAGAGAAAAACAAATCACAAGGCAAAATATCACAAGCACATCTTTTGCAACAATCACACGTCATGGCATACACAAATCCATTACAAGCATCAAAGGTTCAACATAACTTAGACAAAAAAATTGAAAGTAGAAACGATAAGTGTGGTGGTCCAACTAACGAAGTACATTACAATCCCCACTCACTTGCCAAGTTAGCTATCAGGGCATCCCTAGAGGCAATCTGTCGATCTTGATCACATGATTCCATTGATAAATCTATGATGTCTTCTCTTAGACGTTGGTTAGCAGCCTATAAGTCCTGGGTATGTTTCTTTTCTTCTCTAAGGTCATTTTTGGTGTTGAGCATTCTTCACTTGAGTCTATCACCAAGCTCCTTGATAGCATTCCAAGCTGCATTTCTTGCAGAGTCAAAGAATGTTGTGTGCATTTCTGAGTTGGTGACCATGCAGAATCCTGACTCCTTGTGGTTGTCTTCCTTGTTTTTGTACAAGTGAAGTTGCACCCACCAGTACTCTTCTCCTTCATCCATCACAGGGAATCCTTTGTACACAGCTGCACGTATCCCCATGGTAACCATGAGGTTCTTGAGGGCCTTGGGAAATTCAGTCTCACACTCCAAAGTCATGGTCATGAGTGGTCCCTTCCTCACGGCTTCGTTGATGGAGTTCATCTACAAATATAGATGAGAAGAAGATTAGAAAAGTTTACGAGAAGAAAAAGACAAGTGTCGAAATTTTTAAAGTGTTGAAAGTTTTTCCTTAGTGGTTTCTAATCCAATCCTAGGGTCATAATCCTACAGGAAACACAGTGCTATGATACCATCTGTAAGACCCCACCTTTATAAAGGTAAAGGTCCCTGTGATTGCAATGCTAGTCCCTGGATCAATTGCTAGCATCCACAGTTTAAGATGAAGTACACAGAAACAAAGGTCATTATTACATCGTCATTCCAGAGATAACATAGTCTTTTACAACTCCATGGCCATAGGCTAGTACAAGAGTTTATCATAACAATATAAATAAAAGTCTTCATCTTTATGTGCCACAGGCAAGCATGTTGAGTGTAGACTCATAACCCTAATCCTCATCAGAGTAACCTGCAACATCACAAGTTACAGCCACAGTGGGTCAATACATTGGAATAGTATTGGCAAGTGATACCTTAGTAGAATATTAGTATCTAACTACTACATGAATTTGGCTAAGTGTAGCTTAGGCTTGCTTTGCTCAAAATAGGTTTTACCTATCAGTTGAAAACACTAAGTTTTTGTTTGGCAAAAACTCCCAAGGAACCACCAATAGAAATTGGTGAATTTTCACCCTTGTTCAACAACAAGTTTTAACTTAGAAAATTGGGATGAGGAGATTCTTGATATCTTCCATGTCTTGATGCTCAAATTGTCCATTACCGGGGACACGGCTAAGTACTTAGTTTCTTCCTTCTACAGAGGTGGTGCACTTTCTCCACAAGACTTGATTTTCACCAAGACAGGAACTTTCAGAAGCCTTCCCTTAGACCAAATGGACGCGTTCCAACCTATCACCCACTACCACCAACTGTCCAAATGGCTAAGTTATTGCAACCTATATGATCCGGGCAGAGCCCATAATGCCATGTGGCTGCACTAGAAGCTTCTTAACATATGGCATCTCAAATCCCTTTGTTCCTGGGTGGCATTCCACAAGTGTGATACACAAGGTAAACCATAGAAATGGGACTTGTGTAACCACTCAACACAAACCAATCCACCATTCCACCTAGGTGTTTCATTCACTTAGTTGTTTTATTAAGCAAAACATAAGTCAAAGACTTAGAAATATTTTCCATAGCATGTATATGTAATCCACCTTTGGTTGCTACTAGCTAGGCTAAGCATGGCAATAGCAAGTATCTTAACTTAGAGGAAATTCTAAGAATTCTACAACTACTGGGATTTCCCAAGCATAGCATATAGATACTTAGCAAAAATTATCATGCAATCCCTAAACAAAAAAATTCTAATGCATAGTCAAAATATTGGGACAAAAGTATGAAGCACCACTTGCGTTGGTAGTTGGGGGAGTAACAACAATCCTCACAGTCACAATCACCACTAGCACCAAAATCTACACATAAAATGATAGCACCAAATTCACATATCAAAATAAACAAGAAAAAAATATATGAATGCATGCAAATGACATGTGATGATTTTTTCTAAACCAAACAAGACAAGTGAAACAGTACTGAACAATAAACAACACAATTATACACCAAATAAACTTTATTTGGCTTTTAAAACATTTTCCAATTAATTTTTGTACACAAAATAAGCCTACAATTGTCTTTGCAAAAACAACTAATTTTACAGAAGAAATTCATTAAAAAATGGTTGGATAGAATTCTTCTTCCTGATTCCATTGATATAAAATTTGCAAAATTTGGACGTGTAGATCAAAAGTTATGAATTTTGCAAGTTTGAACATCTAATAGATCTAAATTCAGATTTTAAATCTAAATCCTAGACACGCGGCAGCTTCTGATTGGACGGTACCGGTTCGGCCGGATCACTCTTGCAAGCCGTAGGATCTAACTAACGTTTCACGGCCCAGATCTAATCGTACTGTTTCGCTAACAGATCTAATCGAGGCCTTTGGATTTAGATCCAATGGATCAGATCCATCTGACCAAGAACCAGCGGCACGAATGGCGCTTGCGGTGGAGACGCCTCTAGCGGTGACACGCCGGCGAGGCCATAGGGGCAGGGGGCGTGCTAGTGCTTACCGAGATCGCGAGGACGTGGAGATGCTCAACGTGCAGACGGACAGGGTCGGGGCGCACGGACACAGCAGCAGGACCTCGTCGGAGTTCGTTTGCGCGTCGGGTACTCACTGTCGGAGTCAAAGACGACGACCTAGGGCGCAAGGGACCAAACGACAAGCATTAATAGATGCGCAATACACTGGCGAACATAGCTGCATCAACCAGAGACAAAGGGGGACACGGGGCTCACCGGAATGGCTCGTCGGAGTCGAGCTTAGCTTCGGGCGCTTGCAGATGTTGACGAGGGCGACGACCTGGGGCGATTCAGGACAAAAGGAAAACATGAGAAGATGCACAAGGCAATGGCGAAGCGGCTCGTGTGAACCAGGGGGCAAGGCGCGCTCGAGACTCACCGCGATAGCTCGTCGGAGTTCTTCGGTGCTGCGGTGGTGTAGAGCGAAATTCATGGAGCTTGGCGGCGCTCTGGTGGTGCTATGTGAGGGGAAAGGAGCGGGGTGGAGAGGTGGTTAAGTAGCCAGAGCAGGGGCGGCATTCACTTGGTGAATCAATGGGAATTAAGCAGCTTAAATCGCGGCAGTGAAGGAGGAGGAAATGGGCGGCGACGACGTCTGCGCGCGAGGTTTGGGGGAGATGATGCTGACGTGGTGCAGGGCCCAGCGTCAGTGGCTGTGGGGTAAGGTTCGCGTGGGTGAGAGATGGGGCAGAGGGGGAAATGGCCCGGGTGGGCTTTTAGGCCGGTTCTGGTGCTGGGCTCAAAGTGCAGCGCTTGTTTTTATTTTTTTATTTTCCCTTTTCCTTTTCTAATTTGATTTTCAGGAATGTTTTTCAAATGATTTCAAATGAGTTTGTATCCAAACTTTATTCTGGATTTTTGTAAAGTAAAACTTGCACAAATTTGAGTGTGAAACACTGCTGTTCTCCCAAGATTATATTGGCCCATTGAATTTTAAGATGAAACATACCTTAATTAATTATTTTAATAGGCATATGAATGGTTCATATTTTTGTTTTGAAAACTTTGACCAAGCTTTATAAATATCAAACAAACCCATGTTCAAAACTTTACTGATTAAAGCAAGTATTTTCTTATTAGAAGGTAGCAATAAGGCCATTACCTTGCTTACATAAAATAATAGACCACAAATGCTTTTGTTTTTGAAAAATGATCCTAAAATGATTCTGAATGCATGAATGATATGCAATGCAAAATTTGAAATCATGATTTTTGGGATGTTACACTTTTGTACCACTATAAGCATGAAGATTTCTACTCTTTTCCAGCACCAATCAACTTATTTGAAACATCACATCGAAAGAGGGGGTCCAACTACTTTATTCAAGCAAACTAAAACCAAAAACGAAAACTAAGACGCTCCAAGAATAACACAACAGTGCATGAAACAGTAAAAACAAAGTGTCTAGAAAGAGACCTGAGATTTTTATTGATGAAGAAGGGGATGCCTTGGGGATCCCCAAGCTTTGATGCTTGCACCTCTTCAATATTTCTTGGGGTGACACAGGGTGTAACACCCTAGTTTTAGCTAATCCTTATTTAGGGTTGATTGTGCATTCATGACCATCATCCTCTAAAAATGCATGCAATAAAAAACAAATTAAAACCCTAAACCCTAGTTTTCCCTATCTCTCTAAAAGCATTCAGAAGTGTTTTGAATTTTGAAAAAATACAAAATTTGAGGAGCCCAAATTGTTTATAAGGGCTCTACAGTATTCTAATATGTTTACAAAAGTTCTAGTAATTTCAATATACACAAATCAGTTTTGGAATTGGAAATACAAAGAGAAAAGGATTTCAGAAAATAGAAAGAGGTTTCTAAAAAAATAGAGCCAGAACTCTTCCAGGCCATGGCCCACTCCCTCTCTCCACGCTGCAAGGCTTGCTGCAGCCCAACCACGGCCCAAGTCAGCCCGATGCGGCCCGGTACCCCTCTGCCGTCTTTTCCATTTCTTCTTCCTCACGCGAGCCGAAGCTGTTGCATGTCCAACGCGCCGCCGTCGATCTCCTCTACGCCACGATGCTCGCCGCCGCCCTTGGAGTCGAGGATAAGAATGCCCTTGCCGGGCTTCCTCTCCCCATACTCGTTTCTCCTTCTCTCGCTTCCTTTGTTGATTTTTCCCCTTCTGCTCGAAACCCTAGCTTCGGCCACATACTCGCGCCGCCGTCTCCGGCCTCCTATCGCTGTTCTGAGGCCACCGCTGAGTTCGCCATGCTGCGCTGATTCGTCCCAGCTAGTTCACGTAGCATCGCGCGCCCGTAGTCCACCGAATCAAAACCTCGTTCCCGTCGGCTGTCGTAGTCATCGTCGTCAATTCCGGTGTCGTCCGAGCTCGCCTCGCTCCGCCGACCCCTTCATCGTGCTTCTGGTGAGCTGCTGGTCCTTGTGGACCCTCTCTCTTGCCCCCTCTCCCCCTGATTCGCCACCGCGCCATGCACCTGCAAGCTCCGCCGCTCGCCGCCATCGCGTTCACTGTTCCGATGACCACAAGTGGGCGGCGCTGCCACCACTGGGTCCGCCTTGATCTCCTCTTTCCAACTAGCCCATTTACAAGCCCGTGCACGCAGCAAATCCACAGATTCGAGCATAATCCGAGAGCTTCTTCATTGATGATGTCATGATGACATCAACATAACGCAATATTCCTTTTTATTTTAGTTTATTTGTTTTTTGAAAATCATTTCTGGAAATATAAATACCCATGTGGGCCCTATCTGTCAGGTTAATCATTTTGTAAAATAATTTCTATAATTGATAAACTTATGACATGTGGGTCCAAGTGAATAAATATTTAATATAATCCAAAACTTTTTTATAATTTCCTAAAATGATTTAAAATGGATTTAAATTGAGAAAAATAATAAATAATTCATTTTAAATTAGAAAAATACAAATAATATATCAAAATGTTCAGAAAAATGAGAACAATCTATTTAATCTATAATCATGCATTGTTAAGAAACTTACATGACAAGTTTAATTATAAGAACATAGTAACCCCTTATAGGTGATTCCGGAATTTCCCCGAGTTAGGGTTTGGACCCCTCGAAACGCCGATTAAGTTGTGGAGCATGCTTTAGGGTTTTAATTCAATACAATTTAACTTGTCACATCATCATACTTGCTTGAGCATTGCATCGATGCCATGTGTTGATTGTCTCCCTTTCTTTCCGGTATTTGGTTCTTCCTTAGTAGAATGCGATATCGAGATCAAGATCGAGATTGAAGACCAAGATCAAGACCATTGAAGATCGACAAACAATACTTGACCAACTGTAACCAAGTCAAGTACAAGGCTTCCGAAGATCTGCTTATCTATTATCAACTGGCAAAGGCAAGCATAGCCCCACCATGATATAATCCTATGATTTCGAAAGTATTTCAATTCTTGCCATGATGCATATGATTCTACTATGGTCTTTTATCGATAGATAAAGTATCCTATATGTTGCATTACTCCCTATGAGCTTATATTACCTGATCCATTGCTCCTAGCATAACTAGTTTTGGCTTGTGTGCGCTGCTAGAGCTTATATATGTGTCTTGCTTAGCCATGCATAGCTGTTGAGTCTGGTCCATCCAGATGATGTATCAGATGCAAAGAATCTAGTATGACAGGAGAACATGATGAGAAGATATCAGAGGTGATATGAGATTAAACATGCTAAGGCTTGTATGGGAGGCCACGGTGGGATGTGGTTTTTGTAGTCCCATGCTCGCCACCACTAGGAACCGAGTTCTTGCCTTTGGAACCGAGATGAGCGTACAGCCACACAGGGCTTGGGAACCCCTCGCCTGATTAACTTGCCTAGTAGATTCCATGAGTCGCATAGTTCGGCGTTCCATTTGACATATGCATATAAAACCTTTTGAAAGATTTGGCGGGTGAAGGTGCATTCATAACAGGTAGGGAAGCATGTCCGCGGTTGCTTGGGGTTGATAGCGCCCCTGGTAAACCAACCTCGCCTCACATCTTTAAGTACCGGCTTCGGGATTTGACTCATTACGGCGGAACCATAATTATTGTGTGACTCATGGTCTCGGCGAAAGAAAGGTAAAGGTCGTGGCCAACCACCCTCTGCCGGCCTTCCAAGGAAGACGGCTAATGTACTAGCATTAAGAGTTGGTTGGTACGTGTGGGTAAAGTTTTACACCCCTGCAGGGTTAAATCTTTTCGAAAAGCCATGTTCACGGTTATGAACTCTTGGTGACGAGATTCTAAGATCATAGAGAACTATAACCTAATCATAAAACTTGATAGATCAACGTGTGCTTAAGGATGCTTCCTGTAAAATCCCAAAAATCATGATTTCAAAGTTTGCACATCATTCATGCATTCATAATCATATTTAGGATCATTTCTTCAAAAACAGAAACTTTGTGATATATTATTTTATGTAAGCAAGGCAATGGCCATATTGCTACCTTCTCATAATAAAAATACTTATTTTAATCAGTAAGGATTTGATCATGAACTTGAGTGATGTTTATAAAGTTTGGTCAAGGTATTCAAAAACAAATTTATGAATTAGAAACCATTCATATAGTATTTATAAACATTTAATTAGGGCATGGTTTAAATTTCATTTTCAAACCCAATTTGAATTTGAGTGTGAATAAGTTTTTTACACACCCCAGGATACAAGAATCACAATGCAAAAGTTTGGAGAAAATTTCAATTGAAACAGATTTGAAATGGGCATTTGAATTCAAACCAGAAAATCAAATCAAAAATGGAAAAAAAATAAAAGAAAGGAAAACGGGCCGGCGCCACCCTTTCGGCCCAGAAGCTAAAGCAGCCCACCCGGGGTTTTTATTCTGCCTATGTTTCTCACTCAAACCGCGCACACCCCCTCACTGACGCTTCGACCCCACCATCCACCTCAGCATCGTCGTCAATCACGCGCCGGAGGAACTGCTCCCCGCCACCGTTTCTCCGATTTGATTCCGCGCTTGATTGCGAGTAAACGCCAGTGTGATTTCCTCTCTCGCCCCGGCTATTTAACCTCCTCCTCCTTCCGCTCATTTCCCCTCAAGACACAACCACAAAGAGCCACCAGGCTGCCCGCAATCGAGCTCACTTCGTTGCTGTACTGACGAACTCCGATAGCGAATTCTGGTGAGAACTCCTCGACCCTTGCCTCCTGGTCTAGCTAGCGCGTTCCCTGCATCCTTGCGCATCGTTTAACACTTTTGTTGTGTGCTAGGACAACCCCGAACGTCGGCAACATCGACGACTGCGTGAGCCCGACGAAGCACTCAACTCTGGCGAGCTGTTCTGGTTAGTCCCGAGCACGCCTTGCCCTCTCTTTGATACTCGCTTGACCAGCATCACTTCCCGCATCTGACGCGCTACTTATTTCTCTCTGGCATGATCTACATCCTCGGCAACGTCGACGAACAGCCGTGCCCGAGGCCTTCACGAACTCCGGCGAGCAATCCCTGACGACTCCGAGCGCCCCTCCGCCAACGAAGACCACCTTGAGCTCCAGCATCATCACGCGAACACGGTGAGCTACCCCACTGTCCTTCTCGCTTCCTATAACACCGGCGACATCACCGTCTGACTGTGTCGCCGCCAGCCACCGTCGCAGCGCCGCTGACTTTTGGTCTGTTTGATGTGGGTCGTTAGATCTAGATCGGGCGTGTAGGAATAGATCACTTAAACGAAGGGGTAAGTTAGATCTGATCCATGCGATGCGTTTTAATCCAACGACCTGTGAGTGTGATCCAGTGCGAAGCGGTATTGACCAATCAGAAAGCGCCGCGTGGCCTGTGTTTTGATTTAAAATCTAGAATTAGATCTATTAGTTGTTAAAATTTGCAAAATTCATAACTTTTGATCCACATGTTCAAATTTTGTAAATTTTATATCATTGGAATAAGGAGAAAGAATTCTATCCAATTATGCACTTTGTTTAATAAATTGCATCTGTAAAATGGGTTGTTTTTGCAGAGACATTTCCAAACTTATTTTGTATATAAAAATTGTATGGAAAATGTTCTAAGGGCCAAATTAATTTTATTTAGTGTATAATTGTTTTTTTATGATCCAGTACTGTTTCACTTGTGTGGTTTGATTTAGAAAAATCATCACATGGCATTTGCATGCATTCATATATTTTTGCTTGTTTATTTTGATATGTGAAATTGGTGCTATCATTTTATGTGTAGATTTTGGTGCTAATAGTGATTGTGGTTGTGAAGATTGTTTCTACTCCCCCAACTACCAAGGCAAGTGGTGCTTCATATTTTTATCCCAATATTTTGACTATGCATTAGAAATATTTTGTATAGGGCTTGCATGAATATTTTGCTAAGTATCTATATGCTATGCTTGGGAAATCCTAGTAGTTGTAGAATTATTAGAATTTTCTCTAAGTTAAGATACTTGCTTTTGCCATGCTTAGCCTAGCCAGTAGCAACCAAGGGTGGAATATATACATGCTATGGACAAATATTGCTAAGTCTTTGACTTATGGTTTTTGCTTAATAAAACAACTAAGTGAATGAAACACCTGGGTGGAATGGTAATTGCTTGGTGGTTTTTGGTTGAGTGGTTACACAAGGCCCATTTCTATGGTTTACCTTGTGTATCTCACTTGTGGATTTCCACCCAGGAACAAAGGTATTTGAGATGCCATATGTTAAGAAGCTTCTAGTGCAGCCACATGGCAATATGGGCTCTGCCTGGATCATATAGGTTGCAATAACTTAGCCATTTGGACAGTTGGTGGTAGTGGGATGATAGGTTGGAACGCGTCCATTTGGTCTAAGGGAAGGCTTCTGAAAGGTCCTGTCTTGGTGAAACAAAGTCTTGTGGGGAAAGTGCACCACCTCTGCAGATGGAAGAAACTAAGTACTTAGCCGTGTCCTCGGTAATGGACAACTTGAGCATCAAGACATGGAAGCTATCAAGAATCTCCTCATCCCAAATTTCTAAGTTAAAACTTGTGGTTGGACAAGGGTGATGGTTCACCAATCTCTATTGGTGGTTCCTTGGGAAAGTTTTTTGCCAAAGAAAAACTTAGTGTTTTCAACTAATAGGTAAAACCTATTTTGAGCAAAGCAAGCCTAAGCTACACTTAGCCAAATTCATGTAGTAACTAGATGCTAATATTCTACTAAGGTATCACTTGCCAATACTATTCCAATGTATTGACCCACTGTGGCTGTAACTTGTGATGTTGCAGGTTACTCTGATGATGATTAGGGGTTATGAGTCTACACTCAACATGCTTGCCTATGGCACATGAAGATGAAGACTTCTATTTTTTTATATTGGTAAATTAAACTCTTGTACTAGCCTATGGCTATGGAGTTGTAAAAGACTATGTTATCTCTGGAATGACGATGTAATAATGACCTTTGTTTCTGTGTACTTCATCTTAAACTGTGGATGCTAGCAATTGATCCAGGGACTAGCATTGCAATCACAGGGATCTTTAGCTTTATAAATGTGGGATCTTACAGATGGTATCAGAGCACTGTGTTGCCTGTAGGATTATGACCCTATGATTGGATTAGAAACCATTAAGGAAATTTTTCAACAATTTCCACACTTGTATTTTCCTTCTCGTAAACTTTTCTAATCTTCTTTCTCATCTCTATTTGTAGATGAACTCCATCAACGAAGCCGTGAGGAAGGTACCACTCATGACCATGACCTTGGAGTGTGAGACAGAATTCCCCAAGGCCCTCAAGAACCTCATGGTTACCATGGGGATACATGGTGCAGCTGTGTACAAAGGATTCCCCGTGATGGTTGAAGGAGTAGAGTACTGGTGGGTGCAACTTCACTTGTACAAAAACAAGGAAGACAACCACAAGGAGTCAGGATTTTGCATGGTCACCAACTCAGAAATGCACATAACATTCTTTGACTCTGCAAGAAATGCAGCATGGAATGCTATCAAGGAGCTTGGTGATAGACTCAAGTGCAGAATGCTTAACACCCAAAATGACCTTAGGGAAGAAAAGAAGCATACCCAAGAGTTAGAGGCTACCAACCAACGTTTAAGAGAAGACATCATAGACTTAGTAGTGGAGTCATGTGATCAAGATCGACAGATTGCCTCTAGGGATGCCCTGATAGCCAACTTGGCCAGTGAGTGGGGATTGTAATGTACTTCGTTAGTTGGACCACCACAGTTATCGTTTTATTTCCAAAAAAATTATCTAAGTTCTGTTGAACCTTTGATGCTTGTAATGGATTTGTGTATGCCATGACTTGTGTGATTGTTGCAAAAGATATGCTTCTGATATTTTGTCTTGTGATTTTTCTCTATTGATGTTGATTCTAACTTTTCTCTATCTTGTAAAAAATAGATGCCTAATGTTACTATCAACACGGCCGAGGAGTTCAAGGGAACTCGTTGTGGCACTCGTCTCATTGAGCTCACTAGTGTGCTCAACCTTCCACTCCCTAGCATCATGACGCTTCCCCTCACCAAGTTTGAGAGGAAGGACCTTTGGGGCTTCAGAGTCACTCAGCCCGGACACCAAGCAGAGCCAACCACGAAGACCATCACCTTCAAGCTGATGCATGACGACAAGGAGAAAGGCTTAGATATAGTTATGCAGGAGTTACTTGGGCATCTGGTAGGGAGACACTCCAGAGAGCTTAGAGGTCTTTACTTTCACCCCTTCGGGAGACGCGACGAGGAGGGTGAGGCTATTGAGTTCGAGGATGCTGCTCGAGAGACGGTGGAGCCGATTCGTCTGTACCTTCAGGACCTAGAGGTTCTTATTAGGCACCTAGATACTGATAGGACCAACGTCATGCTTAGCAATGACGAGCTCCAGGTGCAGCTTCGTGAGAAGGACAAGCTCTTCGCGGAGCAAGACGAGATAGTCAAGGAAATGGAGGCTAAGTTTGAAAGCCAGGACAAGAAATTCAAGAGCCAAGAGAAGAGAGTGCAAGACCGGAACAAGAAGATCCGGGAGATGAAGGAAGAGCTGGAGGCCAAGGACTTCGAGCTCGAGCATCAGCAAGGAGTGATCGAGAGACTTCGCTCACAGAAGAGGGCTCTTAGGGCCAAGATAGAGGCCTTGACTACCAATGTTGAGGAATACAAGACCGCTATGGAGAATGCAGGTCTTACACTTGTTGATGTGGAGATTGATGTGGAGTAGTGATGTCTACTCATTTATCTTTCATCTACCGTACTTATGATTTTTTGAGTCGCAATGACCATCCAACATGTGGGTGGCTTGCTATGGTGTGTTTGCTTTTCCAAACTCGTTGTTTACATCGTTTGAACCTTATGTTATTTTGATGCTTGGTTTGGTGATTGTTTATGTGATGTATTGTGCATGATAAGCATCTATGGGTATCTCATTCTTATCCTTATGAAAACCACAGATGCCTCCTCGACGTGCCAACCCCAACCCAAACAACAACAATGTCACCCCCGAGATGCAGCAGCTGATGACAGCACAGGCACAATTGATGCAGATGATGACCACATTTATGAAGAATCAGAACAACAACAACAACAACAACAACAACAACAACAACAACAACAACAACAACAACAACAACAACAACAACAACAACAACAACAACAACAACAACAACAACAACAACAACAACAACAACAACAACAACAACAACAACAACAACAACAACAACAACAACAACAACAACAACAACAACAACAACAACAACAACAACAACAACAACAACAACAACAACAACAACAACAACAACAACAACAACAACAATCCACCAGGATTTGACATGCTCACCAGATTCCTAAGACTGAGGCCTGCAAAGTTCTCAGGAACCACTGATCCAATGGTGGCAAATGATTGGCTACGTCCGGTGAACAAGGATTTGGTAACTGTCGGCTGCACCGATGAGGAGAAGGTCAGGTTTGCAGCACATCTGTTGGAAGGACCAGTAGCTACTTGGTGGGATAACTTCCAGATCACCACTCCTATTGAGGATGTGACATGGGCTATCTTTGAAGATGGATTCCGTACAGCTCACATTTCATCCGGGGTGATGAATTTAAAGAAGAAGGAGTTCCATAACCTGAAATAGCGTCACCGCAACATGCCTGAATATATTGAGGAGTTCAAAAATCTGGCGCGTTATGCACCGAATGAAGTTGATACCGATGCCAAGAGGAAGGAGAAATTCCTCGAAGGACTGAACGATGAACTGAATCTGCAGCTATCTGTTGCCTATGTCCTAACCTACCAATCACTTTGTGACAAGGCTACCATCTTGGAGAGCAAGATGAAACAGGTTGAAAGCAGAAAGAGGAAGCACAGATTTGACAAGCACAGCTCGGGATCGTCTCACAAGCATTCCCATCACGATGATAGTGGGAGTTCCGGATCCCGCAAACATGGAAAGCACAACAACCACCACAGCCACAACCGCCATCATGACAACAAGCATCACCGTAGTCATGATAATGACAAGTACAAGAACCACAAGAGTGGACACAAGAGTCACCACAGTGGAGGTGGAAGTGGAAGTGGTAGTCAGCCTGCAAAGAGGGATATCAGTCAGGTTGAATGTTTCAAGTGTAAGAAGCTGGGGCATTATGCAATTGAATGCCCAGAGAAGAAAGCTGAAGGAACCACCAAGCCCAACCCTTTCCAGAAGGGACAAGTGAACCACATCAATGTGGAAGAGATTTATGAGGAGTCCCATGCTGTGGCTGGTAAGTTCAAACTCAATTCTATTCCAGCACTTGTTCTTTTTGATACTGGTGCCTCACATTCATTCATATCAAAAGCATTTGTTGATAGAAATGGGTTTCCAACTGAAAATATTGGGTGTCCAATAAAAGTAAGTTCTCCCGGTGGGAACATGATAGTAAGTCTTGGATGTCGTGATCTAGTGATAGAATTTGGAAAGCATAAGTTTCCAGTTAGTCTGATAACCATAGATTCCCAAGGACTGGATGTAATTTTGGGAATGGACTAGATGACCAAGTATGAAGGAGTACTAGATTGTTCCAATCGTACTGTCGCACTCACAACCCCAGAAAAGAAACGGACAAGATTCAAGTCTAACTTTGAATCAAAAGGGAGTAAGCTAAATTCTCTTAAGGGGGTTAGCATAGACAGCGTGCTAATTGTGAGGGAATATCCGGATGTGTTTCCGGAAGAATTGCCGGGAATGCCACCAGATAGAGATGTGGAATTTCTGATTGACTTGCTACCAGGATCAGGACCAATAGCAAAGAGACCTTACAAGATGTCAGTTGTTGAGTTGAAAGAACTCAAGAAACAACTTGGAGAACAGTTGTAGAAAGGATTTATTCAACCAAGTTCTTCATCTTGGGGAGCACCAGTCTTGTTTGTGGAAAAGAAAGATAGAAGTCAAAGGTTATGCATCGATTATCGTTCACTTAATGAGGTGACTATCAAGAACAAATATCCTTTGCCCAGAATCAATGACTTGTTTGATCAGTTAGAAGGAGCATGTGTGTTCTCAAAGATTGATCTCCGGTCAGGTTATTTTCAGCTTAAGATAAGGGGACAAGACATACCTAAGACAGCTTTCACCACTAGGTATGGATTGTATGAGTACACCGTGATGCCATTTGGTTTGACCAATGCACCAGCTTACTTCATGAATATGATGAACAAAGTGTTCATGGAGTTCCTTGACAAGTTTGTTGTCATTTTCATCGATGACATTCTGATCTACTCCAAGAGTAAAGAAGAGCATGAAAGACATTTGCGTTTAATACTTGAGAAGCTTAGAGAACATAAGTTGTATGCCAAATTCAGCAAGTGTGAATTCTGGTTGAATTAAGTTGGATTTCTTGGACACATTGTGTCAGGATATGGTGTAGCAGTTGATCCCGCAAAAGTGTCAGCTGTAACTGAATGGGAATCTCCTAAGTCAGTGAAAGAAGTTCGTAGTTTTCTTGGCTTGGCAGGATACTATAGAAGATTCATTAAGAATTTATCCAAGGTAGCTAAGCCAATGACAGAGTTACTAAAGTAAGATAAGAAATTTTCTTAGACTGATGGATGTGAACTTAGTTTCCAAGAATTGAAGAAGAGACTAGTGACAACACCAGTCCTATGTCTGCCAGACTTGGAGAAGGATTTCCAAGTGTATTGTGATGCATCCCATCATGGATTAGGAGCAGTTCTGATGCAAGAAGGGAAAGTTGTGGCTTATGCCTCGAGACAACTCAAAACTCATGAGGTGAACTATCCTACTCATGATTTAGAGTTAGCCTCTGTTGTCCATGCACTCAAAACATGGAGACATTATATTTTGGGAAAGCGATGTGAAGTGTTCACAGATCACAAAAGTTTGAAGTATATCTTCACTCAGAAAGAAATCAACATGAGGCAAAGAAGATGGCTAGAACTCATCTAGGACTATGACTTGATTTTGCAATACCACCCCGGTAAAGCAAATGTTGTAGCGGATGCACTAAGCCATAAGGTTTATGTGAATGGCCTTACTAAGGGAGAGTTGCCAGATGATCTGTGTGCCCAATTTAGAGACCTCAGGTTGGAGATTATGCCTGAGGGACATCTCATGTGATTGGATGTTCAACCCACCTTGTTGGACAAAATGAAGGAAGCCCAAAAGACGGACAAGGAAATTGAAGAGATTAAAGAAAAGATTGGCAAAGGAAAAGCCAAAGGATTCCATGAAGATGAACAAGGTACTTTATGGTATGGAAAACGTATCTGCGTTCCGCAAGATCCGAAGCTTCGGAAACTGATATTGCAAGAAGCACACAACTCACCATATTCCATTCATCCGAGTAACACCAAAATGTACATGTATATGAAGGAAATATTTTGGTGGAATAATCTCAAGAAAGACATCGCCGAACATATTGCCTTGTGTGATGTATGTAGTAGAGTGAAAGCGGAACATTAGAAACCAGCAGGATTGTTACAACCACTACCTATTCTTGACTGGAAGTGGGACAAGATTGGCATGGATTTCATCACCAGATTGCCAAGGACCAGGTCAGGATATGATTCTATTTGGGTAGTAGTGGATCGCCTAACTAAAGTGGCTCATTTCATACCCGTGAAGACAACCTATACAAGTGCTAAGTTAGCCAAGATCTATATGGATAGGATTGTGTATCTGCATGGAGTACCCAAGAGTATTGTGTCTGATAAGGGAACTCAATTCACTTCTCATTTTGGAGGCAATTACATGAGTCATTAGGAACAAGATTGGAGTTCAGCACTGCTTTTCATCCCCAGACTGATGGACAGACAGAAAGGACCAACAAGATTCTAGAGGATATGTTGAGGGCATGTGCCCTAGACTATGGAGCTAGTTGGGATGAAAGTCTGCCTTACGCAGAATTCTCTTACAATAATAGCTATCAAGCCACTATTGAAATGGCACCGTTTGAGTTTCTCTATGGGAGAAAGTGTACTACCCCATTACTATGGAATAGTGTGGGAGAAAGAAACTTGTTTGGGCCAGAACTAAACAAAGAGGCTAAAGAGAAAGTCAAGTTAGTAAAGGACAGATTGAAGATAGCACAGTCCCGACAGAAGAGCTACGCAGATCCTAAGCGTAGAGAAGTCACCTATGAGGTGGGTGATAGAGCTTATCTTAGAGTGTCACCACTTCGTGGAGTGAAGAGATTTGGAGTCAAAGGAAAATTGGCCCCAAGATATGTTGGACCATTCAAGATTCTGAGTCGTAAAGGAGAAGTAGCTTATGAAATTGAACTGCCGGAATCATTGTCTGCCGTTCACAATGTGTTTCGTGTGAGTCAGCTAAACAAATGTCATCCAGAGATGGAAGAGACTTCTTTGAAGGATATTATACCTTTGGAGGAGATCCAATTGGAAAGTGATCTCACCTATGAGGAAAAACCTATCAAGATTCTTGAGACTGCAGAAAGAGTTACTTGGACAAAGACTATCAAATTCTGCAAAGTTCAATGGAACCATCATTCCATGGAAGAAGCAACATGGGAAAAAGAAGATGACCTTCGGAAAGACCACCCTCACCTATTTGATAGCCAATCCGAATCTTGAGGGCGAGATTCAGCTTAAGGGGTTAGATTTGTAACATCCCAAAAATCATGATTTCAAAGTTTGCACATCATTCATGCATTCATAATCATATTTAGGATCATTTCTTCAAAAACAGAAACTTTGTGATATATTATTTTATGTAAGCAAGGCAATGGCCATATTGCTACCTTCTCATAATAAAAATACTTATTTTAATCAGTAAGGATTTGATCATGAACTTGAGTGATGTTTATAAAGTTTGGTCAAGGTATTCAAAAACAAATTTATGAATTAGAAACCATTCATATAGTATTTATAAACATTTAATTAGGGCATGGTTTAAATTTCATTTTCAAACCCAATTTGAATTTGAGTGTGAATAAGTTTTTTACACACCCCAGGATACAAGAATCACAATGCAAAAGTTTGGAGAAAATTTCAATTGACACAGATTTGAAATGGGCATTTGAATTCAAACCAGAAAATCAAATCAAAAATGGAAAAAAATAAAAGAAAGGAAAACGGGCCGGCGCCACCCTTTCGGCCCAGAAGCTAAAGCAGCCCACCCGGGGTTTTCCTTCTCCCTCTGTTTCTCACTCAAACCGCGCACACCCCCTCACCGACGCTTCGACCCTACCATCCACCTCAGCATCGTCGTCAATCACGCGCTGGAGGAACTGCTCCCCGCGGCCGTTTCTCCGATTTGATTCCGCGCTTGATTGTGAGTAAACACCAGCGTGATTTCCTATCTCGCCCCGGCTATTTAACCTCCTCCTCCTTCTGCTCATTTCCCCTCAAGCTATAACCACAGAGAGCCACCGGGCTGCCCGCAATCGAGCTCACACCGCCGCTGTACTGACGAACTCCGGCAGCGAATTCCGGTGAGAACTCCCCGCCCCTTGCCTCCTGGTCTAGCTAGCGCGTTCCATGCATCCTTGCGCATCGTTTAACACTTTTGCTGTGTGTTAGTACAACCCCGAACGTCGGCAACGTCGACGACTGCATGAGCCCGACGAAGCACTCAACTCCGGCGAGCTGTTCTGGTTAGTCCCGAGCACGCCTTGCCCTCTCTTTGATACTCGCTTGACCAGCATCACTTCCCGCATCTGACGCGCTACTTATTTCTCTCTGGAATTGTAACATCCCAAAAATATCAAACTTAGATCATCAAAACACTAATCATCAAGTCTAGGGCTAACAAAAACTTTTCTAAATCAACTCATGAATACATGTATATGTGTATGCATGAATTTTGAATTTCTTTAAAAACCACCTTGTTTGTGTGATCCATTGCTTGTAAAATGTTTCTTAGGTGAAATAAACATCATCTAAAACATTTCCCACACTTTTCCTAAAGACAAGTAAATCAAAACAAATATATTAAGGGAATGGTCATTTTGACCAATTTAACTCCCATGCCTACTTTGGCTGTCTCAAACTTTCAAAACCTAACAGAAACTTTTCTGGATCTTTGCACCCCTTGAATGTAATCATAACAAGGTATCAAGGCCCACCTTGTGATCATCCAGAAACTTTCAAATGCATAGTTTAAATGACAAATCAAAATTGAATCTTCTTCATATGGGAAGATCCCACTTTCTCAAAACCCACTCAAACAAGCTCAACTTTCAAAACCCAAGCATCTGCAGACTCACCAGAACCAATCTAGCAAACCCACCAAAATTCATTTCAAAATTCAAAACTTGATTTCATGCGGCCATTTCATCAAACAGGTTGCAGGCACAAATCAAACAAAACATCAAACACTATAGTGTGCAGTGATTCTTGCCTAACTTGTTCCCTAGTTAGCTCACACACACCTTAGTAGATCATCTAGAAAGATTAGCCCAACACTAGCACCCCTGTGAGCTTGCCATTGCCATTAATGGTGAACAGCCGAAGCCAACCTTGCCATCCCATAGTGGACAGCAAGCTAGGAGCAGCAGCAAGCCTAGCCAGCATGTCTGGGAGGCAGCCCACCGTCCACCGCCACTGCCTGTCCCAGCCGCAAGCGTTTCCAAGCCCTGGACCACGCGCACAAGCCACGCCTAGACCATGCCGACCGTGCGCCAGAGCGCCACCCTCGACCAGCATCCACAGACCGGGCGCCGCCCTCACCGCGTGCACACACGATCACCACCGACCTAGGAGACCGTCAGACATCCCCGTGTACCGCCCCGTGCCATACCGCCACCGCCCGCCATTGAAGACGCCGCCTCTGCCGCGCAGAGCACCGCCCGTTCCAGACCAAACCACACCGCCCCATGCCTCGCGACCATGTCGTTGAGCATCGCCAGGAGACACAGAACCGTCCCCTACCCTTGCCCATGCCATTAGCCGCGTGTAACGTCGCCCCCGACAAGCTCACCGTGCGCCCCGACGGTCCCCTCGCTCGACTATAAATAGAGGCCACCCCCGCACGATTTCTTCACACCATCTCACCCCCCCTCTCCTCACTGATCGTGCCACACTATTCTTAGAGCAAGGTGAGCACCACCTCGCCGGAATTTCACTGGAGCCTGCCGCTACCGGAGAAGAAAGGAGCCAGCGATTGGAGCCGCCCCAGGAGAAGCCACCGGTACCAGGAGGTTCGCTGTTGTCGACTTCGTCGTTCGCCCGCCTCGCCGACCCTCACCCGTACCCCGGTGAGCCCCCAGCACCCCTCACTGGCCGCGCTAGGTTTCATTCTCGTCGGAGCTGTCTCGCGTCGACGTTGACCCTCAGCCGTTAGATTAGAACTAGATCGAACGATCCACGTTGCCCCATACCGCTTCGCCCAGCCCCGTGTCACTGACGAGTGGGGACACCCACTTAAGCAGCCCGCGGAAGCACTGCGCTTAGCAGGCCGGCCCGTTAGAATTTCCCGCGCAGCCCAGCAATTCAAATTAAACTTTTTTCTATTTCTTTTCAAACACACTTCAGCACCCAACTTCAAAAATCAACCCAGATCGATTCAGTGCACAAAATTGGATGAAACCAATTTTGTTGGAAAGATCTGTGAATGCTTAATCCAAGCCCGTTGGATTCAAGTCATTTGGATCTGTAGATCACCCATAGCAAAAATAACAAGGCAGAAGCCTTTCTGCATTCAAACATTTTTCAAATTTAAACCATAAAAGCTTTTGAGTTGATTCCAACTCTCAAAAATCACATTTAACCATACCTTTCAGAATATATAAAAATATATAGGTTTACTTGAAGAAATAATGTTCAAGGAATAAAAGAATGCTACATAAGCATTTCTAGCCACTTTAATTAATTAAAATAAAAGGGTAAAACCTTCTTAAATTGTGACACCACTTTAAATCACATTCCCATGGACTTTAAATCACATTCTTAAATTGTGATCCCATATTTGGTTTGGAGAATATTAAACCTTAAGTAGTTTTCAATGAGTAGAAATTACTTTTCTAAAAATAAAAGAAATTAAATCAAGCCTTAACCTTGTAATGTTAGAGATGATGCTAGATCATCTATAGGACCCTTGTGTGTGATGATTGCAAGTAGTTAAGTATTGTTTGGTGATTGTGTACCTCGTATTTATTCCTAGACGCTAGTACCGACCAAGGATACTACGAGGAGGAAGGAGGATACTACGAAGAGGAAGCCGAGGATAACTTCAACCACTGCTCTGCACAAGGCAAGCTAACACTTGCAAGATACTATACCTATGCAAGCTAGTAACTATGCAAGCTTATACTGATATTGATGCAAGTTAACCCTTGCAAGATCCCTACCGATGCCACAAACCCATATTTATGATCCTACCCACTTGTTAAACCAATCCTAGTTTTATGGCAAGCCTCTTACTTTATTTCTTTATCAAAGCTTACTTAGAGTCTACCTAAGAGTTTGGTAGATACTAGACCGTTGTGCTGAAGGTTGCATAAAGAGCATAAAATTTGGCCTAAGCTAGAAACCTTGATATCAGCCAAAGATACAAGGTTGTACTTAGTTGAAACCCCACCAGTTACCACCCCTCATTAGTACTACCCCCACCTGTAGATGCTAGTGCTAAGCATAAAACTTGATCAACTTTTAGATGGGAATACTTGGTGGAAAAATGGTTATGAAAACCTTGGAATGATGGATCCTTCTATTGAAATGTTTTGGACATGTGTTTCCAAACCCTTGATGATTCTGGTGATAAAAATGTTGAGGCATGAGCCTTAGCCCTTTATAAAACTGATGGTTGTCTGGATGCGATACCATTCCAATTTTATCGTACAACCATAATACCCGAATATTGGGTAGGGCTTGTAGGGGTCCCAACCTTTAATAAGATTGATCCCTCCTGTGTTTACAATGCTAGTCCCTGGATCAATAGCTAGCATCCACAGTTAAGATGTAATATCAAGAAACAAAGGTCATAATATAACTTTATAACCAGGAATAACATAATTTTATTACATCTTACATAGCTCATTTGCCTATTACATTACATTGCAGCGGAATAACTATAAGCATGGGGTCCTTCATCTTCAAAGTGCCACAGGCAGATGCTGGTTGTAGACTTTGTAATCCTAAACAATCAATCTTCACTAAAATCAATCAAACCTGCAACACACAAGTTACAGCCGCAAAGGGTCAATACATTTGAATTGTATTGGCAAGTGATACTATGGTAGTATAGTGGAGTCTATCATCTATATGTATTTGTCTAAGTGGAGTTGAGGCTTGCATTGCTCAAAATAGATTTTTCCTTAACATTTGAAAATACTAAGTTTTTGCTTTGACAAAATCATTTTTCTCAATCAAAGAATGAAGATCCTTTACAAGGCATCTCTCAATCAAAGATTGAAGTCTTCAAACAACCCTTGTTCAAACCACAAGATTTTAACTTAGAAATTTGAATGATGAGATTCTTGATTGCTTCCATGTCTTGATGCTCAAATTGTCCTTTACCAGGGACATGGCTAAGTACTTAGGTTTTACACTCTGCAGAGGTGGTGCACTTTCCCCACAAGACTTGGTTTCCCAAGACAAGATCTTTCAGAAGCTTTCCCTTAGACCAAAATGGACGCGCTCCAACCTATCAAACACTACCACCCACTGTCCATATGGCTAAGTTCTTGCAACCTATATGATCATGGCAGAGCCCATATTGCCAAGTGGCTGCACTTGAAGCTTCTCAACATTTGACATCTCAAATCCCTTTGTTTCCTGGGTGGCCATCCACAAGTGAGATACACAAGGTCAACCATAAACATGGGCCTTGTGAACCACTCAACATAACCCAATCCTTCCACTCCACCCAGGTGATTCATTAACTTAGTTGTTTTATTAAACAAAACATAAGTCCTCAGACTTAGAGATTTTTCCATAGTGTGAATATATATTCCACCCATGTTTTCTATTAGCTAGGCTAAGCTTGATAGTAGTAGGAATCTTTAACTTAGGAAAATCCTACTAAGGATTCATCTACTAGGTTTTACTATAGCAAGGTTTATACTTAGCAAAATCCATGCAAGTTTTACTTAGCAAAATCACTAATGCATAGTGAAAGTAATGGGACAAAAAGTATGAAGCATCACTTGCCTTTTTGGTAGGGAATGGTGGTTCACTCCTTGATCTTGC
Source organism: Avena sativa (assembly GCA_916181665.1). NCBI lineage: Eukaryota > Viridiplantae > Streptophyta > Magnoliopsida > Poales > Poaceae > Avena > Avena sativa. The sequence goes on along the minus strand of OV702280.1, from coordinate 305,825,239 downwards.
TAGTCTCACACTTCACTACAAGTCAATCAAGCAAACACAAATTCAATTCACATTCCAAACCAAAGTCAAACAAACAATTTTTCACACACAAAGTAATGGAATCTAAGTCATGCATAAGCATGCAAAGGTTGGTTCTATTGCAAGGATGGTCTCCACTAGGCTTGTAAACTTTGTAAGTTCCAAATTGGTCATTTACCAAAATGGCAAAGTCATTTGCAAATGGGTTTTATCCATAAACCATTTTTAAATCCATTCATCATTTCATGTGGTGAAAAATGTTTTTATCAAAACAAAAACTTTTAAGTTTTTCACCAAATGAGTTGCCATTGCAAAACTTGGTGTTTTTAGGTCAGTAGGTTTGGTCCAAAACATTTTCTTAAAGTTTTCTTTCCATAAACATTTTTATAACAAAAACCATTCTTTTTATTTGGCTAGAAAATGGCTAAGTCAAGTAATCCAACCTAAATCTTTCCAAAATCATTTTTAACACCAAGGGTTGGTTCCTAGGGTCAGTAAGGTCACAACAAAACATTTTCCCAAAAGTTTTCCTTCAAAATCATTTTTAATAAATAGACCACATTTCTATTTGACTAGAAATGGTTTTAAATCAAAGAATCATTATTTTATTTCACCAAATACATTTTTGAGTCCACAAAGTGATTCTTAATGTTAGTAGGTTCAAATCAATCCAATTGCCAAAGATTTTAACCCTAAATTCAATTTTAAACAATTTTTACATCCTTAACAAGCATACAAATGTCTCTGCAAATTCAAACAAGCTAACAGATACTATTTGCTAAACTAAGGGCATGGTTGGCTAGGTCTTGTTCTCCTGAATCCATTGATATAAAATTTATAATTTTTGGACGTGTGGTTTGAAAGTTACAAGGGTTTGAAAATTGCAAACAAATCTGTTTTCAATTTCTGTTTTTAAACAGACAGGTGACACGCGGCACAAATTCATTGGGTGGTACCGGTTCGTCTGGATCGAGTAACACAGACCACAGGATTAAAGGGGCAGGTGCGGCTCAGATCAACGCGTACCCCTTCGTTCAGTCAATCTATCGTGGTCACGCGATTAAGATCCTACGGTACTGATTCACTCGACCATAAGTGAGCGGCGCCGACGGCGGCTTAGCGGTGGCGCACGGCCAGGCGAGGTGCTTGCGGTCGTTCTAGGAAGCAAAGATCGAGATGGGAATGCTCACCGTGATCGCGAGGACGAGGTGATGCTTGGGGCGTGGTCGTTTGGTCGTGGGGCGTCCTGGAACAACAGGGATTGCTCGCCGGAGTTGAAGACAACGTCGGACGGCTCTGTCCGTGGTCGAAGACGAGGCTACTGATCACGAAAAGACAAACAGAGGTCATGGTTAGTTGCGCAAGACCGAGGCGAGTGAGGGAGCGTGAATGAGGAGGATCGGGTGGTCAGCTTTTACCAGGGGAGGTCGTCGGAGGGGTTACAGACGGCGGCGCTGCGGGTCGTCGTCGAGGTCGAGGTTACAGGGCACCCGCGGTTGAACGGAAGGCACGGGCAGAAGCTCCAGGGGCTGGGGAGTGTGTGTGCTTGGTCAATGAGGCAAGGGGAGGTCTGGTTTCGCCGGAATCATCACCGGAACATCATCGGACAGTGGGCGGTGTGTGGCGCAATTCGTCCAGCCTGGGGGCAGAGAGAGGGAGTGGTCTAGGGGAAATGGAGGAGAAGGCGCTGGCGCTTAAGTGTGCTTGATCGCTGCGAGTTATGGTGGCCGTGTTAAGGCGAATTCAAGCCACGAATCAATAGCCTGCAACGGCCGGCGAGGGGGAGAAGAGGTCGTGCGGGGTGAAGAGGAAGAATAGGAGGAGTGGGGCCGGTCGGTCAGTGGGAAAGGAAACGAGGAGGAGGTCCACTAGTCATACTCTGTGTGGGTGCGGTTCTGAGTGAGAAAAGAATGCTTCGGGGAGGAGAGCAGGTGGGCTAGGTGGGCTGCTGTTGGGCTAGTTGGGCCAGATGGTGGGTTGTTCTATTTTTTTCTGTCTAAAACTTTTTCTATTTCTAAATCTATTTTTCTGATTTGAATTTCATCCAACTATTCAAGCATTCAAATAATTCAAACAATTCAAACAATTGTAATGAGTTTTTAGTTCTGTTTATCAACATAAACCAAATCTCAAAATAAAAATTATATTTTTATTCATTTTTAAGATCTATTTAATAATTAAATAAAATAGCCCTTTAGTTATTTAAAATAGGGTTTGATTTATTTAATAAAATCTTCATTTGAAATCCAAACACTTTCAAAACCAATTCAGTAGGTTTTATTTGGGAAATATAGAATACTTGGAAACTTGTTTTAAAACAAAATAACATTTTTATTTTAGAGTCCATTATTAATTAAATATAATAGACTTTCATTATTAAATCAAATAGGATTTGTTTTATTGAGATATTTATTTTGAAATCTAAAAATAAAGCCAAATCACTTTAGTAGGTTTTATTTGTGAATATCAAATATTTGGAAAACTTATTTTAAATAATTTAATAAGTTTTGATGTTTCAATTAAATTGGTAAAACCCTTTATTTAAATAAAGTTGGATATTAAATCCTTATTAATTTATTTAAATAAACCTCTGCTATTTTTATCAAAAATGTTTTTAATCCAAAAGCTTGGCCAAGGTTTAATTTGGCTTTATAAAATATTCTTTATTTATAAGCTTCTATTTCATTTGAAAACAAATCTTTTATTTAATTGTTTCAAAATAGTATTTCCAAATGATTTTTCCTTTTATTAAATGCTTACCTTTTTAAATCCCTTTAGGTATTATTTAACTCAAATGGGTTTTGAAGTTCCAATTGAATTCAAAAAGTTTCTTCTGGCTCTGAAAATCAAACAAAGTTTTATTTTATTCATTTATTTTCACATTACAAGATTTGGAAAATCTTGGGATGTGACAGGGCTTGACTGGAATCTTATATCCCTTAGTATTAGTTCCCTCCCGGCCAAGGTCTGAGCTGAGGCTACCTTGTGAAGATTGTCCACCTGTGCAGTACCCAAGATGATAGTGGTCATGGTTGGGAGGCCAAACTCACAGGAGAGGTGCTTATACTAGGGAGTGTAATTGAAATGTTAGGATTGATTATCCTCATACTGAGTATGGTGAATTCAGGATTTGTTCCTGACGGATGTATCGAATGTTGTGGTGAAAGTGTACAATCTCTACAGAGTGTCAAACTATTTGAATAGCCGCATCCGCGGTTATGGACAGTTGGAGTGGCCATACTGTTCCCCCGTCAGACTTTTCAAAATGACTTGAGAAATGAATTGAGACTTTGACTTGACCACAACAGAGTTGTGACTTGAATTACAAGATCCCACTTAGGAGTTATAAACTTGTGACTAGCTCTGGAACTTAGTAGAGATAAACCTGGCTTTTGCAAAACAACCCTAGAGCCTAGTGCCCTATTATCCAAAAACCCCCTTTACTTGTTAGTATTAGTTTGCGAGTACTTAAAGAGTACTCATGGCTTTGTCCCTGGCTATTCCCATGGCCAGACTAGGAAGAGGAGTACCTGGAGGATGGACCCCAGGAAGGTTACGACAACTAGGATCATCTCCCATCGTCAGCATTGCCTGTGACCCCTAAGATGGAGCTTCGCCTACGCTACCGTTATTATTACGTATTCCGCTGCTTGATGTTGTATTAAGAACTGGATCATGAGATCTCTATTTGTGTAAGAACTTATGTATCGTTGGTAATGGATGATGTACTATGGTATCCAATTCTGTTATGTCTCGCAAAAATGGTAATCCTGGGATTGCGATGTATGGCATAACAGGCACCTAGGATTGAAAAATCTGGGTGTTCACAGGCATGATCTACATCCTCAGAAACGTCGACGAACAGTTGTGCCCGACGCCTTCACAAACTCCGGCGAGCAATCCCTGACGACTCTGAGCGCCCCTCTGCCAACGAAGACCACCTTGAGCTCCAGCATCGTCATGCGAACACGGTGAGCTACCCCACTGCCCTTCTCGCTTCCTATAATGCCGACGACATCACCGTCTGACCGCGCCGCCACCATCCACCGTCGCAGCGCCGCTGACTTTTGGTTTGTTTGATGTGGGCCGTTAGATCTAGATCGGGCGTGTAGGAATAGATCACTTAAACGAAGGGGTAAGTTAGATCTGAGCCGTGCGATGCGTTTTAATCCAACGGCCTGCGAGCGTGATCCAGTGCGAAGCGGTATTGACCAATCAGAAAGCGCCGCGTGGCCTGTGTTTTGATTTAAAATCTGGAATTAGATCTATTAGTTGTTCAAACTTGCAAAATTCATAACTTTTGATCCACATGTTCAAATTTTGTAAATTTTATATCATTGGAATCGAGAGAAAGAATTCTATCCAATTATGCACTTTTTTTAATAAATTGCATCTGTAAAATGGGTTGTTTTTGCAGAGACATTTCCAAACTTATTTTGTATATAAAAATTGTATGGAAAATGTTCTAAGGGCCAAATTAATTTTATTTAGTGTATAATTGTTTTGTTTATGATTCAATATTTTTTCACTTGTCTGTTTTGATTTAGAAAAATCATCACATGGCATTTGCATGCATTCATATATTTTTGCTTGTTTTTTTTTATATGTGAAATTTGTGCTATCATTTTATGTGTAGATTTTGGTGCTAATAGTGATTGTGGTTGTGAAGATTGTTGCTACTCCCCCAACTACCAAGGCAAGTGTTGCTTCGTATTTTTATCCCAATATTTTGACTATGCATTAGAAATATTTTGTATAGGGATTGCATGAATATTTTGCTAAGTATCTATATGCTATGCTTGGGAAATCCTAGTAGTTGTAGAATTATTAGAATTTTCTCTAAGTTAAGATACTTGCTTTTGCCATGCTTAGCCTAGCTAGTAGCAACCAAGGGTGGAATATATACATGCTATGGAAAAATATTGCTAAGTCTTTGACTTATGGTTTTTGCTTAATAAAACAACTAAGTGAATGAAACACCTGGGTGGAATGATAATTGCTTGGTGGTTTTTGGTTGATTGGTTACACAAGTCCCATTTCTATGGTTTACCTTGTGTATCTCACTTGTGGATTGCCACCCAGGAACAAAGGGATTTGAGATGCCAAATGTTAAGAAGCTTCTAGTGTAGCCACATGGCATTATGGGCTCTACCTTGATCATATAGGTTGCAATAACTTAGTCAGATGGACAGTTGGTGGTAGGGGAATGATAGGTTTGGAGCGCGTCCATTCTAGTCTAAGGGAAGGCTTCTGAAAGGTCATGTCTTGGTGAAACCAAGTCTTGTGGGGAAAGTGCACCACCTCTGCAGATGGAAGAAACTAAGTACTTAGTTGTGTCCCCGGTAATGGACAACTTGAGCATCAAGACATGGAAGCTATCAAGAATCTCCTCATCCCAATTTTCTAAGTTAAAACTTGTGGTTGAACAAGGGTGAAGGTTCACCAATCTCTATTGGTGGTTCCTTGGGAAAGTTTTTCCAAAGAAAAACTTAGTGTTTTCAACTAATAGGTAAAACCTATTTTGAGCAAAGCAAGCCTAAGCTACACTTAGCCAAATTCATGTAGTAACTAGATGTTAATATTCTACTACGGTATCACTTGCCAATACTATTCCAATGTATTGACCCACTGTGGCTGTAACTTGTGATGTTGTAGGTTACTCTGATGATGATTATGGGTTATGAGTCTACACTCAACATTCTTGCCTGTGGCACATGAAGATGAAGACTTCTATTTTTTTATATTGTTAAGTTAAACTCTTGTACTAGCCTATGGCTATGGAGTTGTAAAAGACTATGTTATCTCTAGAATGACGACGTAGTAATGTACTTTGTTTCTCTGTACATCATCTTAAACTTGGATGCTAGCAATTGATCCAGGGACTAGCATTGCAATCACAGGGATCTTTACCTTTATAAAGATGGGATCTTACACTTCCTCATGGGTAGGAGGGGTGATCCTAGTTAGGGTTCATATGATGATAATTTGGTGGATATCAAAATATGATGATCAATACTTTGGAGACGTCGCTCTCTTATCCCCTTTTAAAATACTCTGATTAGACGAGCTTCTTCTCTCTCTTGTTTTATAAATAAAGATGGCTTTATGCAAAACAACTCCACCAGCCATAAGTCTTGCGAAGTACTGTACTCACCCTTACTTTGTTGATACTTTTGGCAGAGTAAGTGTTCCCTGAAGATCAGTTTGGTATGACATCGATACCGACGAGTAGCTTGGGGATCCCGGCCGACAGCCTGGAATCTATGGGTTGGGACGTCATCGTTATGCTTCAAGCCTCTTAGGCCATTTGTTAAGTTTGCTATACTTAATAGCATAATTTGCCTTCCGTTGTTTGATGTTTGTGGTCAGTGACATATTCTTGTAATAATTTGGTTCTCTGCTCAGTTATGAGCTTGCTTTAATAAATTTTGTGTCGTAGGGTCACTGTTGTGTTACCGATTCTTCACTGGATATTCTCAAGCTCAAGGTTTAGCTTATGTCAGACGGAGGTCTGGGATTTGTTTAGCCCTGATCCCGGGGGTGTCACACAGGGTGGCATACCCAAGCTTGAGCTTTTGTCTATTGTTCATCTCATTACATCATTCTTCCCCTACACTAGAAAATTTCCTTCATACAAAACTTCACACAATCTTCATTAGCAACATTAGTGCATTCAAAAGTAATAAACCTTTTGGGTTTAGTTTCAACACAGCAAAACTTCTATTAAGAACACAAGCTACTGAAGTAATTCCCTTAAAAATCTCAATTCACCCAAAAATAACTCAAAAATAAATCGATAAGATTATTAAAAGTACATGACGGGCTACCAGAAAAAAAAGAATTAGTCTAAAAAATCTCACAAAAATCAGAAACATTTAGCCGTCAATATAATAATAACGTAAGTAGTCGATTCCAGCCAATGGATCATAGAAATTATCTTTAAACACTAGAGTTACACACTAGAGGAAAAAGGGCTATCCGTTCGAGACCCCTCGGAGCATTAGTCCCGGTTGCGCCACCAACCGGGACTAATGCTGGCACGCGTCCCGGTTGGAGCGAGCACGGGGCCAGGGGGCATGGGTCCCGGTTGGTAAGGGGGCATGCGTCCCGGTTGGAGCCACCAACCGGGACTAAAGGTTTGGCCACTGCCACGTGGCATGGCACGCACCACTAGTCCCGGTTGCTGGCTCCAACCGGGACTAAAGACCCCCTGCCCTCTATAAATGCAACGCCCCAGCCCCCTCTGCCTCCACTCTGTTTTTTCGAATGGTGGAAGGTGTGAGGGGGTGTGCTAGTTTTTTCTCATGCATGCATTGAAGGTGTTTGTTGAAATGTTTGAGTGAATAATCCCGTTGAATTTATCATAGAACAAAAATATAGAAGGTGTCCGAGACGCACTTGAGCTTTCTCCTCTTTATTTCCCTCGATCGAGGTTAGCAATCTTATCTTTTCTAGGTCATTGATACAATTCATGTGTCGGTGTGAATTGGTTATTTCACTATTTATGATGTCCTGTTTTTTGATAAACTTACTTATATGATGCAGATGAACGGTCGGGAATGGATGTACGGTGACCGGCGGGTAGCCGGGTATATCAAAGGCGTGGATAAATTTATCGATGTGGCTACGGCAAACAAAGAGAATGGATTTATACGTTGTCCATGTGTTCAATGTCGGAACAACAAGGAGTACTCTTCCTCGAAAATCATTCGCGGCCACCTGATTATGAAAGGTTTCATGCCCAACTATAATTGCTGGACCAAGCACGGGGAAAGAGGGGTTATGATGGAAGATGGTGAAGAAGAAGATGATGATAACAACTATCATCATATGTTTCCTGAATACAGTGATACTGCAATGGAAGACAATGGAGAGGAAAGAGGTGAAGAACGGGCATCAGATGAGCCGGCTGATGAACTTGGTAGGGTCATTTCTGATTCAAAGCGAGACTGTGAAACAGAAAATGAGAAGTTGAAGTTAGAGGGCATGTTAGAAGATCACAAGAAATTGTTTTACCCAAATTGTGAAGATGGCAGCACAAAGCTCGGTACCACACTGGAATTGTTGCGATGGAAGGCAGAGTGTGGTCTAACTGACTCCTCATTTGAAAAGATGCTGAAAATAATGAAGCCGAAGTTTCCAAAACATAACGAACTTCCCGAGAGTACCTACGAAGCAAAGAAGACTCTCTGTCCTCTGGGATTAGATGTGCAAAAGATACATGCATGCATTAATGACTGCATCCTCTACCGCGGTAAGGAGTATGAGAATTTAGATAAATGCCCGGTATGCAACGCGTTGCGGTATAAGATCAGACGAGATGACCCTGGTGATGTTGAGGGAGAGCCCCTCCGGAAGAGGGTTCCTGCTAAGGTTATGTGGTATGCTCCTATAATACCAAGGTTGAAACGCATGTTCAGAAACAAAGAGCATGCCAGGTTGTTGCGATGGCACAAAGAAGACCGTAAGAAAGACGGGAAGTTGAGACACCCTGCTGATGGGTCACAGTGGAGAAAAATCGAGAGAGACTTCCCAGACTTTGCAGGTGACGCAAGGAACTTATGGTTTGGTCTAAGTACGGATGGCATGAATCCTTTAGGGGAGCAAAGCTGCAGTCACAGCACCTGGCCCGTGACTCTATGTATCTATAACCTGCCTCCTTGGTTGTGCATGAAGCGTAAGTTCATTATGATGCCAGTGATCATCCAAGGCCCGAAGCAACCGGGCAACGACATTGATGTGTACCTTAGGCCATTAGTTGAAGAACTCTTACAGATGTGGGGCAAACCAGGTGTACGTGCGTGGGATGAGAACAAACAGGAGCAATTTAATCTACGAGGGTTGTTATTCGTAACCATCAATGATTGGCCTGCTCTTAGTAACCTTTCAGGACAGACAAACAAAGGATATAAGTCATGCACCCACTGTTTAGATAAGACCGAAGGTACATATTTGCATAAATGCAAGAAGGTTGTGTACCTGGCGAATCGACGATTTCTTCCGACCAATCATCCCGTAAGAAAGAAAGGCAAGCATTTCAAAGGTGAGGCAGATCACCGGAAGAAGCCTGAACTCCCTGCTGGTGATGATGTATTTGGTATGGTCAAGGAAATAGAAGTAATCTTTGGAAAGGGTCCCGGCGGTCAATCAGTTCCGAACGACGTCGCTACAGGACACGCACCCATGTGGAAGAAGAAATCTATATTTTGGGAGCTGCCATATTGGAAAGTCCTGCGTGTCCGCTCTTCAATCGACGTGATGCACGTGACGAAGAATCTCTGCGTGAACCTGCTAGGATTCCTAGGCGTGTATGGGAAGACAAAAGATACACCTGAAGCACGGGAGGACCAACAAATTATGAAAGACCCAAAGAACATGCATACAGATAACAAGACGGATAAAGGGCGTCACTTAAGTCGTGCCAGCTATGCTCTTACCAAAGCAGAGAAGGAAATATTTTTTGAAGTCCTTTACAGTATCAAGGTGCCGTCGGGCTTCTCATCTAATATAAAGGGGATAATAAATATGGTAGAGAAAAAGTTCCAAAACCTGAAGTCTCATGACTGTCACGTGATTATGACGCAGTTGCTTCCGATTGCATTGAGGGGGCTTCTACCGGAAAATGTTCGAGTACCCATTGTGAAGCTGTGTGCATTCCTCAATGCAATATCTCAGAAGGTAATCAATCCACATATTCTGCCAAGGTTACAGAAGGATGTGGTACAATGTCTTGTTAGTTTTGAATTGGTGTTCCCACCATCCTTCTTCAATATTATGACGCATCTCCTGGTTCATCTAGTGGAAGAGATTGCCATTCTCGGTCCGGTATTTCTGCACAATATGTTCCCCTTTGAGAGGTTCATGGGAGTCTTAAAGAAATATGTTCATAACCGTGCTAGACCAGAACGAAGCATCTCCAAGGGATATGGAACAGAGGAGGTCATTGAGTTTTGTGTTGACTTTATTCCTGACCTTAAGCCGATTGGTGTTTCTGACTCGCGGCATGAGGGAAGACTAAGTGGAAAAGGCACGCTGGGAAAGAAAGCAATGATATGTAGGGACGGGGATTCTTTCACTAAAGCACACTACACAGTTCTACATAATTCCACCTTGGCAGCTCCGTATATCGAGGAACACAAGAATATTGTACGCTCCAAAAACCCGGGGAAGCCTGAATCATGGATTACAGATGAACACATGAAGTCTTTCGGTGGTTGGATGCGGACACATCTCTTGAATGACACCACTGTTGGAGATCAGCTATACTTGTTGGCCGCGTCACCATCTTCTACTGTATTGAATTTCCAAGGGTACGAAATAAATGGGAATACATTCTACACGATCGCCCAAGATAAAAAGAGCACCAACAAAAATAGTGGTGTCCTCTTTGATGCAATAGACGAGAATGGAAAAAAGGACACATATTATGGTTACATAGAGGAGATATGGGAACTAGACTATGGAGTCTCTTTTAAGGTCCCTTTGTTTCGCTGCAAATGGGTCAACCTGAATGGGGAAGGGGTAAAGATAGACCAGTTGTACGGAATGACAACAGTGGATCTCAACAATCTTGGTTATAGAGATGAACCATTCGTCCTAGCCAATGATGTGTCTCAGGTTTTCTATGTGAAGGACATGTCCTCCAGACAGAAAAAAAGAAAAAATATGCAAACGAATACATCATATGATGAGCCAAAGCGTCACATAGTTCTTTCAGGGAAAAGAAACATTGTGGGAATCGAGGACAAGACAGACATGTCAGAAGATTATAATAAGTTTGATGAAATTCCGCCCTTCACAGTGAAAACTGACCCAAGCATTCCGTTAAGTAAAGAAGATGCTCCATGGTTACGTCTGAAGCGGTCATAAGGAATGACATATGCCAAGAAGTTCATGCTCATATTATGTAACTCTAGTTCATGTATTTCGCGGTTTGTGGCTTGACCGAAGGATATCTTTCGCGGTTTGTGGCCTTTAGTCCCGGTTTTGTAGTCTCAGTTTTTAATATTAATAAATGTCTTGAGTGTTAGTCCTGTTTTGTGGCTGGACCGGGAGTGCCTCTATGACCAGTTTCTTGGAGATGCCGGAGGACTGGGCTCCGTCGGCATCTCCCTGAAACTGGTCGTAGTGGTGTCCCTGCTCTCGAAAACCATCTTGCATCTTGTAACTTCACTAACTAGATCAATACGCCTCGGAGCTAACTAATTTCACGTATTAGGGAGTGCCTCTATGACCAGTTTCTCAGAGATGCCGGAGGACTGGGCTCCGTCGGCATCTCCCTGAAACTGGACGCAGTGGTGTCCCTGCTCTCGAAAACCATCTTGCAGCTTGTAACTTCACTAAGTAGATCAATACGCCTCGGAGCTAACTAATTTCACATATTAGGGAGTGCCTCTATGACCAGTTTCTCGGAGATGCCGGAGGACTGGGCTCCGTCGGCATCTCCCTGAAACTGGCCGTAGTGGTGTCCCTGCTCTCTAAAACCATCTTGGAGATGCCTCAAACTGGCTGGAGGACTGGACTCACAAGGATGCATATTTATAGTACAAGCAGCTCGGCATAATGTCGACACTCACGACATAATGTCGACACTCACCCCTATTATTAGTGCTGACTCATCTTTAGTCCCGGTTGGTGTCTCCAACCGGGACTAAAGGTTCATCTTTAGTCCCGGTTGGTGACACCATCCGGGACAAGGTACAAGCCGCACGACATAATGTCGACACTCACCCCTATTATTAGTGTTGCCTGGCCCACTCTGCCGCAATCCCTTCAGTCGCGGTTGGTTTCTCCAACCGGGACTAAATATCAACCCTCTCTTTATATAGGCATTTCCCTCTATTTATTAGGTAACACTTAAGACATTTATTAATATTAAAAACCAGGACAAACCGGTACTAGCTAACACTCAGTACTAAAGCCGCCCCCTTTAGTCATAATCATGCCTAGTCCTATAGTACGCAGCTTCAGGGTCTTCATCGTCGTCGTCATCATCATCGTCATCGTCACCTGCCACTCTGGGGATCCTCAGCCCATCCATGGCATATAACAGGGGCCATTCCAGCCTCGGATTCACGGCGGGTGGGAGAGGGGTCTCCTGGAAGACGATGCCGCTACCGCCGGGACAGTGTGGGGCCTGTGGCGGGTGGACTCGTGGGCACCGTAGGCGAGGATGGTCTCCCCCGGCGATGTAGCGCATCACTTCGATGATAGTACGGTTCGCCCACCACAGACGATGGCCGGCTTCGTTTTGGTTCACCGGTGGCGGGCCATCACCCTCGTACCTGGCGAGCTCCCTTTCCCGCCTATTAGCGAAGAAGGCATTCCAGGTGTCGTAGTTGTCGGGATCCCACTGGGTATCCATCCGCTGCTCCGGCGTGAGCTCGTGGTAGAAGTGGTTTGTGATGGCCGCCTGGCGTGCGGAACCTTGAGGAACAGGAGGGACAGGAACCCCTCCAGCGCTCAGCATCCAGCCGGCGGGCGGCCGGTAGCCCGGCGGACAAGGGTAGTTGCAGGCGCACAGCGCCTCGGTCTCCTCAAGGGTAAGAATGGCCCAGTAGGCGTTGTCCATTGTTCTAAGAGAGGAAGGTGTGGATGTGTGGATAGCCATGACACGATCATCCTAAATATAGAGGGAAAGGGCGGGAAAACTTGGCATGAAGCTTTGGGAAATGGAGGGAAATATCTTTAGTCCCGGTTAGTGACTACATCCGGGACTAAAAGCTTTAGTAGAAAGGAAAGGGCGGGAAAACTTGGCGGGAAGAGGTGGGAAATGGCGGAAAATATTTTTAGTCCCGGTTTGTGACTACATCCGGGACTAAATGTGTGCCGAACAATGATCATGTTTCGAAAAAACCTTCACAAAATGACCTATCATGTTCGAGGTTTCATGGCTTTTTCGGTCCAAATGACCGATGTTATGTGCTGAATCACGGCATAGTTTGTGATGTTGTGCCCATACTATGCATGTGTGTGGACATTGGTATGGAGAACAATGTTGCAGGAGGAAGTTCTCCTTTTTGTCGCACGGAAAAGCCCTTTTCCATTTTCTGAGCGCAAAAAAGGGTCGTTTTGTGAAGTAACCACCAAAATGCCGTTTCACAATGCTACCGTCCCATTTTCCTAAAATACTAGACCACCTTACATGGACTATCTCCCAACCGGTACATCTCAAACCTTTTCGTCCATCCCGGGTAAAAAGGACAAATGTCTGCCGAATCGGCAGGAAGTGGGTCCGGTTTGTACTACAGGTACATGATCTATCGCCCGTGATTTTTTGAAAAAATCATTTTTAGACTCGCAATATGTGGTTTCTTCAGAGATCCAATGCAAGTTCTAACGATGCTCGTCCCCTATCTTCATGCACACCGGTTCGACCATAGTTAGAAATTCAGATAATTCAAAACGGGCATAATAAATTCAAAAAAAATAGAAACAATGAAAATCCTTCGCTTGGTGTCATATTTTGTTACATAGTTGAAAGGAAAAATACCATACTTGGTATATTGATCATGTTTCGAAAAAACCTTCACAAAATGACCTATCATGTTCGAGGTTTCATGGCTTTCGGTCCAAATGACCGATGTTATGTGCTGAATCACGGCATAGTTTGTGATGTTGTGCCCATACTATGCATGTGTGTGGACATTGGTATGGAGAACAATGTTGCAGGAGGAAGTTCTCCTTTTTGTCGCACGGAAAAGCCCTTTTCCATTTTCTGAGCGCAAAAAAGGGTCGTTTTGTGAAGTAACCACCAAAATGCCGTTTCACAATGCTACCGTCCCATTTTCCTAAAATACTAGACCACCTTACATGGACTATCTCCCAACCGGTACATCTCAAACCTTTTCGTCCATCCCGGGTAAAAAGGACAAATGTCTGCCGAATCGGCAGGAAGTGGGTCCGGTTTGTACTACAGGTACATGATCTATCGCCCGTGATTTTTTGAAAAAATCATTTTTAGACTCGCAATATGTGGTTTCTTCAGAGATCCAATGCAAGTTCTAACGATGCTCGTCCCCTATCTTCATGCACACCGGTTCGACAATAGTTAGAAATTCAGATAATTCAAAACGGGCATAATAAATTCAAAAAAAATCCGAACAATGAAAATCCTTCGCTTGGTATCATATTTTGTTACATAGTTGAAAGGAAAAATACCAGACTTGGTATATTGATCATGTTTCGAAAAAACCTTCACAAAATGACCTATCATGTTCGAGGTTTCATGGCTTTCGGTCCAAATGACCGATGTTATGTGCTGAATCACGGCATAGTTTGTGATGTTGTGCCCATATTATGCATGTGTGTGGACATTGGTATGGAGAACAATGTTGCAGGAGGAAGTTCTCCTTTTTGTTGCACGGAAAAGCCCTTTTCCATTTTCCGAGCGCAAAAAACGGGTCGTTTTGTGAAGTAACCACCAAAATGCCGTTTCACAATGCTACCGTCCCATTTTCCTAAAATACTAGACCACCTTACATGGACTATCTCCCAACCGGTACATCTCAAACCTTTTCGTCCATCCCGGGTAAAAAGGACAAATGTCTGCCGAATCGGCAGGAAGTGGGTCCGGTTTGTACTACAGGTACATGATCTATCGCTCGTGATTTTTTGAAAAAAACATTTTTAGACTCGCAATATGTGGTTTCTTCAGAGATCCAATGCAAGTTCTAACGATGCTCGTCCCCTATCTTCATGCACACCGGTTCGACCATAGTTAGAAATTCAGATAATTCAAAACGGGCATAATAAATTCAAAAAAAATCCGAACAATGAAAATCCTTCGCTTGGTGTCATATTTTGTTACATAGTTGAAAGGAAAAATACCAGACTTGGTATATTGATCATGTTTCGAAAAAACCTTCACAAAATGACCTATCATGTTCGAGGTTTCATGGCTTTCGGTCCAAATGACCGATGTTATGTGCTGAATCATGGCATAGTTTGTGATGTTGTGCCCATACTATGCATGTGTGTGGACATTGGTATGGAGAACAATGTTGCAGGAGGAAGTTCTCCTTTTTGTCGCACGGAAAAGCCCTTTTCCATTTTCCGATTTCAAAAAACGGGTCATTTTGTGAAGTAACCACCAAAATGCCGTTTCACAATGCTACCGTCCCATTTTCCTAAAATACTAGACCACCTTACATGGACTATCTCCCAACCGGTACATCTCAAACCTTTTCGTCCATCCCGGGTAAAAAGGACAAATGTCTGCCGAATCGGCAGGAAGTGGGTCCGGTTTGTACTACAGGTACATGATCTATCGCCTGTGATTTTTTGAAAAAATCATTTTTAGACTCACAATATGTGGTTTCTTCAGAGATCCAATGCAAGTTCTAACGATGCTCGTCCCCTATCTTCATTTTAAAAGGTTACATTAATTATTATTTAAAAATAGAAAATGGTTTTGGATTATTTATTCAAATCCATACACTTCTTATGTTTAAAGTTTTTCTAAATTCCAAATTAATATTCAAAAATATAAGTTAATTCATTTTAAAAGGTTACATTAATTATTTTTTAGAAATAGAAAATGATTTTGGATTATTTATTCAAATCCATACACTTCTTATGTTTAAAGTTTTTCTAAATTCCAAATTAATATTCAAAAATATAAGCTAATTCATTTTAAAATGTTACATTAATTATTTTTTAGAAATAGAAAATGGTTTTGGATTATTTATTCAAATCCATACACTTCTTATGTTTAAAGTTTTTCTAAATTCCAAATTGATATTAAAAAATATAAGTTAATTCATTTTTAGTTGTAAATGGTTCATATTTTAAATGGTTACATTAATTGTTTTTTAAAACAGAAAATGGTTTTGAATTATTTATTCAAATCCAAACACTTTTTATGTTTAAAGTTTTTCTAAATTCCAAAATAATATTCAAAAATATAAGTTAATTAATTTTAAATGGTTTCATTAATTATTTTTTAAAAATAGAAATTGGTTTTGGATTAATTATTCAAATCCATACACTTCTTATGTTTAAAGTTTTTCTAAATTCCAAATTAATATTTAAAAAATATAAGTTATTTCATTATTAATTTTAAATGGTTACATTAATTATTTTTCAAAATAGAAAATGGTTTCGAATTAGTTATTCAAATCCAAACACTTTTTATGTTTAAAGTTTTTCTAAATTCCAAAGTAATTATCATTTAAAAAATATTACAAATTTAAACCCCAAAATAAAAAATAAGGCGGGAACAGAGAGAAAATAACTGAAAAAATTTGTAAACAGGGGAATACGTCCCGGTTGGAGCCACCAACCGGGACGGAAGAGCTCCCTGCGCGCGCCCCTTCAGCTGCTGAAAATTGGACTATAGGTCCCGGTTGGTGGCCCCAACCGGGACGTATGCACCTTTAGTCCCGGTTGGAGCCACGAACCGGGACTAAAGGCCCTTTAGTTATAACACCGCGTGCCTCCTCTTCTTCTTCCCTTCCCCACTCACTTCTCTGCCTCTGCCTCTGCCCGCGCCCTCGCCGACGACGACGCCGCCAGGCTGCCCCCGCCACCGCCGCGCGCTCCCCGTAGCAGCTCCGTCGTCAACGCCTCCGCCTCCGGCCGCCACCCGCGTATCTTCCCGCGTGCCGACGACCGCGCCGCCTGCGCGTCTCCTTCCCCCGACGACCGCCGGCCGCGCTCGCGTCTCTGCTTCCCGTCGACGACCGCGCCCTTCCCCCACCGCCGCGCGTCAGGTACGGCGCCGCCCCTCCCTGCATCTCTGTCCTCCCCCTCCCTCTGCTGCTGGTGGCAAAACACGGGTGTCGGTGTTGTGCCCTTCCGGGCGACATGGGTGGGAGAATTAGATTGATGAATCGATCAATTCGGTGACTCTCATCTCACGGCCTGTTCTTGGTTTTTTAATGGAACGATCGAGAGTTTGGAACGAACCTGGTTACTTCAGCGATCAGGATCTCCATAGATGACGGAGATTTTTTTGAGAATTGAGAGTAGTTTATTGGGCCGTAAGAGTTGTAGAATCGAGACAAGCCACTACCACATTGCTGGAAAATTAACAGATGCACCGAGCGGGCTGGATTTTACTACTGCAGACTTGGGCTGGTTGCTAGAAACTGGGGGGCCCGGAAAATTTTGGGGCCCAGTGCGGTCGCCCAGCTAGCACTGGGCCTTGGACGGGCCTGCTGCTGGTGGTGGGCGCGGCGGCTTCGATCGGGTGGTGCATCGTCGCCGGCGCCGTTTCCTCCACCGCCGCGTCGTCCTTGTCCATGGCCACGGCGGCCGCGTCCTCCTTAACAGCGGTGGTGAGGTGGCTCCGGGCCCCACCTCTGTTTCCCCTTTGCTTGCGTGGCGAGGTGGCTCCGCGTCCTCTGTTCCCCCTTTGCTTGCGTGGCTGCTGAGGTGGCTCCGGGCCCCACCTGTCAGCCACTATGGCTAGTTGTTACTATGGTGCAAAAGGTTTAAACATTTGATTTAATAATTTCAGAATTTGAATAAAACTTGTAAATTCAATAACTTTTAATCTGTAATACAGAAAAATACAAATAATATACCAAAATGTTCAGAAAAATGAGAACTATCTATCTATGCTATAATCATGCATTGTTAAACAACTTAAATGACAAGTTTAATTAGAACACCCTAGTAACCCTAACAGGTGATTCCGGAGTTCCTTGAGTTAGGGTTTGCGCCCCTCGGAACCCCGATTAACTTGTCGAGCATGCTTTAGGGTTACATTACAATGCACATTAACTTGTCGTATCATCATCATTGCTTGAGCATTGCATCGATTCCATGTGTTGATTGTTTCCCTTTCTTTCCGGTGATTTGGTTCTTCTCGGTAGAATACGATATCGAGATCGAGATCGAAGACCGAGATCAAGACCATAGATAGATCTAATTAAATGACAAGTTTAATTAGAACACCCTAGTAACCCTAACAGGTGATTCCGGAGTTCCTTGAGTTAGGGTTTGCGCCCCTCGGAACCCCGATTAACTTGTCGAGCATGCTTTAGGGTTACATTCCAATGCACATTAACTTGTCGTATCATCATCATTGCTTGAGCATTGCATCGATGCCATGTGTTGATTGTTTCCCTTTCTTTCCGGTGATTTGGTTCTTCTCGGTAGAATACGATATCGAGATCGAGATTGAAGACCGAGATCAAGACCATAGATAGATCGAAGACCTTTTGTAGCCTTATACTCATGTTCCCCTCTCATAGCCTTAGGGTTTAGGGTTTCTCTTCATTTTTATTATTGTGTATGTATATATTAGGGTTTCACCTTCGATCCGGAAAATATTCGTTAGCCGCTTTGACTTATTCGTAACTTTCTCCTTTAGCCGCTTTGACTTATTCATTTTTCCACCTATGCAGAAAATATGGACCCACACGTCAGAGACGAAGAAAAGGAAGAGTTGATCCAAGGTGTGATCCGTGGGGAAGATAATTTAGACGTATCAACGTTTCTGAACAACTCCGGTGAGGGTGATCCTCTTTTTACCGGAGTAGACAACTTGTTTGAGGTTGAAGGTGTTGCCTTCCGCGAGGGAGAAGGCGATGCCTTGTGTAATCGAGAAGACGACCGCTCCGGCGAGGTGCATGTAATATAAATCAATTCATTAATTAATCATCTGCTATCTATATAGAAATAGTAACGACGATCTTTCTTCTTTTAGCCCTCCGGATCGAAGGAATCTACTGAAAAGAGCAGACGAGGCCCAACCAAAAAGTTGCAAGACCATGAGAGGTTCAGGATCGAAGATGTCGCTGAAGACGGCAGACCGACAGCTCCCGAAGTTGTCGCAACCAAATTTGTGGCACAATGCGGAGTAATCGTTAGGGACTTAATCCCGATCACCATTAGAAATTGGAATAGGCCTGCTAATGCGGATGAAGAGGGAACATGTTTATTTGTCCCTAACCACGCCAAAGATTTACTGTGGAAGAGGCTCATGGTTAATTTCAAACTACCGAAGATAGAGCTGGATCCAAATGCGGAGGATCCAGTTGAGGACGCCTTACAACATGGGAGAGCCATGGAGGCTAAGGTCAGGGAGTGGGCTTTGAAGAAGATGTCCTAGTGTTTCACCAACTGGAAGAAAAGATTGCACCTTGACTATGTCATGAAAAAGAAGACTCCCGATTTCAAGAATATTCAGTTTGAGAAGATAAAACCGTTCTGGGATGAGTTTGTGGAATACAAGAAATCAGAAAAAGCTAAGAAAATGTCTGAAACGAATAAGCTGAATGCTGCTAAGAAGAAGTATCACCATACTATGGGGCAAGGTGGCTACAGGGTTGGCATTCCTAAGTGGGAGAAACTTGAGCAGGAACTGCGTGATAAAAAGATCACCCCAGAGACAGACGATTGGGTAGAACGTGCAAGGAATTGGTTTTACGGGCATGGGGGCACGTTGGACTCGGAAGGGAGGTGTATATATAACATACGACATAAAGAAGACCCCTTGCCAATCGAGAGGATCAGAAAAGCAGTAAAGGCTGTTAAAGATGGGGACTTCATTCCCGATAGAGAGAATGATGAGCTCACACTCGCCCTTGGAAATAAGGAACATGATGGACGAACACGAGGCACAATAGGCTCCCAATCATGGAGGACTGGGTTTCCCGAAGAGAGGAAGAAATATCCTGATAGAAGCCATCAGAGGAGTAAGGACAGGGCGGCAGTTGAAGCAGAAAGTCAGAAAGAGCGAATGCGTTTAATTGAAGAACGATTAAAGCAACAACAAGATAAAATTAACACACTTAAAGAGCAAAGTACTACCGGCCCATCTCAGCAGCACACTGCATTCGATGCTACCGGCCTATCGAATAATCGAAAAAGCAGTGTGGCTTCCACCGAGGTCCCGGGTGATGACAATGGCGATGCCGATGATGCACCGACGATGGCTCCTGTTGGCTACCCAGTGGATGATATCACAGAGATGACACACTGCGAGCTACATGTCAAAGTTGTGAACATATCAATGAAGGTGGCGGTCGGCTATGCCTTACCAATTGGACCCACACCAACTTACCACTGTCGTCCGGTTCCAGAGGGCTACGCTGTTGTCGGCGTGGATGAAATCATGCCCACCTTTTAGTTTTGGATCTTCACTACCCTGCTGGTGAAGGGGATGTGACTGTGCTGGGTGATGCAAAAAACGTCACCATTCTATGGCCGAAGGATTGTATCGTGCTTCGAAATCACACGCCAAGGCCATCTTCGCCGCCGCCTCACCCGTCTCCAGCGAGGTCGTCGCCGTCGCGGCAGCCGTCTTCGTCGCCTCACCCGGCTCCGTCGCCTCACCAATCTCCGGTGCAGCCATCGCCGCGGGAGCCATCGCCGGCGCCTCAGGATAAAAAGCGTAAGCGTACCGCTACTGTGCGTCGTAAGCGATCACCGAAACGTAAACAAGAGCCTCTTCCAAAAGTACCAACGGTTCCTCCCAAGAGAGCTTATGACTGTACTGAAGAGGAGACTGCGGCGATCGTTGATGCGGAAACGACAGCGTTTTTCGCTAAGCTGAGGCGGCCGAAAGAGCCAGAGTTCCCCAGCACCAAAGAAGAAAAAGCCAAAGTGTTGAAAATGCTAAAGAATTTTCATCAACCCGAGCCAAAGCTGTCATCAGACTATGAGCGTTCTATTCTCAAGTCACATGCAGCACAAAAAGCCTCGAAGAGCAGTACTGATGCAAGCGGAAAATCTGTTGCCCAACTCGGAGAACAAGCAAAACAGACTTGCGCCCCTCTCAAGGTGATTTCTCAAACCAATGTGGGGTCGAGCAAATATGGGGCCGAAGAGCAGTATGATCCAGAGGTAGTTGCACAATACGGAGAAGCTGCCGCTGCTCAAGGTATGAGTATTGCCCAGTACTTATCCCAGTTAGAGTTCTTCCCCGTGAGTGAAGTAGCATACAAATACCAGTACGGAAAACCTCTCGTCAAACCTGAGGAGGTAAACAATCTTCCAACAAAAATGCGAAGATTGCATAACTGGTACATGCATGCCACAAGGGCCGGGGCTAACTGGATAGTGCTGAGGGTTACAAAAAAGCATCATGGGAAAGATAAGGATGACATGATATCCATTGAATTTGATGAACTATTTCAATTATTCAATCAAGACGCCTTGGACAAATCGATCATCAGTGCCTATTGTCTGTAAGTACTAATTCTGTAATTAATTTAGTCTCCAGCTATATTATTTTGTTTATTGCATGTATATAATCATACTGTAATATGCAGAATGAAGATTCTCGAATGCAGCAGAGGACAAATCTATGACATTGGCTTCATTGACCCATATTGGGTTCATGAAGCTAATCTCAAAATAAGCCCCTAGGATACGGAGGATAATATAGTACACGCGTTAAGGTTTCAAGAAACCAAAAGGGAAATACTATTTCCTTACAACTTCCAGTGAGTGTTATTGTCTTGTATACACTTTCTATTTCGCTTACTCGATGTTAAGTATATAATTGATTAGTTCTGCATTCGCAGGTACCACTATATTCTGTTAATCATTCAACTTGACAAAGGGTGTGTACTAGTCATGGACTCTAAACATAAACCCCTTGAGACGTGGAAGGACATGCAGATATTTCTCCAGCGGTAATTCTAATCATTACGACACTATATCGGCAACGTTCGTGAATTTTATGATATCAAGTACTTAATAACTTATTTTATTCGTTTTCTACGCCGGGCAGCGCTTGGAAACGGTTCACCAAGAAGGCTAGGGGTGTTTGGAAAGAGGAGCTTACATTTAAACCACTAGATGTAAGCACCACTAGCTATATCCGCGCATCTCTTTGATTCTAGTTTTGATACAGTTATTATCATGCTTGATTATTATTTTGATTGAACTCTGTTCTCGTAAAGTGCCTGACGCAGGGACCAGGTAACAATCTATTTGGATACTATGTATGCGAGTTCATCCGGTAGACGTGCGATGAGAAGGGCAGAAATTTAGAGCAACTTCACGTACGTAAACAATTTCTATAGTTTTTAATTACAATCAAATTGTGTTTAGTTTCATATTCATATAGGCTGACTCCTTTTTTAAATCAGATCGAACGTCTACGGGACGGTCTTCTGTCAAAGGATCGCATACGAGCAATTCAGGAGGAATTGGCGGGATTCTTGGATGCAGAAGTCCTAAACACACAAGGGGAATACTACTCGGCTGTGTATAGACAATAGGAATTGTAAAAATAGCAACTTTCAAGAAATTGGCCGGTAGCATCGAATAGCAACTTTTGTATGTAGTGCATGAACTCGATCCGTGTATTAAATGTAATGTTGTCATGATGATCTTGTGTAATATAAGGTTTCTTCGTTGATAAGTGCAAAACACTAAATAAACAATAAAACAACCTAAATGAATTCTCTGCCGCGGCACAAAAAGTGGCGAAAATGCTGCCGCGGCAACAAAATGTGCCAAAATGAATTCTCTGCCGCGGCAGAGAAATGGGCCAAATCTCTGCCGCGGCAGCAGGTTACGAACCGGGACTAATGCTCCCCCCCCCCCCCCCCTCGCGCTCTGATGCCGCCACGTGTGCCCCATTTGTCCCGGTTGGCGGGGCAACCAGGACTAATGGTTAGAGCTTTAGTCCCGATTGCCCCGTCCCAGTTGGGCAACCGGGACTACTGGCCCTTACCAACCGGGACGCATGGGCCCTTTTCTACCAGTGACACAAAATTACCCACCAATGCCCCCCTTTACTTTTCATGTAAGTACGGCATCCTTCTTAAAAAAAAAAAACTAGGTTAGGGCTAGCGCGTCCTCAGGTACGCCGCCACAGAATTCTCCTTGCCGCCTCCGGCCGGCCGATTATCTCCAATGCCCATCGAGCGGTGGCTATTTCAATCTTGCTTGACACATGCGTGTAGCAGGCCACCGTGCATAGACATCGCTACAAGATTGCTAGGTGCCTCCGGCCGGCCGACGACCTCCAATGCGCATCGATCGGTGGCTGTTTCAATCGTGCTTAACAGATGCGTGTAGCAGGCCACCGTTCACCAGCAACGCTGCAAGATTTCTAGGTGCCTCCGGCCGATCGACGACCTCAGGTTTCGATCTTGCTTAACACATGCATATAGAAGAATACCGTGCACAGGCAACACCACAAGATTTCTACGACGCTTTTCCTAATGAAGACCGCCAGTAGGTAAGATCGATCTCCACGATTCCCACCTATGTAAGGCTTCAGTAGACATAGAAGCTATATATTTTTTATGATTTCCCATATATACTTATGTGGAGATGAATGCACAACAAAAATGAGAGGAAAGTGTTGGATGTGAAGTGTGGCGAGGTCGTCAACAACATGGCCAGGTTTTGAGTGCTACTAATATATTTTCTCTGTCCAGAAATAACTAACTTTGCTTTGTCTAAATTTAAATGTATCTAAACATATTTTAGTTTATAAATACATTCAAATCTAGGAAAACCCAAGTCAATTATTTCTAGACGGAGGGAGTACATCCATCTAACAGTTGCTCGATGTTTTCATCTGGAAATCAGGAGGAACTTTCAGCTTAGAAGGTTTGCCTCCTTATTATAGTTTTTATGATGGCAAGATTTCAGTTTCTTTGCCTTCCTTATTTGGTAGAAACAATCCATTCCTCCGTCCCAAAATAAGTGATTTGATTGTCTATATTTGCATGTCACATCTATACACGCGACAATCTCAAGTCAACTATTTTGGGACGGAGGGAGTATTTATTTGATGATCTCCTTGGTGTAGTTGTGAGAGATCACATTAATGGAAAGCCGAGATGAAAGTGTTGCAGGTGAAGATCGGGGAGTATGAATACACATTAAGAGGACCAGATATCTTGGGCTAAGTATTATACTACAAAAGATGAACGGCTGTGCCGAGCGTCCGGTGAAGTCTGCCAAGGATGCTTCATTAAATATAATTATAGAAGAAATCTCGGAAATATTTGTGGGATCTATATAACTTACAAAATCTATCACGATTTTAATCCTGCAATATTAACTATGTGATAGCCATGATAGCGCGCCAACATATGCACTAACCATATATATGTTGGTCAGGTGAAATTGTGGTATGATCCTATATCTTACGTGATTCCAGTTTATGTATTTTTGAAATTATTTTCTTCCTATATGTAGCAATTATAGATTACCTACATGAAGATCAAGATTCTCTATGACATAAGTTCTGTCATATATATCCATGCTGACCCTAGGACCACCGTCATATTTTTTCCTTCTTGGATTACCATGCTGGACTTGCTCAATTCATGTCATGGTTAGTATCTCTCAACAAACAAGAGGAGCAGAATCAATAATCACTAAGGAAGCTGTCATGCAAGCACATATACGTAGGTCTCGACTAAGGTTGTTTTTTTGGCATTTAATTGTTTCATATTTGTAGGTTCAGTTGTAGATTCCATCAATTATGCTAAGTATAGTGATGGTACCTTCGTCAAGATTATTTGGTATATATTCATGGTATGATCTTCCGTACGTAATGCAGCGTGATTAGTCCTGTAAATTTTTATTTTCTGTTAAGAATTTACTTCCTGTTTCCACTTTTCTCATTTGTCTTCTTTTCTTGTCCTTGCTGGCAGATTGTTGTGAAGTCACGTATATGTATTAATTTATTTTTGCCTGGACGACATGAGACATCTGAAATTCTCGACTTCTTTAAAATGATTAACTCTAAAAGAAAAGTTAACCATGAAATTTTATAAGAAAATTACTTTTTTTCTAATTTAGAACACAAGAACACTGACATGAAGATTATAAAGATGAATTTGGATTTTCATGGCTATATTATTATACCCAATAACATTATGATCTTTGGTAATCAATTGTTCTTCGTTCCTAATATTATTCATCGCTGAAACATCAGGAGGAAATCAAACAAGAGCTCATGTTG
The DNA here is from genome assembly GCA_916181665.1 of Avena sativa. Taxonomy (NCBI): domain Eukaryota; kingdom Viridiplantae; phylum Streptophyta; class Magnoliopsida; order Poales; family Poaceae; genus Avena; species Avena sativa. Next base: position 305,800,329 of record OV702280.1, on the reverse strand, counting down.
GCAATGCCTCTTTCCAGCAGAAGTACTTGGGGTTGCAAATTCCTAAGAGGCTGATGAATAACAGGAGGTTCCAAAGTTTGCAAATGCAAATTGAGGAAAATATTAATGTCATGGGGTTCGAGATTTTGATACCTGGATACCAGGGTAGTTGATCTCAGGTTGTATATCCCTTGAAATAGTTTTTTTTACAATAACCAAATTATCCCACTAGGTCAATTACATTGGTCTTGAAGATGACTCATTTCCTACTTCAATTGTTTAGAGATTTAGGCATGGATAAATCTTTAGTGTTATATTAACTGTGATGACTCATGATATCCACCAGACAAGACCAATGAATGTAAGAAGATATTTCATTATATTCGTTCTCATAGACTCATGATGAATAGATGCAAAGGTCACGGAATTTCATGTGAAAATCACCTTCCATACAAGTAAACTCCTACTATGATATATATAAAATATTACTAGATTTATCATGAAATAGGATCCATCTTATGTATATATAGTATTGTGAGATGAACATCATGTCAACTTTTACAAACTGATGCTGATGAATTAGAATTTCATTAGTAGTAGCTCAGGGAAAAACTTACAAAATGGATGTATGGTTAATTCTTCTTTTTTCTTACTTCTAACAAGAATTCTCATGGAATTTTTGGTGTTCATACATAAGAAATATTAACTATTGTCGTAAAGCCCCTTCTGGTAATCATATAAGGTTTTCCATTTTTATGCGCTCTTCTCTAACATTCTTCTACTTTTCAGTCGCATAGTTACATAATAGTTGTCGAGATGTTCAATATATGTTTCCAGAATCATTGACAACCGTCCCTAACCTCATCAAGATTTTTTGTGAATCAAGAAGTCAAAGTGTGGTTCCTAATTAAGTACATTATGAAGCATAGCAATGGAACCAAATGACAAAAGTTTCATGGTGTAAACTACTCTAGGGAAATTTAAATTGCATCCACAACATATATATAAGTAGTGCTATCATATTTTTTATGAATTACTGACCAAAATGTTATTAAATGGTTACTATAAAGAATTATTTTGCTCATATATGTTGTCACTTAATTGAATAGTGTGTGATTACTACAAAACATCTAAAGCCCATTCAACCAATAGTACAGTTGATTTTTTTATATTGAACTGAGATCGCCTAAGAATCATGTGATGAATTTTCACAAGGTATACCATTTTAGCACTAAACTTCAGGTATAAAAGACGACATTCATCTAAGTTGAAAATTTACATATATGCTTCCATGAAGTTTTAATTATAAAAATAATACAACATATTTAGATGGTCGCGCGCACATGTGTGCGGGCCACTGTGCTAGTGCATATAATAGCAGAAATCTGACAAAACAAACCAGAAAGTAAAAACCGATTTTTTCGAAGACCTTCTGTTGCTCAAATAAAAAAGTGTTGAACTAACGAAAGTTATCTAACAACCTGGGGGATTTACTCATAAAATGACAGATCAATCCGACATACAGATATTTTTCACAAATTTTTACAGTGAAGCACAAAAATCAGTTTTGGGACAACAACTTCCCCAAATCTTACTTCTCTCTCATTAGAGGTTATTCTTGGCACAAAAATCAAACAAAAAGGATAAGGGGAGGTTATTAAAGAAGTAATAACTTCCAAGACTCAACTAAAACTTTTGGGTTATCTTCCAAGAATTACTTTTCTTTAACGCCTTTAAGTTAGGCATGATAGTTTGAGAAGATGCTCACATAAGAAATATGAATTGAAGTAAAAGAGAGCATCAAGAAGCAAATTCAAAACATATTTAAGCCTAACCCACTTCCTATGAAAAATAATCTTGTAAAGAAACAAGTCATGAAAGCCCAAAACAACAAGCATAGGAAAGCAAAACAAGTGCGACTTCAAAAATTTCAACATAAAGAGGGGAAACTTAATATTTTTGAGATACATAAAACCATGTTTCCCTCTCTCATAATAACTTTCAGTAGCAACATAAATAAAATTAACAATATAACTATCACATAAAACATTCTTATCATAAGCTACATGCATAAAATGATTATTACTCTCCACATAAGCATAGTCATTCTTATTAATTTAGTGGGAGCAAATTCAACAAAATAGCTATCATTATTATTCTCATCACCATAGTCATCAAAAATAGGAGGAATATTGTAATCACAATTAATTTTCTCCTCAATAGTAGGTGGACTGAAAATATCATATTCATCATTGTAATCATCATATATTGGAGGTATAGTATCATCATAGCAAAATTTCTCCTCAATAGTAGGTAGACTAAAAATATCATATTCATCATTGTAATCATCATATATTAGAGGTATAGTATCATCATAACAAATTTTCTCCTCTAAAGCTGGGGAACTAAAAAGATCATCATAAAAACTAGCTTCCCCAAGCTTAGACTTTTACATAGCATTAGCAGTAATGGTGTTCAAAGAATTCGTACTAACAACATTGTTATTAGCATGCAAATAAAGTTCCATATGTTTTTCAATTTTCTCTTCAAACACTTCATGTCCTAACTCAAGATAAATACTATAAAGCTCTCTAATTTTTGTTGTTGTTTTCCATTAAGCCTAACTAGTGAAAACAAGAAACAAAAAGACAAAATTGCAGAATCTAAAGGAAATAACTTCGATCACTCACACACCAGCCCAGTACTAGAAGATAGCTTAGTAGCCAGAGGATGTGAGTACCGTTTACCTTACCTCCCCGGCAACGGCGCCAGAAAAGAGCTTGATGTCTACGCACTTCTATTCTTGTAGACAGTTGTTGGGCCTCCAAGTGCAGAGGTTTGTAGAACAACAGCAAGTTTCCCTTAAGTGGATCGCCCAAGGTTTATCAAACTCAGGGAGAAAGTGGTCAAAGGTATCCCTCTCAAGCAACCCTGCAATCAAGATACAAGAAGTCTCTTGTGTCCCAAACACACTCAATACACTTTTCAGGTGTATAGGTGCACTAGTTCGGCGAAGAGATAGTAAAATACAAGTAGTATGGATGATTATAAGACAACGGTGCCAGAAAAGAGCTTGACGAGAGGAAGAGACTAAAGGCAATCTGAAATAAAGATGACAGCAAGCAAACATGTAACATGACTAGTTGTAAACAGTGTTTTAATGCTTAGAAACAAGGCCTAGGGATCATACTTTCACTAGTGGACACTCTCACATAAATATCTTATCTCCATTATGCTACTCTGAACTACTCTCTGGTTGGACAACTCTAATCCACGGTAGGGCTAAAAAAGCACTCCTTAAAGTTCGCTTTCCCCATCTAGATAACCCCACACAGTCACCTTGAGTGCTAGATGGTTCCAACTAACACCACAATTTCATAGAGATATCCAACTCCAAATATAACTCATGATAAGTATTTCTATAATCTTTAGCCTAAGTGCCACACGGTGTGCACACCGTCACCTTCACACACGTGGGGATAACCGGAGATTACAATTAAATCACTTGAGTAGTAGAGTAGATCTACTTGATTACAAGCTCATGATCACAATAATATCATGCATATAGAGAGATGAACACATAGCTATCGGTAGAGCCCTTAGCCTCGAGGAAGAACTACTCCCTCCTCATCATGGGAATCAGCAACAGAGATGAAGATGGTGGTGGAGATCGATGGAGATGGATCCGGGGGCAATTCCCCGTCCCGGCAGAGTGCTAGAACAGAGACTTCTGTCCCCCCGAATCTCCTCTTCGGTGGCGGCGGCACTGCGGAACTTTTTGTGGATGGAAGCTGGTTGTTTTAAGATTTTTACTTTGGAGGCTTTATATAGGCGTAAGGGCAAGGTCGGGGGATCCCCAAGGGGCCCACACCCTACGGTGGTGCGGCCAGGGGGACCCGCACCACCACCACCAGGTGTGGCCGCCTTGTGGCCCTCCTCCGTCTCTCCTTCGGGCTCAGTGAGTCTTCTGGAAAAATAGTGACTTTGGACTTTGTCCCGTCCAATTCCGAGAATATTTCTTTTCTAGCTTTTCTGAGACCAAAAACAGCAGAAAACATGCAACTGGCACTGTGGCATCTTGTCAATAGGTTAGCCCCAAAAAATGTATAAAAATACCTCAAAGTGTAGACAAAACATAAGATAGTTGGCACAAAACAAGCATGGAGCATCACAAATTATAGATACGTTTACGACGTATCATTCATGATCAGGAAACCATGATCATCAATTAATCAACAAGCTTAGTATAACAAGAGGTTTACTAGGGACTTCAACATGTTTACAAATCACACAAGTATTAATGTTTCCGGTTAATATAGCATGGGATGTAAACATTCATCATAAACACAAAGATACAATAATAACTACTTTTATTATTGCCTCTTGGGCATATCTCCAACAGTCTCCCACTTGCACTAGAGTTAATAATCTAGATTACATGGTAATATACCTAACACCCATGGAGTTCTGGTGTTGGTCATGTTTTGCCCTAGGGATAGGTTTAGTCAATGGATCCGCCACATTCAGATCTGTGTGTACTTTGCAAATCTTTATGTCACCATCTTGGACATGCTCGCGAATAGCATGAAAACGTAGCTTGATATGCTTCAGCTTCTTGTGTGACCTTGTCTCCTGTGCATTGTCTATGCCACTGTTATCACAGTAGATGGCTAATGGGTCCGATGCACTAGGAACCACACCAAGCTTAATAATGAACTCCTTCATCCATATCGCCTCTTGTGAAGCCTCCGAAGCAGCTATGTATTCCGATTCATTTGAAGATCTCGCCACAACGCTTTGCTTAGCACTCCTCCAGCTCACGGCTGCACCATTCAAAGTAAATACGTATCCAGATTGTGATTCAGAATCCGGATTGGTGTTCCAACTAGCATCGTTGTAACCATTTACAATGAGTTGTTCATCACCTCCATAAGAAAGAACCATATCCTTAGTCCTTCTCAAGTACTTTAGGATATTTTCGACCGCTATCCAATGATCCACTTCTGGATCACTTTGATATCTGCTAGTTAAACTAACATCATATGCAATGTCTGGTCTTGTACATAGCATGGCATACATGATAGAACCTATGGCCGAGTCATAGGGAGTCTTACTCATCTTCTCTCTATCTTCTGCCATAGCGGGACTTTGAGTCTTACTCAAGGTCGTATTGGGCAACATGGGCAAGAACCCTTTCTTGCTATCTTCCATTCCAAACCTCTTTAGAACTTTGTACAAATATGTACTTTGTGAAAGCGCTATTAAGCGTCTTGATCTATCTCTATAAATCTTGATGCCTAATATGTAAGTAGCTTCGCCAAGATCTTTCATTAAAAAGCTATTATTCAAATAATATTTGACACTTTTAAGAAGTTCTATATCATTCCCAATCAACAATATGTCATCCACATATAGTGCTAGGAATGCTACAGAGCTCCCACTCACTTTATTGTAAATACAAGCTTCTCCATAAGTTTGTATAAATCCAAAGCTTTTGATCACCTTCTCAAAACGTTGATTCCAACTGCGGGATGCTTGCTTTAACCCATAAATGGACCGTTGAAGTTTGCATACCTTTGTTAGCATCTTTAGGATTGACAAAACCTTTGGATTGTACCATAAACAACTCTTCATCAATGTCTCCAATGAGGAAAGCCATTTTGACATCCATCTGCCATATCTCATAATCGTAATATGCAGCGATCGCTAACAAAATCCTCACAAACTTTAGCTTCGCTAGTGGTGAGAAAGTCTCATCGTAGTCAACTCCTTGAATTTTTTGAAACCCTTTCGCGACAAGTCGAGCTTTATAGACGGTTACATTACCATCAGCATATGTTTTCTTCTTGAAAATCCATTTGTTCTCGACAGCCTTTCGGCCATCCAGTAAGTCCACCGAAGTCCATACTTGGTTTTTATACATGGATCCAATCTTGGATTTCATGGATTCTTGCCATTTATTGGAATCTGGGCTCATCATCGCTTCCTCATATGTCGCAGGGTCATCGGTGTTATCCACCAACATGACAATCATAACTGGATCATACCAATCGGGAGTGGTATGAGTCCTAGTCGACATGTGAGGTTCAGTAGTAACTTTGATCGAAGTTTCATGATCATTATCACTATCTTCCTCTCTTATTGGTGTAGCCGCTACATGAACATCTTTCGGTGTTGCGCTACTCTCAAATCCTAGAGAAGGTTCGACAACCTCGTCGAGTTGTACTTTCCTTCCAGTCACTTCTTTCGAGAGAAACTCCTTCTCGATAAAGGATCCATTCTTGGCAACGAAGATTTTGCCCTCAGATCTATGATAAAAGGTATACCCAATAGTTTCCTTTGGGTATCCTATGAAGACACATTTTTCCGCTTTGGGTTCTAGCTTGTCGGGTTGTAAATTCTTTACATAAGCTTCGCAACCCCAAACTTTAAGGAACGATAACTTAGGTTTCTTGCCAAACCACAATTCATACGGTGTCGTTTCAACGGATTTAGATGGTGCCCTTTTTAAAGTGAATGCGGTTGTTTCTAATGCATAACCCCAAAAAGATAACGCTAAATATGTAAGATACATCATAGAACGAACCATATCTAAGAGAGTTCGATTATGACGTTCGGACACACCATTACGTTGTTGTGTTCCTGGCGGTGTCAATTGTGAAAGTATTCCGCATTTATTCAAATGCTCGCCAAACTCATAACTCGGATATTCACCTCCACGATCAGATCGTAGAAATTTAATCTTCTTGTTACGTTGATTCTCTACTTCACTTTGAAATTCCTTAAACTTCTCGAAAGTTTCGGACTTATGTTTCATGAAATATATATACCCATATATACTCAAGTCATCCGTGAAAGTAAGAACATAACGATAACCACCGCGCGATGCCACACTCATTGGGCCACACACATCGGTATGTATGATTTCCAATAAGTCCATAGCTCGCTCCATCATACCAAAGAATGGAGTCTTAGTCATTTTTTCCATCGGACATGCCTCACATCTTTCAAGTGATTCAAGAAGTCCATCGGAATGGAGTTTCTTCATACGCTCCACTCCAATGTGACCAAGATGACAGTGCCACATGTATGTAGAATTACTATTCAATTTCAAACGTTTAGCATCTATATTATGAACATGTGTATCATTACTATCGAGATTCAATAAGAATAGACCATATATCATAGGCGCATGACCATAAAAGATATTACTCATATAAATTGAACAACCATTATTCTCAGACTTAAACAAGTAACCGTCTCGCAATAAACAAGATCCAGATATAATGTTCATGATCAACGCAGGCACCAAATAACAATTATTTAAGTATAAAACTAATCCCGGCGGTTGATGAAGAGGGAGCATGCTGATAGCGATCACATCAACCTTGGAGCCATTTCCAACGCGCATCGTCACCTCGTCTCTTGCTAGTCTTCGTTTATTCTGCAGCACCTGTTTCGAGTTACAAATATGAGCAACCAAACCAGTATCAAATACACATGCACTACTACGATTACTAGTAAGATACACATCAATAACATGTATATCGAATATACCTTTCTTCTTGATGTTGCTGTTCTTTAGATCTGCCAGTTACTCGGGGCAATTAAGCTTCTAGTGATCTTTGCCCTTGTAGTAAAAGCACTCAGTATCAGCCTTATGACCAGCCTTGGTCTTCTTTGTAGGCGCGGCAACTTTATTGCTTCCCTTCTTGAAGTTACCCTTTTTCTTAGGCTTGCCTTGCTTCTTGAAATTGGTGGCCTTATTGATCATCAACACTTGGTGCTCTTTCTTGATCTCCACTTCCGCAGACTTCAACATGGAGAAGAGTTCATGTAACGGCTTATCCATGTGTTGCATGTTGTAGTTCATCACAAAGTTCTTGTAACTAGGTGGTAGTGATTGGAGGACACGATGAATCCCCAATGATCCAGGAATCGTAATTCCCAAGCTTTGGAGTTTATTGGCGTGCCCAGACATTTTGAGCACGTGCTCACTGACGGAGCTACCCTCTTCCATCTTGCAGTTAAAGAACTTTTTAGAAGCTTCATAACTCTTAACTGCCGCATGATCCTCAAATATCATTTTGAGTTCACGGACAATATCATGTGTGTCAAAGTTCTCAAACCCCTTTTCTGAATCTCCAATTCCAAACCATACAAGATAACACACTGAACTGTGGAGTACTGATTCTTCCAAGTGAGATACACATTTTTCACCTTATCGGTAGCATCAGGTATAGGAGGGTCACCCAGCGGTGCATCCAGCACATAAGTCAACTAACCAGCATTGAGGATAATCCTCAAGTTGCGGAACCAATCCGCGAAGTTGCTTCCATTGTTTTTCAACTTTACTTTCTCTAGGAACGTATTAAAATTGACGGTAGGTGATACGTCCAAACCGTATCTAATTTCTCGAACACTTTGCTATTGTTTCTCCTCTAAACTTGTGTGATTTGGATGCAACTAACACGGACTGACGTTGTTTTTAGCAGAATTACTTTGGTGTCTTGTTTTTGTGCAGAAAATGAACTATCAGGAAAAATCCCAAAAAATACGCCAAAAATAATATTTCACCAGAAGTTCCACGGAGCCAGAAGGAGAGACGGAGAGGGGGCCTGGGGGCCCAGACCCACCCCAGGCGCGGGCCCACCACTGGCCGTGTCTGGTGGGGGTGAGGCCACCCCAGGCAGCTCCTCGGCCTTCCTCTGCGCCTATAAGTTGCCCTTCGACCTAAAAACCGAGGTGGGTTCGATAGTTTTTCAGAAAGAGTTCCGCTCCGCCGCCGCCACCAGAAACCAAGATTCGGATCTAGAAACTCCGTTCTAGCACCCTGACGGGACATGAAATTTGGAGAGGATCATGTAGGGGTTCGTAGCATGGAAAACAAAAAATTTCTATCGCATACAAACAAACAAGCCAAGATCTATCTACTAGATTGTAGCAACGAGTCGATGGAATAACTTACCCTCGAAGATTCCAAAGCATTTAACGAGAGCGGATTCTCGTGGGTGATGTAGTCGTACTCTTCCCGATCTCAAGATCGCGTAGACGATCCTTCCGGCGCTGCGTTCCGGCAGCGCTCCCGCAGTCGGTCACACGTTCGGTACTCGACGAAGACCTTCCTCTCCCTTGTTCCAGCAGGCAGCGGAGGTTGTAGCACTCTCCTCGTGATTCCGGCAGCACAACGGCGTAGTACCGGAAGTAGAGGGGAGATCCCGCAGGGCTTCGCCTTAAGCCGGAGCGATTATGGTGGATTATGAGAGAGGGCTATTAGTGGTCTAGGGTTTAGACACACCAATTAGAAGGCTCTAAACCGTAGGCTAAAGCAATTAGAAGCTCTAAACCAAACGGCTCTAAACCTGAGATTAGAGGTGGAAACTTGTGTGTCTAGAGGAGGGAGCCCTGCCCCTCCTTTTATAGGTGGGGAGGCGCGGCCAGGGGAGGGGAGTCCCTCCCCAAGTCGGCCTTGGGTGGCGCGCCGGCTTGGGGAGGAGACTCCTCCCTCAAGTCGGTTCCCAACTCCTCTTGCTTGTTTCCCACAGTTTCTTGTTTTGGCCGTTTGACTTTCAAACTGGACATTTGACTTTTCTGTTTTAGGATTCAATTTAATCCTTTATTTGGGACAGCAAGAACACTTAGTACATGATGCAATCATTCCAATATGTAATGACACATTCATGTACCCCTCCCCCCCCCCCGGAGTGTCGGACAATCCGGAACCTTCTAGAACATTCCCGATGAAAACACCGGAATCATTCCCGAACTCCGAAACGGGACTTTCCTTATATGAATCTTATTCTCCGAACCATTCCGGATCACCTCGTGATATCCCAGATCCCATCCGAGACTCCGAACAACATTCGGTCTCTTTCTCATAATACCATAACTACTCAAAACAACGTCGAATCCTTAAGTGTGTCTCCCTACGGTTCGTGAATTATGCGGACATGATCGAGACACTTCTCCGAACAATAACCAATAGAGGAATCTGGAAATTCATATGGCTCCCACATATTTCTACGATTACTTTGCGATCGAATGAACCACTTACATACGATACCAATTTCCCTTTGTCTCACGATATGTTACTTATCCGAGGTTATGATCGTCGGTATCTCTGCATACCTAGTTCAACCTCGTTACTGATAAGTACTCTTTTCTCGTTCCCGTGATATGTGATCCCTTGTGAGCCAGTCACATGCTTGCAAGCTAATTGGATGACATTTCACCGAGAGGGCCCAGAGAATATCTATCCGTCATATGGATGGACAAATCCCACTCTTGATCCATGTGTCTCAACCAATACTTTCCGAACACTCAATGCCATCTTTATAGCCACCCAGTTACGGTGTGGTGTTTGATGTCATCAAAGCATCCATCCGGTAAAGGTGATATGCATGATCTCATGGTCGAAGGAATTAGGTTACTATGTATCAGAAAGCATATAGCAATTGAACTATTGAAATGACTTGATCTTTATGCTACGCTTATCTATAGGAGTATGTCCACCATATCATTCTCCTAACGATATGATCTTGTTGTTGATAACATCTCAATGTTCATGATAGGGAAACCACAATCATTTATCAACCAACAAGCTAGTGAAGTATAGAGGCTATACTAGGGACTTCAAATTAAGTTTACAAATCACACAAGTATCAATGTTTCCCTGTTAATACTATTATAGCATGAATGTAAACATTTATCATAAACACAAAGATATAATAATAACTACATTTATTATTGCCTCTAGGGCATATCTCCAACAGTCTCCCACTTGCACTAGAGTCATCTAATCTAGATTACATGGTAATATACCGAACACCCATGGCAGTTTGGTGTTGGTCATGTTTTGCCCTCGGGAGAGGTTTAGTCAACGGATCCGCCACATTCAGATCTGTGTGTACTTTGCAAATCTTTATATCCCCATCCTGAATATGTTCTCGAATAGCGTGAAAACGTAGCTTGATATGCTTCAGCTTCTTGTGTGACCTTGGTTCTTGCGCATTGGCTATGGCTCCCATGTTATCACAGTAGATAGACATTGGGTCCAGCGCACTAGGAACCACACCCAGCTCTGTAATGAACTCTTTCATCCATATCGCTTCTTGTGAAGCCTCCGAAGCAGCCATGTATTTCGATTCAGTTGAAGATCTCGCCACAACGCTTTGCTTTGCACTCCTCCAGCTAACTGCTGCACCATTCAAAATAAATACGTATCCAGATTGTGATTTAGAATCATCCGGATCGGTGTTCCAACTAGCATCGGTGTAACCATTAACAACGAGCTGTTCATCACCTCCATAAGAAAGAACCATATCCTTAGTTCTTCTCAAGTACTTAAGGATGTTTTTGACCGCTGCCCAATGATCCACTCCTGGATCACTTTGATATCTGCTAGTTAAACTAACAGCATATGCAATGTCGGGTCTAGTACATAGCATGGCATACATTAGAGATCCTATGGCTGAGGCATAGGGAGTCTTACTCATCCTTTGTCTATCTTCTGCCGATGTCGGACTTTGAGTTTTACTCAAGGTCGTATTGGGCAACATGGGTAAGAACCCTTTCTTGCTTTCTTCCATTCCAAACCTCTTTAGAACTTTGTCCAAATATGTACTCTGTGACAATGATATTTGGCGTTTCGATCTATCTCTATAAATCTTTATGCCTAATATGTAAGCTGCTTCGCCAAGATCCTTCATTGAAAAACTATTATTCAAATATTCTTTGACACTACTAAGAAGGTCTACATCATTCCCAATCAACAATATGTCATCCACATATAGTATTAAGAATGCTACAGAGCTCCCACTCACTTTCTTGTAAATACAAGCTTCTCCATAAGTTTGTATAAAACCAAAACTTTTGATTACCTTATCAAAACGTTGATTCCAACTTCGGGATGCTTGCTTCAATCCATAGATGGACCGTTGAAGTTTGCATACCTTGTTAGCATCTTTAGGATCGACAAAACCTTTGGGTTGCATCATATACAACTCTTCATCAATATCTCCATTGAGGAATGCTGTTTTGACATCCATCTGCCATATCTCATAATCATAATATGCAGCGATAGCTAACATAATCCTCACAGATTTTAGCTTCGCTACTGGTGAGAAAGTCTCATCGTAGTCAACTCCTTGAATTTGTCGAAACCCTTTTGCGACAAGTCGAGCTTTATAGACAGTAACATTACCATCAGCATCTGTTTTCTTCTTGAAAATCCATTTGTTCTCGACAGCCTTTCGGCCATCCGGTAAGTCCACCAAAGTCCATACTTGGTTTTCGTACATGGATCCAATCTCGGATTTCATGGCTTCTTGCCATTTATTGGAATATGGGCTCATCATCGCTTCCTCATATGTCTCGGGGTCATTGGTGTTGTCCACCAACATGACACTCATAACGGGATCATACCAATCTGGAGTGGTACGAGTTCTCGTTGACCTCCGAGGCTCTGTAGCAACTTCAACCGAAGTTTCATGATCACCATCATTAGCTCCCTCTCTAATTGGTGCAGGCACCACAGGAACTTCTTCCGGTGCTGCGCTACTCGCAATTTCGAGAGAAGGTTCGACAACCTCGTCAAGTTCTACTTTCCTTCCAGTCACTTCTTTCGAGAGAAATTCCTTCTCTAGAAAGGATCCATTCTTGGCAACGAAGATTTTGCCTTCGGATCTATGATAGAAGGTATACCCAATAGTTTCCTTCGGGTATCCTATGAAGACGCATTTTTCCGCTTTGGGTTCAAGCTTGTCCGGCTGTAACTTCTTTACATAGGCTTCGCATCCCCAAACTTTAAGGAACGACAATTTAGGTTTCTTCCCAAACCATAATTCATACGGTGTCGTTTCAACGGATTTAGATGGTGCCCTATTTAAAGTGAATGCGGCTGTTTCTAATGCATAACCCCAAAATGATAGCGGTAAATCTGTAAGTGACATCATAGAACGAACCATATCTAAGAGAGTTCGACGTTCGGACACACCATTACGCTGTGGTGTTCCCGGCGGTGTCAATTGTGAAAGTATTCCGCACTTCTTTAAATGCTCGCCAAACTCGTAACTTAGATATTCACCTCCACGATCAGAACGTAGAAACTTAATCTTCTTGTTACGTTGATTCTCTACCTCACTTTGAAACTCCCTAAACTTCTCGAAAGTTTCGGACTTATGTTTCATGAAATAGATATACCCATATCTACTCAAATCATCCGTGAAAGTAAGAACATAACGATAACCACCGCGCGATTCTACACTCATTGGACCACACACATCGGTATGTATAATTTCCAATAAGTCCGTAGCTCGCTCCATCATACCAGAAAATGGAGTCTTAGTCATTTTTCCCATCAGACATGCTTCGCATCTATCAAGTGATTCAAAATCAAGTGATTCAAGAAGTCCATCGGAATGGAGTTTCTTCATACGCTTCACTCCAATGTGACCAAGACGACAGTGCCACATATAGGTCGAATTATCGCTTGATTTCAAACGTTTAGCCTCAATATTGTTGATATGTGTATTTCCACTATCGAGATTCAATAAGAATAGACCATCTATCAAAGGTGCATGTGCATAAAACATATTACTCATATAAATCGAACAACCATTATTCTCTGACTTAAACAAGTAACCGTCTCGCAATAAACAAGATCCTGATATAATGTTCATGCTCAACGCAGGCACTAAATAACAATTATTTAAGTATAAAACTAATCCCGATGGTAGATGAAGAGGTAGCGTGCCGACCGCGATCACATTAACCTTTGATCCGTTTCCCACGCGCATCGTCACCTCATTCTTCGCTAGCTTCCGTTTATTCTGCAGCACCTGTTTCGAGTTAAAAATATGAGCAACCGAACCAGTATCAAATACCCAGGCACTACTACGAATACTAGTGAGATACACATCAATAACATGTATATCAGATATACCTTTCTTCTTGATGTTGCCGTTCTTCAAATCCGCCAAGTACTTTGGGCAATTCCGCTTCCAGTGACCTTCTCCCTTGCAGTAAAAGCACTCAGTATCAGGCTTAGGTCCAGCCTTGGTCTTCTTCGCCGGTGTGGTAACTTTCTTACCACCCTTCTTGAAGTGTCCCTTTTGCTTAGACTTGCCTTTCTTGAATTTGGTGGTCTTATTGACCAACAACACTTGGTGCTCTTTCTTGATCTCCACTTCTGCAGATTTCAACATGGCAAAGAGTTCTGGCAACGTCTTGTTCATGTTCTGCATGTTGTAGTTCATCACAAAGTTCTTGTAACTTGGTGGTAGTGATTGGAGGACACGGTAAATCCCCAAAGCATTAGGAATCACAATACCCAAGCTTTGAAGTTTGTTTGCGTGCCCAGACATCTTAAGCACATGCTCACTGACGGAGCTGCCCTCTTCCATCTTGCAGTTAAAGAACTTTTCAGAAGCTTCATAACTTTCAATTGCCGCATGAGTCTCAAAAATCAATTTGAGATCCTCGACAATATCATATGGGTCTGAATCCTCAAACCTTTTCTGAAGCTCCGATTCCAAACCATACAAGATAGCACACTGAACTATGGAGTACTGATTCTTTCGAGCGAGGTAAACATTCTTTACTTCATCGGGAGCATCATCTGCAGGTGGGTCACCCAGCGGTGCATCCAGCACATAGGTCAAATTACCAGCTGTGAGGACAATCCTCAAATTGCGGAACCAATCCGCGAAGTTGCTTCCATTGTTTTTCAACTTTTCTTTCTCTAGGAACGCATTAAAATTGATGGTAGGGGCTGCCATTGATCTACAACATATTTGCAATAGTTTAGACTAAGTTTATGACAAATTGAGTTCAAATTAATAAAGAAATTAAACTAGGTGAACTCCCACTCAAAACAATATCCCTCACATTGTTTTAGTGATCACACGAACCAAATCCACTATATCAACACCGATCATCACGAGAGTTGATATAGTTTAAATGGCGAACAATCGTCATGTTCATCATATCTACTATATGATTCATGCTTTACCTTTCGGTGATCCGTGTTCCTGAGACCATGTCTGTACATGCTAGGCTCGTCAAGATCAAACCTTAGCTACCGCATAAGCAAATCTGGCTTGCTTACGTTGTATACACTTGCGGAATCTAACACACCCGATCATCACGTGGTGCTTCGAAACAACAAGCATTAGCAACGGTGCATACTAAGGGTGAACACTTTCGAACTTGAAATTCATGTGCATGAGGGATCATCTTATAATGCTACCGTCGTCTACTAAGCAATACAAGATGCATAAAGGATTAACATCACATGCAATTCATAATATGTGATATGATATGGCCTTTCTTCTTTGTGCTTCTGATCTCCATCTTCAAGCACGAACATGATCTCCATCATCATCGGCATTGCATCAAGGTCAATGACGCTCCTCCATGGTTGTCGTCCACCAGCTTCAACTATTACAACTACTTTGAATAGACACGCGGGTCTTAACATAAATTAAAGACAACCATATGGCTCCTGCCGGTTGCCAACTTACAATAAGGAACATTGCATACATCAAATATAATCACAATCATGGCCATATCACATCACTGCACACCCCTGCAAAACAAAGTTAGACGCCTCTACTTTCTTTGCATATTTTACGTGGTTTGGGGCTTTCAATAAGTGTCGTTCTAACTTACGAACAAGAACCACAACATTGATACTATCATTGTTGATCACCCGTTGTAAATTGGATCTTAACTATGCTAGGAGAAACAGGCACCCGCAAAGCCACTTATGCAATACAAGTTGCATGTCAAGCGTGGAGAAAGTCTCATGAACGATGTCATGTAAGGTTAGTCCGGGCCGCTTCATCCCAACATACCGCAAGATGCAAAGTACACAAGAAGCAATCGACAATAAAAGCATCAACGCCCACAATGACCATTGTGTTCTACTCGTGCAACAGATCTACATATAGACACGGCTCTGATACCACTGTAGGGGTTCGTAGCATGGAAAACAAAATTTTTCTATCGCATACAAACAAACAAGCCAAGATCTATCTACTAGATTGTAGCAATGAGTCGATGGAATAACTTACCCTCGAAGATTCCAAAGCGTTTAACGAGAGCGGATTCTCGTGGGTGATGTAGTCGTACTCTTCCCGATCTCAAGATCGCGTAGACGATCCTTCCGGCGCTGCGTTCCGGCAGCGCTCCCGCAGTCCGTCACACGTTCGGTACTCGACGAAGACCTTCCTCTCCCTTGTTCCAGCAGGCAGCGGAGGTTGTAGCACTCTCCTCGTGATTCCGGCAGCACAACGGCGTAGTACCGGAAGTAGAGGGGAGATCCCGCAGGGCTTCGCCTTAAGCCGGAGCGAGTATGGTGGATTATGAGAGAGGGCTATTAGTGGTCTAGGGTTTAGACACACCAATTAGAAGGCTCTAAACCGCAGGCTAAAGCAATTAGAAGCTCTAAACCAAACGGCTCTAAACCTGAGATTAGAGGTGGAAACTTGTGTGTCTAGAGGAGGGAGCCCTGCCCCTCCTTTTATAGGTGGGGAGGCGCGGCTAGGGGAGGGGAGTCCCTCCCCAAGTCGGCCTTGGGTGGCGCGCCGGCTTGGGGAGGAGACTCCTCCCTCAAGTCGGTTCCCAACTCCTCTTGCTTGTTTCCCACAGTTTCTTGTTTTGGCCGTTTGACTTTCAAACTGGACATTTGACTTTTCTGTTTTAGGATTCAATTTAATCCTTTATTTGGGACAGCAAGAACACTTAGTACATGATGCAATCATTCCAATATGTAATGACACATTCATGTACCCCTCCCCCCCCCCCCCGGAGTGCCGGACAATCCGGAACCTTCTAGAACATTCCCGATGAAAACACCGGAATCATTCCCGAACTCCGAAACGGGACTTTCCTTATATGAATCTTATTCTCCGGACCATTCCGGATCACCTCGTGATATCCCAGATCCCATCCGAGACTCCGAACAACATTCGGTCTCTTTCTCATAATACCATAACTACTCAAAACGACGTCGAATCCTTAAGTGTGTCTCCCTACGGTTCGTGAATTATGCGGACATGATCGAGACACTTCTCCAAACAATAACCAATAGAGGAATCTGGAAATTCATATGGCTCCCACATATTTCTACGATTACTTTGCGATCGAATGAACCACTTACATACGATACCAATTTCCCTTTGTCTCACGATATGTTACTTATCCGAGGTTATGATCGTCGGTATCTCTGCATACCTAGTTCAACCTCGTTACTGATAAGTACTCTTTTCTCGTTCCCGTGATATGTGATCCCTTGTGAGCCAGTCACATGCTTGCAAGCTAATTGGATGACATTTCACCGAGAGGGCCCAGAGAATATCTATCCGTCATATGGATGGACAAATCCCACTCTTGATCCATGTGTCTCAACCAATACTTTCCGAACACTCAATGCCATCTTTATAGCCACCCAGTTACGGTGTGGTGTTTGATGTCATCAAAGCATCCATCCGGTAAAGGTGATATGCATGATCTCATGGTCGAAGGAATTAGGTTACTATGTATCAGAAAGCATATAGCAATTGAATTATTGAAATGACTTGATCTTTATGCTACGCTTATCTATAGGAGTATGTCCACCATATCATTCTCCTAACGATATGATCTTGTTGTTGATAACATCTCAATGTTCATGATAGGGAAACCACAATCATTTATCAACCAACAAGCTAGTGAAGTATAGAGGCTATACTAGGGACTTCAAATTAAGTTTACAAATCACACAAGTATCAATGTTTCCCTGTTAATACTATTATAGCATAAATGTAAACATTTATCATAAACACAAAGATATAATAATAACTACATTTATTATTGCCTCTAGGGCATATCTCCAACAGATCATCGCCTTCGTCATCACCAATGCATCTCCATCAACCACCGATGTTTCCCTCATCCATGTGTGAGTAATCCCCCGTTGTAGGCTTAGGGATGGTAGGAATTGGATGAGTTCTATCATGTAATCGAATATGATTGTTAGGACATAGTGCCTAGTATCTCTTGTGCTATTTGACTTTGTTGCAACTTGTTATGCTTAATGCTTTTCACTAGGGCCCGAGTGCCATGATCTCAGATCTGAACTTATTATTGAATCATTATGATAGTATTGTTTATGATCTTATCTGCAAGTTGTGTACACATATCATTGTCCGGATCCAAAGGCCCCAAAGTGACAATAATTGGGACAACCAGAGGGGATGGATGTGGTGTGAGGATCACATGTGTTCACAGAGTGTTAATGCTTTGCTCCGGTGCTCTATTAAAAGGAGCACCTTAATTGCCAGTAGTTCCCTAGAGGCCCCGCTGCCATGGGCTGGCTGGACAGAAGATGTTGTGCAAGTTCTCATTGCGAGCATGTATGACTATATATGGAGCACATGCCTAGGATTGTTTAGTACTTGGATGCTTGTTATTATTTATCTGCAATGCCCTAGATCTTGAAGTTACATGTTTAGACTTGTCCATGCAACGCCCATCCATCCATCTCTATGCCTACCGCACTTGAATCGTACGGTTACCATTACTATTACTATTGATACCGTTCACTGTTGCTATTAATGCTGATGTTGCTTTGTTGTTACTACTACCAAACTGTTGCTACTGATAAAATTCTGTGAGCAAGAACTATTTACAGGTGCAGCTGAATTGACAACTCAGTTGTTAAGGCTTGCAAGTATTCTTTGTCTCCCCTTGTGTCGAATCAATAAATTGGGTAATACTACCCGCAAAGACTGTTGCGATCCCCTACACTTGTGGGTCATCAAGACTATTTTCTGGCGCCGTTGCCGGGTAGCATAGCTTTATTTGTAAGTTCACTTGGATCTATTATTGTTTAGTGCTACTCCTTTCATCATGGATGAGAGTTGTGATGGAAAGTTCCCTATTTTACCATCCACTACAAGAAGAGGTACTGTCCTAAACACCTCTGCTGCTCTCGATTCACCGTCTGTTATAAGTAAGCTTGTCACACCACCACCACATGCTCATGCTACACACACTGCTACTACTGCTGAATCTGAAACTGCTTTTGATACTCATGATGTTACTTATACTGTGCTTGCTGCGAGTGGTTCATTAGGTCCTTTTCTAGATGCTACTATGGCTAGTCTAGGAAATACCGAAACTCCTAGTGAAGACACTGTTACACCTGTTAGCTCACCTGCTAGTGAGAGTTATGATATTAATGATGGTTACATTGAGCTCACTAATGATTTTGTTGAAGAGTGCCTAAACACACATGGTACTAGTGCTATTAAGAGTCTCCTTGCTAGACGTATTATTATGCCTAAGATGTCCTTTGATCCTAAGTTTGCTACTTCTTCCATAGACATTAAAGATAAAGATTATGATTTCTCTCTTGATTTGTCTTATTTAGATATTGTTGAGAAAGAACCTTTCCGTGGGACTGAAAATGAGAGTGTTGTGGCTCATATGAATGAGCTTTCTACTATGAGTGCTTTATTCTCTAATGATTTTAAGATGCGAAAGTACTTTGTTGTTAATATCTTCCCTTTTTCACTAAAAGGAGAAGCTGGGGCTTGGTTAAATAGATTACCTGCTAGTTCCATTGATAACCCTGATTGTTTGATTGCTTATTTCTTCCAGAAATATTTTCCTCCCAGTGCTAGACATGCTACTTTGTAGAGAATTTTTGATTTTAAATAGGGAGAAGAAGAGAAATTGCCTGAGTCATGGACAAGGTTTTGTGCCTTGATTCATGCATATCCTGGATGTCCATTTCCTAAGAATGAGTTGCTTGATATTTATTATAATGGACTAATTGATGATTCTAGGACCTACCTAGATAGCTTTGTTGATTGTGTTTTCAGGAAAAGAACTCCTACGGATGTTGAAGAATTAATGGCTAAGATAAGCAAGAATTATGATGATTGGACTTCAACTGAGCTGAATACACCTGAGCCTATTACTCCTGAACCAGATGTTCCTGAACCAATTCCAACACCAACACCAAAGAAGAGATGAATTATTGCATTAAATGATGAAGTGATGAAGGAAGCTAAGAAGTGTCTAAAGGAGAAAGGTATTAGAGCTGAAGATGTGAAGAATCTACCTCCTATAGAAGAATTATGTAAGCCAATTCCCCACTTATCTACTATTGAGGTACACTCTCTCCAACACTTTGATGAAGGTGATATTCCCTATAGTAAGCCTCCTGATCAATGCTTAGAGGAACTTGACATTTTTATTGTTAAACAAGGTAATTTTAATAAACAAGTTCAGAATCATTTATTGGAAAACTCTAGAGCTATCAATGAGTTTAAAAATATTGTGGAAAGAACTTCTAATGATATTAAAATGCTTTGTAAACACTTTCAAATGGTTCAAACCCAACTTGATCAACTTGATAAGGTACAAAAGGATATGCTAGTTAATGCCTCAGGAGATAAACATGCTTATGGAATTAAAACTAGGAGTGGTATAACTACTCAAGATCCTTTATATCCTGAAGGACACCCTAAAAGAATAGAATAGGATTCCCAACAAGTATATGATAGTGGTAGTCCTCGTAAGAGGGAGAAAAAGAAACATAAGATTGTTGAGAAACCACTTGAACCTGCTGTAGATCCTAATAGTATATCTGTCTCTGATGCTGAAACTGAGAGTAGTAATGATAAGAATGATGCTCCTGATAATGAGGAAGTTGAGGAAGAACCTGAGAAACACACTAAAAACACTAGGTACACTAAGGAAGATTTTATTGCTAATAAACATGGTAAAGATAGAGAACCTTGGGTACAAAAACCTATGCCTTTTCCAGGTAAGAAACACAAGTCAAAGGAGGAAGAACACTACAACAAGTTTTGTGAGTGGATGAAACCTTTATTTTTGCAAATTCCTTTGACTGATGCTATTAAGTTGCCTCCTTATTCAAAGTATATGAAGGATCTTGTCTATAATAAAAGGAAGATTCCTAATGAGGAGATTTCTACTTTGCTTGATAATTACTCCTTCAATGGTAAGGTTCCAAAGAAACTTGGTGATCCAGGTACCAACTATTCCTTGCTCTATTAAGAATAATTATGTTAGAACTGCTTTATGTGATCTGGGAGCTGGAGTTAGTGTTATGCCTTTTTCTCTCTATAAGAGACTCCAGCTAGAAAAGTTGATACCAACTGATATGTCTTTGCAAATGGATGATAAGTCAACTACTGTTCTTGTTGGTATATGTGAGGATGTTCCTGTTCAAGTAGCTCATAATTGCATGGTCCTAATTTATTTTGGTGTGCTTGAAATGCCTGAAGATGATAATATGCCTTATTCTTGGGAGACCTTTTCTTAATACTACATGTGCTGTCATCAATTGTAATCAAGGAAAAGTAACATTCAACATTAATGACAAAGATCACACTGTCTATTTCCCCAAGAAGGTTGCCAAAAGCTATTGCCTAAACTCTATTGAAAATATTGAGAGCATCAAGGTTGGAGAAATTTATTGTCCCATTCCACAAGAAAATTTTGAAACTATTATGATTGGGACCATTGCTATCAAGCTTGAGGTACCATAATCACTTGGTGGAATACAAAGTTTTGCTTCATTTAAGATTGTTTTGGTAACAAGACTTGATCAACCTTGTTAACAAAAGGATTTTAATGAACAAAATAATATTTTCACTATGGTTATTCTTTCTTTCTTTTACTTTTCTCCTTCCTAGTCTTTGCTTTAGTTTTAGTTTTGCTAGTTGTTTGCTTGTTTGAGTTTCTTAGAGCTCTTGTAGTTTGGCTTTTGGTTTGCTTTTGCTTCTTCTAAAAAAAACTGTTTCTGTGAGAAAATCAATTTTCATACCCTGAAAATTGGCCAAAAATAAAGTTTTCCGAAGAATCCCAGAAAATTCAAAATAATTTTTTCCTCGAAAAAAGGGGCAGAGAGGTACCTGAGATGACCCAGGGGGCCACCCCAAGGCCCCACACCCTAGGTAGGCGCGGCCTACCAGGAGGTGGCGCCTGGGGGAGGTATGGCCCACCTGGGCCCCTCCAGGCTGCCTCCTCAAGGACATCTTCTTTCTCTCTCCCGAAAAACACCGGAAAACTTTCTCAAGCTCGAGTTCTTGATATTCTTCCTCGCGATTTTCGATCTCCTTGTTCAGCCCATCTCAAGTGCTGATTTTTGGAGGGATTGCTCCTTGGTATGTGCCTCCTCCACTTGTCCACTTAGATTTGTGATTGGGAGATTGTATCTTGAGTATTTTTCTGCTATAGGTGACAGGTTTTTTGATCTTTCATGCTTGTTCTATGCTTAGAAACTTTATTTTGATGCATGTGTAGTCCTCTAGCAAGTTCCCATAGTGGTTGCTCATCATTTATCAACTTAGAAATCACTTGGTTTGATGGTTGTCTAAAAATTTCAGCAAGGAAGATGAGTGCTTATCCACTGAACCAATATGACTTGATGGTGCATGAGCCAATTAAGGTTCATTGTGAGGAGGCAGTTTTTCCCTCCATATATCTATGCCATGAATTTATGAGAGCTGCGGGGATCCTCCAAGATTTCCAAACTATGGTTACAAATGTAGGGTTGGAACACTTTGTTGAAGGTGAAACATTCCAATATGTTAAGCTAACCATGCTTTTGTGCAGGACTTCCGATTCACTTGGTCCACTTCCCATGGTCCATTACAAAATATATAATATATCTGTTGACCTGCCTTTTGCTGATTTCTGTGCAGCAATTAGAGTACCTCTGTGGGGATCTTGCGAGAAGATCAAGGAAAGGCCCAAGTCACTTATTGATTTGTATACTGAGATTTGCCAGGGTTTCGACTTCTCAAAGGAAAATGGTCAAATTCAGAACATTCAGCTCCCAGCTATTAGATACTTTGCCTATTTCATTACCAAGTGTGTTCTTGCTAGAAAGATTGCTAGAAAGTTGTCTTCTTTTTATCTAGATTTTATTGCAGCTGCTCTGAATAGGAATAGATCTTATAGCTTGGGTGCTCTAATAGCTCACCGTCTCACCACTAACCGTGAGAAGGGTGGAATTTTTGGAGGTCTCATTGCCTCTAGGTTACTAGCTTTCCATGGTTTAGAGCCTCACCATTCAGATTATCGGTTCCCCATAGAGAGGTTTGATCTTGACTCCATGGTTCAGCATAATTTTGTTTCTTTAGGGGCTATTGTGAGAAGTTTACCATATGAATTATCTTTTGCCTAGCAAGGACGGAGAAAGGGTAGGACTGAGAAAATAGTTTATTTGCCTACACCCGTTTGTTTAATTTTGATAACAGGCAAGGATGGTCGCTTACGGAGGAGGAGGTTGACACATATGTGGGGGAACTCTCCCAGCAAGAAGAGAATGTTGAAGAGGATGCCGAAGATAATTCGGTTCAGCCCTCCAACATGGGAGAGTCTTCATACCAGCAGCCCTCATTTGATTGGGGCACGTCTTCTTCTTCATACCAACAGAACAAAAAATATTTTTGTTGTTTCTCTTGGTTTGTTTCTTTGCTTTGGTTTGCCTTAAAAGAAAAAATCCAAAAATATTTTGCTTTGTTTGTTTCTTTTGCTTTGCTTTGTTTGCTTCTTGTTTGGTTTGTTTTTCTTTGCTTGCTTGTTTCAAAAAAATTGAAAACACCAAAAATATTTGTTCTTCTTCTTTGGTTTTGTGAGTTCTTTACAGGGTTCAGCCATTCTTAATGGATTATGGTTTCATGTTATTATTCAAGTCACACAAGTGAAGGGCAATAATGAAGATTAAGATAACTCGAGGAGTGGTAAGAGGCTGGTAACAAACTCTATTTGTTTCATTTTTGTACATATACTCATCATTGTGAGCATGCTTATCCTGTTTATGTAAGGTGTATGTCATTATGGATGCTTAGTAGTTCTTGCTTGTCTATGATTAGCTCCAGCTTGCTAATAGTTTGTAGCATGTCATATGAATGTTTGCTTCCATTGTTTTATTCATACTTTGGTATGATATTGTGGTATCCTCCTCTGACTATTCATATGAATCGACTTGGCACATGCTCACGCATGCATATGACTAATCAATAGTCAGTAAGCCTTGATGATTTATTTTACCTTAGAGTTCTTGTATCACTTTCATGCCATAATTAGTCTTGTTTTGTTGCAAGCATGATTATGACAGCTATTTCTCTCTCGTTTGTCGCCCCCTCTGTATTGCTAGCCTTCACTTGCACTGAGTATGTGCTCTACCTGTGCTTCCAACTACCCAAAACCAATATTGCCAGTTGTGTCCACTATACCTACCTATTAGCATCATTTGCTATTTCAATGCATATTCTCTATGTCGTGCTTTCTTCCAAAATAAAATGTTTGTCTGTGTTGAGAAAGTTAGTTAGTAAAGCTCTCACGAACTTGATGGCACACTTTATTATATGCACTTAATAATCCTGAACCATTGTGACTAGTCCATGAAAGTTATATGCTTACAAATCATATGTTGGGAGTCAGCAGAACTGTAATGTCACGGGGAACGCTTTCAACACCTTTTAAATATATTTATATCTAGTTGATACTTTGCTCTTTTGTTTGCAGATGTCAACGATGAGAAATGATAGGGGTACTTGTGAGTCCATGGAGTTTGTATTCTGTGTTAGAGAAACGCCTGAGCCTTTAGCCTAAGCCATGCCTAATCATGGTGGAAACTTGCTGCATCACCATAGTGAGTCATCTATGAAGCATCCTCAACAAAAAACTATGCATATAGTAAATAAAAAGATTGCTAAGATGCTCATTGTCTACTTGCCTTGTCATTTTGGTTATGGGAAAGCTCCTGTACCATATGCAAGGGGTACCCCATTGGCGGTTCTCAATGATATGCAAATACTTACAATGACAAGAACTTGCCTGGACCCAAAGTTGAGTAGTATGCGGAGTGGACCTCGCACTCAAGGGACTTGGGATTTCCAGTCTATAGTCTATCAAGCATATGATTCAGAGTGGACCTCACTTTCACCTTAACCACATAAAGATGCTTATGATAGGGGCAATGAGAGCTCAAAGCTAATGAGTACCTTCCTTTAAGCATTTAGAAGCCTTTCAAACCTTTCAAAATCGTTTTCACAACCTTGTTGAGTCACCACTTATTCTATGAGCACCTTCTTGAGAGCATAGTTGTCACTCTTATGTTTGTCTCAAAACTTGGTTAATTATGTCATGACTTTGATGCTTGTATCTCTGATATCTTTATCTTTAGTCTTCATGTGAACTTCAGAGGTGCCTTAGCATTTATATTGTGCTCTTCAAACAAAGGCAAGCGAGATACCACTCTATCATACCTTATTATGAGCATTGCAATGTTGCTTATGTTTATGTTTCATGCTACTTATTATTTTTGAGTTGGTTTCTCTTCATAGCTTGCAATGAATATTGAGTAGACTTAGTTGCATGCTCTTTATTATGAATTGTCTAAACATCTACTCTTGTGCTGAGAATATTTACATCATATGAAGCAATGTGTTCATGAAAGTTCTTTTATCGCACTCAGTTTTCAACTGAATTGCTTGAGGACAAGCAATACGCTAAGCTTGGGGGGAGTTGATACGTCCAAAACGTATCTACTTTCTCGAACACTTTGCTATTGTTTATCCTCTAAACTTGTGTCATTTGGATGCAACTAACACGGACTGACGCTGTTTTCAGCAGAATTACTTTGGTGTCTTGTTTTTGTGCAGAAAATGAACTATCAGGAAAAATCCCGAAAAAACGCCAAAAATAATATTTCACCAGAAGATCCACGAAGCCAGAAGGAGAGACGGAGAGGGGGCCTGGGGGGCCCAGACCCACCCTAGGCGCGATCCCAACACTGGTCATGCCTGGTGGGGGTGAGGCCACCCCAGGCAGCTCCTCGGCCTCCCTCTGCGCCTATAAGTTGTCCTTCGACCTAAAAACTGAGGGGGGTTTGATAGTTTTTCAGAAAGAGTTCCGCTCCACCGCCGCCACCAGAAACCAAGATTTGGATCCAGAAACTCCGTTCTGGCATCCTGCCGGGACGGGGAATTTGGAGAGGATCATCGCCATCGTCATCACCAACGCATCTCCATCAACCACCGATGTTTCTCTCATCCATGAGTGAGTAATCCCCCGCTATAGGCTTGGGGATGGTAGGGATTGGATGAGTTCTATCATGTAATGGAATATGATTGTTAGGGCATAGTTCCTAGTATCTCTTGTGCTATTTGACTTTGTTGCAACTTGTTATGCTTAATGCTTGTCACTAGGGCCCGAGTGCCATGATCTTAGATCTGAACTTATTATTGAATCATTATGATCATATTGTTTATGATATTATCTGCAAGTTGTGTACACATATCATTATCCGGATCCAAAGGCCCCAAAGTGACAATAATTGGGACAACCGGAGGGGATGGTTGTGGTGTGAGGATCACATGTGTTCACGGAGTGTTAATGCTTGCTCTGGTGCTCTATTAAAAGGAGCACCTTAATTGCCAGTAGTTCCCTAGAGGCCCCGCTGCCACGGGCTGGCTGGACAAAAGATGTTGTGCAAGTTCTCATTGCGAGCACGTATGACTATATATGGAGCACATGCCTAGGATTGTTTAGTACTTGGATGCTTGTTATTATTTATCTGCAATGCCCTAGATCTTGAAGTTACATGTTTAGACTTGTCCACGCAACGCCCATCCATCCATCCCTATGTCTACCGCACTCGAATCCTACTGTTACCGTTACTATTACTATTGCCACTGTTCACTGTTGCTGTTACTGCTGATGTTGCTTTGCTGTTACTACTACCAAACTGTTGCTATTGATAAACTTCTGTGAGCAAGAAATATTTCCAAGTGCAGCTGAATTGACAACTCAGTTGTTAAGGCTTGCAAGTATTCTTTGGCTCCCCTTATGTCGAATCAATAAATTGGGTAATACTACCCGCGAAGACTGTTGCGATCCCCTACACTTGTGGGTCATCAGTAGGGGCCGCCATGATCTACAACATATTTACAAAAGTTTAGACTAAGTTTATGACAAATTGAGTTCAAATTTAATTCTTAAATTAACTAGGTGAAATCTCACTCAAAAACAATATCCTTCACATTGTTTAGTGATCACATGAACCAAATCCACTACACCAAGTCCGATCATCACGAGAGATGATGTAGTTTCAAAGGCGAACAATCGACATGTTCATCATATCATCTATATGACCCATGCTTTACCTTTCGGTATTCTGTGTCCCGAGACCATGTTGTTACATGCTAGGCTCGTCAAGGTTAACCTTAGTATCCGCATGCGCAAATCTGGTTTGCTCCTGTTGTATGCACACATAGAATTTATCACACTTGATAATCACGTGGTGCTTCGAAACGACGAGTCTTAGCAACAATGCCTACTAAGGACGAACACTTTATTACTTGATATTTTAGTGAGAGGGATCATCTTATAATGCTACCGTCGCAATAAGCAATACAAGATGCATAAAAGGATTAACATCACATGCAATTCATAATATGTGATATGATATGGCCCTTTCTTCTTGTGCCTTAGATCTCCATCTTCAAGCACGAACATGATCTCCATCATCATCGGCGTGGCGTCAAGGTCAATGGCGCCGCTTCTTGGTTGTCCTCCATCAACATTAACTATTACAACTACTTGATGCAAATTTAAAAACGAAATTAAAGACAACCATAAGGCTCCTGCCGGTTGCCAACTTAAAATAAGGATCATTGCATACATCACATATAATCACAATCATGGCCATATCACATCACAATACAAGCCCTGCAAAAACAAGTTAGACGACTCTAATTTTCTTTGCATGTTTTACGTGGCTAGGGATTTTGCAAAAGAATCATGCTAACTTACAAACATGAACCACAATGTCGATACTAGTATTGTCAAGTGCCCATTGTAAATTAAATATTCACTATGTTGGGAGAGACAGACACCCGCAAAGCCACTTGTGCAATGCAAGTTGCACGTCGAGCATGGAGCAAGTCACATGAACGATGTCTGATATCCCACAAGTATAGGGGATCATGTGTAGCCTTTTCGATAAGTAAGAGTGTCGAACCCAACGAGGAGCTAAAGGTAGGATAAATGTTCTCTCAAGTTCTATCAACCACTGTTACAAATCTGCACACACTATACATTTGTATTATCTAGGAAATAAAACTAGAGCAACAATACGAGTACTAGAGAAAGCTTTGCAAGATAATAAATAACAAGAAAGTAAAGCTAGTTGCTGCAGCAATAAAATACACTAAACTAACAAAACCAAGAGTGTGGAATAGTGGTGGTAATTGTGGTGGCTTTGTCCAAGTTTAATTGGCGAATAAATTGGGTTCATTGTCTTCGATGCAGTTTTCTTTGTGGGAGAGGCTAAATATACATGCGCTTCACTACTTGGAATTACATGTACTATATGATTGGATTTTTAGCAAACATCTGTAACTATGAACAATGCATTAAGGTTTCCCCAACCATAGCCTTAAGTTAATGGTCCTCTTACTCCCATATGCAATGTTCCAGTTCACGTCCTTAGGTTTCTGTCACTCCGACAGAACTTCCCCTTCCTCTTACATATACTACAAACCCTATGATGTTTAATCCATACACGCACAAATATAATGGACACCAAAGGACTGTACCATATCAACATACAACTCTAATGAACCAAAGACGTTCAACCATTCAATCTAAGAACAAAGAAACTACACAAACATGACATAGATCATAGGATTAAAACTAATAGCATAAAACACCATGCTTACATAGGACGGTACAGAGGTGTGTGGGAGGATGAACCACTGCATACTAGGAGGATTAGGTGATGGAGATGGCGGTGAAGATGGTGAAGAGGGAGGCGGCGGCGGCGGCGATGGTGCGGGGGACTCCTTCCCGTCGCCGATATCGTGGGGGAGCACCGCTCCTTACCCCCTTCCTTCATGGATTCTTGGGGCAAAAACATGGCTTTGGTGGCTGCAAATTTGTGGCATCCCGCAAAACCACTACTAGAAAATCGCGTTGAATTTGTGCATTGCATCGTCATCATCATGTGTTGTTTGTCTAAAACTATTTTTCGCAAAGCCCGTTTTGTTTTCTAAAACGCCCCATCTGTTATTCAAAACCAAAACCGGGTCTCCAAAATATTTTGTTTGTCTGCTATCGGTTTGCAAACGGTGCATTTAAAGTAAATAAAAGATTATATTATTTTAGTAGGGCAGTCGAACGGGCCGAATGACCCGAACGACCACCCCAGAAAATACAAATGGCCCACCCTTTAATTCCTAAAACTACCCAACCTATTCTACCCAGCCCCTCTCCACATCACCCCACCCAATCCCCACCTGACACCTCACCCTATCCCCTTCCCCAACCAACCAGAAGCTGCCACCTACCCCATTCCCTCTCTCCACCTAGGCTAAACCCACCCACACGACGCACTCACGCACTCACACAGCACACACGCACCGTCCGGTCCCGCGCCCTGGACCCCACACCTGCTGGCCCCCCCACCACCGCTCCCTCCCCCGTCCTCCTGGCGCCCCACACACCTTCCCCCTTCCCTGCCCTCTGCGCCCGCGCGCTGGCGAGCCGCGTCAGCTCGCCGCGGCCCTCCACCTGCTCCGGCCGCGCCGTTCCGGGCCTCCCCTCCGTCCTCGTCGTCCCGCGCTCGCCCGCCCCTCCGGCTCCACCCGAGCCCGCCCCTCGCCGGCCCTCCTCCCTCTCCTCTCCGGCGCCGCCCGCCGCGCGCCGCCGCTCTCTCATCACCGCTCGTTCCTTCCCCAGGCACCACCGCCGCCGCCTTCTCCCACCCTCGTCGCGCCACCGTCCGGCCGCCCCCTCCCTCCAACCTCCGCTCCCCGGCGCGCACCTGCCCCGCCCGCCGGCCTCCCTACCGCCCTTCGCTCGCCGCTCCGCCTCCCAGGCGCCCCGGCTCCTCCCCGTCGTCGACCTGCTCGCCCCGCCGCTCGCCGGTTCCGTCCCCGGCCACGCCTCCCCTCCGCGCCCTAGCTCGCCTCCTCGATCCCGTCGCCTCTTATCCGACCCTCCTCCGCCGCGCGTCGCCCCATGTCGCCTGCGCCGCCCGCGAGCTGCCCTCCTCGCCGCCTCTGCCCCGGCAGCCGCCAGTCGTCTCCCTCCGCGCCGCCGGGCACCCGACCCCCCCTGCTTCCGCGTGGCCACGACGTTCCGAGTATGTACGTGCTGGTGCTTGTATGTGCCCTGGCGATGAGGTACTAGGAGCAGAACCAAAGTGTTCCTGTGGGTGTGGTGTTTGCAGAAGTTTGGACACGTACATCGACTGCCTTCGCCCTGGTGCTGACAAGGGGAAAATGCGCTAAGAACAGATGTGCGGATCTGTCCGATTGATGACCAGGACGTACCCGAAGACCACCGACAAGATCTCCGTCCTGGACTCCAAGATCTGCCTCCCGGACATCGAGCGCCAAGATCGCCTCACGGATTCCGAAGCGGTTCCCGGACCCAAGTTCGTCGAGACCCCTGACCCGAAGACCGATCCCGGCGCGCCCGAACCCCGTCAAGACCCCGAACCCTCTCGGATCCGAGGACCGAAGATGGCCGGAACGCCAAGACCGACCCGATACACGGGCCCGACAAGACCCTCGCAACGGCAAGATCGGCCCCGTGGGACCCGACAAGACCTTCGCGACGACAAGACGGTACCGACCAGAACGAATCCAATGCGCCCCGGCACCGACCCAAGTCCTGCTTCCCGGATGCAACAAGATCTACCCCAGTAATCCGAGAACGATCCGTCGAACCCTGAACCCTGAGACCAACCCCGAACCCCGGAACCCCAAGATCGTCGAACCCTAATGTGTGAACCTTTTCCCGAGCCCTATTTTATAAATGCTAAATATAAATTGTTGCATATTAAATTGGCATACTGCATGCATATTGCCATGTGGTTTGGGGGCCTTATGCCGATTCACTGCATAATTAAATATGGGGCCCATATGCGGGCAAATCTAGTCTCATATCGGCCTCATTTAAACTTGTGTAGCGAACCGGTAACTTATCTTGCCCTGTTAAAACAACATTTAAATTGCGGGGCTTCTAAATAACATGAACCATTTAATTAATTGTCGGGACCCCGGTTCCACTTAATATGACCTAATTGCGTTGCACCTTGCCACGTCATACATCATACATGCATCATGCCGATCTTCTGCCGTTGTATTAAATATTGCATCCGGTGTTTATTCTAGTGTTTTGCTTCTTCGCGGATAAGGCCGTTGAGTTGATGTGAGCTTCGCCCCGATCTTCGATTGAACCTTCGACAATGTTTTCAGGCGAGCATCTACCCCTTTCTACCTATCTTACTTTTATAGTATTTATTTCCCTCCTGTTGATCTATTGCTATCTGTGTCGCGATGCTCGAGTTTTCCGTACCCTTGATATTACTTGCAGCCTTATATTGCCTTGGACACATCCTATTACCTGTTGTTTGGTAGATAGTTGGACTTGCGCGTCGTAGTCGCTTGCTCAAGTGCCGTTGCGTGTCGTCAAGTGCCACAGTTGTTGATGTATTGCCGCATGTTGATGTTGGATATGATCATGGTTTTACTTATTGTTCACTTTAATTCCTGTTTAACAACTAAAATTGAAATAAGCGGAGGCATCGGTGGGTGATAGAAAATATTTGGTTTCCGAACGCCCACTTGTGTCCCGTAGGACCCCGAGTACTTGATACTTGTTCCTTGTTTTATCGCGCTATCCACATCCGGGAGGTATATGGGACCCCCCTTAGCCAGATCTTGATTCAGTCTTATTTCTTGGGGCCACAAACTAGTTTGAGGTTTTATTTACGATCCTGTACTTATGCCATGCTTTACTGCTTATTTACGATTGTGCGAGGAGCACACTGTACTGTTTAGGTAAGCGGAATGTTTTCGCGGTATCGACAAGCCCAGCCACACTTTCGGGTTCCCAGTCGTTTACAGCCATTGGCGCAAACCTTGAGTCCGTCTCGGAGCTTGCTTACTTCGTTGCGGGTCTACTCAATGGGGTGGCCCCCTGAAATATTTCTGAATCCTGTGATTGCTTTGTCGTGAAGGCCTCGTTGGGTTTTGATTTGGTTTTTCCGAGGTTGATCGAGTGTGTGTTGCTATTGGTGCACCCCGGCCGGGTAAAACTTTCTGAAAGCCGTGTCCGCGGTTATGGACGACTTGGAGCACAGTATCTCGACCATAGACAAGCATAACTAAAGTAGTGCTATAAATTTGACTTTATAATGACTAGTAATCAGCTTCACTATAATGGAATGGCTAAATAATACTGCCCACAATTGCTTGTTTGAGATGTCGCTTGCGACCATTGTATCTGACTAGTAAGTACTGCAACTACAACGGAATGGCTAAATAAAAGTACCAACAACTGCTGGGTTTTGGGTTTATCTCATGCTATCTGTATCTGATTAGTAATTGTTGCAACTACAACGGAATGAATAACTAAAAGGGCCCACTGCTTCTTTTATCAGGACGATTATCTAGACCTGACTAGTAAAGTGCCGCAACTATAACTGAATGAATAAAACTGCCAACGGTGTGAGTTCCTCGGTTGACTTACTCGTATGGTCTCGAGGGGGAAACACCAGGATGGGTTTGTTTGTTGTTAGCTTCAGGTTGGATCCGGATAGGTCATTCTTATCCCTCTCTGATAACCGCCAGTTGCATCGAGTCTCTATAGGGTGTTTAGTGCATGCTGCCGCTGCCGCTTCAGTCCACCATACCTATGTAGGCGAGGACCGCCGAATTCTAGTCTCGCCGTGTACTGGCCTCAGTACTAACGCTCCTCTTTTTCCTTTGCCCTTTGTCGGCACCCCTTTTGTTTGAGCAGGTTTTGAGATCGACGTCGTTAGCAGGGTTACCCTTCCGGCTTGGCCTGGGCAGGGTTATGGACGCCATTGGTTATTCTTCAGGGCTCTTAGCCCCATTTGCATCTTGTCCGTAGTCGGACGCCCTATCATTTTCAAGGTGATTTGGATCTTTGTATATTATATCTGTATTCTTGACTCTTTTGAGTCGCTGTTATATATATCTGTTCTGTGGGTCCCATCGAGGACTGTTGTGTAATGTTATTACTTCGTTTTCCACCCGCACGAAAGTGCCTGGTGGGCACCTTTGAATCGTTTCTATGCGGGTTTGGCGGGCTTCGCTAAAACTTGCATAGGTCCGATTCTGAGGGCGTTATAGAGTGGTATCAGAGCTCAGCAGTTGCGATACCCCACAAGTCCAGCCTGTAGGATAACCTAGCTAACGGCCGAAGTAGAGTGTCAAAACTATTTTTGAAAAATCGGTTGGATAGATCTAATTAGGTCTGATTTTATTCCTTACCCCTCTGCTATTCTCCTCTTACCTCTACGTGTTTTGAATCCGCTCTCGTCTTTTTCTTCGAGTCCAGGATTTCTCGTGGTTGGGTTCCGTCGTACCTTCAGGGTTTCGCTTCCTCCTTTGGTAACGGTGTTGCTACATCTGATCTTCATGCTATCCGAGGAATCCTTCGTCTGTGGTACCATTCTTTGTTCCTTCTTGTGCCTTCCGGTGTTTTCCGACGCGACGACATCATCTACGCCAGATCCGATGCAAAGTCTGCATCACTCCTTTGTTTCCGAATCTCGCTTGTCGAGATCTTCAGTCTGAGTCCGAGAGCTGGTTGCATAATCCACCTATTCGTGTGTAGAGTAATGGTTTGAGTGCGGGATGGAGTAGCTACCATACCACTACCCTTATCATTCGCTCTTGTACGTCGAATCAGTGGGTCCAGCAGTTTTACTCCGTCCACGGAAGTTAGGGGTGGCTTATTTGTTGAAACCTCTACCTTCGACCTTTTGTTTCCGGAGTGTTCCCTCGACGATCACGGACAACGACCTCTTGTTAGTGGTGTCGCAAAGATCTACACGAAGCGAGAAGACGCAGATCGCCGACCTTTCCTTTCGGTACCATGAGGCGGATCTCGAGGGCGAGATCCATTGTTAGTGGTGTCGAATTGTGGCATCCCGCAAAACCACTACTAGAAAATCGCGTTGAATTTGTGCATTGCATCGTCATCATCATGTGTTGTTTGTCTAAAACTATTTTTCGCAAAGCCCGTTTTGTTTTCTAAAACGCCCCATCTGTTATTCAAAACCAAAACCGGGTCTCCAAAATATTTTGTTTGTCTGCTATCGGTTTGCAAACGGTGCATTTAAAGTAAATAAAAGATTATATTATTTTAGTGGGGCAGTCGAACGGGCCGAATGACCCGAACGACCACCCCAGAAAATACAAACGGCCCACCCTTTAATTCCTAAAACTACCCAACCTATTCTACCCAGCCCCTCTCCACATCACCCCACCCAATCCCCACCTGACACCTCACCCTCTCCCCTTCCCCAACCAACCAGAAGCTGCCACCTACCCCATTCCCTCTCTCCACCTAGGCTAAACCCACCCACACGACGCACTCACGCACTCACACAGCACACACGCACCGTCCGGTCCTGCGCCCTGGACCCCACACCTGCTGCCCCCCCCCCCCCCACCGCTCCCTCCCCCATCCTCCTGGCGCCCCGCACACCTTCCCCCTTCCCTGCCCTCTGCGCCCGCGCGCCGGCGAGCCGCGTCAGCTCGCCGCGGCCCTCCACCTGCTCCGGCCGCGCCGTTCCGGGCCTCCCCTCCGTCCTCGCCGTCCCGCGCTCGCCCGCCCCTCCGGCTCCACCCGAGCCCGCCCCTCGCCGGCCCTCCTCCCTCTCCTCTCCGGCGCCGCCTGCCGCGCGCCGCCGCCCTCTCATCACCGCCCGTTCCTTCCCCAGGCTCCACCGCCGCCGCCTTCTCCCACCCTCGCCGCGCCACCGTCCGGCCGCCCCCTCCCTCTAACCTCCGCTCCCCGGCGCGCACCTGCCCCGCCCGCCGGCCTCCCTACCGCCCTCCGCTCGCCGCTCCGCCTCCCAGGCGCCCCGGCTCCTCCCCGTCGTCAACCTGCTCGCCCCGCCGCTCGCCGGTTCCGTCCCCGGCCACGCCTCCCCTCCGCGCCCCAGCTCGCCTCCTCGATCCCGTCGCCTCTTCTCCGACCCTCCTCCGCCGCGCATCGCCCCACATCGCCTGCGCCGCCCACGAGCTGCCCTCCTCGCCGCCTCTGCCCCGGCAGCCGCCAGTCGTCTCCCTCCGTGCCGCCGGGCACCCGACCCCCCTGCTTCCGCGTGGCCACGACGTTCCGAGTATGTACGTGTTGGTGCTTGTATGTGCCCTGGCGATGAGGTACTAGGAGCAGAACCAAAGTGTTCCTGTGGGTGTGGTGTTTGCAGAAGTTTGGACACGTACATCGACTGCCTTCGCCCTGGTGCTGACAAGAGGAAAATGCGCTAAGAACAGATGTGCGGATCTGTCCGATTGATGACCAGGACGGACCCGAAGACCACCGACAAGATCTCCGTCCTGGACTCCAAGATCTGCCTCCCGGACATCGAGCGCCAAGATCGCCTCACGGATTCCGAAGCGGTTCCCGGACCCAAGTTCGTCGAGACCCCTGACCCGAAGACCGATCCCGGCGCGCCCGAACCCCGTCAAGACCCCGAACCCTCTCGGATCCGAGGACCGAAGATGGCCGGAACGCCAAGACCGACCCGATACACGGGCCCGACAAGACCCTCGCAACGGCAAGATCGGCCCCGTGGGACCCGACAAGACCTTCGCGACGACAAGACGGTACCGACCAGAACGAATCCAATGCGCCCCGGCACCGACCCAAGTCCTGCTTCCCGGATGCAACAAGATCTACCCCAGTAATCCGAGAACGATCCGTCGAACCCTGAACCCTGAGACCGACCCCGAACCCCGGAACCCCAAGATCGTCGAACCCTAATGTGTGAACCTTTTCCCGAGCCCTATTTTATAAATGCTAAATATAAATTGTTGCATATTAAATTGGCATACTGCATGCATATTGCCATGTGGTTTGGGGGCCTTATGCCGATTCACTGCATAATTAAATATGGGGCCCATATGCGGGCAAATCTAGTCTCATATCGGCCTCATTTAAACTTGTGTAGCGAACCGGTAACTTATCTTGCCCTGTTAAAACAACATTTAAATTGCGGGGCTTCTAAATAACATGAACCATTTAATTAATTGTCGGGACCCCGGTTCCACTTAATATGACCTAATTGCGTTGCACCTTGCCACGTCATACATCATACATGCATCATGCCGATCTTCTGCCGTTGTATTAAATATTGCATCCGGTGTTTATTCTAGTGTTTTGCTTCTTCGCGGATAAGGCCGTTGAGTTGATGTGAGCTTCGCCCCGATCTTCGGTTGAACCTTCGACAATGTTTTCAGGCGAGCATCTCCCCCTTTCTACCTATCTTACTTTTATAGTATTTATTTCCCTCATGTTGATCTATTGCTATCTATGTCGCGATGCTCTAGTTTTCCGTACCCTTGATATTACTTGCAGCCTTATATTGCCTTGGACACATCCTATTACCTGTTGTTTGGTAGATAGTTGGACTTGCGCGTCGTAGTCGCTTGCTCAAGTGCCGTTGCGTGTCGTCAAGTGCCACAGTTGTTGATGTATTGCCGCATGTTGATGTTGGATATGATCATGGTTTTACTTATTGTTCACTTTAATTCCTGTTTAACAACTAAAATTGAAATAAGCAGAGGCATCGGTGGGTGATAGAAAATATTTGGTTTCCGAACGCCCACTTGTGTCCCGTAGGACCCCGAGTACTTGATACCTGTTCCTTGTTTTATCGCGCTATCCACATCCGGGAGGTATATGGGACCCCCCTTAGCCAGAGCTTGATTCAGTCTTATTTCTTGGGGCCACAAACTAGTTTGAGGTTTTATTTACGATCCTGTACTTATGCCATGCTTTACTGCTTATTTACGATTGTGCGAGGAGCACACTGTACTGTTTAGGTAAGCGGAATGTTTTCGCGG
Source organism: Avena sativa (assembly GCA_916181665.1). Lineage (NCBI taxonomy): Eukaryota > Viridiplantae > Streptophyta > Magnoliopsida > Poales > Poaceae > Avena > Avena sativa. The sequence continues at coordinate 305,763,421 of OV702280.1, read as the reverse complement.
TATCGACAAGCCCAGCCACACTTTCGGGTTCCCAGTCGTTTACAGCCATTGGCGCAAACCTTGAGTCCGTCTCGGAGCTTGCTTACTTCGTTGCGGGTCTACTCAATGGGGTGGCCCCCTGAAATATTTCTGAATCCTGTGATTGCTTTGTCGTGAAGGCCTCGTTGGGTTTTGATTTGGTTTTTCCGAGGTTGATCGAGTGTGTGTTGCTATTGGTGCACCCCGGCCGGGTAAAACTTTCTGAAAGCCGTGTCCGCGGTTATGGACGACTTGGAGCACAGTATCTCGACCATAGACAAGCATAACTAAAGTAGTGCTATAAATTTGACTTTATAATGACTAGTAATCAGCTTCACTATAATGGAATGGCTAAATAATACTGCCCACAATTGCTTGTTTGAGATGTCGCTTGCGACCATTGTATCTGACTAGTAAGTACTGCAACTACAACGGAATGGCTAAATAAAAGTACCAACAACTGCTGGGTTTTGGGTTTATCTCATGCTATCTGTATCTGATTAGTAATTGTTGCAACTACAACGGAATGAATAACTAAAAGGGCCCACTGCTTCTTTTATCAGGACGATTATCTAGACCTGACTAGTAAAGTGCCGCAACTATAACTGAATGAATAAAACTGCCAACGGTGTGAGTTCCTCGGTTGACTTACTCGTATGGTCTCGAGGGGGAAACACCAGGATGGGTTTGTTTGTTGTTAGCTTCAGGTTGGATCCGGATAGGTCATTCTTATCCCTCTCTGATAACCGCCAGTTGCATCGAGTCTCTATAGGGTGTTTAGTGCATGCTGTCGCTGCCGCTTCAGTCCACCATACCTATGTAGGCGAGGACCGCCGAATTCTAGTCTCGCCGTGTACTGGCCTCAGTACTGACGCTCCTCTTTTTCCTTTGCCCTTTGTCGGCACCCCTTTTGTTTGAGCAGGTTTTGAGATCGACGTCGTTAGCAGGGTTACCCTTCCGGCTTGGCCTGGGCAGGGTTATGGACGCCATTGGTTATTCTTCAGGGCTCTTAGCCCCATTTGCATCTTGTCCGTAGTCGGACGCCCTATCATTTTCAAGGTGATTTGGATCTTTGTATATTATATCTGTATTCTTGACTCTTTTGAGTCGCTGTTATATATATATGTTCTGTGGGTCCCATCGAGGACTGTTGTGTAATGTTATTACTTCGTTTTCCACCCGCACGAAAGTGCCTGGTGGGCACCTTTGAATCGTTTCTATGCGGGTTTGGCGGGCTTCTCTAAAACTTGCATAGGTCCGATTCTGAGGGCGTTATAAAATTCATGGGTGGAGGTGTCTTCCACGAATTAGGTTTCCTCCCTTTATATACCTTCTCGAATTCCCGTCACCCCATCTTGGGCTGCAGTAAATCGGGCCTAGCGGGCCCATACAGACTCGAAATCAGCTAAATTTTATGTCCAGAATGTTTGTCGTGAATTTTCCTACAACTTTGTTGTCGAATAGTTTTCCGTTTGACGCTGTTTTCGACCCGAAACGTGACCATCTTCAAAAATAGTTCTGAGATAGATTTCTGAAAAATCCCAATTTGACTCCAACAAGGGTTTCACTTGTATTCTTGATAATTCCTACACATCAAAGTGTAAAACAAGAACATTGTGCACTTTTGGAACTATTAGTAGGTTAGTCCAAATAACTCATGAACTTTATATAAAAAGAAGTGTCAAAAGCATAATAATAGCATAAAACCATAAAAAATCATAGATACGTTATGGACGTATCAATGTCATGTAAGATTAGCCCGGATCGCTTCATTCCACCATCCCGCAATATGCAAAGTACACAAAAAGAAATCGACAACAAAAGCATCAACACCCACAACAACCACTGTGTTCTACTTGTGCAATAGACCTATGCATAGAGTCGTCTCTGATGCCATTGTAGGGGTTCGTAGCATGGGAAACAAAAAAATTCTATCGCATGAACACACACAATCCAAGATATAATCTACTAGATCAGCTCAACGAGTTGATAAAGTACTAACCCTCGAAGATCTAAAGCGTTTTAACGAGATACAAATCTCTCGTGGTTGATGTAGTAGTTCACTTGCCAGTCTCAAGATCGCGTAGAGGATCCTTCTGCCCGTGTTCCGGTAGAGCTCCCACAGTCGGTCACACATACGGTACTCGATGAAGACCTTCCTCTCCCTTGTTACAGCAGGCAGCGGAGGTTCTAGATCTCTCCTCACAATTCCAACAGCACGACGGTGTGGTGGTGGAGGTAGAGGTGAAATCTCGCAGGGCTTCGCCTAAGCCGGAGCGGGTATGGTGGAGTAGAGAGAGAGAGAGCCTCAAAAACTAGGGTTTAGATGCCGAGGGGTGGAGGTGGACGGTGACTAGGGTTTAGCTAGGCATCGGTGGTTTAGAGGAGCTCTAGGGCGGCGACGACTTGAGAGGGGGGGCGACATATAGCCTAGGGTTTTGGGATGAGGGGTAGGGGCGCCCTACCCCTCCTTATATAGGTGGGGAGAGGCGGTTTGGGGGAGGGTAGTCCTCCCCCAACTCCTCTTCATGGCCAGCGGCAAGGGAGGGAGGGAAAACCTTCCCCCACTAGGTTTCCTCTCCTCCCTCCACTAGGCTATCATGTTGGGATTTGACTTTTTCAAATTGGCATTTGACTTTCAAACTAGAGTTTGATTTGTCTCTTCCCATTTCCCAGCCAAGTGACCTAGGAAATGATGCAACCATTCCACATTGGTATGACACATTCATGTACCCTTTCCCTTCCGGGTGGTGGACCTTCTAGAAGCTTCTGGTGAAAACACCGAAAACATTTCTGAACCTTGGAATTGGACTTTCCTTATATGAATCTTATTTCCGGACCATTCCGGATCTCCTCGTGATGTTCCGGATCCAATCCGAGACTCCGAACAACATTTAGTCTCTTGACTCACATTCCATATCTACTAAACAACATCGAATCCTTAAGTGTGTCTCCCTATAGTTCGTGAATTATGCAGACATGATTGATACACTTCTCCTATCAGTAACCAATAGAGGAATCTGGAAATTTATATGGATCCCACATATTTCTACGATGACTCCGTGATCAAATGAACCATTTACATACGATAACAATTTCCCTTTGTCTCTCGACACTTTACTTACCCGAGGTTTAATCGTCCGTATCTATGCATACCTAGTTCAACCTCGTTACTGATAAGTACTCTTTACTCGTTCCTGTGATATGTGATCCCTTGTGAACCAGTCACATGCTTGCAAGCCAATTTGATGACATTCCACCGAGAGGACATAGAGTATATCTATCCGTCATATGGATGGACAAATCCCACTCTTGATCCATGCGTCTTAACACATACTTTCAGAATACTCAATGCCACCTTTATAACCACCCAGTTATGAAGTGGTGTTTGATGTCATCAAAGCATCCCTCCAGTGATGGTGATTAACATGATCTCATGGTCGAAGGATTTAGGTTACTATGTATCTAAAATCTTATAGCAAATGAACTATTTAAATGACTTGATCTTTATGCTACGCTTAACTATAGGAGTGTGTCCATCACAACATTCTTCTAATGATATGACCTTGTTATTAACAACATCCAATGTTCATGATCAAGAAACCATGATCATCAATTAATCAACAAGCTTAGTATAATAAGAGGCTTACTAGGGAATTTAACATGTTTACAAATCACACAAGTATTAATGTTTATGGTTAATACAATTATAGCATGGGATGTAAACATTCATCATAAACACAAAGATATAATAATAACTACTTTTATTATTGCCTCTTGGGCATATCTCCAACAGAGTTTCCGGCGGATCCATTATTTCGCTGCCCCGCTGGACCGAGAGTGTGGAGGACTTCAACGAGCCGCACGTGTGACCGAGTACGTACGTGTCGCCGGTTGTGGCGCCTTGAGTACCCGATCTTGAGATCGTCGCGTGTACACCTTCATCTTCACCGACAATGTCTGAGCGAGTGTAACATACCACCCCTTTTGTGTAATATAAATAAGGATATGTCTGAGCATTGCATGCATGCATAACATTTGCACTTGATTCAACCAAAGAAGAACAAATTAAAACTTAAACCCTTACTTCCCCCTCTATTTGAAAACCATTCAAATAAGTTTTGTATTTAAATAACTAACTACATGAGTTGAACCCAAAGTGAATAAAGGGTTCCACAATATTTTATATACTTCATAAAAGTTTCTGTAATTTGAAATCATTCAAAACAGGTTCAAAAATTCAAAATATACAAAGAAATCAGGAAAACAGAAAATAGAAAAGGTTTCCTGCAAAAAAATCTATCTCTGACCCTCCCTGGGCCGAGCCCACCTCTCCTCCTCTATCCCTGGCGCAGCAGGAAGCCCACCCAGAGCCCAAGCCTGGCCCAGCAGCAGCCCATCCCTGGCCCCATACCGCTTCAGCCTCTCTATTTCGCATCGTCTTCGTCGATGACGAGCAGCAGCTCGCTGTCGCGCCGCCCGCCGTCCGTCGTCGCTGGCGTGCGCCAGGATTCGTGCCGCCGCTCTGGTCGTCTATAAACCAACTAACTTGCCTAGTAGATTCCATGAGTCACATAGTTTGGGCTTTCCATTCGACATACGCATATTGGTTGTTCTTGAATGGAGGTGAAGGAGGTGCATTCATACAGGTAGGTAAGCGTGGCAGGGAATGGGAGATGCCCGGCATCCGTAATCTCAAACCCTGTTCACATCGCTAGGGACCGACTTCGGGACTCGACCCGTTATGGCGGCATCTCCTTAGTGCATGACTCATGGTCTCGGCGAAAGCAAGGTAAAGGACGTGGTCAACCACTCTCTGCCGGCCTTCCAAGGAAGAGGGCTAATATATTGGCATTAAGAATCAGTTGGTACGTGTGGGTAAAGTTGTGCACCCCTGCAGGGTTATAATCTTTTCGAAAAGTCGTGTCCACGGTTATGGATGACTTGGGAACGGATTCTGTGATATAGAGAACTATAACCGAATGATAAAAACTTGCCAACTAAAGTGAGATCCGGAATACTTCCTCAGGGTTGTTGAGGGGGTAGTCCGGGAAGAGAGATTCTGTTGATGATGGTTCTTGGTGTATATCAAAGATGTATTTAAGAGCTAGAGTTGTAGTCTTCTTATCCCCTTTTGAAAATGATCTAACTAGACGAGTTTCTTCTCCCTCTTGTTTTGAAAAACAAAAGTTGGCTTTATGAAAAATAACTCCACTAGCCATAAGTCTTGCGGAGTACACCCTGTACTCAGCCTTGCTTCGTTGATGTTTTCTACAGATGATGCTACTCCAACTGAAGGTGGTTTCTATGTCGAAGTCGACGGGTAGTCGGGGTTCCCCGGCAGCAGCCTAGGATCTATGGAAGGGTCGCTACTTTTGTTATGGCCTCTTAGGCCCTTTGCTAAGTTTGTTGTTTAGAACAACTTGTTTGCTTCCGTTGTTTGATGTAATGATGGGTCTGTGACCCCTGTCTTGTATGACTGGTTTGTAACTCTCTTAAGAGTTTACCTTATTAATGTATGGTTTGTATGTTCTGTAATGTACCGATCTTTCCCTACGCGTTTCAGAATTTAGGTTAGGCTTATATCAGATGAGGATCTGGTATTTGTCTAGCCCTGATCCCGGGTCGTGATAGATTTTGGTATCAGAGCAGGACTGCCTGTAGGAAACCCTTCTAGATGTTCGTCGTTGAGTCTAGAGCTTGAGAAAACTATTTGAAAGTTAAGAACTATTTGCAAAACTCTGAATAGGACTCTTTTTACTTCTTATCCAAGGGTGTTCTATTGCTGAGTTATCTTACCTCGTTTGCTTTGCAAAGTTTTCACTTCTCGTCTATCATTTCAAACTCTTAGGATATACGGGTTTGGGTTGTTTTTCCCTAGTACCCCGTACTTGGTTTGCAAGGCTCAGAGTTTCTAAGATATATCTGTGCCACTGAAGCAATGTTTTTCAACTTTGCTAAGGGTGCCTTTAATCCCGCTCTCAATTCTTTTGTGACTTGTTGGTATCATATCATGCTTGCATTCCATTGTTATGGTTTGTATTTAAGTTGGTAGCGTATACGTTCCGTATGCTTGCTCTACTTTCATACTTAATGCATTGATATAATTCTAATCCACATGTTCACCTCTACCATGATCCTTTGATATGGTTTTGCCATCTTTTGTTGTGCCCCTCTTTGTGAATCCATTCTTATGGTTTATGTTTTCTCCTTAGGATGTCGGCTGGTACTCGTGGTTCTGTTGGCCGTCGAGGAAACAACGATGTTGATCAGGAACTTCCGCCACCTCCCACAATGGCTGAGGTTCTCAGCAACATTGAGACCAACCGTCTGCGGAATGAACGCCTTCTGGAGCGTGTGGCGCAGAACACTGAACGTCGTCCTGACGACTGTGTCACACTTGGAGATTTCATCCGCTCTTTTACTCCAATCTTCACCCATTCCAACGAGCCCCTTGAAGCTGATGATTGGCTCCGCACCATAGAGCGCAAGTTCAGTGCTCTCCGTGTCCGTCCCGCTGATTGTGTCAACTTCGCCACTTATCAACTGGAAGGTGAGGCTGGTGTTTGGTGGGAAGGTTTTCAGAATCTGCAAGCTCAAGGACATGTCGTTACCTGGGAGGAGTTTGTTGCAGCATTTCGTGCCTCATATATCCCTAAGCCTGTCATGGATCTCAAAAGGATGGAGTTTCTGGATCTGACTCAGGGGCGCAAGGATATTGAAGCTTATGGGCGTGAGTTTACTCGCCTGGCTCGTTATGCAACCAGGGATGTGACCAATGATGAAGATAAGCAAGAGCTGTTTCGTAAAGGACTTAACCCTGCACTTCGCTATGAGTTGCTGCCTTTCAAGTTCCAGTCTTTCCAGGACTTGCACAATCAGGCTCTTACCTTAGAGCATGGAAGGGAGGATATGGAAGTCTCTCAGAAGCGTGAAGAAGGAAATTCGCGTGCTTCTTCTTCTGGCAACAAGAAGCGCCGTGTCTTTGTTCCATACAGTGATGTGCCTCGTGCTCCTTATGCACATAAGTCCTCTGGCAATAACTCTCGTCAGCCACAGTCAAACACTGGTGGATCAAACTATCATACTCCTGCTGGATCTCACACTGGGGTTACCTGTTACTCCTGTGGTCAGCCTGGTCACTACTCAAGGGAGTGTTCTCAAAGGGCTGCCAGACGTAATGATCAGCAGGCAAAAAAGAATGATAAATCTCAAGGTGCTGGACGTGGTCGTCTGACCCATGTCACTGTTGAGGAAGCTCAGGAAGATCCACGCGTCATTCTAGGTACGCTCCGTGTCAATTCAATTATCGCAACAATCTTGTTTGATTCTAGAGCATCGCATACATTCATGTCAAATTTGTTTGCTCAAAAGCATGGGATAAATTTTGAACCCCTGTCCACTCCTTTGACCATCCATTCTTCGGGTTCTAGCTGGTTCACCACTATGGTTAGTCATGGGAATGAGATTGACATAGCCTATCAGAAGTTCCCCACTTCTTTCATTGCACTCAAGTCATGTGACATTGATGTCATTCTGGGCATGGATTGGTTAACCAAGTATCAAGCCGTCATTGACTGTGCACTCAGAACAGTTTCTGTAACCTCTCCTGCTGGCATAACTGTCAAGTATTGGACTAGCGGTTCAAAGTCTCCGTCAGCAGTTCTTAAACCTTTCTCGGAGTTGTATGCCATGGACGTCCTACCTGCTCTCGAGGTCCAAGATGTCCTTGTAGTCTGTGATTTTCCGGATGTCTTTCCTGAAGAGTTGCCTGGCATGCCACCTGATCGAAGTGTGGAGTTTGTCATAGAGCTAGTTCCTGGAACTGCTCCTATCTCCAAAAGACCTTACCGCATGCCTCCTCATGAGTTGGTTGAGTTGAAGAAGCAAGTTGAAGAGTTAGAGGGTCTAGGATACATCCAACCTAGTACATCCTCTTGGGGTTGCCCTACCATCTTTGTCAAGAAGCGGGATACAAATATTCCAAGATTGGTGGTTGATTACCGTCCACTCAACGCGGTGACAATCAAGAATAAGTACCCACTTCCTCGGATAAATGACCTTTTTGATCAATTAAGTGGTGCCACTGTCTTCTCCAAAATGGACTTAAGATCAGGGTATCATCAAATCAAGATCAGAAAGGAAGTGACGAGGTTTTATCTCGTCAATGCCCATTGTTATGGACTTGGGTTTTGGAGAAGATGGGGATGCTGGAGATCGCGAAACGGTTAGCAAACAAGCAACACGGGGACACGAGGTTTACCCAGGTTCAGGCCCCAGGAGGGAAAACCCTACTCCTGCTTGTCTACTCTTGATTACGGCGGAACCGATGATTACAGGGGTGCGCAGATGCAATCTGGCATGGAGGTGTGTATGCGAAAGTATGAGAGAGAGAGAGAGAGAGAGAGAGAGAGACTCTAGATCATGCCCTCCTGGCCTTTATATAGACTTAGGCAGGTCCCAGGCACAGATCTAGTCGCTTACAGGTTCTAGGGTTTACCCCTTTGAATTTCCTATCTACTCTAGTCTTGCTCTCCAAGGATCCGAAGGCGTCATGGGCCTTGGCCACCCAAAAATCCTCATGGGCCGGCGTATATTTGTCGTGGGCCTTCCTTGGGCTGGACCAGGTATGCTGAGATCGTGTACCCGAGGGGTATAACCATGTCAGTAGCCCCCGAGTGTTCAGTCGAATCGTAGATTCGGCTGAGGACTCTTCAATCCTTCGGGTGCAACTCTGTCTTTCAAGAGAATGTGTAGGGATTGTTGATGCGTGTGCCTGACTCTCCCGACGGATCAGGGTCAGTTAACTGTCTTAGGACAAAACAACATGATCTTCTTCAGGTTCGAGTCCCTCGACTCGAACCCGGAAAATGTGCTGGCATAATTCGACTCAGGCCGCGGACTTATAGGAGTGGAATTCCAGTGAATTTAATTGATGTACCCAACGCGTCCGTCGGGATTTTTCGTCGCGCCTGTTGGCACGGGTTTATACTAGCAGAGCGCAGTCATGTGTGTTACCAGGCCATCAGATGATATCTGTAGGTCTTATCTTTGCGTCGCAGACACAGCATCCGAATTTTGTCACCGCGGCGGTGTTTCGGGTGGCCAAGGAGAATGTTACTCACTTAGCGTTAATTGGGGCAGAGTTGCCGAAAAGTTTTTGCATACTGATCCGAAGGATCGCGGTCGAAATTTTATAGGGTGCGCGACCAACGCTCCCTATGGGAGTAGCCCCCGAGTGTCTGTTCGAGTCGTAGACTCGAGCGGAGACTTTAATTCAGCCGTTGTTCAGTTTCAGGTCCGTAGGACACAAATTTTTTTCGGATGCTTAAATCCATCCTCCCTATGGGAGTAGCCCCCGAGTCCGTAGTGGAGTCGTAGACTCAACGTAGGACTCGAAGAAACAGTTCAGTGTTGTAATGTGTTATTCTTTTTTGGGTGCGCGGCTAGCGCTCCTGATAGGAGTAGCCCCCGAGTAATTGGTCGAATCGTAGATTCGAGTGAGTACTATTAGCTTTGAAGCCGAAGAAATTGTGGTTGTTGCTAGTATAGCTTTTGATGACGTCAGTGCTGACGATCGATGACCTCAAGCGTCTGCTGCGCCAGAGATGACTTGACTGGACGAACATGGGTCCCACTGTCTGACCTTGAATTGACCGGTCACGCGCGGCGTGGAGATAATTATGGCGTTGCCTCGATTTCCGCGTGTAGTGGACGTCGTGTTAGCGACGGTTCGTTGCGATGCTGACACGTGTATGGCCAGATCCTGCCGTTGGCGTTAGGTCTTCTCGATGGACGGTTGTCGTGCACCGTCTTCGTCTTTATAATCATTGGGGAAAACTTTAGTTTGTTTTCACCGCAGATATTCTCGTTTCACTGCTTCCTTGTTCTCTAAGAGTTCTTGCTGCGCGCTGGAGTATCCTTTCACATTTCCTTCTTCCATCTTGCGCTCTCGCCGCCGGCGCCGCTGTACCACGATGGGGAAGTCGAAGAAGTCTTCTTCTACGGTTGGTACCAGCGCTGCTGGAGGGAAGAAGAGTGCCGCCACTACCCGTGTCACCGACGGTGGCTGGCGGCGATCGGAGACGCGGGAGAGTGATCTCCGCAAGCTTCGTGAGCAGGGCTTGATCCCGCAGGATAGGGAGGCCGTCAAACTCCCAAGCAACAAGGTAATCCCCCGTCCCCCACTGGGTTTCGGGTTATGTTCCTCGCCTTCGTCATTCGCGGATTTTCCTTCCTAGTCCACGACTTCCTTCGTGGACTGCTTTTTCTGTACGGTGTCCAATTGCACCATCTTTCCCCCAATTCTCTTCTTCACATTGCTTGTTTTATCACTTTCTGTGAGTGCTGGCTCGGTATCGAGCCGCACTTTGGCCCCTTCCGGAAACTCTATTCCATGAAGAGGCAATCTGGTTCGGATGGTGTTTATCCCATTGGGGGTTGCATCATCTCCCTCAAACCCAATCTGCTTTTCTTTTCTTTTTCCATGTTCGAATATGTCCAGTACTGGCGGAGGTGATGGTTTTATATCCGCGACTCCGTAGTGCCTGGGCAAGATTTTGGTCTTGTTCCTTTCGACCCCTCCCAAAAGATCGAGCCAAAAAGGTCCTGGAAAAACCAGATCTTGGATGGCGAGGTGGCGGAGATAGAGGCTCTCTATCGTCGAGTGGAGGATCTCCAGTTGATTCCGGAGAAGGAAGTGAACGGTGTGGATATCATCCGCACTTTTCTTGAGCGTCGGGTGCAGCCACTCTAGGCTAGGGCGCACCCGATGTTCCTTTATGCTAGCCGTCGTGATCCAGCGAGGGTTTCGACTGAGAAATTCTCCCAGGGAGATCTCGACAGGGCCCTTCGTTCGCTGCTGAAGTTCAAGGCTGGAGAGGATATCCCGGGGAAGTCGTTGACTCCTCCGTTTTCTTCTTCGCTTCCTGTTCCACAGGTGTAGATCCGTGCGCGTAGCACTATTTTCGACTGCATTGTATTTGCGTTTGTTTGCTAACAAATTGTTCTTCTCTTGTGCAGAGCTTCAATGTGCCGGGCATGTCGCCTCCATTACCCGAAGTATTTCCGGATGCTCCAGATAATGATGTGGTGGATTCCATGTCCGAGCTGCCGTCGACGCGGTCTCTGGCTGAAGATGCCAACGAGTCGAGCGAGGACCACACTCGCAAACGATCGCGGAGCTCCAGCGAGTCTTCGGATGCCTCGACTCCTCCGACTCCTAGGAACCCGCTGTGTCTTGAACGTCACAGTGGTAGGCATGGAGGCTCTTCCTCTCCGATTCCTCCCCTTCCCGTGCGGGCTATAGCGCCGCACCCGCTGGCGAAGCGGAAGAAGGAAGAAAAGAAGGAAGAGAAGAAGGAAGAGAAGAAAGAGGAGAAGAAAGTCCGGAGGACCCCTCCTATCTTCAACCTGAGCGAGCTTGACTCGTAAGTTTCCTTTGTCCTGCATTGCTTTTTCTTGCCTGTTTACTTTGTACTTGTGCTAATTTGTCCTTGTGCAGGCACTCTTCCAACGACTCCTCCAGCGATGGTGCTCGGGAGATGATGGGGGAGTCGAAAGTCGCGTCTCCTCCTCCTCAGACGGTGGCTACCTCTGAGGGCGCTGCTCCGAACCCTTCTCTGCAGGAAGTTCAGGTGGTTGCGCCTCAGAATTTTGCCAGCGGACCTTCGGAGTCGCCATCGGATCATGTGAGTAGCTCTGCCTCCTGCCACGGGGGAAGCCCCCGAGCGTCTGTAAAGGAGTTTTTGTTGTGTGTTCTTCTATTGAGTCTCGGGGGGAGCCCCCGAGCGTTTTCGGGTGTGTAATTTGTTTCTGCTCTTTCTTTTGGGCGTAGCCCCCGAGTCCTTCTCTTGACTAGTAGGTCTTTTTCCTGCAGCCTTTTGTGCAGGATGCCAAACGACTGGTGCAGCAGCACCTGGTGCTGGAGGCCAGCCTCAAACAACTTCAAGGTACTTTTATGCCTTGGTGTTTGCTTCTTCTTGTATTCTTGTCCTGTTATCCGACGTTTGTATTTTCTGACTGCAAGGAGCACAACACCTCCCTTCGTGAGATTGATGCTCTCAAAAAGAGCCTCGGTCAAGCGGAGAAGAAAGCCGAGGCCGCCGTTGGTGCGAAGGAGCGCCTCGAGCTGGAGCTGGCCACTGCGGCCGAGGCTAAGGAGCGCCTGCAACGGGAGGCCACGGACCGCTAGGAGAAGCTTGCTACCGCCACGGCTTCGCGCGAGAGAGAGGTGGCCAGCAAGCTTATGGCGGCTGCCAAGGCTGTTTCGGGTGAGTATCTTCGTCGTCCTCTTTTGGTTTCCTTGCCCTCCTTTTGCGGTGTTTTCATTCATTCTCCTTCCTTGCTGTTTTAGATGCCGCAGGCATCGAGTTTGATCGCGGTGCCCTAGAGCACGGGAGTGCTCTGGATGATGCTGTTGCGGCAGTCAAAGATCCCTGCGGCACCGTCGTCGCTTCGCTTGCCAAGGCCAAGGAGGTCCTTGGGCGCTTCTACAAGGAGCTTGTCCCCAAGGGTGCGGCCCTTGATGATATTGATGCTCTGGCGGAGGCGCTGTCAGCCGAAGCACCTGCGGCATACAAGCGCAAGCAGAAGGGCATCGGTGCATCCGTCGGGCTGGCAATGGCCTTGGCGGCTGGGGCGGAGCTAGACCTTCCCCAGGTCACTTCCCGGATGCCGACGACTACTGATGGATCCGAGGTAGCCTTCGCTACCTATTCTTCTCGCTGTAAGCATTATGGGCCGAAGCTGATTGATCTGTTGGCCGAGTACGCACTACGGCAGCAGGGGGAAGCCAAGGCGAGGCAATCCGGCTCCGAGGCTACTCAGGGTGCTGCGTCTTAGGCGCTGTAGTTGTAGGATAGTTGTAGTCTCTTTTGTTGTAATTATTTTGATGAACCAATCCTTGTGCCACGTAGTGGCTTTTGATGCACTTAATGAATTTGTTAAGTTATGTGCTCCTTCGTCTGCGTGTTCATGTCTTTGCCTTTCTGTTGATCTAGGGTCCTTCGGGTGCTGATCCCGTTGACACCTTGCCTGCAGCGCGACTGCGGCCATCCTTGGATGATTCATCGCAGCTTGCGTTTCTCTGAGACCGTGTTCGTAGTCTCGAGAAAGAGTTGCTTGGGGTGCGTGGTCATGCCGACGTTTGGAAGTCCAAGGCGGATCGCGGTGCCGCCAGAGAGGAGTACTTGATGGCGGAATTGCTTCGATTATCCGAGCAGCTTCAATGTAAGTTTTTTGAGCTGTTGCCCCTTTCTTCGGATGCGCCTGCTGGCATTGCATCTTACTTTGGTGCAAGTATTGCAGGTGATAACCTTGCTCCAAGGGAGGAGAAGGAGCGTGTTGCTGTTCGGGTCAATTGTTTGACTCAACAGGATATGAAAGCCGGTGGGTTCTTCTGGATGGATCGTGACCGTGTTATGCTCCTTGCAACGGTGCAAGATCGCGTTCACCAAGTATCGCGGGTGCTTCGTCAGGTGCAGACTTCGCTCGCGTCGGTTCTGCATGTGATGTTTCCGTTGGATGCTGCGCCAACAAACCTTTCTGGTCTTTTGTCGAAGTTTTGGAACGTGAATCGTGTCAAGGAATTAGTGCGGCACCAGCTCGTCGCAAGAGTGAAGGCTACGTTGTCCCTTGTGAGGCTGCATCGTCCTGATGTAGATATGTCCGCTGTAGCGGCTGGGCCACCCCCTCGACCAGATGGTGGTGTGTGGGATATGCGTCCGCATTATGCGGCTGTAAGGCAGTATGCCGAAGAGATTGTAGATCTATTTGAGCAGCGTGCTTAGGTTGTTCTTCAGAATAGGTAGTCCCTGTAAAATAGATAAATGTAAAATTTGTATATATTTGACTGGGCGTGTTTTGCCCTTTGTTATAAAGGTTTGGTTGTTGTTTGAGCATGTAGTGCTTTGTTCGCATACGTGTCCTTTTCGTTAGCCTGACGTGGTCAGCTACTCAGGCGTACACGTGTTATCCTCAGTCGACGAAATCGTGAGGTGGGGGGAGCCCCCGAGTGCGTTTGTAGCATGAAGTAAAAGTGCGGATAGAAAAACGAAATTTTTGGGGCGAGACAGTTAGCTTTATTTATATCGTAATGGAGGAGGTACATTGTTTGGCTGAGTAGCCTTGGCTGAATAGCCTTATTGAAAGTAAAGGGGTAGGTAGCTAGGGGTAGAATCGTCGCAGGTGTGCGATGTTCCATGGGTTGGAGTATGCGACTCCGGACTCCACGTGCTTGAGGCGATAGGCGCCACCTGGGATGACTTAATGATGTAGGGTCCTTCCCATGGTGACTCGAATTTCTTCCGTTGCTCTTGCTTGAGTCGCAAGACGAGGTCTCCTTCGACGAAGGACCTTGGGCGCAGCCGTCGGCTGTGGTAGTTGCGGAGACTCTGCTGGTACACCACTGATCGAGCTGCTGCTATGTCGCATGCTTCGTCGAGTGTGTCGACAGCGTCTTCGAGTGCAGCCGTGGATTCGGCTTCGCTATAAGCGACGACCCGGGGGGGCCTGGTGGCGTACTTAGGCTGGTAGCACGGCTTCGGCTCCGTGCACCATGAAGAACGGCGTGTAGCCGGTGGAGCTGTTTGGCGTGGCACGCAAGCTCCATAGGACGGAGGGTAGCTCTTTCGTCCAGGCTCCGGCGAGTCGCTCGAGTAGGCTCATGAGGCGCTCTTGATGCCAGCGCCGATTAGGCCGTTGGCCTTTTCCACCTGCCTGTTCGTTTGCGGGTGTGCCATAGAGGCGTATGTGATGTTGATTCCGAGGCCTTCGCAGAAGTCTTGGAATTCTTTGGAGATGAAGTTCGATCCATTGTCGGTGATGATGCTATGCGATACGCCAAACCTGTAGACAATGGATTCGAAGAACTTGACGCCAGTCTTGCCCTTTTGGTTAGTGACCGGCATGGCTTCGATCCACTTGGTGAATTTGTCGACTGCGACCAGGAGGTAGACGTGCCCTCCTTTCGAGGACCTTGGTAGTTTTCCGATCATGTCGACGCCCCATTGGGCGAAGGGCCAGGCCAAGGGTATGGGCCTGAGCTCTGACCCGGGTGCGTGTGGTTTGTCGGCGAACCTTTGGCACCCTTTGCATCTTCGGACGATGTCTTTTGCGTCATGCATGGCCGTTGGCCAGTAGAATCCAGCTCGTAGAGCTTTGGCGACAAGGGAGCGACTGCCTGCGTGATGGCCGCAGATGCCCTCATGGATGTCTTGAAGTATGGTTTTCCCGTCACCGATGGTGACGCACCTTTGTAGTACACCCGAAATGTTGTGCTTGTACAACTCGCCATTGATGATGGTGAAGGCTTTTGACCGGCGAGATATGCGTCGGGCATCTGTCGGGCTATCAGGTAGTTCTCCGTCTATCAAGTACTGGAGGTACGGTCGTGTCCAGGTTTCTTCGACTACCATGACCTGCATCAGGTTGACCGTGGCGACCTCTATGTCCAGTTTTTCGGGCCCTTCATGACCTTCGGGTAGCGTAGCCCCCGAGTGTTCTGCTTCTTCGGGTGATCCCTTGGAGAATTTCCGCTTGATGGATGGCACGCAGATCTGTTCGAGGAACACACCTGGTGGCACCCTTGCGTAGGTGGAGCCGATGTTGGCTAGTCTGTCGGCTTCCTCGTTGCTTTCTCTTCCAACATGCCGAAGCTCGCAGCCGTCGAATTCTCCCTCGAGTGAGTTGTAAAGTGCGCGGTACGCGATCATGTTTTCGGCGTGTGCGTCGCACTCATTCATCGTCTTTTGGACGACGAGGTTGGAGTCACCGTAGATGACCAGGCGCGTTGCGCCGCAGATCTTTGCCATCCTCATGCCGTGGATGAGGGCTTCGTATTCGGCCTCGTTGTTGGAAGCTCGGAATTTCATCCGAAGGACGTATTTCATCTTGTCGCCCCGCGGGGAGGTCAGTATGACCCCGGCTCCTGCTCCAGCTTCACGCTTAGAGCCGTCGAAGTGCATCGTCCATGACTGCGACATGTCAGGGGTGTCTGGCAGCTGCAGCTCCATCCAGTGTACAAGGAAGTCCGAGAGGACCTGAGACTTGATTGTGAGTCGCTTCTCGTAGATGATGTCTAGGGGTGACAGCTCGATGCCCCACAGGGCTACGCGTCCTGTGGCCTCTGGATTATTCAGGATGTTGTTCAGGGGTGCCTCATTGACGACCATCACCTGGTGCTCCTGGAAGTAATGGCTCAACCGTCGAACCGTCATGAACACGCCGTAGGCGAGTTTCTGGTAGTGAGGGTACCTCTGCTTTGTTGGCGTCAATACCTCGCCGAGGTAGTAGATTGGGCGTTGGACCCCATGGGTCTTGCCTTCTTCGGGTCGCTCAACCACCAGTATGGTGCTCACCACCTGGTGTGAGGCTGCTATGTACAGCAGTAGGGGCTCGTGCTCCTTTGGCGTGACCAAAATGGGCGAGGTGGAGAGCAGCCGCTTCAGATCTTCGAATGCGTCGTCCGCTTCAGGTGTCCACTCGAATTTATCTGCCTTGCGTAGCAGTTGGTAGAATGGCAGGGCCTTCTCGCCCATGCGGCTGATGAACCTGCTCAATGCCGCTATTCGTACTGCGAGCTGCTGGACACCCTTGAGGTTCTTCGGCTTCTCCATGGCCATGATGGCCCGGATTTTCTTCGGGTTCGCCTTGATCCCTCGCTGGGAGATGAAGTAGCCAAGGAGCTGTCCTGATGGGACGCCGAAGGCGCACTTTTCGGGATTGAGCTTGATCCTGTAGCGGTCAAGATTATCAAACGTCTCGCGGAGATCGTCGATGAGCGTTCTGGCCTCCCTGGTTTTGATGACTATGTCGTCAACATAGACTTGGACGTTGCGACCGATCTGGTCCTTGAGGCATGCCTGCATGCATCGCTGGTACGTGGCACCTGCGTTCTTTAGCCCGAAGGGCATTGTGTTGTAGCAGAATACTCCGAACGGTGTAATAAACGTCGTTTTCTCTTGATCTTCGACCTTGAGTCGAATCTGGTTGTAGCCGGAGTAGGCGTCGAGGAAGGAGAGTTTCTCGCATCCTGCAGTCGAATCGATGATCTGATCGATCCGAGGAAGAGGGAACTGGTCCTTTGGGCAGTGCTTGTTCAGCAACGTGAAGTCTACGCACATCCGCAGGATGTCCGTGTCCTTCTTGGGGACCATCACTGTATTTGCGAGCCATTCGCTTTCTTTGATCTCCCTGATGAAGTCTGCAGCGAGTAGTCTGTTGATTTCCATTCCGATGGCTTCAACCCGTGGCTCGGATAGTCTCCGGATGGACTGCTTGACGGGCTTGGTGTCTGGAAAGACGTTGAGTGCGTGCTCGGCGAATTCCCTGGGAACTCCTGGCATGTCCGTAGGACACCAGGCGAAGATTTCCCAGTGCTCACGGAGGAATTCGACGAGCACGCTTTCCTATGCGGGGCTGAGGTCGTTGGCGATCAGCGCCGTCTTGGAGGCATCCGTCGGGTGGATCTGCACCTTATTTGTGTTTACGGTGGAGTCGAAAGACATGTCAGGTGCGTTTTGTCGTGCGACTGGGGGTGCCCCATTGTCCGTCACCTCGCGGAGCCTTACGAGCTCATCCTGCATGCCGAATGACTGGGAGATTCTGTTGAACTCCCTGTCGCAGTGGTCCGATCGGGTGAAGCTCCCGTGGACCGTGATGACGCCCCTGGGTCCTGGCATCTTGAGTAGCAGGTATGCGT
This sequence comes from Avena sativa, assembly GCA_916181665.1. NCBI lineage: Eukaryota > Viridiplantae > Streptophyta > Magnoliopsida > Poales > Poaceae > Avena > Avena sativa. The sequence continues at coordinate 305,745,702 of OV702280.1, read as the reverse complement.
AATGTGGGACAGCCAAGAACCTTGTGAATGCTACACGCCCGAGGATGGCGTGGTATTGTGATGGCAAGTCCACCACTTCGAATTCGAGCCGCTCGCATCAGAAGTTGTCCGGCTTGCCGAAGATGACGTCGAGCCATATTTTCCCAGGGGGAATATGCCCTTTCCTGGGACGATGCTGTGGAACGTTGTGTCTGACTGTTCCAGGCTGCACAGCGGGATCCGCATTGCTGCTAGAGTACTTGCGAACATCAGGTTGATGCTGCTGCCGCCGTCCATGAAGACGCGGCTCATCTCGAAACCTCCGATCTGCGCCTCCAGCACCAAGGCAGCATGACCTGGGCGAGGGATCTGGCAAGGGTGATCCGAACGGCTGAACGTGATGCAGGACTCCGATCCGCTGAGGTAATGAGGGATGGCGGGTGGAGTTGTCATGGTCAGGTTGATCTGACGGGTGATTTTCTTCTGCACCCTATTCGTCGGGCGCCCCTTCTGGATAATCGGTGCTCCTTTCGGTGGGGGATACCCGTGCCCAGCGTTGTTCTGTGATGGTGCGACTGGTTGGTTCGGGCCTCCTACAGGTGGCGGTGGAGGAGCTCCATGCGCTACTTCACCTAGTGCGGGTGCGTTTCCGAACCTAGCGGTGGAGCTTGCTGCCTCATCTGAGCCATGCTTTCGCTGAGCTTCTGGAACTCGCGGCAGTCCTTGAGCATGTGACTTGCCTTATTCTTACCATCCTGCTTGTCGATGTAGAAGTGGATGGTGCATGGACCCGAAAGTTTTTCGTATGCTGAGGGTTCATTATCGCGATCGCGGCGTTGCCACGACTGTGCTGGGCGTCCTCCATCGCGGAAGTTGCCTCCGCGGTATCCGCCATTGTTGCGGTTGGCATCGTTGCGGCGATCGGCGTAGCCGGCCGTGACCATGTCGGGTCCATCGCGATCGTCGTAGACGCGCGGTCTCCTCTTGTTACGGCGCTCCCGTCGTCGGCCGTAATCGTCCTCTTCCTCCGAGTGCGCCCGGTGGACGGAATCTTCGCCGTCGGCCCATCTATTGGCAATGTCCATGAGGGGTCGAGTGTCTTGGGTTTGACGCGCCCAAGTTCCTCCTTGAAGTCCTGGCGCTTGACGCCGTCCTTGAAGGCGTCGATAGCCCTCTCTTCGGAGATGTGCGTTGTGGAGTTCTTGGTGTTGGACCAGCGTAGTATGTACGAGCGAATGGATTCGCCCGTTCGTTGAGTGCAGGCTCGCAACTCCTCGATCGAGGCGGGCCTCTTACTGGTGCCTTTGAAGTTTCGGATGAAACTGTAAGCCAGCTCCTCCCAGCTTCGGATGGATCCTGAGGATAGGCTGCTAAGCCAGATCCGAGTTGCGCCTGTCAGCTACAGCTGATGGCATTGCATGGCGGTTTCCTTGTTTCCACCGTGCAGCTTGACGGATGACAGGTGGTCGCTGAGCCATGCCTTGGGGTCTTGTGTGCCGTCGAACTTCAGAGTATCCGAAGGAAGCTTGAAATTTCGCGGCATCCGTGTCTGTCGGACAGATCTGCTGAAGCACCGGGCTCTGCAGAGTTCTCCTTCTTCTTCTTCCATCTCGGATTCAGACGAGCATGCACGCTTGGCTCACGCTTTGTCAACTTTACGCTGTGTTAGCGCGTCTCTGGCGTCGTAATCGCGGCTGCGATGACGCGAGCTCTTGTGCCTTCGAGGAAGGTCATGGTCTTCTTCTTCGAATGAAGGAGTGGGGCTGCTGTTGAACCTGACCGTAGCTTTCTTTTTCGGCTCCGTAGGAGTTTCTTGATGGAGCGCAGCTCCGACGAGTCCGAGTCTGGTGAGTGTGGACTTGTGCATGGCTCTTTTCGGGTCCCCCTCCGGAGGTGGGTGGGCCGCGAGGTACGCAGTGGCTGCTATGATCGCAGCTTGCGGTGTCTTCGGGATGATGTTGCCGTCGGCATCCATCTCCATGAAGGATGTGTTGAGGGTTCGGGTCACCTCACGGCGCTCCTTGGGGTCCATGTTCTCCATTCGGGAGCGGTGCTTGTTGCCGTGGTTGCCATTCGAGCTGGAGCCGATGCCCATGGCGGAGAGCGCAGCTCGTCGCGCGCTGGACTCTGAGGCTGCTTGCTTGCGTTTGTCAAGCACCTCTTGCATCTTGACCTGCTTCTTGTGCTCCTCGATCAGGAGCAAATGGTATGCCATCAGCAGGTCCCGTGAGGAGTCTGCAGGCAGGACTATGCTGCCCGCCACGGCGGCGCGTGCCTGGTCCCATCCTTCTTTGCTAAGGCGGATGACGTGGCTGGTGTTGTCCCCTTCGGGTGGGGGGGGCTGACTTCTTCTGTTTCCGCCGTTTCGGTCTTGCGGGTTAGGTGTCGGGTTGGGCAGCGGGTTGGGTGTTTGCTGCTCCATGTCGCCCTGGATGACTACGGCGCATTGGTAGCGCTCGTAGATTGGTCCGCTGCTGCCGCAGCTTTCGGATCCGGAACCGTAGGTCCCTTCATCCGATGGCGGATCGCACAGATCGGAGTTGCAGCAGCTGCTGTCGTAGGACTCATCTGTTGATGATGATGTGCGTAGCACAGGGTGTGGGGCCCATGAAGCGAGCCTTATTGAGGGTAAGGGCACCCGCTCTAGGAGGCGGAGGGTGCCGGTTTGCCCCACCTGGAAGCAGAAGCTCCCGAACAGGATCTCGAGTCCGTCGCCTACGGGCTCGAAGTCCTTCATGGTGGCCGGTGAGTGGGCGGTGAAGTCGAAAGCGCCGAAGAGGAGGTGACTCTCCGTCGCCGCAGAGTTGTAGATCGCTCGGGTTGGGACCGTCACGACCGCACAATCAGCGTCCCCAGTTCCCACAGACGGCGCCAATTGACGAGGTTTGATCTCGTCAATGCCCATTGTTATGGACTTCGGTTTTGGATAAGATGGGGATGCTGGAGATCGCGGAACGGTTAGCAAACAAGCAACACGAGGACACAAGGTTTACCCAGGTTCATGCCCCCGGAGGTAAAACCCTACTCTTGCTTGTCTGCTCTTGATTACGGCGGAACCGATGATTACAGGGGTGCGCAGATGCAATCTGGCGTGGAGGTGTGTATGCAAAAGTATGAGAGAGAGACTCTAGATCGTGCCCTCCTGGCCTTTATATAGACTTAGGCAGGTCCCAGGCATAGATCTAGTCGGTTACAGGTTCTAGGGTTTACCCCTTTGAATTTCCTATCTACTCTAGTCTTGCTCTCCAAGGATCCGAAGGCGTCATGGGCCTTGGCCACCCGAAAATCCTCATGGGCCGGCATATATTTGTCGTGGGCCTTCCTTGTGCTGGACCAGGTATGCTGATATCGTGTACCCGCGGGGTATAACCATGTCAGGAAGATATCCCAAAGACAGCATTCACAACTCGTTATGGTCTTTACGAGTATACAGTGATGTCCTTCGGGTTGACCAATGCCCTGCCACATTTATGAGGCTCATGAACTCCGTCTTCATGGAGTATCTCGACAAGTTCGTCTTGGTATACATTGATGACATTCTAATCTACTCCAAGACCGAAGAAGAGCATGCCAAACATTTACGTTTGGTATTGACTAAACTTAGTGAACATCGCCTCTACGCCAAGTTTTCCAAATGTGAGTTCTGGTTACAAGAGCTCGTCTTCCTTGGTCATGTTGTGTCTGCAAGTGGTGTAGCTGTCATACCGGATAAGGTTCAGACCATTCTGGAATGGAAGTCACCTATTTCAGTCAAGCAAGTCCGAAGTTTTCTCGGAATGGCAGGATATTACCGTCGATTCATCGAGAACTTCTCCAAGATAGCCAAGCCTATGACTGATCTTCTTAAGAAAGATAAGAAGTTTGAATGGTCAGAAAAGGCAGAAGAAAGTTTCCAAGCTTTGAAAACTAAGCTAACCACCGCTCCTGTGCTTGTTCTTCCGCACACAAGCAAGGACTTCGTCATCTATTGTGATGCTTCTCTTCAAGGGCTAGGCTGTGTGTTGATGCAAGATGGTCATGTAGTGGCCTATGCTTCTCGACAGTTGAAGCCACATGAGAACAATTATCCAACCCATGATCTCGATCTCGCTGCTATCGTTCATGCTCTTAAGCAATGGCGACATTACCTCATCGGTAACCGTTGTGAACTTTACTCGGATCATCAAAGCCGAAAGTATCTCTTCACCCAGCCAGATCTGAATCTCAGGCAAAGACGATGGTTGTAACACATCAAAGATTATGATTTGGGTCTCAACTATCAAACCGGCAAAGCCAATGTCATAGCTGATGCGCTAAGTCGGAAGTCTCATTGCAACAATTTGATGATTTCACAAGCCCAACCTACTCTCTAGGAGGAAATCAAGCGTCTTAATCTTGAAGTAGTTCCTTGTGGATTCCTTGCTAACCTTGAAATAAAGTCTTCTCTAGAGGATCAAATCAAGGAAGCTCAAAAGCAAGATGATGAAGTTACCAAGATCAAAGAGCCTGTTGCAAGCGGTGGAGCTAAATGCTTCTCTGTCAATGATCAAGGTATTCTATACTTTAGTAACCGGCTAGTGGTTCCAAACAGTCAGAAAATCAAAGATCTAATTCTTCTGGAAGCTCACGAATCCCCTCTGTCTATCCATCCCGGTGGTACCAAAATGTACCGAGATCTCCGTCAAATATTCTGGTGGAGTCGAATGAAACCATAAATCGCTCGCTTTGTTGCAGAGTGCGACGTTTGCCGCCGTGTGAAGGCCGAACACCAAAGGCCTGCTGGACTTCTGCAGCCGTTGAAAATTCCTGAGTGGAAATGGGATGAAATTGGTATGGATTTCATCACTGGACTTCCGAAGACACAATTTGGACATGATGCCATATGGGTAGTTATTGATCGACTATCCAAAGTTGCTCACTTCCTTGCTGTTCGGGAAAGTATTACTGCAAGCCAGTTGGCAGAGCTATACATATCCCGGATCGTCGTTCTCCATGGTGTACCCAAGAAGATCATATCTGATCGTGGAAGTTTGTTCACCTCCAAATTCTGGGCTAGTATCCAATAAGCAATGATAACTCAAGTTTCCTTCAGTATGGCCTATCATCCTATAACCGGTGGTCAGACTGAAAGAGTGAATCAAATTCTTGAAGACATGCTCCGAGCGTGTGTCATATCCTTTGGAAAGACTGGGAGAAATGTCTTCCTTTCGCGGAGTTCTCCTATAACAACAGTTTTCAATCCAGTTTGGGCATGGCACCTTTCCAATTCCTGTATGGGAGACCATGTCGAACACCGCTGAACTGGACAGAAACCGGCGAAAGACAATTCTTTGGTCCGGACATGATCCAAGAAGCAGAAGATCAAGTTCGCATAATTCGAGAGCGTTGAAGGCCGCTCAATCTCGTCCGAAGACCAACTACGATCGTCATCATCTTGATGTTCATTATGAAGTTGGTGATCAAGTTTACCTCCGGGTCACTCCTCTGAAGGGTGTCCATCGATTCGGTATCAAAGGCAAATTGGCACCTCGCTACGTTGGTCCCTTTCACATTCTCTCCAAGCGGGGTGAGCTTGCCTACCAATTGGATCTACCTTCAACTTTTCCAGAGGTACATCATGTTTTCCATGTGTCTCAACTCAAGCGTTGCTTCAAAGATCCCATTCATGGTGTGGACCATGAAACTTTGGATCTCCAAGATGATCTAACCTACCGAGATACCCTATCCGTATTCTTGATGAAACCGAGCGCAAGACTCGTCGCCAAACCATCAAGTTCCTGAAAGTTCAATGGTCTCATCACTCCGAGTCAGAAGCAACCTGGGAACGCGAAGATCGTCTTCGATCCGAGTACCCTGCCTTCTGCTCTAAAACCTAGGAATCTCGGGTCGAGATTCTTGTAAGTGGGGTAGAGCTGTAACATACCACCCCTTTTGTGTAATATAAATAAGGATATGTCTGAGCATTGCATGCATGCATAACATTTGCACTTGATTTAACCAAAGAAGAACAAATTAAAACCTAAACCCTTACTTCCCCCTCTATTTGAAAACCATTCAAATAAGTTTTGTATTTAAACAACTAACTACATGAGTTGAACCCAAAGTGAATAAAGGGTTCCACATTATTTTATATACTTCATAAAAGTTTCTGTAATTTGAAATCATTCAAAACAGGTTCAAAAATTCAAAATATACAAAGAAATCAGGAAAACAGAAAATAGAAAAGGTTTCCTGGAAAAAAACCTATCTCTAACCCTCCCTGGGCCGAGCCCACCTCTCCTCCTCTATCCCTGGCGCCAGCAGGAAGCCCACCCGGAGCCCAAGCCTGGCCCAGCAGCAGCCCGTCCCCGGTCCCATACCACTTCAGCCTCTCTATTTCGCGTCGTCTTCGTCGACGACGAGCAGCAGCTCGTTGTCGCGCCGCCCGCCGTCCGTCGTCGCCAGCGTGCGCCAGGATTTGTGTCGCCGCTCTGGTCGTCTATAAACCGCCACCGTAGTCGCCGATGAACCCTAGCTCGCCATTTCCCCCCTCTCCCTAGCTCTCTAGCGCCATGACCGAACCCTAGCTGCGCAGGTGCTGTGTCGCCCCGCCGTCTCCGGCCACCTCACAGCCAGCCGAGGCCGCCGTTGGAACAGCCTCATCGCGAAGATCATCTCCACCGAAGGAATCGACCCCGCGTGCTTCGAATCCTCGCCATCGACCTCTTCTCTCCCGACGCCGTCCGCCGCTCTCCGATGACGATTCCGACGCTTCCCGACCGCGCCTCGCCTCGCCGACCCCTCCGTTGCATCCGTGGTGAGCCTGCGGTCCTCACAGACCACCTCTCTCGCCTTCTCTCGCTCTCTGTCGCCGGCGCCACGAGCATCTGCAAGCCCCGCCGCCGCGCGCAGCCGTGTGCCGTGCTCCGACGACCATTCCAGGGCGGCGCCGCCACTATCTGGCTCCCCGCGACGCCCTCTCTCTATCGCACCCCTCCTCGCATCCAGGCGAGCACGGGATCGTTGGATCCTTGCTCGATCTGAGGGTGAGCTCCATTGCTGATGTCATGCTAACATCAGCATGAGGCAATAACTCATTTTCTTTTATTAATCATTTTGTAAATAATTTCTATAAATAGAAATAATATGACAGGTGGGCCATACTTGTCAGGGTTTTAATAATTTCTGTAAATATTTTCTGAAATGAATAAAAGTCTGACATGTGGGCCCAAGTTTGGAAATTAATTTAAATATTCCAAAAATGTTTAAAATGAATTAAAATTTGGTAAATTCATAACTAATTCATTTTAAATCAGAAAAATACAAATAATATACCAAAATGTTCAGAAAAATGAAACCTATCTAACTAAGCTATAATCATACATTGTTAATCAACTTTGATAGCAAGTTTAATTAGAAGAACCAAATGAACCTCATAGGTGATTCCGATGATCCCCCTGTTTTAGGGTTTGCACTTTCGGAACCCCCTTTAAAGTGACCAAGCATGCTTTAGGGTTCAATTCAACACTATTAAACTTGTCATATCATCCATATTGTATGATCATTGCACATGCCATGTGTTGAGTGTTGTTTTTCCTTTTCCGGTGATTGGTTCTCGCGAATAGGAACCGAACCCGAAGCTGAAGTCAATGCCACCGAAGAGCAGTATCAGTCCAACAACAGACAAGGCAAGCGAAGCCCCACTCATACATATGAATCCTATGATTACAAAGTATTTCATTCTCGTCATATGCATTCGGTTCAAATAGTCTTTTGTCATTAGTCAGAATAATCATATCTAATGCATGTTATCCTTTGTGAACTATATTACCTGATCCACCGCTCCTAGCATATCTAGGGTTTGGCTTATGAGCGTCGCTAGTGCCACAGTTCAGTCAAGCTTAGCCATGCTTAGTGTTCTGTTGCTGATCTTTCATGTGATGCACCGGAGATGCGGATGAATCTAGTATGGTAGGATATGTGATGTGATTAGAGATGGATAATAAACATGCTAAGGCTTGTACGGGAGGCCACGAGGGTTGTGGTTTTTGTAGTCCCATACTTGCCACCCTTAGGACCTGATGTTCTCGCCTCTTGAACCAAGACGAGCGTACAACCACACGGGGGTCTGGAAACCCCCTCGACCAACTAACTTGCCTAGTAGATTCCATGAGTCACATAGTTTGGGCTTTCCATTCGACATACGCATATTGGTTGTTCTTGAATGGAGGTGAAGGAGGTGCATTCATATAGGTAGGTAAGCGTGGCAGGGAATGGGAGATGCCCGGCATCCGTAATCTCAAACCCTGTTCACATCGCTAGGGACCGACTTCGGGACTCGACCCGTTACGGCGGCATCTCCTTAGTGCGTGACTCATGGTCTCGACGAAAGCAAGGTAAAGGTCGTGGTCAACCACTCTCTGCCGGCCTTCCAAGGAAGAGGGCTAATATATTGGCATTAAGAATCGGTTGGTACGTGTGGGTAAAGTTGTGCATCCCTGCAGGGTTATAATCTTTTCGAAAAGCCGTGTCCACGATTATGGACGACTTGGGAACGGATTCTGTGATCATAGAGAACTATAACCGAATGATAAAAACTTGCCAACTAAAGTGAGATCCGGAATACTTCCTCAGGGTTGTTGAGGGGGTAGTCCGGGAAGAGAGATTCTGTTGATGATGGTTCTTGGTGGATATCAAAGATGTATTTAAGAGCTAGAGTTGTAGTCTTCTTATCCCCTTTTGAAAATGATCTGACTAGACGAGTTTCTTCTCCCTCTTGTTTTGAAAAACAAAAGTTGGCTTTATGCAAAATAACTCCACTAGCCATAAGTCTTGCGGAGTACACCCTGTACTCAGCCTTGCTTCGTTGATGTTTTCTACATATGATGCTACTTCAACTGAAGGTGGTTTCTATGTCGAAGTCGACGAGTAGTCGGGGTTTCCGGGCAGCAGTCTAGGATCTATGGAAGGGTTGCTACTTTTGTTATGGCCCCTTAGGCCCTTTGCTAAGTTTTTTGTTTAGAACAACTTGTTTGCTTCCGTTGTTTGATGTAATGATGGGTCTGTGACCCCTGTCTTGTATGACTGGTTTGTAACTCTCTTAAGAGTTTACCTTATTAATATATGGTTTGTATGTTTTGTAATGTACCGATCTTTTCCTGCGCGTTTCGGAATTTAGGTTAGGTTTATATCAGATGAGGATCTGGTATTTGTCTAGCCCTGATCCCGGGTCGTGACAGCGAGAACGTAATCCCTCTTACGGTCTTCGAGAGTGAGTTACTCGTTGTTACCATCTCGTAGATGATCATGGCTAGATAGTGCTTCACGCGTAAGATTTTTTTTGTTTTCCATGCTACGAACCCATCAAATTTAATACACATGTTTCTAAAGGCATAAATAAAAATATCATAAAAATAACGGAAATTCAATCCAAATGAAAAACACTCTTCATGTGAGCTTCATTATACGAGCACCAGATATCTTAAGAGAACGAATGTTAATGTAAGACAAAAAAAACAACCCATTTTATCTAGCCTATCGTAACCCTTGATTGTACGAAAGAGACCCATGCAAGCTTTTGTGTGAAAGGAAAGCTATCGATGGCGGATACTGCTCATGTTCTTGTAAATTATGCGAGAATAGAACACAATGTTTCTTCGCCTGCTTGATTGTGACCATAGTGTAAACCCACCTGCTTAATAAAGTTGCTTTTTACGTGTGATCCATACTATTCTCCCTCTCTCCAGAAATAAATGACTTGATTTTGTTAGTTATTTTTGAACTGAGAAAGTACTCCCTCCGTTTCAAAATACTAGCACAATGGTCTGTGCGTTGCAACGGGATAAAATATATGACTGCACCGCTTTAAAAGAATACATGGTGTAATACGTAGAAAATAAGTCGAACATCTGCGATAGAGGTGGGAAAAAATACCAAACTTTGCTTCGGCCCATCGTCGCCATGTGTCCAGCTCGAGCATCGTCCCACACGTCTCTTCCTCATAGGAACACCGAACACAATTACTGCATATATCAAAAGCACGGTATTTTATCCAAGCGTAGCATGCTTTGCCCTGAAAAATCCACAACAATAAAACTTATAATTGTCATGCCATGACCCCTAAAAAATAGCAAAAACTGTCATAGTAACCGACCTTTCCTTGCATCCAAAATTTCATCGACTTCCCTGGAACCTTGGAACCTTGAAGATTTTATCTAAAAAAGCAAGCTACTTTTGAATTGATTAAACACATCAGTTCAGACCTCCGCGTCTCCATGACCTCTTCTTTGGTTCCGGTAAATGCACATTGCAAAGTATCATATCAAACACCTGAAGATAAAGAAGAAAAAAGTGAAGAAGTCAACGTTATGCATGGAAATTTTTGTCAAAAGTCAGATTAGTAATTCCATAAGAGTGGGCGAAAAGGAAGATTTAAGGATTGTATAAGTCTGGATAATGGCCTGATAGCAAGATTAAAAAAGAATACACATGCAATTTTTGAGGGATAGTTAAATTAACCTCTGGGTCACAACATTTGAATCAGATTCGTCGTCTAGGAGAAGGGGTGGTGGAGGCGCCGGAGTAGTCAAGGAGCAGGGGTAGGGAGCATTGCTGCCTCTGCGTGGTGAACTGTCGCAGCCTCGTGGGGCAGCTGCCGGCAACGGGGTGAGCATCGACACTGCCGTACGTGCCGAGCTCCATCAGCAACGATTAAGGAGGAAGAAGGGAGCAGCGACGATGTGAAATTGTTGAGCTGGACAGTCACACAGAATAATCTGCCGTTGCGGAACTGCAATCAGATAACAATAAGAAATTCCCCGCAACATCAAAAGAATTGGATCTGCAGACAAAGGAAAATTGGTCCGCAGAACGCTAGGCAGTTTTGGATCTTTCGTTGGATTGAATCGGGAGAAGGTGACCAGCAAATTACGTTTTAAATTGAGGAATTGAGGATGAGGTCCTCAAGACTCTGGTTGTTGCCACTTCTTCGCGTGGTTGGATTGGATGAGGGTAGCCGCCCCGATGCCAACGACTTTGCCAGGGCTGAGGGCCACGCCACGCACCAGACGCCATCTCTGACGGGTGCCGAGGCATTGGGACCGGGGTCGCCGTGGGTGTTGGGCTGTAGGCTAGCCACGTCTCCGCTTCAGGATGGTCTGACGTAGTTTATTCCGGTTTTGTGTTGTGGTAGTGCAGGTCTTTGAGCTCCTTGAGGATCCGATGCCATCGAGGAGGAACCAGCCGGGGCTAGGACAATTTCCGATCTAAATCGTATTGCGCATGTAAAATTTTGATTCGATCGGTATATATAGAAGAAGGAAGAAGTAAATAGAGGGGAAAAATTTACGGTGCGCGTGTATAAGTAGAGGGGTTGTACCGTGCTTCACACGATAGAAGATTGGTTCGGATTAGAGCGTTGAGAACGTGGTTGACATGGTTATACCCTACGGATGCGTGACCTCAGCATACCTAGTCCAGCCCAAGGAAGGCCCACGGCGGATGTACGCCGGCCCAAGAAGATTTTCGGGTGACCAAGGCCCATATGTCTTCGGATCCTTGCAGAGCAAGACTAGCATAGATAGGAAATTCAAAGGGATAAAACCCTAGAACCTGTAACCGACTAGGACTATCCCCGGGACCTGCCTAAGTCTATATAAAGGCCAGGAGGGCATGTCCTAGATCTCTCGACTCATACTTTCGCATACGCACCACCACGCCAGATCGAATCTGCGCACCCTGTAACGATCGGTTCCGCCGTAATCAAGAGCAGACAAGCAGGAGTAGGGTTTTTCCTCCGGGGGCCTGAACCTGGGTAAATCTCGTGTCCCCTGGTTGCTTGTCTGTTAACCGTTCCACGATCTCCAGCATCCCCATCTTCTCCAAAACCCAAGTCCATAACAATGGGCATTGATGAGATTAAACCTCGTCAATTGGCGCCGTCTGTGGGAAACGGGGCTGCTGATTGTGCGATCGTGACGGTCCCGACCCGATCGATCTACAACTCTGCGGTGACGGAGAATCATCTCCTCTTCGGCGCTTTCGACTTCACCGCCCACTCGCCGGCCACCATGAAGGACTTCGAACCCGTAGGCGACGGACTCGAAATCTTGTTAGGGAGCTTCTGCTTCCAGGTGGGGCAAACTGGCACCCTCCGCCTTCCTGAGCGGGTGCCCCTACCATCAATCAGGCCCGCCTCGTGGGCTCCACACCCTGTGCTACGCACATCACCATCGACAGATGAGTCCTACGACAGCAACAGCTGCAACTCCGATCTGTGCGATCCACCTTCGGATGAAGGGGCCTACGGTTCCGGATCCGGAAGCTGCGGCAGCAGCGGACCAATCTACGAGCGCTACCAATGCGCCGCAGTCATCCAGGAACAGCAAACGCCTAACCTGCCGCCCAACACGAACCCCAACCCGCAGGACAGAAACGGCGAAAATGGCGGGAACAGAAGAAGCCAGTCCCCCCCACCCAACGGGGAAAACAACGGCCACCTCATCCAACTTAGCAAAGAAGGATGGGTCCAGGCACGCCGTGCCGTAGCAGGCGACATAGTCCTGCCTGTAGACTCCCCACGTGAACTACTAATGGCATACCACTACCTCCTCATCGAGGAGCACAAGAAGCAAGTCAAGATGCAGGAGACGCTCGACAAACGCAAGCAAGCAGCCTCTGAGTCCAGCGCGCGACGAGCTGCGCTCTCCGCCATGGCACCCGGCTCTAGCACAAACGGAAACCAGGGAAACAAGCACCGCTCTCGGGTGGAGAACATGGATCCCAGGGAACGCCGTGATGTGACCCGAACTCTCCACACATCGTTCATGGATATGGATGCCGACGGCAACATCATCCCGAAGACACCGCAAGCCGCTATCATGGCAGCCACTACGTATCTTGCAGCCCACCCACCTCCGGAGACGGACCCGAAAAGAGCCATGCATAAGTCCGCACTCACCGGACTCGGACTCGTCGGAGCTGCGCTCCACGAAGACGCTCCTGCGGAGCCGAAGAAGAAAGCTCCGGCCAGGCGCGACCGGAGCCCCACCCCTTCATCCGAAGAGGAAGAGGAACACGACCTTCCTCGAAGGAAGAAGAGCTCGCATCGCCATAAACGCGACTACGATGCAAGAGACGCGCTTACACAGCGCAAAATCGACAAAGCACGAGCCAAACGTGCATGCTCGTCTGAATCCGAGATGGACGAAGACGAAGGAGAACTCTGCGGAGCTCGATGCTTCAGCAGATCTGTTCGGCGAACGCAGATGCCACGCAATTTCAAGCTTCCTTCGGATACTCCGAAGTTCAACGGCACGCAAGATCCAAAATCCTGGCTCAGTGACCATCTGTCATCCGTCAAGCTGCACGGCGGCAACAAAGAAACCGCCATGCAATGCCTTCAGCTGCAGCTGACAGGCGCGGCGCGGGTCTGGCTCAGCAGCCTATCATCAGGATCCATCCGAAGTTGGGAGGAGCTAGCTTACAGCTTCATCCGAAATTTCAAGGGCACCAGCAAGAGGCCCGCCTCAATCGAAGAGTTGCGAGCCTGCACTCAGAGAACGGGTGAATCTATTCGCTCGTACATACTACGCTGGTCTACCACCAAGACCTCCGCAGCACACATCTCCGAAGAGAGGGCCATCGACGCCTTCAGGGACGGCGTCAAACGCCAAGATTTCAAGGAGGAACTTGGGCGTGTCAAGCCCAAGACACTCGACCACCTCATGGACATTGCCAACAGGTGGGCGGACAGCGAAGATTGCATTCACCGAGCACAATCGGATGAAGAGGACGACTACGGCCGAAGACGGGAACGCCGCAGCAAGAGGAGATCGCGCGTCTACGAGGACCGCGACGGACCCGACATGGTCGCGGCCGGCTACGCCGACCGCCGCAACGACAACAGCCGCAACAGCGGAGGATACCACGGAGGAAACTTCCGCGACAGCGGACGCCCAACACAGTCGTGGCAACGCCGCGACCGCGACAACGGACCCTCAGCATACGACAAACTTTCGGGTCCATGCACCATCCACTTCTACATCGACAAGCAGGATGGCAAAAAGAAAGCTAGCCACATGCTCAAGGACTGCCGCGAGTTCCAGAAACTCAGCGAAAGCATGGTGCAGATGAGGCAACAAGCCCCAACACCTGCGTTCGGAAACCCACCTACGCCAGGCGAAATAGCGCTCGGAGCTCCTCCACCGCCGCCTATTGGAGGCCCAAACCAACCAGTCGCACCAGCACAGAACAACGCTGGGAACGGGTACCCCCACCGAAAGGAGCACTAAACATGATCCAGAAGGGACGCCCCACGAATAGGGTGCAGAAGAAAATCACCCGACAAATCAACTTGGCCGTGGCAACTCCGCCTGCAATCCCTGAGTACCTCAGTGGATCGGAGTCCTGCATCACATTCACTCGCGCGGATCACCCTTTCCAGATCCCTCGCCCAGGTCATGCTGCCCTGGTGCTGGAGGCGCAGATCGGAGGCTTCGAGATGAGTCGCGTCTTCATGGACGGCGGAAGCGGCATCAACCTAATGTTCGCAAGCACTCTAGCGGCAATGCGGATCCTGCAATGCAGCCTGGAACAGTCGGACACAACGTTCCACGGCATCGTTCCAGGGAAGGGCATATTCCCCCTGGGAAAAATAGGGCTCGACGTCATCTTCAGAAAGCCGGACAACTTCCGGCAGGAGCAACTCGAATTCGAAGTGGTGGACTGGTCGTCGCAATACCACGCCATCCTAGGGCGTGTAGCATTCGCAAGGTTCGTGGCTGTCCCACACTACCCATACCTACTACTCAAGATGCCAGGACCAAGGGGCGTCATCACAGTCCACGGGAGCTTCACCCGATCGGACCAATGCGACAGGGATTTCAACAAAATCTCCCAGTCTTTCGGAATGCAAGACAAACTCGTAAGGCTCCGTGAGGTGACGGATAACGGGGCACCCCCAGTCACAAGGCAAAACGCACCCGACATGTCTTTTGACTCCACCGTCAACACACAGAAGGTGCAGGTCCATCCGACTGACGCCTCCAAGACGGCGCTGATCGCCAACGACCTCAGCCCGCATAGGAAGGCGCGCTCATCGAATTCCTCCGTGAGCACTGGGAAATCTTCGCCTGGTGTCCTGCGGACATGCCAGGAGTTCCCAGGGAATTCGCCGAGCACGCACTCAACGTCTTTCCAGACACCAAGCCAGTCGAGCAGTCCATCCGGAGACTGTCCGAACCACGAGCCGAAGCCATCGGCAAGGAAATCAACAGATTACTCGCTGCAGACTTCATCAGGGAAATCAAGGAAAGCGAGTGGCTGGCAAACACAGTCATGGTCCCAAAGAAGGACACGGACATCCTGCGGATGTGCGTGGATTTCATGTCACTAAACAAGCATTGCCCAAAGGACCACTTCCCTCTTCCTCGGATCGACCAGATCATCGATTCGACTGCAGGTTGTGAGAAACTCTCCTTCCTCGATGCCTACTCAGGCTATAACCAGATTCGACTCAAGGTCGAAGATCAGGAGAAAACGGCGTTTATCACACCGTTCGGAGTATTCTGCTACAACACAATGCCCTTCGGGCTAAAGAACGCAGGTGCTACGTACCAGCGATGCATGCAGGCCTGCCTCAAGGACCAGATCGGTCGCAACATCCAAGTCTATGTTGACGACATAGTGATAAAAACCAAAGAAGAAATAACACTTATCGACGATCTCCGCGAGACGTTCGACAATCTTGATCGCTACAGGATCAAGCTCAACCCGGAAAAGTGCGCCTTCAGCGTCCCATCGGGTCAACTGCTTGGGTACTTCATCTCTCAGCGAGGGATCGAGGCGAACCCGAAGAAAATCAGAGCCATCATGGCAATGGAGAAGCCGAAAAACCTCAAAGGCGTCCAGCAGCTCGCAGGGCGAATAGCGGCGCTAAGCAGATTCATCAGCCGCATGGGCGAGAAGGCCCTGCCATTCTACCAACTGCTGCGCAAGGCAGACAAGTTCGAGTGGACACCAGAAGCCAACGATGCATTCGAAAGCCTCAAGCGGCTCCTCTCCACCTCGCCCGTCTTGGTCACGCCAAAGGAGCGTTAGCCTCTGCTGCTGTACATAGCAGCCACACACCAAGTGGTCAGCACCGTACTCGTGGTCGAGCGACCCGAAGAAGGCAAGACCCACGGGGTCCAGCGCCCAATCTACTACCTCAGCGAGGTACTGACACCAACAAAGCAGAGGTACCCTCACTACCAGAAGCTTGCCTACGGCATGTTCATGACGGCTCGACGGCTGAGCCATTACTTCTAGGAGCACCAAGTGATGGTCGTCAACGAGGCACCCCTGAACAGCATCCTGAATAATCCAGAGGCCACAGGACGCGTGGCCCTGTGGGGCATCGAGCTGTCACCCTTGGACATCATCTACGAGAAGCGACTCGCAATCAAATCTCAAGTCCTGCCGGACTTCCTGGTACATTGGATGGAGCTGCAGCTTCCAGACACCCCGGACATGTCACAATCATGGACGATGCACTTCGACGGCTCCAAGCGAGAAGCTGGAGCAGGAGCAGGGGTCATACTGACGTCCCCGCAAGGCGACAAGATGAAGTACGTCCTTCGGATGAAATTCCGAGCCTCCAACAACGAGGCCGAATATGAAGCCCTCATCCATGGCATGAGGATGACAAAGATATGCGGCGCAACGCGCCTGGTCATCTACGGTGACTCCAACCTCGTCGTCCAGCAGACGATGAACGAGTGCGACGCACACGCCGAAAACATGATCGCGTACCGCGCGCTCTACAACGCACTCGAAGGAGAATTCGACGGCTGCGAGCTTCGGCACGTTGGAAGAGAAAGCAACGAGGAAGCCGACAGACTCGCCAACATCGGCTCCACCTGCGCGAAGGTGCCACCAGGTGTGTTCCTCGAACAAATCTGCGTGTCATCCATCAAGCGGAAACTCCCTAAGGGATCACCCGAAGAAGCAGAACAATCGGGGGCTACGCTGCCCGAAGGACATGAAGGACCCGAGAAACTGGACACAGAAGTCGCCATGGTAAACCTAATGCAGGTCATGGCAGTCGAAGAAACTTGGACGCGGCCATACCTCCAGTTCTTGCTAAATGGAGAACTGCCTGACAGCCCGACAGATGCCCGACGCATATCTCGTCGGTCAAAAGCCTTCACCACCATCAATGGCGAGCTGTACAAGCGCAGTATTACGGGTGTACTACAAAGGTGTGTCACCATCGGTGACGGGAAAGCCATCCTCCAAGACATCCACGAGGGCATCTGCGGCCATCATGCAGGCATCCGCTCCCTAGTCGCCAAAGCTCTACGGGCCGGATTCTACTGGCCAACGGCCATGAGCGACGCAAAGGACATCGTCCGAAGATGCAATGGATGCCAACGGTTCGCCGACAAACCGCACGCACCCGGGTCCGAGCTCAGACCCATACCCATAGCCTGGACTTTTGCTCAATGGGGCCTAGACATGATCGGCAAACTGCCAAAGTCCTCGAAAGGGGGACACGTTTACCTCCTGGTCGCAGTCGACAAATTCACCAAGTGGATTGAGGCCATGCCCGTCACCAACCAAAAGGGCAAAACTGCCGTCAAGTTCTTCGAGTCTATTGTCTACAGGTTCGGCGTACCACATAGCATCATCACCGACAACGGATCAAACTTTATCTCGAAGGAATTCTAGGACTTCTGCGAAGGCCTTGGGATCAACATCACATACGCCTCAGTGGCACACCCCCAAACGAACGGGCAAGTGGAAAAGGCCAACGGCCTAATCGGCGCTGGCATCAAGAAGCGCCTCATGAGTCCACTCGAACGGAAAGCAGGAGCCTGGACGAAAGAGCTACCATCCGTCCTATGGAGCTTACGGACCACGCCAAACAGCTCCACAAGCTACACACCGTTCTTCATGGTACACGGAGCCAAAGCCGTGCTGCCAGCCGAAGTACGCCACCAGGCCCCTCGGGCCGTCGCATACAGTGAAGCCGAATCTACGGCAGCACTCGAAGACGCCGTCGATACACTCGACGAAGCAAGAGACATAGCAGCAGCTCGATCAGCGGTATACCAGCAGAGTCTCCGCAACTACCACAGCCGCCGGCTGCGCCCAAGGTCCTTCGTCGAAGGATACCTCGTCTTGCGACTCAAGCAAGAGCGACCGACGAAATTCGAGTCACCATGGGAAGGGCCCTACGTCATCACCGAAGTCATCCCAGGTGGCGCCTACCGCCTCAAGCACGTGGAGTCTGGAGTCGCATACTCCAACTCATGGAACATCTCACACCTGCGATAATTCTACCCCTAGCAACCTACCCCCTTTACTTTCAATAAGGCTTTCAGCCAAGGCTATTCAGCCGAACAATGTACTTCCTCCATTACGATATAAATAAAGCTAAGTGTCTCGCCCCAAACTTCAGTTCGCTATTTTGCAACTTTACTTTATGCTACAAATGCACTCGGGGGCTCCCCCCACCTCACGACTTCGTCGACTGAGGATCATGCGTGTACACTTGAGTAGCTGACAACGTTAGGCAAACGAAAAGGACACGTACTCAAACAAAGCACTGGGTGCTTACAACAAACAAACCTTTACAAAGGGCACACCACGCCCGGTCGAAATATACAAATTTTACATTTATCTCTTTTTACAGGTACTACCTATGTTGAAGAATAACCTGAGCACGCCGCTCAAACAAATCTACGACCTGATCGGCATATTGCGTTACAACTGCATAATGTGGACACATGTCCCACTCACCACCATCCGGACGAAGAGGTGGCCCAGCGGCCACAACAGCCAAATCTACATCAGGCTGGTGCAGCCTCACAAGAGATAAAGCAGCCTTCACTCCTGCGACGAGCTTCTGTCGCACCAACTCCTTGACATTGATCACATTCCGAAATTTCGACAGAAGACCTGCAAGGCTCGTCGGCACGGCATCCAGAGGAAACATAACATGCAACACCGAGGCAAGCGACGTCTGCACCTGGCGGAGCACCCGCGACACCTGGTGCACACGATCCTGCACCGTCGCCAGAGCCACGGCACGGTCACGATCCATCCAGAAGAAGCCACCGGCCTCCATGTCCTGTTGAGTCAAGCAATTGACCCGAACAGCGACATGCTCCTTCTCTTCCCTCGGAGCAAGGTTCGCACCTGCGACAATTGCAACAAATAAGCGCAAGGTCAGCAGGCTCATCCGAAGAACTGAGCTACAGCTCGAACCAAAGAAAAACTTACATTGAAGCTGTTCGGACATCCGAACCAGTTCCGCCATCAAGTACTCCTCTCCGGCTGCACCACGATCCGCCTTGGACTTCCACACATCGGCGTGACCGCGCAACCCGAGCAACTCCCTCTCAAGACTATGCACACGATCCCGAAAAAAAGCGAGTTGCGAGGAATCATCCAAAGATGGTCGCAGCGGCATTGCGGATGCGGTGTCAACAGGGTCAGCACCCGAAGGAACCTAGAACAGCAGGAAAGCAAAGGACACAAACATTCAGACAGTGGTAGAAGCACAACTCAGGCGAATTCATTAACATATAAGGCCACTACGTGGCACAAGGATTGTGTTCTCCAAAATATTTACAGCAAAAGCAGACTACCAACTATCCTACGTCTACAATGCCTAAGACGCGGCACCCTGAGTCACCTCGGAGCCAGACTGCCTAGCTTTGGCCCCGCCCTGCTGCCGCAGTGCATACTCAGACAACAAATCAATGAGCTTGGGCCCATATCGCTTGCAGCGAGCAGAGTAGGCAGCAAAGGCTACCTCGGATCCATCTGCAGTCGTCGGCATCCGGGAGGTGATCTGGGGCAGATCCAGCTCCGCTCCAGCCGCCAAGGCCATTGCCAGCCCGACGGACGCGCCGATGCCCTTCTGCTTGCGCTTGTATGCCGCAGGCGCTTCGGCTGACAGAGCCTCTGCCAGAGCATCCACATCATCAAGGGCCAAGCCCTTAGGAACAAGCTCCTTGTAGAAGCGACCTAGGACCTCCTTCGCCTTGGCAAGGGAGCTGACGACGGTGCTGCAGCGATCTTCGATCGCCACAGTAGCATCATCTAGAGCACTCTCGTGCTCTAGAGCACCGCGGTCAAACTCGATGCCCGCGGCATCTGAGACAAAAAAAGGAGAGAAGACATGAAGAAAAGAAGCACAGACGAAGACAGGAAACACGAAGAAACAAACACAAATACAGGACTCACCCGAAATAGCCTTGGCAGCAGCCATGAGCTTCGCCGCCACCTCTCTTTCACGAGCAGCCGCAACGGTGGCCAGCTGCTCCTCACGATCCGCGGACTCCTGCTGCAGACGCTCCTTCGCTTCGGCTGCCTTAGTCAGCTCTAGATCGAGGCGTTCTTTCGCGCCAGCGGCGGCCTCGGCCTTCTGCTCCGATTGACCAAGGCTCTTCTTGAGAGCATCGACCTCACGGAGAGAAGTATTATGCTCCTCTGCATCCAAAACAAGCAAGCGTCAGAAAACAGGATCAAAATAAATAAGAAAGGCAAACAGGTACCTTGAAGCTGCCGAAGGTTAGCCTCCAGCACCAGACGCTCCTGCACCAGCCGCTTGGCCTCCTACACAAAAGGCTGCAGACAAAGAAATAGCAGTAAGAAAAAGGACTTGGGGGATATGCCCAACACAAAGGAGTAAAAGCAAAATTCGCACATGAAGACACTCGGGGGCTCCCCCCGTGGTACGAAGAAGAAGTACTTACATGCTCCGATGGCGACTCCGAAGGCTCGCTGGCGAAATTTTGAGGCGCAACCACCTGCACCTCCTGCAATGGAGGATCCGGAGCCGCGCCACCCGAAGTCGCCACCATCTGAGGAGGAGGAGACGCAATTTTCGACTCCCCCATCATCTCCCGCGCTCCATCACTGGAGGAATCGTGGGAGGAATGCCTGCATACGAAGCAATCAGCACCAGTGCAAAAATCATGAAGGAAAAAGGACAATAGTACAACAAGAAACTTACGAGCCCAGTGAGCTCAGGTCGAAGACAGGAGGAGTCCTTCGAGCTCTCTTCTCCTCTTTCTTCTCTTCCTTCTTCTCTTCCTTCTTGTCTTCCTTCTTCCGCTTCGCTGGCGGGTGCGGTGCTACAGCTCGCACAGGAATGGCAGGAATGGGAGAAGAAGAGCCTCCATGACCGTCACTATGACGCTCAAGGCCCAGAGGGTTTCTGGGAGTCGGAGGAGTCGAGGCATCCGAAGACTCGCTGGAGCTCCGAGATCGTTTGCGCGTATGGTCCTCACTCGACTCGTCGGCATCCTCCGCCGGAGATCGCGCCGAAGGCAGTTCGGACACGGACTCCACCACTTCATTATCCGGAGCATTCGGATACTTTTCGGGCACTGGCGACACCATGCCCGACACTTTGAAGCTCTGCAAATCCAGAAGGGACTTTGTTAGCAAACAAAGGAAATACACATGCAGTCAACAGAAAAACGCTACGCGCACGAATCTACACCTGCGGTACGGCCAACGTCGAAGAAAACGGAGGAGTTAGCGACTTCCCCGGGATTTTTTCTCCGACCTTGAACTTCAGCAGCGCGCGAAGGGTCCTGTCAAGATCCTCCTCGGAGATTTTCTCAGCCGAAACCCTCGTCGGATCACGGCGCCCAGAATAAAGAAACATCGGGTGCGCCCTCGCCTGGAGAGGCTGCACCCGACGCTCAAGAAACGTCCGGATGATGTCCACGCCGTTCACCTCCTTCTCCGGAATCAGCTGGAGATCCTCCACCCGACGGTAAAGGGCCTCTATCTCCGCCACCTCGCCGTCCAAGATTTTGTTTTTCCAAGACCTTTTCGGCTCAATCATTTGGGAGGGGTCAAAAGGAACAAGACCAAAATCTTGCCCAGGCACTACGGAGTCGCGGATGTAAAACCATCGCCTCCGCCAGTACTGGACAGATTCGGACATGGAAAAGGAAAAGAAAAGAAGATTGGAACTAAGGGAGATGATGCAACCCCCAATGGGATAAACACCATCCGAACCAGACTGCCTCTTCACGGAATAAAGTTTCCGGAAGAGGCCAAAATGCGTCTCAATGCCAAGCCAGCACTCGCAAAAAGTGATGAAGCAAGCAATGTGGAGAAGAGAGTTGGGCGAAAGATGGTGAAGCTGAATACCATAGAAAAAGAGCAATCCACGGAGGAAGTTGTGGACTGGAAAAGAAAACCCACGCATAACGAAGGCGAGAAACATAACCCGATACCCAGATGGGGGACGGGGGATTACCTCATTGCCGGGAAGTTTGACGGCCTCCCTATCTTGTGGGATCAGACCCCGCTCACGAAGCTTGCGGAGATCGCTCTCCCTCGTCTCTGATCGCCGCCAGCCGCCGTCGGTGACAGGGGTAGCGGTGGCGCCTTTCTTTCCTCCGGCGGCGCTGGTACCAATGGCAGATGACGATTTCTTCGGCTTCCCCATTGCGCTACGGCGACGCCGGCGGTGAAAGCGCAGAAAGGAAGATGGAAATGTGGAAGAAAATTCTAGCGCGCAGCAAGAATCGCTAGAGCACAAGGAGGCAGTGAAAACAAGAACCGATGCGGTGAAAACAAACCGATTTCCTCAATGATTATAACAACGAAGACGAAGCACGGCAGCCGTCCATCCAGAAGACCTAACGCCAACGGCAGATCTGACCGTACACGTGTCAGCATCACACCGAACCGTCGTTACCACGCCGTCCACTACGCGCGGAAATCGAGGAGACGCCGTAATTATCTCCACGCCGCGCGTGACCGGTCAATTCAAAGTCAGCAAGTGGGACCCACGTTCGTCCAGTAAAGTCATCTCTGGCGTAGCAGACGCTTGAGGTTATTGATCGTCAGCACTGACGTCATCAAAAAGCTATACTAGCACCAACTATAATTCTTCGGCTTCCAAGCTAAGAGTACTCACTCGAATCTTCGATTCGACTAAATACTCGGGGGCTACTCCTATCAGGAGCGCTGGCCGCGCACCCGAAAGATGAATAAAAGCGAACTATTTCTTCGAGTCCTACGTCGAGTCTACGACTCCACTATGGACTCGGGGGCTACTCCCATAGGGAGGATGGATTTAAGCATACGATTTTTTTTGTGTCCTACGGACTTAACAACTGAGAAATGTTTGAACTAAAGTCTCTGCTCGAGTCTACGACTCGAACAGACACTCGGGGGCTACTCCCATAGGGAGCGCTGGTCGCGCACCCTATAAAATCTTCGACTGCGATCTTTCGGATCAGCATGCAAAAACTTTTTGGCAACTTTACCCCAACAAAACGCTGAGTGAGCAACGATCTCCTTGGCCACCCGAAACATCTCCGCGGTAACAAATATTCGGATGCTGCGTCCGCGACGCAAAGATAAGACCTACATATATCATCTGGTGGCCTGGCAACGCACCCGACTGCGCTCTGCTAGTATGAATCCGTGCCAACAGGTGCGATGAAAAATCTCGACGGACGCGTTGGGTACATCAATTGAATTCACTGGAATTCCACTTCTGTAAGTCCTCTGCGGCCTGAGTCGAATTACGCCAGCATATGTTCCAGTTTCGAGTTAAGGGACTCGAACCTGAGGAAGATCGTGTTGTTTCGTCCTAAGACAGTTAACTGACCCTGATCCGTCAGGTGAGTCAGGCACACGCATCAACGATCCCTACACACATACTGTTAATACATAGTTGCACCCGAAGGATTGAAGAGTCCTCAGCCGAATCTACGATTCGACTGATCACTCGGGGGCTACTGACATGGTTATACCCTACGGGTGCGTGACCTCAGCATACCTAGTCCAGCCCAAGGAAGGCCCACGGCGGATGTACGCCGGCCCATGAAGATTTTCGGGTGACCAAGGCCCATGACGTCTTCGGATCCTTGGAGAGCAAGACTAGCATAGATAGGAAATTCAAAAGGGTAAAACCCTAAAACCTGTAACCGACTAGGACTATGCCCGGGACCTGCCTAAGTCTATATAAAGGCCAGGAGGGCACGTCCTAGATCTCTCGACTCATACTTTCGCATACGCACCACCACGCCAGATCGAATCTGCGCACCCTGTAACCTTCGGTTTCGCCGTAATCAAGAGCAGACAAGCAGGAGTAGGATTTTCTCTCCGGGGGCCTGAACCTGGGTAAATCTCGTGTCCCCTGGTTGTTTGTCTGTTAACCGTTCCACGATCTCCAGCATCCCCATCTTCTCCAAAACCCAAGTCCATAACAATGGGCATTGTTGAGATTAAACCTCGGATCTAAATTGTATTGCGCATGTAAAATTTTGATTCGATCGGTATATATAGAAGAAGGAAGAAGTAAATAGAGGGGAAAAATTTACGGTGCGTGTGTATAAGTAGAGGGGTTGTACCGTGCTTCACACGATAGAAGATTGGTTCGGATTAGAGCGTTGAGAACGTGGTCTCTTGCAGTCTCCCTATGCGACGACGAGAGAACCAGATTGATTTTAGGATGGAAAACTACAGGACGAACCGGTACCATGGCAACGTGCGATGATAATGAATTTGGTGGAAGGGTAAATTCGTCCAGAAAAGTGTTGGACCGGAAGAAATACTTCGTCCTTTATTATTAGATATAGATATAGATATATAGATAAGATGTTTTAGGTTTGTAAAGAAAATGTATCTAGACTTGTTTTAGTGTCTAGATTCACTCAAAACCTTAGTAAACCTATATACTAAAAATAGTTTAGATACATTTGCTTCATAAATCTAAAACATCTTATATTTTAAAACGGAGAGAGTACATTGGATTCCATGAGAAATTACAAAAGTGAAAAATCATTCTCAAAGTCCTGAATTCAACTTGAGCGTAGACCAATGATGAAGGCGGATCTCACGCCGCACTGTCCACACCCGAAAGTAGGGACCCAAAGCTTCCGCACCGTACAACCAGTCACCAGCAATCTACCACTTCTGCATGACAACTGGGCCACAATCTATCTGGTCCCCACAAGTCATCGGCTTTCTTCCAAGAATCCCAGTCGAGCTGCACGCGGGTAGCGCACAGAGCAGTGTCCCCTGGGAGAGTACTTCCGTTTCTGACACACCCACCCACCTCCCCGTCGCATCGCCGTCGCGACGGCGCCCCTACAAATACACCGACCATGTCGGCTTCCTGACCCGCCGCCATCTCCCCGATCCCGATGCCCCAGGCCCGAATCCCAACCACCATCACCCGCTTCGTTTTCCTAGCTCGAAGCCTCTGACCCCGGGGGCCGAGGCGCCAAACCCCGCCCTAGGGTTTGGGTTTGGAGTCGGATCGATCCGGCCAGGGTTCGGCGGAGCTTCTTCAATGGGGGATCGGGATGAGGAGGAGGAGCTCCAGATGGCGCTCCGCATGAGCCTCCACGGTTCGCCGCCCGCGCAGCCCGAGCCCAAGCGCAGCAAGCCCCCATCGTCCGCCGGGGAGTCGCCGGAGGCGGCGGCGCGCCGCAAGCAGCGAGAGCTCATGGCCGCCGCCGCCGAGAAGCGCCTCCGCTCCGTCCCCTCGCCCGCCACCGTCGTTTTGCCGCCGCCGTCGCAGCCCCCGACCGTGGTGGCGGAGCAAACTTCCGCCCCTGAGGACGCCAAGGTGGAGTCTGAACCAACCGTGGTGCCTATGGAGGATGTGAAGGAGGCGGAAATGGCGGTGGAGGTAGAAGTGGAAGTGGAGAAGGAAGGGGAGGAGTTGCCCCCGGACGTTGCTGAGAAGCTCTGGGTCATGGTGTTTGGGATCGGGGTTTCAAAGGCAGTGCTGGCGCAGTGGAGCAATCAGGGTATCAGGTGAGCCTTTTCTTGGCGCTTCTGTTCTATTCGTATGTTCTTATATGTATGATGAAAACAGAGGGTATACTTTCTGACCTCGATTGAAGGCTTGCTGAGAGGATATAGTTTAGAGAAACGTGGCACCAATCTTGTTTGATTCTGTCCCCGGGCAAACGGGGCATGAGATATGATATGGTATGAGCGATATCCGGACATATATGCTATCTTAGGTTTTACAGTGGAACTATCTGGATAATTTAATCTAGGACTAGGATATCTGAGACAAGCTAAATTCTTCAGTCTATAGATCCTTTCCAAAGGACCGCCTCACTGCCTCGTGTGGCTATGCACTTGCTCATGCATACTCCTGTTCATTTTTCGCGGAAAGTTGCCTTTGGTAGGTTAATTTCGTATTGTCTTGGAATCTAGCTTCTACTTACATGGTACATGATATCCAGTGCCTTCTACATCTAGTACAACAAACCCAAAAAATATGTTTATGAGTAAAAATGTCCTTGTTCAACAGCCAATATAGTTGCGATTTGAAAATCTTGGATGGTTGACTGATCTTCATATTACAATGTACACGCAATGTTCGGTTAGTAGCCCTGTGACCAATAGTATCTGCAATCGTAGTCGAAACCCTGCACGTCGTGTCCGACTCCGACTCGGAGAAAAATTATGGTTTAGTATACAAGATGAGCGATATTAGTTCGTATCCCCTCCGATTTCACCCCCATAGTGCGTAATAGTGGTTTTTGGTGAGTTGGTACGTAAGACTGAAACCCATCAGTAAGACAGACTGTTACCAACTCACCATCAGTAAGTTTCTGAAACACATTCGAAATAATGAACCTAAGACAGACTGTTGCCATCAGTCTTAGGTTCAATAAGACAGACTGTTGCCAACTCACCATTCGTAATAATGATTTGAACCTAAGACTGAAACCCATCAGTAAGTTTCTGTTCTGATGATGCTGTCGTTTGCACGTGAGCCCTCTTGTTTATAGTAAGGCATGAGGATGGACATCTAAGTTGGAAAGTGCGTTTATGAGATTATTGGTTCTAGTGTCTCTGAATCTCAAGGATTTGATGTCACTATGATTTAGTGTTCCGTGAAGACAGACTGTTGCAAATACATACATAAATTGTATATAGTAGTTGTTTCTGCTAGGCGTAGGATAATCATGATTCAAAGTGATCATATGTGTATTTGTGAGGATCAAATCGAGGTAGGAGACTAAGAGAACAAGAGCTAGCCCTGTGGTTACACATATTGGCAAGTGGACATGCTTAACTACTCACGAACAGCATATAAAAGGAACATCGCCATAACGTATATGTAAATCAGAACTATGGGTGATTAATAAATACGCCATGCATAGAAAAATAAAGGGCACACAATTTTTCTTTTCTCCTGGAAGATTGTATGTTGTGCACGGAGACTACTGATGTTTGCAATGCCTTGCATTTACTTATTGCTCTTCCACTTCTGCATTGATGACTTAACGAGGGTAGCGTCTGCATTTTTCAAGGCAATTACAGGATTTTTTAATATATTGTTGCACTTTCAATTGCGATAATGAAAATTAATTGCCGTGGTCGTGTCTCTGCAGTGAACTATCCATGCTATAAATGAGCTTTAATTACTAGTAGATTTTTGCGTTGAGCGGATTGATCTATTGAAGTTAGATGTTATAAGGATGAGACCGTGGTTCAGTTTCCTATGCCCTTCCTGCTTCCGCCGCGGTCTGAAAGCCGATTTTGACCGGTTACCAGTGGGAGTTGGTCAAATTTTGGATTTCCGAAATTTGGTACGAAACAAAATAAAAGGTGTCATCAGTCAAAATTTTCAAGTAGGCTGTGTTAATTCAAGCTTATTGGTGTATCTGTCAAGATATGCCCATATTAGTAGAAGATACTCATAATTAATTCAAAATAAACCATCTGATTTATATTTTTATGGTACTGACCGGTTCCTGGCAGTAAATGGCCCATCACCACTAGGAATGGAACAATGGACAAAGCCATGTGCCATGTGACATGTTGGTTGAAAATGGGCGTTTGGGCATGGTTAGTTGATACTATATTGAGGTCTTATTTTTTCCGAATTTTCTATATTGAGGTCTTAAAAGGTGAAAGGCATATTTGTGAAAATATAGCTACCGGAGTTATGAGTTGACACATGTGGGCCTAGGGGTATATAACGGCAATCTGTTTGTAAGGGCATCGACATACATGGATTCATCCTTAAGGTTAATGTAGAAAACAAAGGAAAAAAGTAGGATCTACATGAGTGAACTAGTACAAGTGTAGAAAGATAGGCTCTACAAGAAAACCACCACAAATAGATAAGAGAGGGAAATATATTCAGGAAAGGGACTCTTCTAGAAGCCAAGCCAAGTTTATGGAGGCTCAAGTATTTTGTATTGAACACCAGTATTTTGTCCAGGAGCCCCAGTTTTCCGTCCAAGCTTCTTAGGATTGACTTGATCAACTTTTTTTGTTCCCCTGTATCAATATTGGCTTTCATGTCTTCGCTGCCCACAGCTAAAGGAGACCTTTTGGTTTGGGTAAGTTTATTTGTAACTGACTTAGACACATAAGGTTAAGTATGCCTTTGTTACGATCGTGCTTCAGAGTCGTCTAAGTTAAAAATTTGCTGACTGGTTACCAGTGAGATGCAGATCCATTTCATAAACCCTCCTCATCCGCAGGAAACACAAGACGCCACTATGAATTAGTTTGACTTGTAACTCTAGCTGCAAAGTAGAAATCTGACCAGATTCGTTGAGGAAATCAACATGCATTTGCATGCTTGTGCCAAAAACTAAATACATATAGTTTCTGGAAATAACATGGCTCTACCATACCTCATATAATCATATCATACCTTCTGTAACTCAAATGAATGCTGGGCATATAATATTTTTTCATCTAACTATTGTCAAAATGCATGCAGGTTTAGCTCTGACGCGGAAACAACTATGGGACTGGTACAACATGAAGGTGGCCCCTGTGGTGTCTTAGCTACAGTGCAGGTGCATATTCCTCGCTTGATCTAATTGTGAATTGTTGAATGTTGTTTTGGGTATCGTTAGTAGTGCCAACAGACGTTCTCCATATTTCCTTTCCTATAGCTTAGTACTCCCTCTGATCAAAATTACTTGTCGCAGTTTTTGGCAAAATGTTGCCTAAAATCTGTCTAGGTTCAATGAATCTGCGACAAGTAATTTGGATTGGATGGAGTACAATATTTCCATCCTTGTTTTACTTTCCATCTACTTGTTTCTGTTGACATAAGTTCTTACATGTATTCTCTATTCCTAAAACAATTTCATTGCTGCAACTCCCATTCTGCAACTGGAAGCTATGGTAACTGGGTCATTTCAGCTTGACTGCCTGAACACTTTCAGCAGTATCAGTACAACTCGACACAGACTAAGCATCCTGTCTAGCAATCCTGATAATAAGAAAACAAATTATCTTGGATCATTGAATGTTGGAACAAACATGTCTAAGTATAGGCTGGAGCGTTCTGCCATTACTTTAAATTTGATACCAAAAAGATGTTTAAAGCTGAGTAGTTTTACCAATCTACCTTTTTTTCTATGAGCTCGCCTTGATATGATTTTAAGTCCTGTTTTCTGATTTGCTACACTAATTTATCCTGATGAACAAACCCTATCTTTGTTGATCACAAGTCTGAACAGACTTATCTTCGCAAGGGATAGGTAGTACCGCTCTAGCATTCTGCTGTCACAAGTCTATTATTTTCTTTTGGTATCTGCTGTGGAATTGTGTATGCTCTCAGCAAGCTCATCAATTCTGATAACAACTTTGTTATGACCTGTTTTGCAGGCATATGTCCTTAAATATCTTTTGTTTTTCTCTGATAATTTGGGTAACCCAGAGGTCAGTGATCCGTCATATGCTTCGGGGCAAAGACGCTTTTATCAGAGTTCTTTTGCTGCAAGGGATGATTTTTCTTCTCTAACTGAGGATGTAAAGACGAGGTGGTTCCTTTTGCTCCTTAACAATTATGCTGATGTCAGCATTGTCCTGTGACCATTTATCTGTTCAATAATTCTTCAAAACCACTGCTCATCATTATGAAAATAAGAAACTGGCATCTGACTTGTGAGATAAACAACCTGAATTTAAACCTGCGATCTTTCTTAATTAGTAGTTTATTCATGTGTTTGTGACAGATAGCTTGATTTACAACCAAAACATTGTATGTCAGTGAACAATTAGAAACCCTTGCCATTTGCTTATTGAAGCAACAACAATGCTCTAGGCATTTATATTTGTTAGAGAACCTAATTACATCCATACCTATTATTGCTCTCATCATTACTAGTTTAGAATAGATATTTTAGATGTATCCGGAAATGTTATTCGAGACGCAGAATATACAGCACTATACTTTCTTAATATTCAAATTAATTATTTTTCATTAGAGCACTGGTTCATGCAATGGTGGAAATTCTATTTTTATGCGGAACCGGGAAAAGAGCTGCTGTGGCATTGATTGGAGGTGTCAATCGTGGGGTAAGTGGACTTGATAACACTAAGGTGCTTATAAGCTTTGAGATGTTTCGAAGTTGATTATACTTCCATGTACAAATGCTTATAACTCTCATGGAATTTACTGCAGGAAATCGACGCTTCTTTGGAAGGCCTTTCTGTTGAATCGGCAATTGATTTCCAGAAAGTTCTTAGAATAAGTACATTCACCTCAAGGAAGGATGCATTCCACCTGCTTCTGGCAAACATTCGTCTGTTTGAAAGTCGACTGGGAGCCATGCTATTTCTTATCTCTTCTCTACTCTCGCGGGGATTGGTATGCTGTCCATGTCAAGTTATGTGCATTTTGTTTGCATGATTAAATACATTGCATATTTAAAGGTGTACTTGAACTTCATCGTTTAATTCAGGAATGTATCCAAGCAGACAGGGATGATCCAAGCCAACCATTAGTCACAGCTCCATTTGGGCACGCTTCTCAGGTACATATAGCATCGTTGTATACCCCAGCATTTAGCACAATAGGTTTGCTGTAACACCCCTCTTTAGTATCACACTGCCAATTTAACTGGAGCTACACTTACCACCGGCATGTAACCTTTGTTTTGGCCCAATCGGTAGAACTTTCGGGTTAACCCTTTTACAGGCCACAGGGTGTTAAACTTTACTTGGCAGTTCACATTGTGTCTACTATTGCAATACAGTGCTGACTTCACTTGGATGCTATATAGTATTGAACCGGCATTTATGTACTGATAGTGCCCATTTTTTTGTTAAATTTGATAATCAATATTATACATCAGGTCAATCCATATGTAACTGCTGTGGTATTTTGCAGGAAATTGTGAATTTACTGCTTTGTGGAGAGGCTGTCCCAAATGTATTTGATGGCAAGATGGACCTTGGTGGTGGTATGTCCCTAAAAGGCATACCGAATGATGTTGAAGTTGGTTTCCTTACCCTTCTGGAATCACTAAATCTGTGCAAGGTTGGTCAGTACCTAAAGTGCCCGAAATGGCCTATATGGGT
This sequence comes from Avena sativa, assembly GCA_916181665.1. Classification (NCBI taxonomy): domain Eukaryota; kingdom Viridiplantae; phylum Streptophyta; class Magnoliopsida; order Poales; family Poaceae; genus Avena; species Avena sativa. The sequence continues at coordinate 305,714,430 of OV702280.1, read as the reverse complement.
GGTGGGAAGTGAAAGTCACTACACTGTCCTTTTTGCCTTAAATCCCAATGTCCAAGAGGAAAATGAGCTGGAAGAGCGGGAATCCAAAATAAGGAGGGCATTTGATGCACAAGATCAAAGTGGGGGTGGAGGCTTTATTAGTGTCGAGGGATTCCAACAAGTTCTCAGGGAGACCGACATAACCTTTCCTTCTGATAAGCTTGAGGACCTGTGTAATCCGGGCATTATAGTATGGAGTGAATTCTGGCAGGCACTTCTACAGTTGGATAAAAGGTCTGGAGGCATGAAGGATCCAACTGGCCTTATGGGAAAGAAGCAATTCACTATCTACCACTTCAATGGAATCGCTAAGTCTGTGCTCAATGGAAATGCAAATTCAGGAGGCTCAATCCCAGTACAAAGACCTCGGATATGTAAGTTGAATGTCAGCGTCCCACCCAGGTGGACTCAGGATGAGTATCTAGCTGACGTTGCAAGCTCATCGACCAGCGGCAGCAAGGATGACAGTGTTCTTTCTCTTGCTCCGCCATTTCAAACTTGCCAGCATGCACCATTAGTAGACTGCATTAGAACTCGATGGCCACGAGCAGTTTGCAGCTGGGTTGGAGATGTGCCGAGTATTGTCTGATGCTTGGACCTTTCTGCCACTCGTTCCAGCCATGTCACTTATTGGACTGATCTTGAAGATGCCCCCCTGCTTAGCGTACTACTGGAGCTCCCAGAGTGTTGACCGTGCCATGCAAAATTTTGGAAGGCGCTGCTGGTGTTGTAATTGTTTAGTCTGATGAATATATGTTTTCTTCTCCTTGGACATGAACCTTTTTATCGCGTGATTTTATCAGGACATGAGTATTCTTTTTTCTTCTAATTGACACTAGATATATACTCCATTTATGGATATGCTGTTAAATCTTGAGGTAGATTCTTTCAGTGTACACAGATAATTTTGTTGTAGTTCATTTTGTACCCGACACAGGGCTGAGTGACTATTTCATTTTAAATCCGACAGAGCTGGTAAACGGTTTTATGATGCTTCTTTTCAACCTATTGGTTTGTTACTTTCTGACCTAAAGTTCTGAATCCAAAGTTTTGTTTCTTTTACAGAAGTCAAGATCACTGTGTTGCAGTTTCTTTTCACATGATATTTTGCAGGAAGGCTACTTTTTATTGTTGCTAATGTGCCCCCTCTAAAGTTCATTGCAATAAAAAAGTGAGGGGAAATACTAAACTTGGTTATGAGATCAAGCACATGATCGATCTATTGATATTTTATATGTTTATATTTTTGTCTGATCAAAACTTACTCTTTTTTTTTGCATCGAACTTCAGTGCTTTATTCAAATAATACCAGCTCCATCAGCCTGGAGACTAGTAACAACGAAACTGGGGGGAGAGTACATCCAGCAGTCTGAAGCCGTCAGTGTGCAAGCGTGCTTGGCATAAAGATGGGCTGGGACATTAGCTGATCTTATTACATGTTGAATCACAAACGAACTAAAGGAAAAGGAAAGCCCTTCGATTCATGTAGAACATGTGCTACAACAGCGCAGAACCCCCAGAGGTCCACAACCTCTTTGCAGCCAATCTCCATCACCACTCAGCGTAAATCCTTGAAGCTTTGCGAAAATCACACCATCTCGTAACGCCAAAGCTTCAGCAATCATCGGGTCGATAACCCCAGGGTAGGGTTTGCTCCATGACGCAATAAAGGAGGAAGAATCCCTGACAATACCTCCTATCCCCGCTCTGAAGGAATCAAAAGCAATGCCGGCATCAGTGTGAACCAGCCCAGCATTAGGTGGCCTCCATCCATATCCCGGCAAAATCTTGTCATGTTGCTGAGGCAAGTCGAGCACTGCCAAAGCCTCTTGGGTCCTCTTCATGGTCTGAACAGGATCCAAGCCGCCCCTATCATGGGTAATATTATTGCGCGACGTTTAGATAGCCCACATGATGTCACAATCTTTGCACGATCACCATCAACAATGATCGGATCACATATGATATCTCTAGTCCATGTAGCCAGGTGAAGCCGTGGTAATTTAATATCAAAACAAGCCCATGCTTTCCACCAAAAGTATATTTTTTCTTGATCTGTATATTGAATTTGGATTTGGTATACATCTCGTATCCATGCGCTGCCGTTCCAACCGTTCGATCCGATTGTCTGAGCAACACAAGCGCAGCAAAGGTCCCCCTCCCCTCTCGCCACGCCGGCGATTAGTCCTCGGCGGAACCCCCTCTCTCCGACTACCCCCGCTACTGTTCCTGAGTCCTGACCCTATTCTCCTCCTCCTTCTCAACCCGCAGCTTCAAGCAGTCAGACCTTTCTGACTCTCCCCTCCCCACCGAAACCTGACCCACCAGCCATCGCCGCGCCATCCCCTGCAACGCCTCTGCCGCCGCCGCCACGCCACCCTGAAAAAGGCTTACCTGAATCCACTCTTCGCCGCATCCTGCATGCCCAATCCTGGTTCAACCTTACCTGAATCCGGATGTTGTCGGGAGTAAGCCGGGACTAAGAGGGATTAAGAGGCAGTGGGGTAAATCTACCTCAGGAATGGAGAAGTGCCAAGCATTTTTGAAGAGATTTCTTCGTCCAAGGTGCCAAGTTCTTGAAATTGGGGTTTAGTAGTTTTCTGGTAAGCTGGTGGAAATATTCATGTTTTGTTTGCTGAGATTTACATAAACATGTTGAGTCAATATATCTCAGCCACTAGATTGCAGATAAGGGTGATTTTGCTACCAGAAGTTGTGTGCAAGCCTATATAGGTGCTATTGGTCTGTCCTAGACTCCTAGTCCAGCTGGCTTCTGTCAGTTTTCTCTTGAGCATTTTCACATGGTACACACTCGCTAATTCTCTTTCTAAATTGGAACAGAAAAATTCCTGCCACTTCCAGAATAAGAAGGATTTGGATATGAAACAGACAACGAGCAATAGTAAAACATGCTACTCTAGCTGTGCCTGCACCCATTTTTACAAGAGCATGGAGACGACAAATAACTTATTGTAAAAATACATGTGCTTCTGCTATATTAAAGAGTGTCATCGACCTTTGACGAGAGTCCAAAACCTTGCTATGAATTGTACAACAATATATTGCTGAAGAACACAGTTTGCCTGATCTCAGTTCATATGTATCAGAAGTGCTAACTCTCCACTGGTATTTCAGGGTCTAAACAATCACTGAGGGGAAGGTGCTCCATGGTTGCAGCAACCTGTCCTCATGAAGCTCTGCACAGCCTCAGGTATGTTGCACTTTCCATGTCTCTTGTGAAGCTTCTTCCAGGTACCCATCAACTACTTGCACGTATAGAAGAAAACATAGTTAGAAATTATAGTAAGGAATGTTGATGTTCTATAGGATTTAATCAGTACTATAGAAAATGTGCTTGTGACAAAACCCTGTGTGCTTGGCAAATTGGCATGTCTCAGCAAGACAACAAATTGTGCTCGAATTAAGATGTTTGCGTAGATAAAGTCATGCTTACATTCTGAGTGTGAACTCCCTGCGACAGCTTGAAGTAGTCTTGGCATTGTGGGTATGTTGACCTCAAGGAGACCTTCAAGACACTGAACAACTTCACCCATTGTGGGTCGATCAAACTCATCATCTTGAATACACCAGCATGCAACCTTCAAGGCTCTTTCCACCTGCTCCAAATTGGCATCACCATGTAGATTGTTGTCCACCAAACTCGCCACATCTCCCTCCACTAGTTTATTTACCACTTTCACAGGGAAATAAACATAATCATCACCAGTTGTATACTGTCTACCTGAGTTCCTCTTTCCTGATACAATTTCCAACAAAAGCATGCCATAGCTGTAGACATCAACTTTTGCTGTAATAACAGTTCCGCTAATCCATTCAGGTGCAAGGTATCCAATTGTTCCTCTCATTGTAGTGAGAACCCGACTAAAATCCCTTCCGAGAAACTTTGCCATCCCAAAATCCGCGATTTTTGGGACAAATAATTCATCAAGAAGTATGTTCTCTGGCTTAATGTCACAATGTATGATGCAATCCTGGCAACTCTCATGCAAGTAGACCAGTCCTCTAGCAACTCCGACAGCTATTTGATACCTAATGCTCCATTTCAAAGTTGTAGCATTACTGCCAAATAAATGAGCATCAAGAGAACTATTCTGCATGTGTTCGTAGACAAGCAACCTACTATCACCCTCAGTACAAAAGCCAACTAGTTTAACTAGATTGATATGCTGAATGATTCCAATCGATCTCACTTCAGCTCCGAATTGCTTCTCTCCTTGACAAACACCATCAAGCCTTTTAACTGCTATGGCAGTAGAGTCATTTAGAAACCCCTTAAATACAGCACCAAAACCACCTGCCCCTAGCTTCTCAGAGAAGTTTTTTGTTGCACGTTGCAAATTAATGTATCTAAACGCAATGATGCCCTCACCAACTTGAAGGTTTTCCGTTCTATGAGAGGACAACCTTTTGATCCTTTTAATCATCAGTAGCAAGAAGATTGATAATAAACCAAAGAAAGCAACACCTGCAGCAATTGCGACGCCGATGATTATTCGTCTTTTGTTGCTTTCCAACCTTTGCACCTCTTTGTTGGCTACACGAAGGTAAAGAGTGGCTCTGTTAGTATTAGTAGTATCACCACATTGTTGCTGTTTCACATTTATTATTTCGCCAAACCAAACATTACATCCATGATCACCATAGGAATATCCAGTGCAAGTGCAATTGCCCAGACAAACTTCGGCACATTTATCTGCACTTGTTGCATCTTCTATACTATGGCTGTTATTGGGCAGCCCAACACATGGAATAGGGTAGAACCTGTCTCGCTTACTTATGCTTTTGTTGATACTGCAATCTAATGGTGTATTTCTCACACAGCCGCCTGTTCGATCATCTAGCTCCCAGTCATCAGGAGATCTTACAGAGAATCCCTTCATACAGTTGCAGAATGGAAGCATATTATCATTACAAATAGTGAATGGTCCACAAACATTAAACACATCACATTGAACTCTTGGTTGGGCATATGTCATCACCCAGTCTTGTGAGGTCTCAAGCCAAATCAATGTTTTTGTTCGGCCGGAGACATCCAACAGATGACGAAAAATGATTGTCTCGTCTAGTAAGTTATATGTGAAATACTTCTCTTGGTCATTATTGACGAATGAATAATTTACAACAAAGGGGCCTGCCATCTCTGGTACTGATAGAAAGTATTGGCCGTTCCATACCCCGCTCGACCAATATGGTATGGAAGAGTTCAGCAGTGTCAAGATGTACTGATCGGCACCACTTGGGTCTAATTCTTCACTGTATATTCCAGGAGCTAGGTCAATCAAATTCTTCCTAGAAACCAGACTACGATTCAGACCAGTGACCTTGTTCCAACCAAGTTTTATTCCAGGGAGGAAGGTATCTGTGGGGTAGTCAAAGCTCTGCCATAACACATTTGATGAGTTTGAGGAATTCTGTAGGATGAGGTTTCCACTGTTCAATAGCGTAGCAGTGTTGTTGTTGCTCGTGGTATTCGTCTGTGTAGACCAGATGATGGATGTGGTGACTCGGTTTAAGATGACAAGGTTGCCATCACTGGATACTATCAGCTCCGGTGTGGTGGTGTCTGTGACTGGGCTATGACCGTTTGCGACCCATACTGGTGTTAGCTTGGGGACATTGTTGTACCATATGCCTAGGTACGAGTTCAGGGTGTTGTGGGGGGACTTACTGCCTGTCTGGAAGAAGCCGAGAGCGAACTTGCCGTTGCGGGATATGATCCTGTCATTCCCGACAAGTGCTTGCCTGGATGTAATGGTGTCTGTGGCAGCACAATATCGGGGGAAGTATAGGGACAAGGATAATCCGAGAAGGGTGAGGAAGTGGTCCATGCTGAACAGCTTGTAGAGCTAGCGGAGTGGAGAAGTATGGGATGGATGCTAAGTTTAGTTAGAACTGGGTACATAAAACACTGGGCAATATCAACCATCGTGGTACAGTCAAGCATTCCCCTAATGACAGTGATAGATATTCCTAATTTACTAACCAAGTGGTGTGATATCTTTTTCTAAATCCAGTACCTATAGGAAAATTATATGTGAAGTGGTAGGTATTGTCAATTATTCTGACCAGCTAGCCGCCTGTATGACCGCATGTTACACACTAGATAAAAATAAATAATGCACCCTGCACTCTGCATCTCGCCCTTTCAAATAGAGATGGAGTGGAGAATGTCAGCCACTTGAACGAGTTTCTCTGTCATGAGTATCTTGAGGTTGGCTAGCTACTATCAGAAGCTGTATTAACTGTTTAGCCCACCTGTAGAATGTGTACATCCTTAGGCTGCTGTAGCTGTCTTTTTTTTAGATAAAAGGTAGCAACAGCCGCCCGACTTTAAATTAATAAAGCCAGGAGTCTTACACACAGAAACCCGGAACGATGGCCACACACAGTAATACTGCCAAGCAGGGTTCCCTCTTTGCAGTTCAGCAGTCTAGCAATTCTAGAGTGCTCGCTTTGCTCAACGCCAAGAACAAAAACCTCACTCTTGAGGAAGTTGATCTTGAGGCCTGAAGCGATTTCAAAGTTGATCTTGATATTTGTTAGACACTGGTCGTTTAGGTCGAGAAGAAGGATCGTGTCATCCGCATACTGGAGATGCGAGACCCCTCCTGGGATCAGGTGGAGAACCACTCCCTGGATGTGGCCTGCCGCTGACGCTGCGTCAAGGATTGCAGCGAGCGCGTCAGCAAGGAAATCAAACAGGAGGGGGGAAATGGGGTCACCCTGACGAACTCCCCTCCTATTCCTAAAATAGGGGCCTACAACCCCATTAATACTGATCGCCGTCTGGCCGCCAGAAACTAGTTGCATAAGCCAGTGAACAAGTCCTGAATCGAAACCCTTTCGAGTCAGCACCTCACGAAGAAACGGCCAGCTAACACGATCGTAAGCTTTCTCGAAATCTAACTTAAGAATGACAGCTCTCATCTTCTTGGCCACTAACTCATGGATGATTTCGTGCAGAGCTAGCGCCCCATCATGGTGAGGCACCCCTTTGATAAACGCTGTTTGGGAGAGGGAGATTGTGCAATGCGCTATCGCAGACAATCTAGAGGCTAGCACTTTCGAGATCAACTTAAAGAGGACGTTGATTAGCACAATAGGACGGAACAGCTTGATGTCATCAGCCCCAGGCACTTTGGGGATTAGAGATAAGATTCCAAAATTCAAACGCGAGATATCAACTCTACCTAGCATAAAATCGTTGAGAATTTTAAGGATTAAGGGTTTAAGAACCGGCCAGAAAAACTTAAAGAAAGCAACAGGAAATCCGTCCAGACCAGGGGCTGTACCAGTTTTGGTTTCTTTCAGAACTGCATCTAGTTCCTCAGGGAGAAAGGTAAGGGCAAGCGCTGCATTTTCTGCCCGGATACCCTCTGATCTTCCATCCAGAGATCAGGTCTAAGCGAGAGGCAGACTGGGTCTCCCGAGCCCATCAGCTCGCGATAGAAGGAGTAAACGTGCTCTTGAGTCGCCGGGAGATCAGTGATAGCTCCTGCAGGAGTATTCAGAGATTTAATCAGACATTTTCTACGCCTGCCATTCGCTATGGCATGAAAAAATTTGGTATTCGCGTCACCATGAAGCGTCCATTTAATACGGCCACGCTGGCGCCAGTACTCCTCTCTCTCAAAGATATTAACCAGGCATCCTGAAGATGATACCTATGCGCCCACCCATCCTCATCAAGCCCAGCACTGTCAGCCAACAAATCCAGCTCTTGGATTTGATGGAGGATCGAGGATTTCTCGGCCTTAGCCAATTTGTTAGAATTAGCTGCCCAGCCTTTTAAGGAGCGTCACAGACCATCACCCTAGGCCTGCCAAACGTCAATGGCATCGCGTCTACGAGCGGGCAACAGCAAGAGTTGGGACCATTTATTGGCAACCAAGTTGAAGAAATTGGGGGTGGAGAACCAACCATGTTTGCAGCATACCTTGTAAGTTTCATATATCGGATTATTTTCTATATAAGCCATGGTTAATAGATTGATGTGAACAGAGATAAGATTGACAAACTGCTTAGGAGAACTGACGAGGCTGGAAGTTACTTATGTACAAAACCAATGGGTGCAGAGAAACTTCTATGTATGACCTGATCATCAGGCTTTCAGCAGTTGACATCTCAATCAGCAAGTAGATGTCTCTCAGTACAAAGAGACCATAAATGGTGCAAACGGCAAGTTCATTCATAAGATTAGGTTTCCTTCCTTTCTATTTCAATCCTTCCTCCACCCCTGATCAATGTGTAAAACCTACCACTGGGATATGTCAAGCTTCATGCACTAGCCAACGCAACCAAAATTCCGAACTGAAAAGGGCTAGTGCAATCAACTTATACACTTCAACAGGATACACTTTGTTTTATTGCTATCATTAACTCAGTATAACTGTGGAAGCCTAACTGGCAATAATAGTCTCTCCCATGTTTCCCTGTGCACGGCCCTGGCAATGGAAGTGACAAGTGAGCGAGAGTGGACTCTTATTGTACCACTTTACTCGCGCAGCTGCACATATTGGCATACGTTGTACGAGGAAATGCAGTGTGACCTTGCACTGATAACTACTTCACCCCTCCAAGTCCATCTTTGTTCTATGATGTGGTGATCTAGTGATCACATTGTTCCGTGAGTATCACAGAAATACTAGTGGGATGCAGGTCTAGGTAGAAACTCTAGCCCTGGGGGTTTGTTTCGTTTCACTCGCTGCAAATGGAAGGTTTGAACAACTTGTCCTACTGGATCATGATCTCCTGTACATTGCTCTAGAAAAGCTAATTCTTAAACTGACACGAGTTTCTGGATATGTTTCCTGTCCAAAAATGCTCGGATAATGTCGACTCGCTATGAATATGGGAATGGCGACTTCTGGAACAATGGCTCTTTGCTGCTCTGCAACTTCTCGATAACCTGCAGTGAAATGCAACCTACATGTGCAACATCTTCGTATGAGAGCGTTGAACAAATAGGCAGTGCGCTCTACTGGAGGCCTCCACTCAATATGAGATGTCATATTAAGCCGTTCATGTACTTTTGACATTTATGATTTCCTTTGGGCTGGGTTTGAATTATAGTTGTCTCTCCCGGGAAAGGAAATTCTGCAACCTTCTTGTCAATGTACAAAACATTTCACAGGATGAAAGGCATTATATATACTTACCTGCCATCCATTGTCCTCCTGTATGTGCTTAAGTACTGCTAGATACAATTCACTGTAATGTGATTCATCTAATTAATTCATGAACTTTCCCCCCATCTTAAGGCTTTGCAATATTAGCACATATTTTTTTCTTACATTTTTAGTAGGCATCGGGCACAACTCTAGGTAGCTTATTGTATGCAACTGCACAAGAACTACTACTTACCCCTGTTCCAAATTAGTTGACACAGATTCGTCGAACCTAGAAAGATTTAGGCAACATTTTTCCTAAATTTGCGACAATTAATTTGGACCGGAGGGAGTAACATTTTGAACATTACATCATATCTTACAAATCGCCTCTCTATCTTACAGAACCTAATAGAAATAATTAATACTAGGAAGATGCAGACTCATTTATTAGTTCATATATACAAAGCGGTTTAACAGAGCACATGCTAAGTTGGCACTTTTATTTCAGGATTTAGACAATCACTGAAGGGAAACTCTACTCCATGACTGCAGCAACCTGTCTTCATGTCAAGGTTGAGCCACCTGGTGCTGTGCGCTGCTTTCAACATCTTTCAGTTTTCCCACCTCTCGTGAAGCTTGATGCAGGTACAAATCGGCTACATGCACATATAGAAGAAAACACAGTTAGGCATGCTACCAATATATGTTGACGTCTACCAATATATGTTGACGTGCCATAGTCTTTTATCAGTATTATACAAAATGCACTTGTGAAAAACCTGATAAGCTTATCATGTCTCTTCTTATATTCTAGGATGTACAGCAAATTGTGCTCAAATTAATATGTTTGCTCAAATAAAATCTTGCTTACATTTTGCGAGTGCATTCTCTGCAATAGCTTGAAGTAGCCTTGGCATTGGGGGCATGTTGAGTTCAAGAAAACCTTCAAGATACCGAACGACTTGACCCATTGTGGGCCGATCAAACTCATCATCTTGAATACACCAACATGCAACCTTGAAAGCTCTTTCCACCTGCTCCAAGTGGACATCACCAAGTAGATTGTTGTCCACCAAACTCCCCACACCCCTCCAGTAGTTTATTTGCAACTTTCACAGGGAAATAGTCATAATTATCACCAGTTGTACACTGTCTACCGGAGTTCCTCTTTCCTGATAAAATTTCCAACAAAATCATGCCATAGCTGTAGACATCAACTTTTGCTGTAATAACAGTTCCACTGAGCCATTCAGGTGCAAGGTATTCTAATGTTCCTCTCATTGAAGTGAGAACTTGACTGAAATTCCTTCCAAGAAACTTTGCCAGTCCAAAATCTGCGACTTTTGGGACAAATGATCCATCAAGGAGTATGTTCTCTGGCTTAATATCACAATGTATGATGCAATCCCGGCAATTATCATGCAAATAGACCAGTCCTCTAGCTACTCCGAGAGCAATTTGATACCTGATGCTCCATTTCAAGCCTGTGGCGTTGCTTCGAAATAATGGGCTTCAAGAGAACGATTTTGCATGTATTCATAGACGATCAACCTCCTATCGCCCTCAGTGCAGAAACCAATTAGTTTAACTAAATTGATATGCTGAATGGTTCCAATTGATCTTACTTCAGCTCTGAATTGCTTCTCGCCTTGATGAGCACCGTCAAGCCTTTTAACTGCTATTGCGGAAGAGTCATTCAGAAACCCCTCGAATACAGAACCAAAACCACCTGTCCCTAGCTTCTCAGAGAAGTTATTTGTCGCACGTTGCAAATCAGCGTACCTGAACATTATAATGCCACCACCATCTTGAAGATTTTTCATCCTGTGAGCACACAGCTGCCTACTCATCAGTAGCAAGAGGAGTGACACAATACCAAAGAAAGCAACACTTGCACCGATGGCAATGCCAATGATTATTCGTCGGTTGTTACTTTCCAATCTTTGCACCTCTTTGCCGGCAAGGCGAAGGTAAATTGTAGCTTGGTTATTACTGCCAATGACCACATTGTTGCTGTTTTTTTTTAGATCAAAAGGCCCCCAAACAGGGGATTCACGGTTCCATTTCAAATGAAACCAGCCCAAGAAACATAGTCGTTTACACAAAGTACAGCCTAAAGAAACGAAAGCAAGAACTGAACAATATCCGACTTAACAAAAACGGCTAAAAGACAGGAACTGGTCTAGAGAACTGAAACTGAAGCCATCTGCACTCCGTCACACAGGTTACAGCAAAAGAGATCAAGCTCATGATCTGTAGCGCTCGTAGACGTTCTTGAGGGCAGCTCTGGTCTCCTCAGCTGGTAGCAGTCCTGTCTTCGGCTGCTGCGAGTTCCACGACTGGACCCAGAATGGTGTCAGTGGCGAGGCAGCCACTCCTCCGAAGCTGCTGGTAGGTGTGATTGGCGCAACATGGACGACGGAGCAGGCAGCCAGCCCCCTCAAACTAGGAGGAGAGCTTACCCCCACTCCAGCGCGCTCAGTTCCTTACACATGCTGTCCACCACACCTGAGAAGAGGTCCACCTGAGGAAGCATATCCTCCTTGAAAATTAGCCTCCATTTCTTGAGTGTTCTGAGAATCAGCCACCAAACCTGCTTCATAGAGATCCAAGTTTGGGAATAAAAAATCAAAGCATTTCTCAATTTCCAAATGCTCCAAAGCACCGCAGCACATATGGCATTGAAAGCTTGATGCCTTTTTTTGAAATCCAAAACCTAGCTATGGACAGGTAGTCATGACCAAGCTCAAGTTTGAAGAAAGTAGAGACAACTTCCCAGGTTTTAGAAGCTACAATACATTTAAAAAAGAGGTGATGGATTGATTCCTCTTCAGCACAAAACACACAACAAGTAGGTTTTCCTAGGTTTCTTTTCTGCAGATTATCTCTTGTCATAAGCTTATTGTTAGAGAGAAGCCACAGAAAGATATGAATCCTAGGGGGCACAACTATAGACCAAATAGCAGGAATATAAACAGGAGTGACCCCTCTAAAGCTAATGATGTTATAACAAGAACTAGTAGAATACTGGCCACTAGTTGTGTATTTCCAAATAAGAGAATCACAGTCAGCCAAAAAGGAAATACTACTTGCAATTTGTAACAGTTCTAACCATTGTTCATAAAGTTTAGGGCTAAAAGCTCTACGAAAAGTAAGTTTCAAAGAGCTAACCATCCCCGCAGTAATACCGATTAGCCCGAGCCGTTTTCTTAGGGTTTAGGGGCTCTGCTGGCGTGTGAGGCGATTGGATCCTACACGGTGCTAGGAGGCGACTTGTACCACGTCTGGTATTGCCTCTCGCGTGTTCTTCTATGGCGGGGGCGCAGGCAGAGGCTGATGCGACCAGGGGGCATATGGTGGCGAGGAAGGAGCGACCTGTGGGGTCACGGCAAAGTTTGCCAAGCTGGGACTCACCGCCAGGGAGAAGAAAGTCTTGGTGATGGAGGACGAGGAGGATGGGGAGGCTCCTGTGAGGTTTGCTGTGGTGGGCAAGGTTTTGTCAGGAAAAAAATTCCATATTCAGACGATCGACAGCGCTCTGCGCCCGCAATGGGGCAACCCTAGGGGTCTGACCTTCAGTGCTAAGGGGGACAATGTTTTCTTAGCAAGTATGGATTTTGAGAGAGATCGTAAGCGCATCTGGGAGGGAGCACCATGGACAGTCTCAAAACATGCGGTTGCTGTAGATGACTTCGATATGAGTATGAAACCATCGGAGATCAAATTCAAGAGTCTTCCGATATGGTTCAGATGTGATGATCTGCCCTTCAACTGGTTGAATGAAGTGCGAGGAAAGTCTATTGCTTGCTAGGTGGGGGATTTTATCGGCCTGGATCTGCGTGGCAATGGTTCTAGCTCTGGTTGGGGACAGAGTCTGAGGGCTAGGGTCTGAATTGATCTTGATGAACCTCTATGAGGGGTTTCCCGATTGAATCCAAAAAGAGGAAGACGGTAGATTGGTACCCAATAAAATATGAGCGTCTGCTGTACTTCTGTTTCTCGTGTGGGCGAGTTGTCCACTCTGAAAATTTCTGTCAAACACCCGCGGAAAGAGATGAAGAAGGTAAATTGCCGTATGATGCTTCACTGCGTTTTCAGGAGCCATGGAAACATGAATCGCAATGGCAGCAATCAAGGAATATAGATGATGCTAAGAAGTATTCTCAAAACCGTGAGGGTGACTACTGTCTAGTGTGATGGAGCTGGTAAAGATAATGGGAATGCCCCAAACCGCCTGTATGATCCCTCTACTAGCCATGGGAAGAATGTGGTATCAAGCTTCAATTTTAGGGCTACTGGAGGTGTCCGTGAGTTGAATACCCAAGTGTACAGGAGGAGGGAGACTCCTAAAGTACTACTGGATTTTGCTTTCCCGTCGATCAAAGGACCTAATGATGTAGTGATGTTTGAGGATGATCCAATGGGGCAGAAGAGAAACGCTTTAGCTAATTCTCCAAGTAAAGTATCTGGCATTAGTGTCCCGGCAAAGAGACCTAAGGGCACTGTGGATGAGGAAGCACAACAATCTGGCGCTGACAATCTGGCGGCGGATGAGAACCAGCCCTGCCTGGACCAATGAGTTTCATTTGTTATAACTGTCGGGGGCTTGGGAACCATCTGACAGTTAGAGAACTCCGCAATATAGTGAAGCGGGAAGCGCCCACTCTTCTCTCTGTGATGGAAACAAAGATTGGAGGTAAAAAAGTAGAAAAATTGGCTAACTCTCTACGCATTGGAGGGAGTTTTGAAGTGCATAGTGATGGGCTCAGTGGTGGCATTGGGCTGTTTTGGAAGGCGGATGTGGAAGTGGAATTGAAAAGTTTTAATTTAAACCATATTGACGTCCTTATCAAATCTATGGGGGATGATGAGAGGACCTGGGATTTCACAGGATTTTATGGTGAGCCCAGGAAGGATAACAAATGTCTGAGTTGGACGCTTCTAAAGCGGCTGTCTCATTCGCTGGATTACCCATGGCTATGTGCAGGCGATTACAATGAGACTTTGTTTGCAAGTGAGCACTTCAGTGTTTCAAATCGTCCTGAGCCTCAGATGCGGGCATTTCAGGAATGTCTAGAAGATTGCAACCTAACTGGTCGTGGTTGGTCCGGGCTACCTTTCACATGGGATAATAGGCAGCCAGATGGAGCGAATGTCAAGGCAAGGCTAGATCGTGACTTTAGCAATAATGCTTTATATGAGAACTTTATAGTGTCAAGAGCCCATCATTTAAGCATGGTGGAGTCTGACCACTGTGCCATCCTTATTCGCATGACAAGAAAAGAACAATCTGTTGGTAGTAAGGGTAAGAGGGCCTTTAGGTATGAGAATGTGTGGCAAAGGCATATTGAGTATGATCAAACTGTTGAAAAGCTTTGGGCAGAGAATACTATCAGTGGTGGTTTGAAAGGTGTGATGAGTACACTGCGGAATATGCAGACGGGGCTGGATAAATGGGGTGATAAAACTTTTGGAAATTTTAAGAATAAGTTATCCAAGCTCCGCAAGGATTTGGACCGGCTAAGGATGAGTTCCATGGGTACGAGTCCTTGTAAAGAGGAAAGGGATGTGATGGCAGAAATTAATAAAGTTCTTGCTCAAGAGGAAATCTGGATTAAGCAGCGGTCTCGTGTTCAGTGGTTAAAGGCAGGGGATAAGAACTCGACTTATTTCCATGCTCATGCTTCTAGGGGAAAAAGGACTAATCGAATTTCCTCTCTTAGAAGAGATGATGACTCTTTGTTGTAGATGAGGTAGAAATACATGAAGAGATTCAAAAAAATTATCAACAACTTTACACTTATCAAGGGACACCAAATATGGATCATTATTGCACTATGTCAAGGAACGTGGTACAGATGAGATGAGGGCATCTTTGGATAAACCTGGATAAACCATTTACAGAGGAGGAGATCAAGATCGCTTTATTTCAGATGCATCCTTCAAAGGCTCCTGGGGTAGATGGTTTTACTGCAGGGTTTTTCTAGCGCCATTGGGAGACTGTGGAAACAATTGTGGTGCCGGCGGTGTTGGATTTCCTGAGTGGGGGTGAGCTTCCAAGTGAACTCAATGACACATCAATTGTATTAATTCCGAAAGTTCGAAGTCCACAGTCGATTAAGCAATATCGGCCAATATCCTTGTGTACGGTGATTTACAAGATATGTACAAAGGTGATCTCTCTGAGATTAAGGCCAGTCTTGGAGGAAACAATCAGCCAGGAGCAAAGTGCTTTTGTTCCGGGGCGTTTGATTACGGATAATGCCTTGGTTGCTTTTGAGTGTATCCATACAATGAGGCGAAGAAAGAAATCAAAGAAAGGTGTTTGTGTTGTGAAACTGGATATGATGAAGGCGTATGACAGGGTGGAATGGCCTTTCCTTAAAGCAATGATGCGCAAGTTGGGCTTTCCAGATCATTTGATAAACCTTATTATGAGGTGTGTCTCGTCTGTCAGATTCTCAGTAAAGGTTAACGGTGAATTGCTGCCACATTTCATTCCTACCCGTGGTATAAGGCAGGGAGACCCAGTTTATCCTTACCTCTTTCTAATGTGTGTAGAAGGTCTATCAGCTCTCCTAAATAATTACACCGGGGTTTTTATTGACCGAGGTATCAGGGTGTGCAATCAAGCACCATGGATCACACATCTTCTATTTGTGGACGATTCTCTCATTTTCATTGATGCATCTACTTGGGGTGCAGCGCGTCTAAATACTATCCTCCAAATGTATAATGAGGCTTCATTTCAGATGGTAAATAGAGAGAAAAGCTCCATTTTCTTCAGCTCTGGAATTCAAGATGACACACGACAATTGGTGAAGCATGAGTTGGATATAATGGTGGAAGCATTTAGTGAGAAGTATTTGGGTTTACCTACAACTGTTGGCAATCTCACAAATGAAGACTTTGAGTATATCTCTGATCGCATAAGGAGTAAGATCACTGGATGGGATAAACTAATGTCTTATGCAGGAAAGGATGTGATGATTAAGGTAGTACTCAGGCTATTCCAACTTTCAGTATGAGCTGTTTTCATCTATCAAAGGGTACTTGTCAGAAAATCGGTTCCCTCATCGCTCGTTTTTGGTGGAGTGGATCGATTGATAAGAAAGCAATGCATTGGCTTTCATGGGACAAGCTTGCAAGACCGAAGAGTTGTAGTAGGCTGGGTTTTCGAGATTTTGAACTTTTCAATTTGGCTTTACTTGGTAAGCAAGGATGGAGACTACTCACTCAACCTCAGTCCTTATGTACTCGTGTTCTTAGCAGCAGATACTATCCAAGTTGTGACTTTATGTCAGTTTCCCCAGCTAGAACTGCATCAAAAACTTGGAGAGCAGTCCTTGCAGGACGGCAAGCCCTTGAGCTGGGGCTGTTAAAACGGATTGGCAATGGGTCTACCGTGTCTATATGGCGTGATCGATGGATTCCTAGGTTGGCCGCTAGCTGTCCAATGGGCAGACTAATTGATACAAACCTGACGACAGTTAATGAGCTCATTGATCCCGTTCAGCATCAGTGGAGGACTGAGAAGATAAAAGAAATATTTCTAGCCCCGGATGCTCGAGCAATATTACAAATTCCTCTTAGGAGGAGTGCAGGAGAAGATTGGCTAGCATGGCATCATGAGAAAGTTGGTGTTTATTCAGTTAGATCGGCCTATCGTGCTCTTCTATTAGTAAAGGAGAGTAGAGAGGCATCGATCACTGGTGGAGTTGGACATTCTAGTAGGCAAAATGATGAAAAATGAAGAAAACTCTAGAATTTGGATGTTTTACCGAGAGTACGAGTTTTTTGGTGGAGGGTTTTGAAAGGCATTTTGCTCGATTACGCAACCCTTACCAGAAGGCATGTCAGAGTAGATAGTACTTGCTCGGTATGACTTTACATCATGCAATGATGGAATGTGGGCATGCGAAACAATTTTGGATAGCGGCTCATGATATATTGCACTTGAAGTTACCAAATCTGCACCCTGACACATGTGTGATGGACATCTTATGTGATCTATGTTCAGCCAAGGGGAGCGGGAGAGAGTGGTATCGATAATTTCAGTGGGATTCGAGAAATCGTTGGACTCATGATGATAAGGGATATGATCCTATCAAAACTATGGAGTCTATTGCTGAGACAATGGGTTACTTGGAAACGAAGGTGCCTAAGGTGGGAGCTAGCCAACCACCGTGTACCTGGCATGGCCCAGGGCCAGGTGTGATTAAGATGAACTGTGATGGTGCAGTCAGAGAAGAGCAGGGTATTACATGAGGTGGTGGTGTTGCGAGGGATGCAGTGGCTTTAGATCTGCTTGGTGTCACATTTATCATGGCATCTTGGATCCACTCTGTTAAACCTCTAGCCTTTAGAGATGTAGTAGCTTTTGCAAAGCAATAGGGTTTTGTGCGAGTCTCATGTGAATCAGATTGTGCAGAACTGGTGAACCTATGGAAAGGGAGGAAGATCCAGCGTTCTTTATTAGCTCCTATATTTAGTGAGATAGATGAGCTTATTAGCTCTGTTTTTGAGTTTTTCGAATTTAGTTTTGCTAGTAGAACATCTAATAAGGTAGCTCATGGGTGTGCATGCTATGCGTATGAGAGTGCTGTAGATGCAGTTTGGATAGATGTCTACCCGGATTTTCTTAGTCATAGCCAGCATGGGCAAAGCTCCATCTTCATGGTCACAGGCAATGCTGATAATGGGAGATGATCCTAGTTGTCGTAACCTTCCTGCGGTCTATCCTCCTGATAGTCCTCTTCGTAGTCAGGCCACGGGAATAGCCAGGGACAAATCCATGAGTACTCTTTAAGTACTCGCAAACTAATACTAACAAGTGAAGTGGTTTTTGAGTAGGAAGTACTAGGCTCTAGGTCGTTTTGCAAAAATCCAGATTTATCTCTACTGAGTTCAGAAGCAAAGAAATCTAGTTGAAAGTTTTATAAAACCTAAGTGGGAACTTGAGTTTCATAACACAACCCTGTGGTGGTCAAGTCAAAGTCATGATTCATTTCACAAGTCATTTTGAAAAGATCTGACGACGGAATAGTATGGCCTAACCAAACTGTCCATAACCACGGACGCGGCTATTCGAATAGTTTGACACTCTGCAGAGGTGGTACACTTTCACCACAATATTCGATACATCCGTTAGGAACAATCCTGAATTCACCATACTCAGTATGCGGATAATCAATCCTAACCTTTCAATTACACACCCTAGTACATGCACCTCTCCTGTGAGTTTGGCCTCTCAACCATGACCCACTGTCATCTTGGGAACTGCACAGATGGACAATCTTCACAAGGTAGCCTCAGCTCAAACCTTGGCCGCAAGGGAATCCATACTAAGGTATATAAACTTCCAGTCAAGCCCTACCCAAATTTCGGGTATTGTGGTTGTACGGTAAAATTGGAATGGTATCGCATCCAGACAACCATCATTTTTAGAAAGGGATAATGCTCATGCATCAACATTTTCATCATAAAAATCATATGGTGTTTCAAGAACACATGTCAAAACATTTCAGTAGAATGAATCACCATTCTAAGGTTTTTATAACCATTTTCACCAAGTATTCCCATCTAAAATGATCAAGTTTTATGCTTAGCACTAGCATCTACAGGTGGGGGATAAACACTAATGAGGGGTGTAAACAAGTGTGAGAGATCTAAGTTCAATCTCATGCCTCAGGATGACATCAAGATTTATCTAAATAGGTCAAGTTTTATGCTCTTTATGCCACCTTTAAACATCTTTCTAAGCTCTACAAATCACTAAGTAAACCAAACTAAAGAGCTTTGATAAAGAAATAAAATAACTAAGCTTGCAAGTAAAACTAGGATTGGGTATCAAGGGGTGTAAGCTTGCAAGTAAAACTTGCATGGTTTAGCTTAGCTTGCATAGGTAAGGTAACTTGCAAGTGTTAGCTTGCCTTGTGCAGAGCAGTGGTTGAAGTTCTCCTCGGCTTCTTCCTCGTATTATCCTCCTTTCTCCTCGTATCCTCGGTCGGTACTATCGTCTATAAATAAATACGAGATACACAATCACTAAACAATACTTAACTACTTATATTTAACACACAAAGGTTCACACTAGATGATCTAGCATCATCACAAACATTACAAACATTAAGGCAAGGTTTGGATTATTTTATTTTAGAAAAGTAATTTCTACTCATTGAAAAACTACTTAAGATTTAATATTCTCCAACTCAAACATGGGATCATGTTGACACATGTCATCACCACATATTTTAGTACTTGGGAATGTGATTTAAATTGGTGTCACAATTTAATAAGGTTTAACCTTTTTATTTTAATTAATTAAAGTGACAAGAAATGCCTATGAGGCATTCTTTTATTGCTTGACCATTATTTCTGCAAGTAAACCTAGATATTTTTATATATTCAGAAAGGTATTGTCAAATGTGATTTTTGAGAGTTGGAATCAACTCAAAAGCTTTTGTGGTTGAATTTTGAAAAATGTTTGAATGCAGAAAAGCTTCTGCCTTATTATTTTTACTATAGGTGATCTACAATTCCAATTGATTTGAATCCAACGGGCTTGGATTATGAATTCCAGTACCTTTCTAACAAAATTGGTTTCATGCAATTTGGTTTATTGAATCGACCTGGGTTGATTTTTGAATCTAGGTAGAGAACTAAGTTTGAAATTAAATGGAAAAACCTAAATTCAAACTACTGGGTCACGTGGGAATGTAAATGGGCCGTCCCACGGTGCACAGCGCACGCGCGGGTGGGTTTAAGTGGATGTCCCCACTCGTTAGTGAGACAGAGTGGCGAAGGGGTACGGGGTGATTTGGGCCGTAGGATTAGAAGCTAGATCTACGGCTGTGGTTCATCGTCCACGCCTGAACATGACGCGGCGAGGTCGAACCCGAGCGTAGCCAATGGGGGTCTATGGGGGATCACCGGGGCTCAGGCGAGGGTCGACGACAGGGACGGACGACGAAGTCGACGACGGCGAACCTCCTGGTATCGGCGGATTCTCCTGGGGCGGCTCCAATCGATGGCTCCTTTCTTCCTCCTCCGCGGCAGACTCCAGCGATGTGCTGCTCGCCTTGCTCCGGGGATGAGGTGGGGTGGTTCTGAGAGAGAGAGGGGAGTGTGTTGGTGTGAAGAAATCGAACGGGGGGCCTCTATTTATAGTGTTGCGAGGGGACCGAAGGGCGCGGGTGGAGCTCGTCGTGGTCGTCATCACAGTGGGATAATGACATGGGCGACGGTAGGGGGCGGTGATGTGCTCCCTAGCGAAGCTCAACGGCATGGTTGCGCGGCGTGGGGAGGTGCGAGACGGTCGGAACGTTGCGGTGCTCTGGGCAGGTCTGACGAACATTTTAATGGCGCACCGCGGCTACGGGTCGTGCGGCGGCGAATGGGGTTGTCTGGCGGTCTCCTGGGACAGTGGTGATCACGCTTGCAAGCGGCAAGGGCGGCGCGCGGTCTGTGGGTGCGTGTCGAGTGCGGCACTTTGGCGTGCTCTCGGTATGGCATAGAGGCATAGGGCGCGGTGGTTCTAGAGTGGTCCAGTGGCTGGCAGGGCGTTGGCGTTGGACAGGGGTGGCGGTGGACGGTGGTCAATGTCCCAGACAAGGTGGCTAGGCTTGGTGCTGCTCCTAGCTTGCTGTCAACCATGGGTGGCAAGGTGAGGCTCGTCATGCTCACCATTGATGGCAATGGAAAGCTCATAGTGAGCTAAAACTGGTTAATTGAGCTAGATGATCTACTAATAGCATGATGTGAGCTAGAGAGGGAACAAGGTTGGCCAGAACACTACTCACTATAGTGTTTGTTGTTTGTTTATTTCTTGTTTGCAAGTGTTTGATGAAATGGCCGAAAGAGATTTGAATTTGAATTTTTGGTTCAAACTTGGTGGGTGCACTAGGTACATACTAGGCAGTCTCTGGTTAGTTGGAAAGGTCAAGGTACACTGGTTTGGTTGGTTTTTGAAAATGGGTGATCTTCACATATGAACTAGATTCAATTTTGAATTGTCAGTTGAATCCAGTTGCCAATTGTTTCTGTGACTTTGAAAGGTGGGCTTGGGTTCACTTTTACTTGGTCTAGCAAAGGGTGAAAAGAAATGTAATTGTTTCTGTTTGAAATTTTGGACTAGAAACACTCAAAGTGGCCTAGTGAGCAAGATTGGCAAAAATGACCATTTGCATTATTTTGTTTGTTTTTGATTTTCTCCTGATTTGATTTTGCATGGAAATGATATAGATGATGTTGTTTTCATCTTTAAACCAATACTTGCTAGTCACAACAATCACACAAGTCCATCAAGCATTCATACAATCATCACATACACACATGCATTTATAATGATTTCAATTCACAAAGTTTTTGTTAACCCTAATTTTGGTGATTGGAATTGATAATCATTGTTCAATATTTTTGGGATGTTACAGGGAAGTTCATGGGTTTTTGCTATTTATATGGATGGTAACCGAATTGGAAAACCATTCTCATTCTTCCACGGTGGGTTTACTCTCTTCCTTTCGATTCCATTATCCTCTCATCCTCCTCACAGTCGACAACAAGGCCCAAGTAAGTTCAATCTCTGTTAATTCCTCTACAAATATCTCCTGTGTTAATTCATCTGCTAAAATTCCTATGTTTTGATGTTTCAATATGTCTATCTCTGCAAATTCATGTGTTAATGTCTGCAAATAACTCGTCTGTTAATTACTCTGCAAATAACTCCTGAATTACTCTCCAAATAATTTATCTCTATTAATTCCTCTGCAAATAAATTCTCTCTGTTAATTCCCCTGCAGATAATTTATCTCTATTAATTCCTCTGCAGATAATTTAGCTCTGTTAATTCCTCTGCAAATAACTTATCTCTGTTAATTCCTCTGCAGATAATTTATCTCTGTTAATTCCTCTACAAACAACTTCTCCCTGTTAATTCTTCTGCAAATAATGTATCTCCGTTAATTCCTCTGCAAATCTCTCTTGTGTTAATTCATCTGTTAAAATTCCTCTATTTTGATGTTTCAATCTGTCTATCTCTGCAAATTCCTATGTTAATGTCTGCAAATAACTCCTCTGTTAATTCCTCTACAAATAACTCCTTTGTTAATTTTTTGCAAGGGAGATGGACGAAGTGAATTGTGCTATTTTTCAGCAATCTCTAGAGAGATGTGGTAGGCACTTTGACATGCGTGCTAATTCCTTTGAGTCTGTCATGGTGCAAGGTTTTCAGCATGGATTGGTAAGTTATAATTTTCTCTCTCTAAAGTAACATACTTTTCAACATGGAGACTAATCTATGAAATACAGGTTGTGCCATGCAAATTCAAGGAGCAACTTAACAAGTTTGCAAATTCCAAGAACTGGATGGTGGCTAGATGTAGTCACATGCATTACTATGAATTCTATTTGGAGAAAGAAGCAGCAAGAACTACTATTTCTGGACCTTACTGGTCATCCCTAGTTAGGAAGTATGATGTCCAGGTGGGTGACATTGTCAATTTCAGGTATGTGGAGCATGACAACAGGTTTGACATCACAGTTTCTGAACTGCTAAACAATGTGAAGGTAGAAAAGACTATTGTTGTAGATGGAGGTATGCTAAATATCCATCAGATATATCTTATTCTTAAATCCAGTATTAGCTAAATTGCTTTTTTATGTTGACCTTTCTTCTTTGTTCCCATATGTGAACAGTTGTTTATGGTGTGATGCCTGATATTAGAGCTATAGTTCACAAGAACATTTTCTCAAATATCAGAGTCATTACTGAGGAGGACATGGCTACCATAAATTATGGTATCTACAAGGTTTTGGCCCTTAAAACTTTAGTAGAACTGGATGAAGATGACTTCTATGGGAGTGCACAAGTACAATCAGGAGAATGTGCAAATGGATGATGTGGTAAGTTTTACATATCAATTGTTCCTGATAAACCAAATATTTCTACCACTAAATATATTAACTGGTGTAACTATGTCTCTGATCAATAATAGTACATTTCTTCAAAACCTTTCACTGAAGTTGGGTGCCCATGGCAAGGTCATTCAAATCTTTGGATCAATTACATAACTGATCTTCCTGTTGAAGGCTGGTACCCCATGGAATATGAAGACCAGCGCATTTCATTCACCATAGGGTGACAAAAATTCAGAGAAGAGGCTAACCTTGTAGAGGGATCACTTTTGCTGATGATTGGAGAGCCTAGGCATGGTCATATCGCTCTGGACTTTGTGGAAATTGAAAACCCTTGAAGCTACTAGCTATGTTGAAGTGTCTAGACTTTAGGTCCCACAAGTGATTTCTTAGGTCTCTAGTGTCTGCAATGAACTTGTTTGCTTTCTGCTATTATTATGAACTATTTTCAGTTTCTGGTGTTGTAATGAACTATGTTTAGTTTCTGTTGTTGTAATGATCTATCTTAGGTAAATTTTTGAGCAATGATAAGATATTATGTACTTATATATATCTCATTTTGCTTGTTTTAATTTCTTATTGTTAAATGCAATTAAGTTTTTTTACTATTTAGCCACCTTAAGCAAGAAATCCAAATGTTGTTGTGTTATTCATCACAACATGCATGATAAGTTCATGCAACAATTTATTAGATACTTCCTCTGATCCATATTACTTGTCGCTGAAACGGATGTTTCTAGCACTAAAACATGTCTGGGTACATCCATTTTAGTGACAAGCAATATGAATCAGAGGTAGTAATATTTTGAATGAAGTAAAAGGGATTTCTATATGAATTAGAGGGAGTAATATCAGACTCTTACTTTAGTTATCACAAAATGAATGTTTTGTACTGATAATGTATTTCATTTTTGATTTATGAATAAATGCAGACAGTACAAACGGTAAGCCCAACTTTTGGAAGGCCCACTACTATTAGAAGGCCAACTTGGGCCAGCCATCGTGGGAAGTGGGAGTAGAGCCATCGTGGGAAGTGGGAAATTTATAAAGGGAGGGAAACCGAAGAGACACACTTCAGTTCTCTCCGCCCCTCTCCCAGAGCAGTTCCCAAGAGCAGGTTGGTTCCCGAGAGCAGAGCAGTTCATCCCCTCCAGATTGAGATTTCTAATCCCCTCTCCCTTCCAATTTCTTTTTGGTTTCAGTTCTAATCCTTCTTTGCTTCTTCATCTGCAGAAGCTTTGCTCTTTGTTTCTCTAGATTCCATCTGCATTTCTAGAGCTTGACGGTGAGTTTTGCATCTCCCTCTTCCATTCTCTTTCTTGGTTTCCCTCTAATCCTTATTGTGTTCTTCCTATCATTTTCTCCCCTCTAGATTTATTTTGATTATGGATCGATTCGATTCGATTAGAGTTATCATGGTTGTTTATTAGGTTTTACTGTTCATGGATTAGGGTTATGTATTACTGGTTATGGATTATCCTGGTTGTTTATTAGGATTTACTTGTTATGGATTGTTTATGACTGGATTAGGTTTATGCCTGATTGTGCATGCTTGATAACTGATCAT
Organism: Avena sativa; assembly: GCA_916181665.1. Taxonomy (NCBI): domain Eukaryota; kingdom Viridiplantae; phylum Streptophyta; class Magnoliopsida; order Poales; family Poaceae; genus Avena; species Avena sativa. The sequence goes on along the minus strand of OV702280.1, from coordinate 305,689,779 downwards.
CCTGATTGTTTATCCTGATTATCCTGATTAGGTTTACGACTGGATTAGGTTTATGCCTGATCCTGGTTGTTTATGGATTATCCTGATTGTTAATGAATTGTTTACGACTGGATTAGGTTTATGCCTGATTGTGCATGCTTGATAACTGAATGCAGTCACTGAATGTAAATGAATTGTTTACGACTGGATCTGGTTTTTTTAGGTTGCGCATGCTTGATAACTGAATGTAGTGTGCTATAGCTGATGCATATACTGTCCTACTGTATTAGTGTACTATTTGTCACTTTCTAGATTAGGGTTCTACTTAGTGTAATGCATATACTGTCATCTAGTTTTAGTGCACTGTTCCTTCCTTTAATGAACATTCCTAATTTTTTCAGGTGTTTCTTGGAATGGACTGTGCTATGTGTGGGCAACCTGCCCACAATTGTGGTAGGACGCATAGGAGAGCAACCAGTTTCCAAGTTAACATTGTTGATGGTTTTCCCATCGATGTTGTGGTAAGTTTCCACATGCTTTCCTTTTATTTACTGTTTCTTGTACTATGTTGTTTTCCCCATGAACTGAACTGTGTTGTTTACCTACAGGTAGTGCCTTGCTCATTTAGGGAAAGGCTGAATGATTTCACTCCAAATAATTGGATGGTTGTAAACAGTGAAGCATTAAGGAACTTTGATTTGTTCCTAAACAAGTCTAATGTTAGGACAATCATATGTGGTCCATACTGGACATCCTTGATGATGGTTTATGATATAGGACAAGGAGATGTAGTGCACTTTGAATATGATGAAGACCCCATTCCTCATGTTGGTTTGAACTTGACAAACTTATTCCATGTCACTGTTTACTCTAATGGTGAAGAGAAACAGGTTCATGAAGCACCTGGTATTTCCTACTACTAAATCCTACTACTTACAGTTTCTCCTTATTGTTTAATATTTAACATGTATTTTCCCTCATTGATCAGAGGTTGGAGATGTGTCTAGTTCCATTAGAAGCATTTTGCATAGGACCATCTTCTCAGACATAAATGCAGTCACTGAGCAGGACATGGCTTATATCTTATTTGCTATTTACAAAGATGTTTATGTCACTGAACATGAGTTTTTTGAAAGTAAAGATGAAAAGCATTTCTGGTACACAAGATGAATATGTAAAACTATGAACATAATGCACTGGTTAGTTTCCACATGTTTCATTATATATTTTTTTAGTTTCCACATAGAATTGAATGCATTTGTTAGTTGAGAATGCTTGTTCGAATACTAACTTTAAACTTAATTGCAGTTCATGCCAATTGAGGCTGTAGATGGCTTCAGGTACCCAACTCAGGGCATAGCACATCTGTATAGGCAGGTACATGATCTTCAAGGAGAAGAAGATAATTTCATTGAAGGAGAAGAACATAATTTCATTACATGTGCTTATACTGTACAAAGGGACCATGGACATGTCAGCTTCACCACATGGTGAAATGACTTTACATTTGCTGCTGATGTTGGATGGGCATCTCTAATTTTGATGAAAGTAGAGGAGTACCTTGGTCTCAACTTTGTTGAGATTAGAATGTAGTGTTTCACCTTGGAAGAATCTTGTACATAAGAACCTTGGAAGGAGAATAAGCGTGTTGATTCCAATCTAGTCATCTTTTGTTTTTTCATCTTTTATTGTTTAGATAGTAAACTTTGTTCAGGTGCTGAAGTCTAATGTAGTTGTGTTGTTTAGTAAGTTGAACATCTTTTATTTAGTGTAATGTGTTACTGAATGTATTCAGTATGTTTAGAATGTTGTGTCTACTATAATGTGTTACTGAATGTATCTTGGATCATCTTACTGTGTTATGTATCTTGGATCTTTGTTCTTCTTACTGTAATGTGTATCTTACTGTGATGTTGAACATGTTGAATTTATTTGCATCTTACTGTGATGTGTATCTTGGATCATCTTATTGTGTTGTGTATCTTGGATCATCTTACTGTGTTGTGTATCTTGGATATTTGATCATCTTACTGTGATGTGTATCTTACTGTGATGTGTATCTTACAGTGATATTGATGTGCCATATTATAATCATGTCCTAAATTTTATAATATTTTAAGGACATAAAAATATATTGGCAAACATCTTACTGTGATTTGTTTTTTGGCTTCTAAATTCCTCTTAATTGTTTTTTGACTTATTTTCACTTGTTTTCTATTTAATTCTAACTTTTCTATTTTGAAACAAGTCTCTGTTTTCTATTTTGAAACAAGTCTCGGTTTTCTATTTTGAAACAAGTCTCTGTTTTCAAAGCACAAACTGTGAAGGAAATTAAACAAGTCTCGACTATTTTGGGGGGGTGGGGGGGTGGGGGGGTGTGGGGGATTTGCATATTTCCACCCAGATCGACCAATCCACCGCTTGCCCTCCACCGCTCCACCGCTCTCCCTCCACCGCTCGCCATCCACATCGATCTCCACCGCCGCATCGCCCTCGTACTATGCTGTGACATCATCCGTATCGAGCTCCACCTCCGGATCGATATCCACCACCGCATCGCCCTCCTACTACGTCGTGCCATCATCCGCATCGAGCTCCACCTCCGAATCGCCATCATCCTCCTCCGCCATGCATCGATCTACAGCGCTGCATCTTCGTGCTCCACCACTGTGTCGCCCTCCTCCTCCACCAGGCATCGTTCTATAGCGTTGCATCTCCGTCCTCCACCGCCGCATCTCCCTCCTCCTCCTCCACCACCAGGCATCGTTCTATAGCGCTGCATCTCCTCCGCCATGGAATGGATGAACACGATCCCCGACGCTCGTTCCTGACATGTCGATCCACCTACCACAACGGCGATCCCAGTTCGTCTGGTAAGATTTCCCTACTAACTCTTAGTTATGCTGCTATAAATTGACTGAATAATACATTGTTCTGAAATGACTCCATAATTGACTGAATTGAAGGCAAATTTTAACTGTTCCTTGTGTGTATGCTTGTTATAGTTTGTCATAACTCGGAATATTCTGCTAGGGTTGGTAAAATTAGATAAACATGGATAAGAGCTGGCTAACTGCACCTAGATCAAGTCCTGAATATTCTGCCGGGGTTGGTAAATTTTTAGCACATGCTGCTAAACATGCAGGAATGCAAAGTAAAGTTTTATGCCCATGCAAAATCTGTTATAATAGATTTTGGATATCTGCTAGTCTGGTTACTAATCATTTGGTATGCAATGGGTTCATGAATTCTTATCCCAAATGGATATTCCATGGTGAAAATAATGACCAACCTGAACCTGAAACTGCACCTAAATCAAGTCCTGAACAGCAGCTGCAACTTTGCTGGAGGAACATAATAATACTGATTCTGATGACTTAGTTGAGAGTGATGAGATGGACACCATGCTTCTTGACAATTTTGGCATGTATGACACTTCAAGTTTAGGACTAGATGAAGCCCAAGAAAGTGAGGATGAGTGTACTGAGGAGGAAATTTATGATACTGGGGTAGATGCTAATCCAGAAGATTATCCGAAACTAGTGAGGGATGGCAGCCAGGAGTTGTTCCTAGGATGCAAATCTTTCTCAAAATTGCATTTCCTAGTTAGGCTACTGAACATTAAAAATACCTAGAAGATTCCTAATGCTTGCTATGATGAACTATTGTCTCTATTCAAAGAGGTACTACCAGAGGGGCACACCATTTCTGAAGTAAAAAATTTCCATGCATCCAAAAGATACATAAAGGATGTAGGTATAGGCTACAAGAGTATTGATGCCTGTAAGCACGACTGCATAATGTTTAGAGGAGATTATTCTAATGCATCAGAGTGCCCTGTCTGCAAAACTAGTAGATGGAAGAGTGAGAGTATAGGAGTTAGTGGAAAAAGGATGCACAGGGTTCCCAACAAAGTAATTAGACATTTCAAGTTGAATCCTAGAGTTAGAAGACTGTTCATGTGTTCTAAAACATCACCACTCATGACTTGGCACAGTGATGGCAGAACTAAAGATGCAATGATGAGACATCCAGCAGACTCCCCAGCTTGGAAATTATTTGACTCAAGACACAAGTTCTTTAGTGATGACCCTAGGAACGTTAAGTTTGCACTAGCAATAGATGGATTCAACCCATTTGGGACCAAAAACTTGGCCGACATCATATGGCCTATTGTTATAATTCCACTCAACCTTCCTCCTTGGATTTGCATGAAACATTCCAATTTCATCTTGAATGTGATTATCCCTGGTAGGAAGGGTACTGGAAAGGAGTTAGACGTGTACATATAGCTTACAATAGAAGATCTCCAAGAATTTTGGAAACCTAGAGTCTGGACGTATGATGCAGTTACTAGAGATAAGTTCTTGCTGTGTGTGGCCTTGCTTTGGACAATATCTGACTGGCTAGGGAGAGGATGTCTTAGTGGTGAGAGCTTGGTTGTTTGTTCTCACTGTCTGACAAACACTTGCTCCAGGTGGCTAAAGCATGGGAAGAAAACAGTATTTCTAGGGAATAGAAGATTTTTGGATGATGACCATGTTTATAGGCTAGATCTTGATTCTTTCAATGGAAAAGAAGAATTGAGGGAACCACCAGTTCAACCTATAGGGAAACAAATATCTGACATGACTGCAAATTTGGTAACAGAATATGGGAAGTTACAAATACCCAAGAGGAGAGATAGAAAAGGGAGGAATGTTGATGAACAAAATGAAGATATCTATGTTCACAGTGTGGAGGAAACTTTCAAGAAGAGAAGTGTGTTCTTCCAACTAGAATATTGGGAGACACTCCTTGTAAGACATAACCTTGACATGATGCATGTACAGAAAAATGTGTTTGAAAACATAGTTAACACTATACTAGATGTGGACAGCAGATCAAAGGATAACTTAAATTCTAGGCTGGACCTAAAAGAAATGAATATTAGAACTGATTCTCATGCAGATATGTCAGGTCCTAAACCTAGAATCCCAAGAGCCATTTATCAGATGGAATCACAAGGGAAACTGATTTTCTGCACGGTTATTAAGTATGAAAGATTCCTAGATGGATACGCATCAAACTTTTTTCAAAAGTAAATCTGGATGACAAGAAATTGACAGGATTGAAAATTCATGACTGCCACATTATAATGCAGGACTTGGTGCCCTTGGCATTGTGTAGGTCATTTCCTCACAGTGTATCTGTACCACTAGTAAGGTTGTGCAGATACTTCAAGGCTCTATATTCTAAAGTTATAGATGTCAAGGAAATTGAGAGGTGCGAAGCTAAGATTCTAGAAATTCTGTGCAATCTAGAAATTATATTCCCTCCTTCTTTCTTTGACATGATGGTTCATGTCACTGTCCACCTTGCATCTGAAGTTAGAGTACCAGTGCAGTACAGAGACATGTGGAGTACTGAGATGTTCATGGGTACAATGAAGGACATGGTAGTTAACACAAATCACCCAGAAGGATCAATTGCTGAGAACTACAAATTTTCTAAATGCCTTACTTTCTGTTCAAGATATTTGAAGGACTGTGCCACCAAACTAAATAGACCTCGCAGGCATGATGATAATCCTGGTTACTCTGCTGATTTGCATCCATACTTGAGGATAATTCGAAGGCATTTGTCTGCTTTTGCTTCTATTAAACTAGATGAGGTATCATGGACACAAGCCCAAAGGTGGGTGCTAGTGAACTACCCAGATGTTCAGAAATATGCCCAGGGAGTTCCTGCCCTGATTGTCCCTTTCAACTTTCATTTAATTGAATAACATAGGCTAATACCTTTGTAAAACATGTAGAGAGCATATGAAGTTGCTTTCAACTGGATCAAGAAAGTCAAAAAGAGAGATTGAGAGAGCACATCACACACATTTGCAAAATGGTTTTGCGAGCGTGTAAGTAACTTTAACAATCATAGCATGTTTCAACTAAAAGTAATGATGAGCAGCTATATTTACATGTTTATCTTTCTCTCTCTCTAGGTACAAAATCAAATATATCAAGGAATTGATGCACCCCCAGTTGAATCTAAATTATTAGCTCATAAGCCATACATGATGGACAAAACCTATAGTAGCTACTGTATCAATGGAAGCACATACCATACAAAATCATATGGTTTAGGAAAAGCAACACAATGTGATGGGGTTTCCACTGTTGCAAAAACATCTAGTTTTGCTAGTGCTAAGGACAAGAATCCTGTTGTAGGGGATGTAACATACTATGCTAGAATAAATCAAATCATAGAGTTAAATTATTCAAATGAAGCACATGTAGTTCTATTCAAGTGTGACTGGATAAAAAGTAATGGGGTTAGAGAGTTGGGAGATTTTGGAATAACTGAGGTAAACTTTAATCATCTTTATGATGACAAGGATAAGAGTTTCGAACCATTCATACTTGCAAGACAAGTGTACTACGTGCAAGACCCGGTTGAAACTGATTGGCATGCTGTTATTTGTCCTACAATACGTGATTTCTTTGATATGGAACAAGTATTTAATAAATGTGAGCCATTTTCCAGAGTTGTACTTATTAATACTTGTTTAATTGTTGTTAATTTCATAAATTGTTGTTGATGCAGGAGATATCATGAATGAAAGCCAAGATAGAAGATTTAAGCATCTAAATAATAGGCTGAGACAACTTGACCTGCCAGAAAGAGAGTTCAGCACCAAAGATATTCCTTGAACTGAATATCACAAGAACGAACTACTCAAGCAAGCAAAATCTAGAGGAATTTACTCTAATATTCTGGAAGTAAGTTAGCTATAACTACTTCTCCATGCATTATTCTTGTTGTTCAGTTATGCCTTATCTATGTTGTGCAGTTAAATTGGAGTTAATATTTGGATAAATTTTACATTCCTAGTCTGCAAGGATTCATGAAACTGAAGATTATGAAGATCAGGGATATGATAGTGATGAAGAAACAGGTGACCAAGCATATGAAGAAGCAGGACATGAAGAAGAAGCTGAAGAAGCATTGGATTAGTTACAAGATCAGTTACAAGATCAGCAAGTACACACTATCCAAAGTAATAGAGTACTATTAATCTTCTAGCTGCAAGTTCTTTTCATTACATGCTTGAACTGTCGTACTGAAAATATAACTATATTCTTTCTATTCATGGAAGAAAAAATCTGGGAGAGGACCAACAGAGATGAGAAAGTTCAGGCAAAAGCATGAACCCCATAACAAAGTGAAACTACAATTCAACTTGCTGGGACAGCCCTATGGTGTAAAAACTGCAAAGTTAACTAATTTTATCAGTACATCGGTCAATGGTAAAGATGTATCTCTGGATCACTCAAATTGGAGAAAAGTCCCAAATTCTAAAAAAGAAAGGTTATGGAAAACAGTGAAGGTAAGACAAAACTTCATGTAATTTGCCTATATTTCAGCAAACTGATGACATATATCTTTGTCCTAACAAAAGCATATGGTGATTTAAACTGAAGTACATAAGGAATGGTAATGACTTCAGCTGCAAAAAAGTTTAGATCTTTCAAATATTACCTAAAGACCAAGTACTGGAAACCAGAGTTGACATTAGACAGAACGTAGAAAATGGTTGTGATAATAGAATCCCTGAAGAACAATGGAAATCCCTGAATGAGACTTGGAATACTGAGAGATCCAAGGTAAATGTATGACTAACTATTTGGAAATCCCTGAATGAGACTTGGCGTGCTGAATATTTTTTTCTGACGCTAAACAAGTCATCTCTGCGGGGATTGTCAATGAGAAATAAAACTGCTAGAGCAAATCAGGTGAATTGTCTACATACCACTGGCACAAGAAGTGATGTTGTAGTCCATGATCAAGAGGTAATAATTAATATAGATTGCTTCATATTTGTAATATAGACTGTAAACTGCTACAAATTTGTAATGTAGACTGTAAACTGTGTGAATTGAAAAATAACATGTGCAAACTACAGGAACTGAGACGACGAGCATGCGTCTCTAGGTCAGAACTATACTGAATTATGCATACAACCAAAAAAGTATTACCAGTGGATGCATATTATGCAGAAAAAATTGTATGTCACAACAACTTCTTACTTTCTAATCTAGATGTACATGATACAATGTCATAATTGTTTTTTTGCAAATTTATGTAGGCTGAAATAACATGACATTTCAACAATAATCCACAACTTGTAAGTGAGGAGTTCAGTGGTAGTGATCTTTACTCTCAAATATTCAATAAACCAAGTAATACAAGAGTGCATGGATTAGGGCTGATGGTAGGTAGTAAATCATCAGTGCTTATGGATGAAGCAATATCAGCACTGCAGGAATATAGAGAGGAAAATTTCCAGCTGAGAAGTATGGTCAAGTCCCTAGTAGAAAGGAGTCAAGAAATGGAAGGAAAGATTGATTATCTCATGGCATCTCAATACCATCATCGTAGCCAGGAAGAAGAAATGACAAATAAAGGGCATATTGATGAAGAACAAGAAAAAGCAGTAGCAGCACTAGAAGCATTATCAACAGAAGCAAGATATGGAAGCATTAGAGTACAGCCAGAAGCAGCAGCAAAGAAAGGAGTACAACCAGAATCAGTAGCATCTGGAAGCAAGACAAGAACAACAACATCAGTTAATCAAGGAAAAAAAGCAGTGAAGCCACAAGAAGCAGAAACAGGAAACAAAACAACAATAGTGAAGCAAATAGTACAGCCAGTAAAATCAAAAACAACAACAACAACAACAACAATAGAGTCAAATTCAGTACAAACGTCAACAAAGTCAAGAGTGCAGCCAGAAGCAGCAGCAGCAGGAATAAAAAAACAACAACCACAACATCATCAGTGAATCAAGCAAAAAAACAGTGAAGGAATCAACATCAGCACAACCAGAAGCAGCAACAGCAGGAAGCAAGACAACAACTACAACATCATCACTGAATCAAGCAAAAAAAACAGTGAAAAAAGCAACAACAAATGTGAAGGAATCAACATCAGCACAACCAGAAGCAGTAGCAGCATGAAGCAAGACAACAACTACAACATCATCAGTGAAACAAGCAAAAAAAAGCAGTGATAGAAGCAACAAGAAATGTGAAGGAAGCCCAAATGTTGCCACCAAAATCAGCAGTCAATAACAAAATACTGCCACAAGAAGCATCAGCAGCAAGCAACTCAACATCAAAAGGTACCGATTAAAACTTAACAGAAGGCAATCAAGAGGAACAACAAAAAACCACAGCAAAACTACAAGGACGTTAAGCAATCAGACCAAGAAAAGGCAGGTCATCCAAAGAATCTCAAACTGCTAATTCACAAGTACCAGAAGATTCGGAAATGCAGGAATCTGTTACAGAAGAAGAAGAAGAGAAAACTTGATGAAATAGTTGAAGATGTGGAAAACATTTCTGTTACTCAAGTAGAGAAACCAAAGTGCTCCTACAGAGACTTACTAGATGCAAATGTTCAGTTTGTCAAGGTTAAACAGGAAAAGTTAGAGGAAAACAATGCAAATAACAACAAGAGTGATTGGAAAACACCATGGAGATTCAGTACTGAGTCAAACGATTGGTCAATAAGAAGAAAACCAATGAAGGTAACTAAGATGTTTGGTAAAAGAAAAAAGTTAGGCAGGATCTTTTAAAAAATAGTAAACTGACATTGCTTCTTTATCCTGTAGGTAACTAATATAAAGGCAGGAATGAAAGTTGGTTTATCTTCACCAAATAGTGAACAGATGGTGGCAATGGGAACAGTTCAGGACAATGAAGATGGTGAATTTGTCAAAATTTTGGTGAATGTTGTATATAAGAGAACAATTGCCCTGCCAAAACCAAGAGCAAGAATGACACTTACATGACAAGCAGAAGCACACTATATTGAATGGCCCAAAAAAATTATAAGTTCACAAATCATTTCTCTGTAAATTTTATTGTTGTTCACAATTTGAATACATTGGTTGATTGCTTGATTGGTGTTTACAACTTGATTGGCTTCATCTGCAAATAACTTAGTTACTTGCTGTTCACAACTCGCTATGGATTCATCTGCAGATCACAACTTGATTGGCTTCATCTGCAAATAACTTAGTTACTTGCTGTTCACAACTAGATTGGCTTCATATGCAAATAACTTAGTTACTTGTTGTTCACAACTTGACTGGCTTAATCTGCAAATAACTTAGTTACTTGTTGTTCACAACTAGATTGGCTTCATCTGCAAATAACTTAGTTACTTGTTATTCACAACTTGATTGGCTTCTTTGAATACATTGGATTATTGTTGTTCACTCCTCTTCTTAGATTGTTGGTCACAATTTGATTGGTTTCATCTGCAGATCATAGACATAGCTATTCATAAGACAAGTGCTGAGATTGCCTTCATCCTTGAGAAGCAACTGAAGTCACAGCAGCTATCTAAGAAGAGGAGACAAACTGGGGAGTCATAGCAGCAATAAACTGGGGAGTCATAGCAGCAATGTGTGAGTTAGTGAAAGTGTGAGTTTAGTTTTGATTATTCCAGAAAGTGTGAGTATTATTAACAGTACTGATTGTTACTACTGATTTTTCAAGATTGTGCTATTTAACATTACTACTGATCGTTACTGCTATTTCATCACATGATTATTTAGGGGTTTGGTAGTGCTGATTCTTTAGGGGTTGTTACTGGTTGTTCACTGATACGTCTAAACGTATCTACTTTCTCAAACACTTTGCTATTGTTTCTCCTCTAAACTTATGTCATTTGGATACAACTAACACGGACTGACGCTATTTTCAGTAGAATTACCTTGGTGTCTTGTTTTTGTGCAGAAAATGAACTATCAGGAAAAATCTCGGAAAATATGCCAAAAATTATATTTCACCAGAAGATCCACGAAGCCAGAAGACGAGACGGAGAAGGGGCCTGGGGGGCCCACACCCATGACAGGCGCGGGCCCACCACTGGCCACGCCTGGGGGGTGCAGCCACCCTAGGCACCCCCTCTGCGTCCCTCTACGCCTATAAGTTGCCTTTCGACCTAAAAACAGAGGGGGGTTCGATAATTTTCCAAAAAGAGTTCCGCTTTGCCGCTGCCACCAGAAATCAAGATTTGGATCCAGAAATTCCATTCTGGCACCCTACCGGGACGGGGAATTTGGAGAGGATCATCGCCATCATCATCACCAACGCATCTCCATCAACCACCGATGTTTCCCTCATCCATGAGTGAGTAATCCCCCGCTGTAGGCTTGGGGATGGTAGGGATTGGATGAGTTCTATCATGTAATCGAATATGATTGTTAGGGCATAGTGCCTAGTATCTCTATTAGTGCTATTTGACTTTGTTGCAACTTGTTTTGCTTAATGCTTGTCACTACGGCCCGAGTGCCATTGACATGGTTATACCCCGCGGGTACACGTCTTCAGCATACCTAGTTGTCAACACCCGGATTTTTCAATCCCAGATGCCTGTTATGCCATACATCGCAATCCCAGGATTACCATTTTTGCGAGACATAACAGAATTGGATACCATAGTACATCATCCATTACAAACGATACATAAGTTCTTACACAAATAGGGATCTCATGATCCAGTTCTTAATACAACATCAACCAGCGGAATACGTAATAATAACGATAGCGTAGGCGAAGCTCCATCTTCGGGGTCACAGGCAATGCTGACGATGGGAGATGATCCTAGTTGTCGTAACCTTCCTGGGGTCCATCCTCCAGGTACTCCTCTTCATAGTCTGGCCATGGGAATAGCCAGGGACAAAGCCATGAGTACTCTTTAAGTACTCGCAAACTAACACTAACAGGTAAAAGGGGTTTTTGGATAATAGGACACTAGGCTATAGGGTTGTTTTGCAAAAGCCAGATTTATCTCTACTAAGTTTAGAAGCGACGAATGCTAGTTGAAAGTTTATGGCACCTAAGTGGGAACTTGTAATTAAAAATCACAACCCTATTGTGGTGAAGTCAAAGTCTCAATTCATTTCACAAGTCATTTTGAAAAGTCTGACGGGGGAACAGTATGGCCACTCCAACTGTCCATAACCGCGGACGCGGCTATTCGAATAGTTTCACACTCTGCAGAGATTGTACACTTTCACCACAACATTCGATACATCCGTCAGGAACAAATCCTGAATTCACCATACTCAGTATGCGGATAATCAATCCTAACCTTTCAATTACACGCCCTAGTATAAGCACCTCTCCTGTGAGTTTGGCCTCCGAACCATGACCAACTGTCATCTTGGGTACTGCACAGGTGGACAATCTTCACAAGGTAGCCTCAGCTCAGACCTTGGCCGTGAGGGATCTAATACTAAGGTATATAAGTTTCCAGTCAAGCCCTACCCAATATTCGGATATTGTGGTTGTACGATAAAATTGGAATGGTATCGCATCCAGACAGCCATCAGTTTTAAAAAGGGCTAAGGCTCATGCCTCAACATTTTCATCACCAAAATAAACAGGTGTTCGGAAACACATGTCCAAAACATTTCAATAGAATGATCCATCATTCCAAGGTTTTCATAACCATTTTTCCACCAAGTACTCCCATCTAAAGTTGATCAAGTTTTATGCTTAGCACTAGCATCTACAGGTGGGGGTAAGCAATAATGAGGGTTGGTAAACTAGGGGAGTTCTAACTAAGTTCAATATCATGCCTTAAGATGACATCAAGATTATCTAGCTTAGGCCAAATTTTATGCTCTTCATGCAACCTTCAAATATCTTTCTAATATCTATAATTCACTTAAGTAAACTCTAAGAATAGCTTTGATAAAGAAATAAAGTATAAAGCTTGCAAGTAAAAACTAGGATTGGTCTGTCAAGTGGGTATGATCACATATGCTTAAGGCATATAGTAGTCATAGTAACAAGTAGGGGTTTGTTGCATCAGTAGGGTATCTTGCAAGTGTTAGCTTGCACATTCACTAGTAGTATTAGGCTTGCTAAAGTAGAATGTCTTGCAAGTTTTAGCTTGCATTGGTATAGTATCAGCTTGCCTTGTTCAGAGCAGTGGTTGAAGTTCTCCTCGGCTTCTTCTTCGTAGAATCCTACTTCCTCCTCGTATCCTTGGTCGGTACTAGCGTCTATAAATAAATACGAGGTACACAATCACCAAACAATACTTAACTACTTGCAATCATCACACACAAGGATCCTATAGACGATCTAGCATCATCTCTAACATTACAAGATTAAAGCTTGGTTTAATTCCTTTTTATTTCTAGAAAAGTAATTTCTACTCATTGAAAAACTACTTAAGATTTAATATTCTCCAAACCAAACATGGGATTATGTTGACACATGTCATCACCACATATTGTAGTCCAAGGGAATGTGATTTAAAGTGGTGTCACAATTTAATAAGGTTTTACCCTTTTATTTTAATTAATTAATGTGTCTAGAAATGCTTATGTAGCATTCTTTTATTACTTGAACATTATTTCTGCAAGTAAACCTATATATTTTTATATATTCTGAAAGGTATGGTTAAATGTGATTTTTGAGAGTTGGAATCAACTCAAAAGCTATTATGGTTTAAATTTGAAAAATGTTTGAATGCAGAAAAGCTTCTTCCTTGTTATTTTTACCATGGGTGATCTATATATCCAAATGACTTGAATCCAACGGGCTTGGATTCAACATTCCCAGACCTTTCTAACAAAATTGGTTTCATTCAATTTGGTGCACTGAATCGATCTGGGTTAAATTTTGAAGTTGGGTACAGAAGTGAGTTTGAAATAAAATAGAAAATGTTTAATTTGAATAACTGGGCTGCGCGGGAAAAGTTAACGGGCCGGCCTGCTAAGCGCAGTGCTCCCGCGGGCTGCTTAAGTGGGTGTCCCCACTCGTCAGTGAGACAGGGAGGGGCGAAGCGGTACGGGGCAACGTGGGTCATTCGATCTGATTCTAATCCAACGGCTGGGAGTCATCGTCGACGCGAGGCAACGCCGGCGAGAAAGAAACCTAGTGCGGCCAGTGAGGGGTGCTGGGGGCTCACCGGGGTGCAGGCGAGGGTCGGCGAGGCGAGCGAACGACGAAGTCGATGACGGCGAACTCAGGGGTGGTCGCGGCAGCTCCTGGGGTGGACGAAATCGATGGCGCCCTTCTTCTCCAGAGGCGGCGGGCTCCGGTGAAATTCTGGCGAGGTGGTGCTCACCTTTCTCCGAGAACGGTGTGGCACGATCAGTGAGAAGAGGGGAGTGACGTGGTGTGAAGAAATTGACTGGGGTGGCCTCTATTTATAGTCGAGCGAGGGGACCGACGGGGCGCATGGTGAGCTCGTCGGGGGCGATGTTACAGGCGGATATTGGCATGGGCGATGGTAGGGGACGGTGCGGTGTTCCCTGGCGATGCTCAATGACATGGTTTTGAGGCGTGGGGTGGTGTGGCTTGGTCTGGAACATGCAACGCTCTGCGCGGCAGAGGCGGCGTCTTCGACGGCGAGCGGTGGTTGTGCGGCACGGGGCGGCGAACGAGGATGTCTGGTGGTCTCCTGGGTCGGTGGGGATTGTGTATGCACGCGGCGAGGGCGGCGCGCGGTCTGTGGGCTTCGGTCGAGGGTGGCGCTCTGGCGCACGCTCGGCATGGTCGCTGGCGAGGTTGGCATGGTTCGTGCGTGTGGTCCAGGGCTTGGCAACGCTCGCGGCTGGGACAGGGATTGGCGGTGGACGGTGGGCTGCCTCCCAGACATGCTGGCTAGGCTTGCTTCTCTTCCTAGCTTGCTGTCGACATGGGGGTGACAAGGTTGGCTTCGGCTGTTCACCATTGATGGTAATGCCAAGCTCACAGTGGTGCTAGTGTTTAGTTAATCTTGCTAGATGATCTACTGAGCTGGTTGTGAGCTAGAGAGGGAACAAGTTAGGCTTCAATCACTGCTCACTATAGTGTTTAGGATTTTGATGATTTGTGTCTGCAACCTGTTTGATGAAATGGCCGCATGAAATCAAGTTTTGAATTTTGAAAAGATTTTTGGTCGATTTGCTAGATTGGTGCTGGTGAGTCTCCAGATGCTTGGGTTTTGAAAGTTGAGCTTGTTTGAGTGGTTTTTGAAAAAGTGGGATCTTCCCATAAGATAAAGATTCAATTTTGAATTGTCATTTAAACTATGCATTTGAAAGTTTCTGGATGATCACAAAGTGGGCATTGATACCTTGTTATGAGTACATTCAAGGGGTGCAAAGATCCAGAAATGTTTCCATTAGGTTCTGAAAGTTTGAGACAGCCAAAGAAGGCATGGGAGTTAAATTGGTCAAAATGACCATTCCTTTATTTTATTGGTTTTGATTTATTTGTCCTTAGGAAAAGTTTGGGAAATGTTTAGATGATGTTTATTTCACCTAAGAAACATTTTACAAGCAAGGAAACACACAAACAAGGTGGTTCAAAAGAATTTCAAATTTAATGCATACTCATATGCATGCATTCATAATTTTATTTAACAAAGTTTTTGTTAACCCTAATTTTGATGATTAGAAATTGATGATCCAAGTTTAGTATTTTTGGGATGTTACAAACCTTCCCCCCTTAAACAAAATCTCGTCCCGAGATTTGAAAAAGGACGAAAAGATTACCTAGGATTTGAAGAGACCGGGAAACTCCGTCCTGATGTGATCTTCGCGTTCCCAGGTGGCTTCCTCTTCTGTGTGGTTGCTCCACTGAATCTTGAGAAACTTGATGCTTCGGGTTCGGGTAGTTCGAAAAGCTTCTTCCAAAATACGGATGGGTACTTCGGGATAGGTCAGGTCATCGTTGATCTCTATGGTCCGATGATCGATATTCTTGAATACTTCGGTCTTCTCGGGGACTTCGAGACACTTGCGAAGTAACGAGATATGGAACACATTGTGCACGGCTGGCATCTCTTCAGGTAGTTCCAATTGATACGATACCTCTCCTCGACGGTTCAGAATCTTGAAAGGTCCGATATATCTGGGGGCTAACTTTCCTTTGAGTTGGAAACGCTGCATTCCCTTCAATGGCGACACTTTCAGATAAACAAAATCTCCTATATTGAAGGCGAGGTCTCTACGTCTCTTGTCGGCATAACTCTTTTGTTGGGATTGGGCGGTCTTGAGGTGCTCACGAATCTTGTGAACCTTCTCTTCTGCTTCCCGTAGGATGTCGGGTCCAAAAATCTGACTCTCTCCTACTTCTGACCAGTTCAAAGGGGTGCGACACTTCCTTTTGTACATGAATTCAAACGGGGCCATTTGCAAACTGGCTTGATAACTGTTGTTGTATGAAAATTCTGCAAACGGCAGATAGTTTTCCCACTTGGATCCATATTCTAACACGCATGCTCTCAGCATATCTTTGAGTATTTGATTTACTCGCTCCGTTTGTCCATCGGTCTGAGGGTGATATGCGGTGCTGAAATCTAGACGGGTTCCTAAACCTTCTTGGACTTTCTTCCAGAATCTCGAGGTAAACTGAGTTCCTCGATCCGATACTATGTTCTTGGGGACTCCATGCAAACTAACGATTCTAGCGATGTACAACTCTGCTAGCTTCGAACTCTGATATGTGGTCTTGACGGGCAAGAAATGGGCGACTTTGGACAATCTATCCACTATGACCCAGATAGAGTCATTTCCCCTACTAGAAGTAGGTAGTCTAGTGATAAAGTCCATTCCTACAGAATCCCATTTCCATTTCGGAATCTGCAATGGTTGCAACAATACAGCGGGTCTTTGATGTCCGGCCTTGACTCTCTGACAAATATCACACTTGGCGATATAGCTTCCGATTTCTCTCTTCATCTTATGCCACCAAAATTGCTCTTTCAAGTCTTGATACATCTTAGTTCCTCCGGGATGGATAAAATAAAGAGTATCATGAGCCTCCTTCAAGATAACTTCTTTCAACTCAGAATCTGATGGTACACAAAGGCGTCCTTTGTACCACAAAACTCCTTCTTCGTCCTCGGTGAATCCAGGTACTTTTCCTGTACCGATACGACGCTTGATTCCGTCAATACTGGCATTTCCCTTCTGCGCCTCTTTAATCTGACTGATCAAAGTGGGCTGGAGTTCTATGCTAGCCAAAAATCCTTCACTTACTAATTCCATTCTAAAAGCTTCCATCTCTTTGTGCAAGCTTGGTTGCTCCTTCAAGATCATGGAGTTCAAGCGGCACGGCAATCTGCTAAGGGCATCGGCTACTACGTTGGCTTTACCTGGGTGATAGTGAATGTCTAGATCGTAATCCTTGATTAGATCAATCCATCTTCTCTGCCTCATATTTAGCTCCTTCTGAGTGAATATATACTTTAGGCTCTTGTGATCCGAATAAATTTCACAACGGTTTCCCATCAGGTAATGTCTCCATGTCTTCAGGGCTAGAACTACGACTGCGAGTTCGAGGTCATGGGTTGGGTAGTTTTGCTCATGTTGCTTCAGTTGTCGCGATATATAAGATATAACTTTGCCTTCTTGCATTAGCACACATTCGAGACCAATCTTGGATGCATCACAATACACATCGAAGGGCTTCGTGATATCTGGCATGATCAAGATTGGGGCTGAAATCAATCTCCTCTTGAGTTCTTGAAAACTCGCTTCACATTTGTTGGTCCATTCAAACTTCTTTTCCTTCTTCAGCAGTTGGGTCATGGGTCTGACGATACTAGAGAATCCTTCTACGAATTTGTGGTAGTATCCCGCCAATCCGAGAAATGCACGAACTTGGGTTTGAGTGGTTGGGGCTTGCCAGTCTTCTACATCTTTCACTTTGGCAGGGTCAACGGAAATTCCTCCAGCTGATACAATGTGACCGAGGAATCCTACCTCCTGTAACCAGAATTCACATTTGCTAAACTTTGCATACAACTGATGCTCTCTAAGGGTCCCAAGAATGGTCCTTAGGTGTAGCTCATGTTCTTCTTATGATTTGGAATAAATCAGAATGTCATTGATGAAAACAACGACAAACTTATCCAGGAAGTCCATAAAAATCTTATTCATGAGATTCATGAAATAAGCGGGGGCATTGGTTAATCCGAAAGACATGACCGTATACTCATACAATCCATATCTGGTGGTAAAGGCAGTCTTTGGAATATCCTCTGCACGAATTTTGAGTTGATGATAGCCAGTTCTAAGATCAATCTTAGAAAATACTTTGGCACCGGTCAACTGATCAAACAAATCTTCTATCTTGGGCAAGGGGTACTTGTTCTTGATGGTGACATCATTCAACTTCCGATAATCCGTACACAAACGGTTACCTCCATCCTTCTTGTCCACAAATAAGACAGGTGATCTCCATGGTGATGCACTTGGTTGAATCAATCCAATTTCTAGCATGGAATCCAGTTGCTTCTTCAATTCTGCTAGCTCCGACGGGTTCATACTATAGGGTCTCTGGGCTATGGGTCCGGTTCCTAGGATTAGTTCGATGATAAACTCGATATCCCGATCTGGGGGCATACCGGGCAAAACATCTGGAAATACATCGGGGTATTCACAGACTATCCGTACTTGGTCAATGGTAGGTTGGGCTATACTCTTGTTACACTTGAATTGGCGAGGTAAGGTTTCAGATATATGCTCGACTGATATTCCGGCGGTACTGGTCATAGTTATGGCTTTCTTGGCACAGTCAATTAATCCTTTATGTTTGGACATCCAATCCATTCCTAGTACTACTTCCAATCCTTTAGTTCCGAGTACTATCAGATTTGCATAAAAATCTATGCCATGGATTCGGATAGGGACGGCTTTGCAAATTTGCCTAGCCTTGGTGGTTGATCCGGGAATTTGAACAATCATGACATGCTTCAGTTTGGTTGGTTGAATTTTACTAGTGCATGCAAATTCTTCAGTGACAAATGAATGCGATGCACCAGAATCAAACAACACTCTTGCAAGTACTGAATTAACAGAAAACATACCCAGCACGACGTCTGGCGCTTCCTGAGCTTCTTCAGCATGCATGAGAAAAAGACGGCCATTGCGGTTGAGTGAATTCCCTGGGGCAAATCTTCTTCCTGGCTGAACACGACGCTGCTGCTGAGTTGGGACATTGGCATTGGGGGCTGTAGCATTCTTCTTGTTGGGGCACTCGTTGGAATAGTGGCCTTTATTTCCACAGTCATAACAGGTCACTTGCGACTTGTCCTTGGCTACTACAGGCACAGCATTGCTTCCAGTCCTCGGGGCAATGTTGGTGTTGGCGGTAACATTGTTGTTGTTGAACTTGGGTGGGGCACGATTGAAATTGCTAGAGTTGCCGGGGTTGTTGTGGTTTCCTCCGGGTCTAGAGTTTCCACGGTTGGGATAGGTGGGACGGGTCATCGGGGGTCTGTTGGTCCTTGGGGCAAATTCTGGAGATGGGTTAGGGCGATACTTTGGGGTCTGATGGGTTCCTGGCTGATGCAACATACGACGCTTGCGGTTCTCATTGGCTTGGTTGATCTTTCCTTCCATCTGGATAGTAGAGTCGACAAGGGCTTCAATATCCGCAAAGGGAATATTGACTAACACCGTCTGCATCTCATCATGCAGACCATTCAGGAATCTTTCTTTCTTCTTGGCTTCAGTGTCTATTTCATCCGGGGCATACCTAGCTAATGAAAATTTTTTGTCACGGTATTCCACTACAGTCATCCTTCCTTGCTTTAGCTCTCTGAACTCGTCTCTCATTCTCTTGATCAAACCCGGTGGCACATGGGTTCTGCTAAACTTGACCTTGAATTCCTCCCAGGTCACCATCTGTCCTCCGGTCATTGCGCGAACACTGTTCCACCATGCTCTGGCATCTTCGGCTAGATAATGGGTGGCGAACAGGACTTTCTCTTTGGCTTCCACTCCTTCTACTTCTAAGTTATTTTCCATGGTTTGCAGCCAATCATCGGCGTCTAGGGGTTCTTCTGACTTAGTGAAAACAGGTGGGTTGGTATTCTGGAAATTCTTGAGCTTAGATCCATGGTGGTTCTGATTTCCATGGCCTTGGTTGTTATGGGCTAGCTGGGCTATCTGCTGAAGGGTGGCCAGGTTGGCTTGACGTTCCGCTCTTTCAGCTTCACGGTCAGAAGTCAACATTTGCAGAATCTGCAACATTGGGTCCGGGGTTGAACCACTTCCTCCATGTGGCATCTGAAGATTGAGGTAGATCATGACAAAAGAGGGAAATTTCTAAAGTTTTGGGTTTTTGAAAAGTTTTTAAAGTTTGACTCAGATTTTCTAGCAACTTGCTTTTTCATTCATTCATTCATTCATAGCACCCGGTACAACACACACCACAACAAAGAAAAACAGATGGTTTTAAGAACCATTCTGAGAACTACGATACAGTGGGACCGAATACTACTCACTACGTTGGTGCTCAAGTGCTACTATTCCTCGGAATCTGTGGCTTCGTCATCTTCATCATCATCGATGAAGGCGAAATCGTCCTCATCGGTGAAGAAATCCATAGCCTGATCCTCCAGAAAATCATCGTTATCGCTAAGATAGGAGTAGGGGTCTCCACGAAGATCCTCTCCGGCATTCTCCCTTTCCTCCAATTGCATGTCTCTCTCGTGGATGGTCTCCTCCAGAGATGAGATGCGGTGGCAAAAACGGGCAATGATGCGCTCCTTCTTGTCGAGCTGACGGCGGCGAGACTTGCGATCCTTTGCTAGCATGGCAATGGTCTGGTCCTTTGTCTTGATGATGGCAGACTTGTGGTTGTCTAACTCCTGCTGACGATCGTACATCATGATGCTAAGGTGGTCCAATTGGGTCTTCAGCTCGGGGTGGTATGGGGCTTCCAGTGGTTGTCCATTTGCATCACGCCTTGGGCAAAACTCAAAGCGAGTACCCTTGATCTGATTGATGCTCTGCCCACACAGACGGGAAAGAGCTTCTTGCATGGCTCTGGCAAGTCCATCGAGCCAGTTATTTTCTCTCAAGGTAAACTGAATTCCCTCCGCAATGGGAGGTTCAATCTTTCCTCGGAGACTTGCAACAATTAGCCACTGCAGGTCTTCTCCTCCTTGATCATTGAGCTGACCTCCGAAGAACTCGGGGTGCGGACTCTCCAGAAGTTCCGAAAGCTGGTCCAAATCCCTCTCAAAGATCAGGTCTCCTCCATTCCCCAATTGGTAAAACTTGATGTACTTCACGTCCATCTATAAGAATATAGGATGAGTAAGTTAGTAGAGTGATTAAGTGTGCCAAAATTTTATGTATTTTGCAAGAGTTTTTGAGGAACATGAATTTTTAGGAAAGAATCAAAGGGATAAGAATGAGAATAGTTTTTTGTAAATATTTGTTTTTCTTTGGTTTTGTAAAATAAGTTTTTGGTTTAAACGTCCATTCTAACTAGGGTCTCCTATGGTGAGGATGGCTCTGATACCTTGTCAACACCCGGATTTTTCAATCCTAGATGCCTGTTATGCCATACATCGCAATCCCAGGATTACCATTTTTGCGAGACATAACAGAATTGGATACCATAGTACATCATCCATTACAAACGATACATAAGTTCTTACACAAATAGGGATCTCATGATCCAGTTCTTAATACAACATCAACCAGCGGAATACGTAATAATAACGATAGCGTAGGCGAAGCTCCATCTTCGGGGTCACAGGCAATGCTAACGATGGGAGATGATCCTAGTTGTCGTAACCTTCCTGGGGTCCATCCTCCAGGTACTCCTCTTCATAGTCTGGCCATGGGAATAGCCAGGGACAAAGCCATGAGTACTCTTTAAGTACTCGCAAACTAACACTAACAGGTAAAAGGGTTTTTTGGATAATAGGACACTAGGCTCTAGGGTTGTTTTGCAAAAGCCAGATTTATCTCTACTAAGTTTAGAAGCAACGAATGCTAGTTGAAAGTTTATGGCACCTAAGTGGGAACTTGTAATTAAAAATCACAACCCTATTGTGGTGAAGTCAAAGTCTCAATTCATTTCACAAGTCATTTTGAAAAGTCTGACGGGGGAACAGTATGGCCACTCCAACTGTCCATAACCGCGGACGCGGCTATTCGAATAGTTTCACACTCTGCAGAGATTGTACACTTTCACCACAACATTCGATACATCCGTCAGGAACAAATCCTGAATTCACCATACTCAGTATGCGGATAATCAATCCTAACCTTTCAATTACACGCCCTAGTATAAGCACCTCTCCTGTGAGTTTGGCCTCCGAACCATGACCAACTGTCATCTTGGGTACTGCACAGGTGGACAATCTTCACAAGGTAGCCTCAGCTCAGACCTTGGCCGTGAGGGATCTAATACTAAGGTATATAAGTTTCCAGTCAAGCCCTACCCAATATTCGGGTATTGTGGTTGTACGATAAAATTGGAATGGTATCGCATCCAGACAGCCATCAGTTTTAAAAAGGGCTAAGGCTCATGCCTCAACATTTTCATCACCAAAATAAACAGGTGTTCGGAAACACATGTCCAAAACATTTCAATAGAATGATCCATCATTCCAAGGTTTTCATAACCATTTTTCCACCAAGTACTCCCATCTAAAGTTGATCAAGTTTTATGCTTAGCACTAGCATCTACAGGTGGGGGTAAGCAATAATGAGGGTTGATAAACTAGGGGAGTTCTAACTAAGTTCAATATCATGCCTTAAGATGACATCAAGATTATCTAGCTTAGGCCAAATTTTATGCTCTTCATGCAACCTTCAAATATCTTTCTAATATCTATAATTCACTTAAGTAAACTCTAAGAATAGCTTTGATAAAGAAATAAAGTATAAAGCTTGCAAGTAAAAACTAGGATTGGTTTGTCAAGTGGGTATGATCACATATGCTTAAGGCATATAGTAGTCATAGTAACAAGTAGGGGTTTGTTGCATCAGTAGGGTATCTTGCAAGTGTTAGCTTGCACATTCACTAGTAGTATTAGGCTTGCTAAAGTAGAATGTCTTGCAAGTTTTAGCTTGCATTGGTATAGTATCAGCTTGCCTTGTTCAGAGCAGTGGTTGAAGTTCTCCTCGGCTTCTTCTTCGTAGAACCCCCCTTCCTCCTCGTATCCTTGGTCGGTACTAGCGTCTATAAATAAATACGAGGTACACAATCACCAAATAATACTTAACTACTTGCAATCATCACACACAAGGATCCTATAGATGATCTAGCATCATCTCTAACATTACAAGATTAAAGCTTGGTTTAATTCCTTTTTATTTCTAGAAAAGTAATTTCTACTCATTGAAAAACTACTTAAGATTTAATATTCTCCAAACCAAACATGGGATTATGTTGACACATGTCATCACCACATATTGTAGTCCAAGGGAATGTGATTTAAAGTGGTGTCACAATTTAATAAGGTTTTACCCTTTTATTTTAATTAATTAATGTGTCTAGAAATGCTTATGCAGCATTCTTTTATTACTTGAACATTATTTATGCAAGTAAACCTATATATTTTTATATATTCTGAAAGGTATGGTTAAATGTGATTTTTGAGAGTTGGAATCAACTCAAAAGCTATTATGGTTTAAATTTGAAAAATGTTTGAATGCAGAAAAGCTTCTGCCTTGTTATTTTTACCATGGGTGATCTATATATCCAAATGACTTGAATCCAACGGGCTTGGATTCAGCATTCCCAGACCTTTCTAACAAAATTGGTTTCATTCAATTTGGTGCACTGAATCCATCTGGGTTAAATTTTGAAGTTGGGTACAGAAGTGAGTTTGAAATAAAATAGAATTTTTTTAATTTGAATAACTGGGCTGCGCGGGAAAAGTTAACGGGCCGGCCTGCTAAGCGCAGTGCTCCCGCGGGCTGCCTAAGTGGGTGTCCCCACTCGTCAGTGAGACAGGGAGGGGCAAAGCGGTACGGGGCAACGTGGGTCGTTCGATCTGATTCTAATCCAACGGCTGGGAGTCATCGTCGACGCGAGGCAACGCCGGCGAGAAAGAAACCTAGCGCGGCCAGTGAGGGGTGCTGGGGGCTCACCGGGGTGCAGGCGAGGGTCGGCGAGGCGGGCGAACGACGAAGTCGACGACGGCGAACTCAGGGGTGGTCGCGGCAGCTCCTGGGGTGGACGAAATCGATGTCGCCCTTCTTCTCCAGAGGCGGCGGGCTCCGGTGAAATTCCGGCGAGGTGGTGCTCACCTTGCTCCGAGAACGGTGTGGCACGATCAGTGAGAAGAGGGGAGTGAGGTGGTGTGAAGAAATCGACTGGGGGTGGCCTCTATTTGTAGTCGAGCGAGGGGACCGACGGGGCGCACGGTGAGCTCGTCGAGGGCGATGTTACAGGCGGCTATTGGCATGGGCAACGGTAGGGGACGGTGCGGTATTCCCTGGCGATGCTCAATGACATGGTTTTGAGGCGTGGGGCGGTGTGGCTTGGTCTGGAACATGTGACGCTCTACGCGGCAGAGGCGGCGTCTTCGACGGCGAGCGGTGGCTGTGCGGCACGGGGCGGCGAACGAGGATGTCTGGCGGTCTCCTGGGTCGGTGGGGATTGTGTATGCACGCGGCGAGGGCGGCGCGCGGTCTGTGGGCTTCGGTCGAGGGTGGCGCTCTGGCGCACGCTCGGCATGGTCGCTGGCGAGGTTGGCATGGTTCGTGCGTGTGGTCCAGGGCTTGGCAACGCTCGCGGCTAGGACGGGGGGTGGCGGTGGACGGTGGGCTTCCTCCCAGACATGCTGGCTAGGCTTTCTTCTCTTCCTAGCTTGCTGTCGACATGGGGGTGACAAGGTTGGCTTCGGCTGTTCACCATTGATGGTAATGCCAAGCTCACAGTGGTGCTAGTGTTTAGTTAATCTTGCTAGATGATCTACTGAGCTGGTTGTGAGCTAGAGAGGGAACAAGTTAGGCTTCAATCACTGCTCACTATAGTGTTTAGGATTTTGATGATTTATGCCAGCAACCTGTTTGATGAAATGGCCGCATGAAATCAAGTTTTGAATTTTGAAAATATTTTTGGTGGGTTTGCTAGATTGGTGCTGGTGAGTCTGCAGATGCTTGAGTTTTGAAAGTTGAGCTTGTTTGAGTGGTTTTTGAAAAAGTGTGATCTTCCCATATGATAAAGATTAAATTTTGAATTGTCATTTAAACTATGCATTTGAAAGTTTTTGGATGATCACAAAGTGGTCCTTGATACATTGTTATGAGTACATTCAAGGGGTGCAAAGATCCAGAAAAGTTTCCATTAGGTTCTGAAAGTTTGAGACAGCCAAAGTAGGCATGGGAGTTAAATTGGTCAAAATGACCATTCTTTATTTTATTGGTTTTGATTTATTTGTCCTTAGGAAAAGTTTGGGAAATGTTTAGACGATGTTTATTTCACCTAAGAAACATTTTACAAGCAAGGAAACACACAAACAAGGTGGTTTAAAAGAATTTCAAATTTAATGCATACTCATATGCATGCATTCATAATTTTATTTAACAAAGTTTTTGTTAACCCTAATTCTGATGATTAGAAATTGATGATCCAAGTTTAGTATTTTTGGGATGTTACACTAGTCCAGCCCAAGGAAGGCCCACGACAAATATACGCCGGCCCATGAAGATTTTCGGGTGGCCAGGGCCCATGAAGATTTTCGGGTGGCCAGGGCCCATGACGCCTTTGGATCCTTGGAGAACAAGTCTAGAGTAGATAGAAAATTCAAAGGGGTAAACCCTAGAATCTGTAACCGACTCGGTCTGTGCCCGAGACCTAGTCTCCCCATATATAAAGGCTAGGAGGGGCCAACGAGGAGGGCACCCAAATAGATTACGATACAATAGACTAGACCACAACAGATCTACAGATCTCTCATACAATCTCTCTCATACTTTCGCATACACACCTTCACGCCAGATTACATCTGCGCACCCCTGTAATCACCGGTTTCGCCGTAATCAAGAGCAGACGAGCAGGAGTAGGGTTTTCCCTCCGGGGGCCTGAACCTGGGTAAACCTCGTGTCCCCGTGTTGCTTGTTTGCTAACCGTTCAACGATCTTCAACATCCCCATCTTTTCCAAAACCCAAGTCCATAATAATGGGCATTGACGAGATCAAACCTTGTCAATTGGCGCCGTTTGTGGGAATTCAGCTACGACATCAACGACGAGATCTACAATGGTCATTAATTTCGGCGAAATCAGCTTCTTCAAACAACTATGGTAGCACCCGATTGGATTCAGGCGGAGTCTGCGCTAGTTTAGATTGCATAGCATCTGCGGGCTCTATATACCAACACTGCCCGGTGCGATAGATCTCTATGGTACGTGCCTACTACAAGCAAAGTTAATTCGGCTGTGCAAATCTGGAAGCACGGCAAACACGAGATTATGACTCGGTTTTCAACAATGGAAAGTGCAGTCCTAATTCCATGCGACTAGCTACTTTTAGGCTCCACTAAAATAATATGGCAAAAAGAAAGGAGCGTACTCATATTGGATTTGACTATACCGACTTGGTACGTGCTTTGCAAAGAAAAACTTTAAAGGAGAAAAAACTCGGCGTGAAAGAGAAAATCATCGTGACACATTTAATCGGCAACGCGTACGCACCTGGCATCCGGATCAAAGTCTGATAGGAAAGGGAAATTATTTAAAAGATTAATCCTGAGATGCATGGAGTGTTCTTCTCAGGCCTCCCGTGGTGCGCTTTATTGCATCGCTGTTTGTGGGCCTGCTCGTTCGACAAGTGCTCTGGACGTGGGCTGTGGACGGATCGTTGTGCGTGTTTTCTCGCTGGTGGTCGATGCTTCTCGACACGCGCTGGTTCAGAAACGTATGGGTGCCGGCTGTTCGGCTGATGGTTGGGCCACTCTTTCGGTGCCCGGTTTGTCATAGATACTACTGTTCTATCGCTGGGTCGGTTTTCTACGTCTCTTCCGTGGGGTGGGGATCGGTACTCCATCTGGGTTTCTCGATGCATTGACTCGGTCCAGTCTTTTTCTCGCGGTGGAGCGGAGCGACGGGAATGGTATTGTTTCTTGCCTAAGGCGGTGCCGCTCTGCTCTGCTGCCGGTCCTTCCGCCGCCGGTGGTGTTTCTTGGCGCGAGAGCGGTGGTGTTTCTTGGCTATGGCGGTCACGATCTGTATGTCTCTCATCCAGTTCCTATGTTCCTGTAGGAAAAGTTCACCGCTCGCCTTCTGCCTATCCACCCCCATTCTCCTCTACCCCCTTCTCCACTCTTCCCGTTGAGATCTCTCCGAACCCTAGGTCAAGGAGGCCGCCTTCAGCGCCTACCTTGCCCTCACCTTTCCCCTCGACGCGCTACCTAGAGTAGGACAGCTCCTACCTGGCCGCCCCTTTCCCTTAGTCCGCAGCCGCCGCCCTCGGCCCAGGGGAGCTTGCGCTGCACATGGCCTTCCGTGACGACATCAATCACCCAGCTGGCGAGCCACAACAGCGTCGCGGTGAGTGTTGCCTCCCAACCCAGCTGGCGAGCCACAACAGCGTCGCGGTGATTGTTGCCTCCCAATACCGCATCAGGTTGACCCTTGCTCGAATCCTCCCCAGTCACCACGGCCCTCTTACTGCTCACCTGGCCGCCCGGAGGCGCCAACGAGAGCGACATGCGACTGTATCTATTGAACACTAATTCTTCTTGGCTGGATCTGGGGTACACCTTTCCTTTCATGTTTTTGAAATTGCGTTCTGTTACTAGCAGAATATGTTTGCTTTAGATAGTTTTTGTTTGGTGGGATTGGAGTTAAATTCCTAACAACTATAGGCCGGCCTGCTACTTTTTCTAGGATTGGGCAAAATCAACGACTATAGATAATTTTTTTTATTCAGAGCGTGTGACATCGGTCCTAGATAACATGTGGTTGTCCTGGTTATGTCATGCACTCATAAGAAGCAAGATTGTAAGACCAGTTGTCTTTCTTCTTAGTTTTTCTTTCATTTCTTTGAGTATCCGAGGCTATGGCTTTTCTACTTTAACGTGTTGCATCTGTTTTTTCTGTGTCCACTACAGCTATACTGGATGTTTCTGTTAAGCTATGGATCTCAGTTTTGCTTTGCGCAGATATTCCTAAAATTATCGCCTTGCATGACAGGTACTTGCCGACTTATATTACGGGGGTGTGATAGTGCTTTCTCACATTTTTGCTCTGTTTGGATTATGTCCGTTGTTTGTTATGTGAGGCAAGAGGGCGGGGTGCTGTATGTGTTGGGTGGCTTACTCTTTTCCAAGCAGAATTTAAAAAACTTAGAATAATCTGTTTTGTATATGGATGTAGAATGGAATCTGAAGACTTATGAATGGATTAGTGGTGTGCTCAAAATTTGTATGATCTATATTCCTCCTTACACGTTTAGTTACAAAAGTTAGGAAAGCAAACCTCTATCACAGCGCGGCTGCTCCTCCTAAGATTTTAGTCCTTTCAAGCCATGCGTATTATTGCAGCATTTCCTTCTTTATTGTGACATTAGAGAAATATACTTGGAAAATCCTGAGTTCATGTTAATGAGTTGAAGTTGCCTTTTGACTTTCTAGGATTTGGTATTATTGGTTGCTTATAATATTGTCCTGGAATCTAGAAATTTGTGCCTATGAAAACCTATGTAGTGCATCTGCAAAGGTTTGTACACAAGAACATAATTCAAACTTGACTTATGATGTATTTCTTTCTCGAATCGTGTTTTGAGCTTATGTCATTGATTTGAGGTTTCTTTTTGACTTCCTAGGATTGGGTATTATAGGTTCCTTATAATATTATCCTTGGTTTAAAAAATGTGGGTCTGTGAAGTTTTGTAGTGCCTGTGAAAAGCTTTGTATGAATATAATTCAGACTTGAGTTAGGGTGTGTTCTTGTTTAGAACCTTTCTTTTGAACTATGCTTGGAGAAATTATTTATTTAATTATTTATGGTTGCTCCAAGCCTACAATGGTTACATGTATTGGCAACTGGATGAATTAATAGCTGCAGGGTTGTGCACATATTATTCTGGTCATTTCCTTTTTTAGTAGGTAGAGATCCATTTTTAAGTTAGAAATCATGTTAGTGTTAGTGAAAATTAAGTCACTGATGATACATGTTACATTTCTGGATAGCCGATGGATCTTGCTAACCGTTTGATGATGTGTACTTATTTATTATAAATACTTTGCCTATCACTCGATTAGCATGGCTACTGTAGTTGAAATATCTAATGTTTCATCATTAATTGATTGGAGGTCACTGATATCACTGTTAGGTCATGTGCAGGCTGGTAGGATCCGTGTAACCAGTTGAGCTTATTATGGAAAGGGGTCACGGTTTGAATCCAGTGACATCCAGGTCATCACTGTGTCAGAATTGTTTGTCATTAATCTGCATGTCACAACGGTATGCGCACTGTATGCTCCTGTTTTCTCAGGTTTGTCTGCCATGGATGCTAACCTGTCTTTTTGCAGGGTAAGAGATTTAGAAGTAAGATTATGATCTATGGTCTTCAGTCTAACCAGGGATGGTGGTACCTAGCTTGCGATGACTGTAATTGCAAGGCATTTGAGGAAGAATCTGCTTAAAGGCTAGCAGTGAGAAAGTGGGGTAACAAGGGTGCAAGCCCGAGGTTTGTTGATTGTAACATACTCATCTTTGCCATTTTATGTATCTTGGATAATAATTTTTTCTTTTTGTGTTCTGTTTCATCTTTTTCCTTCCGGCCGTGGCTTCTGGAGGTGAGGCCTTTGTGGAGATGGTTTTCTTCGGTGATGTGGCTTGCGGATTTTGTTTGGTAAGCCTGCTGACCTCCTTATTGCCAAGAACTGTGCCCTCATCTCCATTGTTCCCGCAGAGATAGCTGCTTTAACGGGTAGGGGTGATGTTGTTGATGTTTCTGTGTCTTTGTATTCATTCCGCATCTAGGAAATTAGCTTTAAGGTCGTTGAGTTCTACCCTGAAGGGAGTTCTGTTTTGTTGTCTTGAGCGGTGGTAGCGAGGCACCTGAGACAGTGCCTCGCTCTGCTGGGAGCTCTGGTGTGTCTGGTGTGCAGGAGATTGGTGTTGGTATGAGCTCCTTGCCGATTTAGTTGTTTTGGCTTTAGTTTCTTGCTGTTGTGTTCCTTATCGGCTTTGATTTTCAAGGGTTTGGAGATACTAGGGGACAGACCGCACTTGCTGCTCTCCCTTTGTTGTTGTTTTGTGCCTGCACACTCCACCTCTAACCGCCACGGTCTGTACGCGTATGCTAAGATCCCTGCTGCTTTCGACTATCAGCTGGCCTTGCTGAAATTATTTTGGCTCCAGAAAACCTCCAACTGACAAGTCATTGGTCGACACTGATCAGGCTGACAATCTGGGTGATGTTGATTCGGAATAGCTTCTGGGAAATCTAACTGAGAAAAGGTATTTTCGCTGCCTGCCAGTGTCCGTTCTTGTTGATTACTGGATGATTAACGTTGCTCAGGCGCCTTCTTCCATGCACGGAAGGCACCGCGAAGAGTCTGCTCTTCCCAAAGGGTAATGGATGGTCGGTAAAGAAGGTATCGTGGCACATATTTTTTTGCATTGTCATTTGTGTTTTTCATTTCGCTCCAAACGTTGCGTTGACCGATCTGATTGGCATGTCTTTTCAGTATGCCCGGAAGGGCAAGTAATCTCAGATTTCTTGGAGCGGGTTGCAACAGAAGGGTTGCAACAGAAGGGGTGTCCGTCTGAATAATATGTATATGTATTCCTTCGTTTAGCTTGTGGGTGTCCGTATGGTTTTTATGTTGCCGAACCTAATGTGTCATTCTGGTTGACATGCAAGTATGTTACTAGGTGTACGTGTAGTCTCTATGTAGCCGAATCAAATAGTTATTTAGGTTGTCATGCAAGTATATTAGTACTAGGAAACTCCTGAGATGGGTTATACTGTGTACAGTTATGTGTTGTTGGCGACCTATGATCTGTTGCTATACCCACTCAACACTTTTTCTGTTGCTATACCCACTCAACACTTTTTCGCATACACAACACATGCACCGCAACTCTAAAGGACAATCAAAATAACCGCACTATGCGCACCAGGCAACACAGCGCATGCGACAACAGGTGGCAGACGGCGCGGCGATGCGCGCGTGCACGTCTGAAAAAATAAACAGAGATTAATCAAAGCTAGCTAAACTTAGTCTTTTGGATCGATTTATCAGTCCAAGTCATCGAAGAAAAGCAGTACAAGGGACGTGGTACGGACAATGTAGAGACGACTCAGTTCCACCATGTCAGACCCGTGTCCTCAACGTCGACTTCTCCGTACAAAAAAACAATCCGGCGACTCCGCTGCACGACTCCGTCGACATCAACTACACATCAACCATGTTGACTTCGCGTCTGTCGCGTTGACTACGCTCGGGGGCTCCTTTGACTCCGGTCACCCTCTATGATTTTCGGCTCCAACGACTCGAGGGCTCGGGGGATCCCTCCGCTTCGGCGACCAGCCGCGGCTTTCGGCTGCGGTAACCCGATACATCATTCGGATGCGACGATCTAGCGTGGCCTTCGATTGCGACAATCTTCGGATGTGGAGCTCGTTATCGCCATCAACCCCAGGAACCCGTCGCTGCTATGACCGTGGTCCGCCGCGTCGACTACGTCCGCCGCGTGATCCGCTACCGCGTCAACTTCTCCATAACTACCAATAAAGCTAAGTTTTCCTCTACTTAGAGATTATTTCCTTTTTAACTCGCACTCGAAACACTGAGGGGTTGCGCCCTCTTCGAGTAACCTAATGTGCCATCGGCTCCACGCACTCGAGCACCTCGAACGCGACAGCCCGAGTAGTTGATTCTGCCTGATCGTTGAATCCTTGAACTCCGAGTGCCTCGGCAAGGTACTGAGACTAAGGGTAATCAGGCTAACGAAAAGGCCTAGCATATAGTGCAACAGTGTCGACTCGATCGGCACCAGAATCTTACTATACAAGCCAAAACGCAAATATTCTTTACAAGATACAAGTGCTTCACAATTCTTCATGCTTTCTGCAGCTTACAAGGATGTCAAATGCGCCGAGCTATTCTATCGGGTCCTCCAACGGAGTCGACCAGCGCCAGTCACGTCAACAGACGCCAAGACCCGAGTCGAAGCATTCGTCGGATGACCACATCAATCATCGACAAAAGCGGCGCTGGCCGCGCACCCGACAGAAGAAACGGCGTCGACTTCACCCGCAACGTCGAGTCCTTCCGGCTAAAATGCCGCATCACTCTGCTACGTTGACTCCTGGCTCCTTATGCATGAGATGCTGACTCGATGCACGTTCGGGTCAGTGGTTTCTTCTCGCATGAGTCTCCACTCGAGTCTGCGACTCGACTAGACACTCGGGGGCTACTCCTATCAGGAGCGCTGGTCTCGCACCCGATGTACTTCCGGGTCAGCGGTACGCCCGCAAGATTGTCGACTGCGTCTACAAGATGCAAGACTCGAGTCTCTGCCCGAGTCTATGACTCCGCTAGACACTCGGGGGCTACTCCTATCAGGAGCGCTAGACGCGCACCCGAAAAATGAACAAAACACTACATCACTGAACTATTTCTTCGAGTCCTACGTCGAGTCTACGACTCCACTACGGACTCGGGGGCTACTCCCATAGGGAGGATGGATTCAAGTATCCGAAAAATTTGTGTCCTACGGACCTAAAACCAAACAATGGCTGAATTAAAGTCTCTGCTTGAGTCTACGACTCGAACAGACACTTAGGGGATACTCCCATAGGGAGCACTGGTCACGCACCCTATAAATCTTCGACTGCGATCTTTCGGATCAGTACGCAAAAAACTTTTCGGCAACTCTGCCCCAATTAACGCTAAGTGCGTAACATTCTCCTTGGCCACCCGAAACACCTCCGCGGTGACAAAATTCGGATGCTGTGTCTGTGACGCAAAGATAAGACCTACAGATATCATCTGATGGCCTGGTAACGCACATGACTGCGCTCTGCTAGTATAAACCCGTGCCAACAGGCGCGATGAAAAATCCCGACGGACGCGTTGGGTACACCAATTAAATTCACTGGAATTCCACTCCTGTAAGTCCTTCGTGGCCTGAGTCGAATTACGCCAGCATATGTTCCGGGTTCGAGTCGAGGGACTCGAACCTGAAGAAGATCATGTTGTTTTGTCCTAAGACAGTTAACTGACCCTGATCCGTCGAGAGAGTCAGGCACACGTATCAACAATCCCTACACATTCTCTTGAAAGACAGAGTTGCACCCGAAGGATTGAAGAGTCCTCAGCCGAATCTGCGATTCGACTGAACACTCGGGGGCTACTGACATGGTTATACCCCGCGGGTACACGTCTTCAGCATACCTAGTCCAGCCCAAGGAAGGCCCACGACAAATATACGCCGGACCATGAAGGTTTTCGGGTGGCCAGGGCCCATGACGCCTTTGGATCCTTGGAGAGCAAGACTAGAGTAGATAGAAAATTCAAAGGGGTAAACCCTAGAATCTGTAACCGACTCGGTCTGTGCCCGAGACCTAGCCTCCCCATATATAAAGGCTAGGAGGGTCCAACGAGGAGGGCACCCAAATAGATTATGATACAATAGACTAGACCACAACAGATCTACAGATCTCTCATACAATCTCTCTCATACTTCCGCATACACACCTCCACGCCAGATTGCATCTGCTCACCCCTGTAATCACCGGTTTCGCCGTAATCAAGAGCAGACAAGCAGGAGTAGGGTTTTCCCTCCGAGGGCCTGAACCTGGGTAAACCTCGTGTCCCCGTGTTGCTTGTTTGCTAACCGTTCCACGATCTCCAGCATCCCCATCTTCTCCAAAACCCAAGTACATAACAATGGGCATTGACGAGATCAAACCTCGTTAGCCATGATCTCAGATCTGAACTTATTATTGAATCATTATGATAGTATTTTTTGTGATCTTATCTGCAAGTTGTGTACACATATCATTGTCCGGATCCAAAGGCTCCAAAGTGACAATAATTGGGACAACCGGAGGGGATGGCTATGGTGTGAGGATCACATGTGTTCACGGAGTGTTAATGCTTTGCTCCGGTGCTCTATTAAAAGGAGCACCTTAATTGCCAGTAGTTCCCTAGAGGCCCCGCTGCCACGGGGTGGCTGGACAGAAGATGTTGTGCAAGTTCTCATTGCGAGCATGTATGACTATATATGGAGCACATGCCTAGGATTTTTTAGTACTTGGATGCTTATTTTTATTTATCTGCAATGCCCTAGATCTTGAAGTTACATGTTTAGACTCGTCCATGCAACACCCGTCCATCCATCCCTATGCCTACCGCACTCGAATCCCATTGTTTACTGTTCCTGTTACTATTGCTCTTGTTCTACTATTGTTGTTGCTTTGCTATTGCTACTACAAACTGTTGCTACTGATAAACTTCTATGAGCAAGAACTATTTCCAGGTGCAGATGAACTAACAACTCAGTTGTTAAGTCTTGCAAGTATCCCTTGGCTCCCCTTGTGTCCAATCAATAAATTGGGTAATACTACCCGCGAAGACTGTTGCGATCCCCTACACTTGTGGTTCATCAAGACTATTTTCTGGCGCCGTTGCCGGGGAGCATAGATTTATTTGTAAGTTCACTTGGATCTATTATTGTTCACTGCTACTCCTTTCATCATGGGGAAGACTCGTGATGGAAAGTTCCCTATTTTACCATCCACTACAAGAAGAGGTACAGTCCTAAACACCTCTGTTGCTCTTGATTCTCCGTCTTTTATAAGTAAGCTTGTTACACCACCACCACATACTCATACTACAGACACTGCTACTATTGCTGAGTCTGAAACTGCTTTTGATACTCATGATGTTACTTCTATTGTGCTTGATGCGAGTGGTTCATTAGGTCCTTTTCTAGATGCTACTATTGCTAGTCTAGGAAATACCAAAACTCCTAGTGAAGACACTGTTACACCTGTAAGCTCACCTGAGTCTAGAGAGAGTTATGATATTAATGATGGTTACATTGCATTCACTAATGAATTTGTTGAAGAGTGCCGAAACACACATGGTACTAGTGCTATTAAGAGTCTCCTTGCTAGACGTACTATTATTCCTAAGTTGTCCTCTAATCCTAAGTTTGCCACCTCTCACATAGATATTAAAGATAAAGATTATGATTTCTCTCTTGATTTATCTTATTTAGATATTGTTGATAAAGAATCTTTATGTGGGACTGAAAATGAGAGTGTTGTGGCTCATATGAATGAGCTTTCTACTATGAGTGCCTTATTCTCTGGTGATTTTAAGATGCGCAAGTACCTTGTTACTAAGATCTTCCCTTTTCACTAAAAGGAGAAGCTAGGGCTTGGTTTAATAGATTACCTCCTGGTTCCATTGATAGTCCTGATTGTTTGATTGCTTCTTTCTTACAGAAATATTTTCCTCCTAATGCTAGACATGCTCCTTTGCAAAGACTTTTTGATTTTAAACAGGGAGAAGAAGAGAAATTGACTGAGTCATGGACAAGGTTCTGTGCCTTGATTCATGCACATCCTGAATATCCATTACCTAAGAATGAGCTTCTTGATATTTATTATAATGGACTAACTAATGATTCTAGGACATACCTAGATAGCTTTGCTGATTGTGTTTTTAGGAAAAGAACTCCTACTGATGCTGAAGAATTAATGGCTAAGATAAGCAAGAATTATGATGATTGGACTTCAACTGAGATGAATACACCTGAGTCTATTACTCCTGAACCAGTTATTCCTGAACCAGTTCCAACACCAACACCAAAGAAGAGAGTAATTATTGTATTAAATGATGAAGTGATGAAGGAAGGTAGGAAATGTCTAAAGGAGAAAGGTATTAGAGTTGAAGATGTGAAGAATCTACCTCCTATAGAATAATTATGTAAGCCAATTCCCCACTCATATACTATTGAGGTACACTCTCTCCAACACTTTGATGAAGGTGATATTCCTTATGGCAAGCCTCCTGATTAATGCTTAGAGGAACTTGACATTTTTATTGTTAAGCAAGGTAATTTTAACAAACAAGTTCAGAATCATTTATTGGAAAACTCTAGAGCTATCAATGAGTTGAAAGATATTGTGGAAAGAACTTCTAATGATATTAAAATGCTTTGTAAACACTTTCAAATGGTTCAAACCCAACTTGATCAACTTGCTAAGGTACAAAAGGATAAGCTAGTTAATGCCTCAGGAGATAAACATGCTTATGGAATTAGAACTAGGAGTGGTATAGCTACTCAAGATCCTTTATATCCTGAAGGACACCCTAAAAGAATAGAGCAGGATTCTCAACAGGGTGAAGATAGTGGTAGTCCTCGTAAGAGAAAGAAAAAGAAACATAGAATAGTTGAGGAACCACCTGAACACGCAGTAGATCCTAATAGTATATATGTCTCTGATGCTGAAACTAAGAGTGATAATGATAAAAATGATGCTCCTGATAATTAAGAAGTTGAGGAAGAACCTGAGAAGCAAATTAAAAACACTAGTACACTAAGGAAGATTTTATTGCTAATAAACATGGTAAAGAGAGAGAACCTTGGGTGCAGAAACCTATGCCTTTTCCTTGTAAGAAACACAAGTCAAAGGAGGAAGAATGTGGCATCCCGCAAAACCACTACTAGAAAATCGCGTTGATTTTGTGCAGTGCATCATCATGACCGCATGCTCATGTCATCATGCCACATTGCATTTGAGCATCGTCATCATCATGCATATTAATTTGCCTAAAAACTAATTGCGAAAGACAATCGTTTTCTAAAATTAGCCCTCCTTTTATTTCAACTTAAACCCCCGGATGTTCCCGGATGATTTTAATTTGTCTAAAAACTAATTACAAAAGTTATGTTAAAATTAAATAAAAACCTATAATGTTTTTAGTGGGGCAGTCGAACGGGCCGATTCGACCACCCCTAAAATAAAAATCGGTCCACCTCGTTATTCTTTTCCTACCTATCCTAATCCTACCCAGTCCCCAGCCACATCAGTCCCTCCAATCGGTTCTCGCCACATCACCCTTGGCCATTCCACCCTCCAATCAAAAGCTGCCACCTCACTTACCCACCTCTCTCTCCCCTCTCCCACTTTCCCCAACCCCACACGCCACACCTGCCTGCACCGCCCACGCCACACACATGGCCACACACCACCACGCACACACGCGCACGCGAGCCGGCCCCACCCACTCCCCGCGCATCCCCCGTCCCCCACCTTCCGCTCCCTCTCTCTCCCTAGCCGCTCCCGCAACCGACCCCTTCCCCCGCCGGAGCTCTCACCTCCCCCGCTTGCACCGCCCCCACCCTCTCCCCGGCCGCGCCCCCGCCCGCCTCCGTCGAGCCGCGGCGCCCCGCCTCCCCTCTGGCGCCCGCCTCCGGCCAAACCCGCGGCGCCGCCTCCTCCGCGACGGCCGCCCGAGCTCGCCGACCCCCACCTCTGTCAACCGCCTCCGGCCGCGCCCCCTCCGAGCCTCGCCCCCGTCCTCCCCCTCCTCCGCTCCGGCCGGGTCCGCCCCCAACCGTCCCCACCAACCCCGCCGTCGCGAACCGACCTCGCTGGCCTCCTTCCCGCGGACCCTGCAGCGCCCTTCTCCTCCTCCGGCGGGCCGCCGCCAGCGGGCTCCCCCGCCTCCGGCCGTCTCCGCCTCGCCGCGGCCACCCTCCGGCCTCCTCGTCGTCCGTCGTCGGACCCCCTCGCCACCGTCGCCGGCGCCCCCGGGTCTCCGCGCGTGCCGCTTCCCCAGATGCCCTCGTCCCCGTCTTCGGCCGCCTCGCCTCCACCCCGCCGAGACCTGCCATGGCACGGCTCTCGCGGCCCGCCTCGCCCTGGTCCCGTCGAGCCCACGCCGACTCTGCCTCTCCTTCCCGGGGCCCACCTCCCCTGCAGCGGCTCGTCCCGAGACGTCCTGTTCGATCCGACCCTGTAGCGCGCCGGGCCATACCGTCCAACACGCTGAACACGTATTGGTGAGACCAGCCCTGGAGAACATGAAGCCGAACCGCAACCTCGGAACGCCATGATCTACTACGCGAATGAGATGGCCGAGGCCCGTAACCGAAGACCACCTCCTCAGGACGCAAAGCTCACCGAGACCCCCCGTACCTGGAGATA
The DNA here is from genome assembly GCA_916181665.1 of Avena sativa. Classification (NCBI taxonomy): domain Eukaryota; kingdom Viridiplantae; phylum Streptophyta; class Magnoliopsida; order Poales; family Poaceae; genus Avena; species Avena sativa. The sequence continues at coordinate 305,651,854 of OV702280.1, read as the reverse complement.
CAAGGCAGACCCTATAACAAGTGCCTCGAAGCCCCGTCGCCGAATCCGATGATCGATCCCGAGGAATTCCGGCACTACAAGATCTCCTTCACGGAACCCGAAGATCGTCTAAGGGGGAACATCAAGTAGTCCACCGACACCCGAATCCGAGTTCTTCGACGCGACGACAAGATCTCCTACATGGGAGCCCGGAGAACCCGTGACCGAAGGCCGCGGAGCGCCAAGGTCGCCTCACGGAGACGAAGCCCCGAATCCCAAGGTCGTCGACATGGAACTGATCAGGTCTACTACATGGATTAGAAGACCGAATCCGACGCGCCAAGATCTTCCTCCCGGAGCCGAGGACGTCGAGCACTTCACCCCGGACACCGAGCCCCTGAACGACAAGCTCTCCTTCCCGGACGCCGAGCTCGCCGGGAACCCGGATGCGCCAAGACCTACCTCCATTATCCGAGAACGACCTCGCCGAGACCGAACCGCAGATCCGGACCCTGAGACCGAACCCCGAACCCCGAACCCCGGAACCCCAAGATCTGCCGAACCCTAATGTGTGAACCTTCTCCCGAGCCCCTATTTTATAAATGCTAAATATAAAACCTGTTGCATATTAAATTGCCATTGTCATACTCGCATGCATCTTATCATGTGGTTTGGGGGCCTTATGCCGATTCACCTAATAATTAAATATGGGGCCCATATGCGGGCAAATCTAGTCTCATATCGGCCTCATTTAAATTGGTGTAGCGAACCGGTGCTATATTTTGCCATGTTCAAACAACATTTAAATTGCGGGGGTTCTAAATAACTTGAACCGTTTAATTAATTGTCGGGACCCCGGTTCCGCTTAATATGACCTAATTGCACCGCATCTTTGCCATGTCATATATCATACATGCATCATGCCCGATCTTTTGCCGTAGAATTAAATAGTGCATCCGGTGTTTCTTCTAGTGTTTTGCTTCTTCGCGGATAAGGCCGTTGAGTTGATGAGAGTATCGATCCGATCTTCGGATAAACCTTCGGCAATGTTTTCAGGCGAGCACCTCCCCTTTCTACCTATCTTACTTTTATAGTATTTACTCCCTCCTGTTGATCTATTGCTATCTGTGTTGCGTTGCTCTAGTTTTCCGTACCCGTGATATCCCTTGCAGCCGTATATTGCCTTGGACACATCCTATTACCTGTTGTTTGGTAGATAGCTGGACTTGCGCGTCGTAGTCGCTTGCTCAAGTGCTGTTGCGTGTCGTCAAGTACCACAGTTGTTGGAGCATTGCCGCATGTTTAATGTTGGAGATGATCAGGGCTTTATTTATTGCTCACTTTAATTATTGTTTAACAACTAAAATTGAAGTAGGTAAGCAGAGGCACAGGTGGGCAATAGATGTTATTTGGTTGTTAACCGTCCACTTGTGTCCCGTAGGACCCCGAGTGCTTGATACATGTTCCTTGATTTATCGCGATATCCACATACGGGGAATTATGGGCCCCCCTTAGCCAGAGCTTGATTCAGTCTTATTTCTTGGGGACACAAACTAGTTTGAGGTTTTATTTACGATCCTGTACTTATGCCATGCTTTACTGCTTTATTTACGATTGTGCGAGGAGCACACTGTACTGTTTAGGATCGTGACCCGTTTTCGCGGTATCGACACCCCGAGTTTTCGGGTTCCCAGTCATTTACAGCCGGCCCCACAAACCTTGAGTCCGTCTCGGAGCCGGCCAGTTTCGTTGCGGGTGTACTCCAAGGGGTGGCCCCCTGAAATATTTCTGAATCCTGTGATTTCTTTGTCGTGAAAGCCTCGTTGGGTTTTGATTTGGTTTTTCCGAGGTTGATCGTGTGTGTGTTGCTATTTGTGCACCCCGGCCGGGTTAAAACTTTCTGAAAGCCGTGTCCGCGGTTATGGACGACTTGGAGCACAGTATCTCGATCATAGACAACTATAACTAAAGTAGTGCTATAAATTTGACTTTATAATGACTAGTAATCAGCTTCACTATAATGGAATGGCTAAATAAACTGCCCACAATTGCTTGTTTGGTTGTCGCTTGCGACCACTGTACCTGACTAGTAAGTAATGCAACTATAACGGAATGGCTAAATAAAAGTACCAACAACTGCTGGGTTTTGGGTTATCTCATGCTAATTGTATCTGACTAGAAAGTGTTGCAACTATAACGGAAAGGTTAACTAAAAGTGCCCACTGCTTATTTTATCAGGATGATTATCTACAATTGACTAGTAATTGCTGCAACGATAACTGGATAGATAAAACTGCCAACTATGTGAGTTCCTCGGTTGACTTCCTCGGGTGGTCTCGAGGGGGAAACACCAGGATGGGTTTGTTTGGTGGTAATGTCAGGTTGGTTCCGAATAGGTCTTTCTTATCCCTCTCTGATCGCCGACAGTTGTATCGAGTCTCTATAGGTTGTTTAGTGCATGCTGCCGCTGCCGCTTCAGTCCACCATACCTTTGTAGGCGAGGACCGCCGAATTCTAGTCTCGCCGTGTACTGGCCTCAGTACTGACGCTCCTCTTTTTCCTTTGCCCTTTGTCGGCACCCCTTTTGTTTAAGCAGGTTTTGAGATCGACGTCGTTAGCAGGGTTACCCTTCCGTCTTGGCCTGGGCAGGGTTATGGACGCCATTGGTTATTCTTCAGGGCTCTTAGCCCCATTTGCATCTTATCCGTAGTCGGACGCTCTATCATTTTAAGGTGATTTGGATCTTTGTATATTATATCTGTATTCTTGACTCATTGAGTCGCTGTTGTATATATATCTGTTATGTGGGTCCCATCGAGGACTGTTGTGTAATGTTATTACTTCGTTTTCCACCCGCACGAAAGTGCCTGGTGGGCACCTTTGAATCGTTTCTATGCGGGTTTGGCGGGTTTCGCTAAAACTTGCATAGGGCCGATTCTGAGGGTGTTACAGAGTGGTATCAGAGCTCAGCAGTTGCGATACCCCACAAGTCCAGCCTGTAGGATAACCTAGCTAACGGCCGAAGTAGAGTCTCTAAACTATTTCTACCAAAATCGGTTGGATAGTTCTGATTAGGTCTGATTTTACTCCTTATCCTCTGCTATTCTCCTCTCACCTCTGCGTGTTTTGAATCCACTCTCTTACCTTTCTTCAAGTCCAGGATTTCTCGTGGTTGGGTTCCGTCGTACCTTCAGGGTTTCGCTTCCTTCTTTGGTAACGGTGTTCTACCATCCGGTGTTCAAGCTGCCTGAGGAATCCGTCTACGGGGGTACCATTCTTTGTTCCTTGTTTGTGCCTTCCGGTGTTTTCCGACGCGACGACATCATCTACGCCAGACCCGATGCAGAGTCTGCATCACTCCTTTGTTCCTGAACCTCGATTGTCAAGATCTTCAGTCTGAATTCCGAGAATGGTTGCACGCTTTTCCACTGATTGTGCAGAGTAATAGTTTGGGTGCGTGATGGATTGGCCCCCATGCCGACTACCCCTTCTATTCGCTTTTGTACATTGAAGTGGATGAGAATGCATCGGTTCCCTCTTTCCATCGAAGCTAGAGGTGGCTTTATTTGTTGAAACCTCTACCTTCGACCTTTTGTTCCCGGAGTGTTCTCTCGACGATCACGAACAACGACCTCTTGTTAGTGGTGTCGCGAGGATCTACACGAAGCGAGGAGATGCAGATCGCCGACCTTCCTTCCGGTACCATGAGGCGAATCTCGAGGGCGAGATCCATTGTTGGTGGTGTCGAATTGTGGCATCCCGCAAAACCACTACTAGAAAATCGCGTTGATTTTGTGCATTGCATCATCATGACCGCATGCTCATGTCATCATGCCACATTGCATTTGAGCATCGTCATCATCATGCATATTAATTTGCCTAAAAACTAATCGCGAAAGACAATCGTTTTCTAAAATTAGCCCTCCTTTTATTTCAACTTAAACCCCCGGATGTTCCCGGATGATTTTAATTTGTCTAAAAACTAATTACAAAAGTTATGTTAAAATTAAATAAAAACCTATAATGTTTTTAGTGGGGCAGTCGAACGGGCCGATTCGACCACCCCTGAAATAAAAATCGGTCCACCTCGTTATTCTTTTCCTACCTATCCTAATCCTACCTAGTCCCCAGCCACATCAGTCCCTCCAATCGGTTCTCGCCACATCACCCTTGGCCATTCCACCCTCCAATCAAAAGCTGCCACCTCACTTACCCACCTCTCTCTCCCCTCTCCCACTTTCCCCAACCCCACACGCCACACCTGCCTGCACCGCCCACGCCACACACATGGCCACACACCACCATGCACACACGCGCACGCGAGCCGGCCCCACCCACTCCCCGCGCATCCCCCGTCCCCCACCTTCCGCTCCCTCTCTCTCCCTAGCCGCTCCCGCAACCGACCCCTTCCCCCGCCGGAGCTCTCACCTCCCCCGCTTGCACCGCCCCCACCCTCTCCCCGGCCGCGCCCCCGCCCGCCTCCGTCGAGCCGCGGCGCGCCGCCTCCCCTCTGGCGCCCGCCTCCGGCCGAACACGCGGCGCCGCCTCCTCCGCGACGGCCGCCCGAGCTCGCCGACCCCCACCTCTGTCAACCGCCTCCGGCCGCGCCCCCTCCGAGCCTCGCCCCCGTCCTCCCCCTCCTCTGCTCCGGCCGGGTCCGCCCCCAACCGTCCCCACCAACCCCGCCGTCGCGAACCGACCTCGCTGGCCTCCTTCCCGCGGACCCTGCAGCGCCCTTCTCCTCCTCCGGCGGGCCGCCGCCAGCGGGCTCCCCCGCCTTCGGCCGTCTCCGCCTCGCCGCGGCCACCCTCTGGCCTCCTCGTCGTCCGTCGCCGGACCCCCTCGCCACCGTCGCCGGCGCCCCCGGGTCTCCGCGCGTGCCGCTTCCCCAGACGCCCTCGTCCCCGTCTTCGGTCGCCCCGCCTCCACCCCGCCGAGACCTGCCATGGCACGGCTCTCGCGGCCCGCCTCGCCCCTGGTCCCGTCGAGCCCACGCCGACTCTGCCTCTCCTTCCCGGGGCCCACCTTCCCTACAGCGGCTCGTCCCGAGACGTCCTGTTCGATCCGACCCTGTAGCGCGCCGGGCCATACCGTCCAACACGCTGAACACGTATTGTTGAGACCGGCCCTAGAGAACATGAAGCCGAACCGCAACCTCGGAACGCCATGATCTACTACGCGAATGAGATGGCCGAGGCCCGTAACCGAAGACCACCTCCTCAGGAAGCAAAGCTCACCGAGACCCCCGTACCTGGAGATACAAGGCAGACCCTATAACAAGTGCCTCGAAGCCCCGTCGCCGAATCCGATGATCGATCCCGAGGAATTCTGGCACTACAAGATCTCCTTCACGGAACCCGAAGATCGTCTAAGGGGGAACATCAAGTAGTCCACCGACACCCGAATCCGAGTTCTTCGACGCGACGACAAGATCTCCTACATGGGAGCCCGGAGAGCCCCGTGACCAAAGGTCGCGGAGCGCCAAGGTCGCCTCACGGAGACGAAGCCCCGAATCCCAAGGTCGTCGACATGGAACTGATCAGGTCTACTACATGGATTAGAAGACCGAATCCGACGCGCCAAGATCTTCCTCCCGGAGCCGAGGACGTCGAGCACTTCACCCCGGACACCGAGCCCCTGAACGACAAGCTCTCCTTCCCGGACGCCGAGCTCGCCGGGAACCCGGATGCGCCAAGACCTACCTCCATTATCCGAGAACGACCCCGCCGAGACCGAACCGCAGATCCGGACCCTGAGACCGAACCCCGAACCCCGGAACCCCAAGATCTGCCGAACCCTAATGTGTGAACCTTCTCCCGAGCCCCTATTTTATAAATGCTAAATATAAAACCTGTTGCATATTAAATTGCCATTGTCATACTCGCATGCATCTTATCATGTGGTTTGGGGGCCTTATGTCGATTCACCTAATAATTAAATATGGGGCCCATATGCGGGCAAATCTAGTCTCATATCGGCCTCATTTAAATTGGTGTAGCGAACCGGTGCTATATTTTGCCATGTTCAAACAACATTTAAATTGCGGGGGTTCTAAATAACTTGAACCGTTTAATTAATTGTCGGGACCCCGGTTCCGCTTAATATGACCTAATTGCACCGCATCTTTGCCATGTCATATATCATACATGCATCATGCCCGATCTTTTGCCGTAGAATTAAATAGTGCATCCGGTGTTTCTTCTAGTGTTTTGCTTCTTCGCGGATAAGGCCGTTGAGTTGATGAGAGTATCGATCCGATCTTCGGATAAACCTTCGGCAATGTTTTCAGGCGAGCACCTCCCCTTTCTACCTATCTTACTTTTATAGTATTTACTCCCTCCTGTTGATCTATTGCTATCTGTGTTGCGTTGCTCTAGTTTTCCGTACCCGTGATATCCCTTGCAGCCGTATATTGCCTTGGACACATCCTATTACCTGTTGTTTGGTAGATAGCTGGACTTGCGCGTCGTAGTCGCTTGCTCAAGTGCTGTTGCGTGTCGTCAAGTACCACAGTTGTTGGAGCATTGCCGCATGTTTAATGTTGGAGATGATCAGGGCTTTATTTATTGCTCACTTTAATTATTGTTTAACAACTAAAATTGAAGTAGGTAAGCAGAGGCACAGGTGGGCAATAGATGTTATTTGGTTGTTAACCGTCCACTTGTGTCCCGTAGGACCCCGAGTGCTTGATACATGTTCCTTGATTTATCGCGCTATCCACATACGGGGAATTATGGGCCCCCCTTAGCCAGAGCTTGATTCAGTCTTATTTCTTGGGGCCACAAACTAGTTTGAGGTTTTATTTACGATCCTGTACTTATGCCATGCTTTACTGCTTTATTTACGATTGTGCGAGGAGCACACTGTACTGTTTAGGATCGTGACCCTTTTTCGCGGTATCGACACCCCAAGTTTTCGGGTTCCCAGTCATTTACAGCCGGCCCCACAAACCTTGAGTCCGTCTCGGAGCCGGCCAGTTTCGTTGCGGGTGTACTCCAAGGGGTGGCCCCCTGAAATATTTCTGAATCCTGTGATTTCTTTGTCGTGAAAGCCTCGTTGGGTTTTGATTTGGTTTTTCCGAGGTTGATCGTGTGTGTGTTGCTATTTGTGCACCCCGGCCGGGTTAAAACTTTCTGAAAGCCGTGTCCGCGGTTATGGACGACTTGGAGCACAGTATCTCGATCATAGACAACTATAACTAAAGTAGTGCTATAAATTTGACTTTATAATGACTAGTAATCAGCTTCACTATAATGGAATGGCTAAATAAACTGCCCACAATTGCTTGTTTGGTTGTCGCTTGCGACCACTGTACCTGACTAGTAAGTAATGCAACTATAACGGAATGGCTAAATAAAAGTACCAACAACTGCTGGGTTTTGGGTTATCTCATGCTAATTGTATCTGACTAGAAAGTGTTGCAACTATAACGGAAAGGTTAACTAAAAGTGCCCACTGCTTATTTTATCAGGATGATTATCTACAATTGACTAGTAATTGCTGCAACGATAACTGGATAGATAAAACTGCCAACTATGTGAGTTCCTCGGTTGACTTCCTCGGGTGGTCTCGAGGGGGAAACACCAGGATGGGTTTGTTTGGTGGTAATGTCAGGTTGGTTCCGAATAGGTCTTTCTTATCCCTCTCTGATCGCCGACAGTTGTATCGAGTCTCTATAGGTTGTTTAGTGCATGCTGCCGCTGCCGCTTCAGTCCACCATACCTTTGTAGGCGAGGACCGCCGAATTCTAGTCTCGCCGTGTACTGGCCTCAGTACTGACGCTCCTCTTTTTCCTTTGACCTTTGTCGGCACCCCTTTTGTTTAAGCAGGTTTTGAGATCGACGTCGTTAGCAGGGTTACCCTTCCGTCTTGGCCTGGGCAGGGTTATGGACGCCATTGGTTATTCTTCAGGGCTCTTAGCCCCATTTGCATCTTGTCCGTAGTCGGACGCTCTATCATTTTAAGGTGATTTGGATCTTTGTATATTATATCTGTATTCTTGACTCATTGAGTCGCTGTTGTATATATATCTGTTATGTGGGTCCCATCGAGGACTGTTGTGTAATGTTATTACTTCGTTTTCCACCCGCACGAAAGTGCCTGGTGGGCACCTTTGAATCGTTTCTATGCGGGTTTGGCGGGTTTCGCTAAAACTTGCATAGGGCCGATTCTGAGGGTGTTACAGAGTGGTATCAGAGCTCAGCAGTTGCGATACCCCACAAGTCCAGCCTGTAGGATAACCTAGCTAACGGCCGAAGTAGAGTCTCTAAACTATTTCTACCAAAATCGGTTGGATAGTTCTGATTAGGTCTGATTTTACTCCTTATCCTCTGCTATTCTCCTCTCACCTCTGCGTGTTTTGAATCCACTCTCTTACCTTTCTTCAAGTCCAGGATTTCTCGTGGTTGGGTTCCGTCGTACCTTCAGGGTTTCGCTTCCTTCTTTGGTAACGGTGTTCTACCATCCGGTGTTCAAGCTGCCTGAGGAATCCGTCTACGGGGGTACCATTCTTTGTTCCTTGTTTGTGCCTTCCGGTGTTTTCCGACGCGACGACATCATCTACGCCAGACCCGATGCAGAGTCTGCATCACTCCTTTGTTCCTGAACCTCGATTGTCAAGATCTTCAGTCTGAATTCCGAGAATGGTTGCACGCTTTTCCACTGATTGTGCAGAGTAATAGTTTGGGTGCGTGATGGATTGGCCCCCATGCCGACTACCCCTTCTATTCGCTTTTGTACATTGAAGTGGATGAGAATGCATCGGTTCCCTCTTTCCATCGAAGCTAGAGGTGGCTTTATTTGTTGAAACCTCTACCTTCGACCTTTTGTTCCCGGAGTGTTCTCTCGACGATCACGAACAACGACCTCTTGTTAGTGGTGTCGCGAGGATCTACACGAAGCGAGGAGATGCAGATCGCCGACCTTCCTTCCGGTACCATGAGGCGAATCTCGAGGGCGAGATCCATTGTTGGTGGTGTCGAATTGTGGCATCCCGCAAAACCACTACTAGAAAATCGCGTTGATTTTGTGCATTGCATCATCATGACCGCATGCTCATGTCATCATGCCACATTGCATTTGAGCATCGTCATCATCATGCATATTAATTTGCCTAAAAACTAATCGCGAAAGACAATCGTTTTCTAAAATTAGCCCTCCTTTTATTTCAACTTAAACCCCCGGATGTTCCCGGATGATTTTAATTTGTCTAAAAACTAATTACAAAAGTTATGTTAAAATTAAATAAAAACCTATAATGTTTTTAGTGGGGCAGTCGAACGGGCCGATTCGACCACCCCTGAAATAAAAATCGGTCCACCTCGTTATTCTTTTCCTACCTATCCTAATCCTACCCAGTCCCCAGCCACATCAGTCCCTCCAATCGGTTCTCGCCACATCACCCTTGGCCATTCCACCCTCCAATCAAAAGCTGCCACCTCACTTACCCACCTCTCTCTCCCCTCTCCCACTTTCCCCAACCCCACACGCCACACCTGCCTGCACCGCCCACGCCACACACATGGCCACACACCACCATGCACACACGCGCACGCGAGCCGGCCCCACCCACTCCCCGCGCATCCCCCGTCCCCCACCTTCCGCTCCCTCTCTCTCCCTAGCCGCTCCCGCAACCGACCCCTTCCCCCGCCGGAGCTCTCACCTCCCCCGCTTGCACCGCCCCCACCCTCTCCCCGGCCGCGCCCCCGCCCGCCTCCGTCGAGCCGCGGCGCGCCGCCTCCCCTCTGGCGCCCGCCTCCGGCCGAACACGCGGCGCCGCCTCCTCCGCGACGGCCGCCCGAGCTCGCCGACCCCCACCTCTGTCAACCGCCTCCGGCCGCGCCCCCTCCGAGCCTCGCCCCCGTCCTCCCCCTCCTCTGCTCCGGCCGGGTCCGCCCCCAACCGTCCCCACCAACCCCGCCGTCGCGAACCGACCTCGCTGGCCTCCTTCCCGCGGACCCTGCAGCGCCCTTCTCCTCCTCCGGCGGGCCGCCGCCAGCGGGCTCCCCCGCCTTCGGCCGTCTCCGCCTCGCCGCGGCCACCCTCCGGCCTCCTCGTCGTCCGTCGCCGGACCCCCTCGCCACCGTCGCCGGCGCCCCCGGGTCTCCGCGCGTGCCGCTTCCCCAGACGCCCTCGTCCCCGTCTTCGGTCGCCCCGCCTCCACCCCGCCGAGACCTGCCATGGCACGGCTCTCGCGGCCCGCCTCGCCCCTGGTCCCGTCGAGCCCACGCCGACTCTGCCTCTCCTTCCCGGGGCCCACCTTCCCTGCAGCGGCTCGTCCCGAGACGTCCTGTTCGATCCGACCCTGTAGCGCGCCGGGCCATACCGTCCAACACGCTGAACACGTATTGTTGAGACCGGCCCTAGAGAACATGAAGCCGAACCGCAACCTCGGAACGCCATGATCTACTACGCGAATGAGATGGCCGAGGCCCGTAACCGAAGACCACCTCCTCAGGAAGCAAAGCTCACCGAGACCCCCGTACCTGGAGATACAAGGCAGACCCTATAACAAGTGCCTCGAAGCCCCGTCGCCGAATCCGATGATCGATCCCGAGGAATTCTGGCACTACAAGATCTCCTTCACGGAACCCGAAGATCGTCTAAGGGGGAACATCAAGTAGTCCACCGACACCCGAATCCGAGTTCTTCGACGCGACGACAAGATCTCCTACATGGGAGCCCGGAGAACCCGTGACCAAAGGTCGCGGAGCGCCAAGGTCGCCTCACGGAGACGAAGCCCCGAATCCCAAGGTCGTCGACATGGAACTGATCAGGTCTACTACATGGATTAGAAGACCGAATCCGACGCGCCAAGATCTTCCTCCCGGAGCCGAGGACGTCGAGCACTTCACCCCGGACACCGAGCCCCTGAACGACAAGCTCTCCTTCCCGGACGCCGAGCTCGCCGGGAACCCGGATGCGCCAAGACCTACCTCCATTATCCGAGAACGACCCCGCCGAGACCGAACCGCAGATCCGGACCCTGAGACCGAACCCCGAACCCCGGAACCCCAAGATCTGCCGAACCCTAATGTGTGAACCTTCTCCCGAGCCCCTATTTTATAAATGCTAAATATAAAACCTGTTGCATATTAAATTGCCATTGTCATACTCGCATGCATCTTATCATGTGGTTTGGGGGCCTTATGTCGATTCACCTAATAATTAAATATGGGGCCCATATGCGGGCAAATCTAGTCTCATATCGGCCTCATTTAAATTGGTGTAGCGAACCGGTGCTATATTTTGCCATGTTCAAACAACATTTAAATTGCGGGGGTTCTAAATAACTTGAACCGTTTAATTAATTGTCGGGACCCCGGTTCCGCTTAATATGACCTAATTGCACCGCATCTTTGCCATGTCATATATCATACATGCATCATGCCCGATCTTTTGCCGTAGAATTAAATAGTGCATCCGGTGTTTCTTCTAGTGTTTTGCTTCTTCGCGGATAAGGCCGTTGAGTTGATGAGAGTATCGATCCGATCTTCGGATAAACCTTCGGCAATGTTTTCAGGCGAGCACCTCCCCTTTCTACCTATCTTACTTTTATAGTATTTACTCCCTCCTGTTGATCTATTGCTATCTGTGTTGCGTTGCTCTAGTTTTCCGTACCCGTGATATCCCTTGCAGCCGTATATTGCCTTGGACACATCCTATTACCTGTTGTTTGGTAGATAGCTGGACTTGCGCGTCGTAGTCGCTTGCTCAAGTGCTGTTGCGTGTCGTCAAGTACCACAGTTGTTGGAGCATTGCCGCATGTTTAATGTTGGAGATGATCAGGGCTTTATTTATTGCTCACTTTAATTATTGTTTAACAACTAAAATTGAAGTAGGTAAGCAGAGGCACAGGTGGGCAATAGATGTTATTTGGTTGTTAACCGTCCACTTGTGTCCCGTAGGACCCCGAGTGCTTGATACCTGTTCCTTGATTTATCGCGCTATCCACATACGGGGAATTATGGGCCCCCCTTAGCCAGAGCTTGATTCAGTCTTATTTCTTGGGGCCACAAACTAGTTTGAGGTTTTATTTACGATCATATACTTATGCCATGCTTTATTGCTTTATTTACGATTGTGCGAGGAGCACACTGTACTGTTTAGGATCGTGACCCGTTTTCGCGGTATCGACACCCCGAGTTTTCGGGTTCCCAGTCGTTTACAGCCGGCCCCACAAACCTTGAGTCCGTCTCGGAGCCGGCCAGTTTCGTTGCGGGTGTACTCCAAGGGGTGGCCCCCTGAAATATTTCTGAATCCTGTGATTGCTTTGTCGTGAAAGCCTCGTTGGGTTTTGATTTGGTTTTTCCGAGGTTGATCGTGTGTGTGTTGCTATTTGTGCAACCTGGCCGGGTTAAAACTTTCTGAAAGCCGTGTCCGCGGTTATGGACGACTTGGAGCACAGTATCTCGATCATAGACAACTATAACTAAAGTAGTGCTATAAATTTGACTTTATAATGACTAGTAATCAGCTTCACTATAATGGAATGGCTAAATAAACTGCCCACAATTGCTTGTTTGGTTGTCGCTTGCGACCACTGTACCTGACTAGTAAGTAATGCAACTATAACGGAATGGCTAAATAAAAGTACCAACAACTGCTGGGTTTTGGGTTATCTCATGCTAATTGTATCTGACTAGAAAGTGTTGCAACTATAACGGAAAGGTTAAGTAAAAGTGCCCATTGCTTATTTTATTAGGATGATTATCTACAATTGACTAGTAATTGCTGCAACGATAACTGAATAGATAAAACTGCCAACTGTGTGAGTTCCTCGGTTGACTTCCTCGGGTGGTCTCGAGGGGGAAACACCAGGATGGGTTTGTTTGGTGGTAATGTCAGGGTGGTTCCGAATAGGTCTTTCTTATCCCTCTCTGATCGCCGACAATTGTATCGAGTCTCTATAGGTTGTTTAGTGCATGCTGCCGCTGCCGCTTCAGTCCACCATACCTTTGTAGGCGAGGACCGCCGAATTCTAGTCTCGCCGTGTACTGGCCTCAGTACTGACGCTCCTCTTTTTCCTTTGCCCTTTGTCGGCACCCCTTTTGTTTAAGCAGGTTTTGAGATCGACGTCGTTAGCAGGGTTACCCTTCCGGCTTGGCCTGGGTAGGGTTATGGACGCCATTGGTTATTCTTCAGGGCTCTTAGCCCCATTTGCATCTTGTCCGTAGTCGGACGCTCTATCATTTTAAGGTGATTTGGATCTTTGTATATTATATCTGTATTCTTGACTCATTGAGTCGCTGTTGTATATATATCTGTTTTGTGGGTCCCATCGAGGACTGTTGTGTAATGTTATTACTTCGTTTTCCACCCGCACGAAAGTGCCTGGTGGGCACCTTTGAATCGTTTCTATGCGGGTTTGGCGGGTTTCGCTAAAACTTGCATAGGGCCGATTCTGAGGGTGTTACAAAGAACACTAAAACAAGTTTTGTGAGTGGATGAAGCCTTTATTCTTGCAAATTCCTTTGACTAATGCTATTAAGTTGCCTCCTTATTCAAAGTATATAAAGGATATTGTCTTTAATAAATGGAAGATTCCTAATGAGGAGATTTCTACTTTGCTTGCTAATTACTCCTTCAATGGTAAGGTTCCAAAGAAACTTGGTGATCCAGGTATACCAACTATTCCTTGCTCTATTAAGAATAATTATGTTAGAACTGCTTTATGTGACTTGGGAGCTGGAGTTAGTTTTATGCCTTTTTCTCTCTACAAGAGACTCCAGCTAAAAAAGTTGATACCAACTGATGTATCTTTGCAAATGGGTGATAAGTCAACTACTGTTCCTGTTGGTATATGTGAGGATGTTCCTGTTCAAGTTGCTCATAATTGCATGGTTTTAACTGATTTTGTTGTGCTTGAAATGCCTGAAGATGATAATATGTCTATTATTTTTGGGAGACCTTTTCTTAATACTGCAAGTGCTGTCATCAATTGTAATCAAGGAAAAGTAATATTCAATATTAATGACAAAGAGCACACTGTCTATTTCCCCAAGAAGGTTGTTAAGAGCTATTGCCTGAATTCCATTGAAAATATTGAGAGCATAAAGGTTGGAGAAATATATTGTCCCATTCCACAAGAAAATTTTGAAACTATTATGATTGGGACCATTGCTATCAAGTATGAGGTAACATAATCATCTTGTGGAATTCAAAGTTTTGTTTCATATAAGATTGTTTTGGTAACAAGACTTGATCAACCTTGTTAACAAAAGGATTTTAATGAACAGAATAATGTTTCCATTGTGGTTATACTTGCTTTGTTTTACTTTTCTCCTTCCTAGTCTTTGCTCTAGCTTTGGTTTTGTTAGTTGTTTGCTTGTTTGAGTTTTTTAGAGCTCCTATAGTTTGGTTTTTGGTTTGCTTTTGCTTCTTCTGAAAAACTATTTCTGTGAGAAAATCAATTTTCATACCCTCAAAATTGGCCAAATAAAGTTTCCCGAAAAATCCCAGAAAATTCAAAATAAATATTTCCTTGAAAAAAGTGGCAGAGAGACATCTAAAGTGACCCAGGGGCCACCACACCCATGGTAGGCGCGGCCTACCAGGGGGGGGTCTGTCCCACCTGGGCCCCTCTAGGATGCCTCCTCAAAGCCACCTTCTTTCTCTCTCCCGAAAAACACCGTAAAACTTGCTCAAGCTCAAGTTCTTGTTGTTCTTTCTCGCGATTTTCGATTTCGTTGTTCATCCCATCTCAAGTGCTGATTTTTGGAGGGATTGCTCCTTGGTATGTGCCTCCTCCACTTGTCCAATTAGATTTGTGATTGGTAGATTGTATCTTGAGTATTTTGCTGCTATAGGTGTTAGGTTGTTTGAGCTTGCATGCTTGTTCTATGCTTAGAAATTTTATTTTGATGCATGTGTAGCCCTCTAGCAAGTTCCTATAGTAGTTGCTCATCATTTATCAACTTAGAAATCACTTGGTTTGATGCTTGTCAAAAATTTTAGAATTAAAGCAAGGTCATGGACAACCATACATTTGGTGAAATATTTGAGAGTGATGAACCTAGAAGGGCGAGGCTTCCAAGGTCATCCACCAGTACTAGACCCTCATATAATGAGGATCTCATTACTCGGCGAGTTGGTGACGAGGGGGATGAAGGGGATGCACACCCCTCCACCTTTCCTTGCCAAACTTTCTTGCGGGCTGCTAGGATTCTTAATGATTTTATGACTTTGGTTCAGAAGGATGGATTGACAAGTTACATGCAGGATGAGAGCGCGCAATATGCTTTGCTCACTAAAACATTTGTGGAGAGCTTTTCTTTTACTAACAGCGTGTTCAAGCCAGCTGTGTCTTTCAAAATTTATGGCAGGGCTCATTCTATGACTTTGAAGCAATTTTGCAAGGCCCTGGGACTTGGTACAAATGGGTCATCAAAGAAGATTCCAGCTCTACCCGCTGATTTGTTGGAGCTTTACCGAGGAATAACCAATGATGATGACCGCAGAGCTCAGCGAGGAAAGATAAAGAATATTCAACTCCCAGCCATCAGGTACTTTGCCTACTATCTTGCCACCAGTGTTCTTGGTAGGGAGAACACTAGTAATATTTCCAACTATCAATTGGCCTTCTTAGCTGCTGCTCTCAACAATGAAGATAAGTATAATCTTGGATCTCTCATTGCTCATCGCTTAGATGCTAAGGGACCCATTTATGGGGGAGTTATTGCTACTCGTATTGCCGCTGCCTTCAACATTGCTGTTGATCCACATGATACAGTTTTAGCTCCTTAGAGGCTTGATCTTGCTGCCATGAAGGCGCACCACTTTGTCACCACTGGATCTACCCTTGAGAACTTGGTTTATAGAATGTTATTTAGTGACGGGGAAGAGAGAGAAATCCCTCTACCCCAAACCACTTTGCTCAATATTTCTCAGGGACCTTTGTCACGCTCGAAGGCAGAGATGGATGACAAGCTGCGCTCTCTTAACTTCCACGGGCACTATCAGGAGGAAGCACCATCATACGACCCCTCTGTGTATTACATGGGGGAGGCCTCGAGCTCATACCAGGACGAGGTAGCTTCCTCGACATACTACGGAGGTGCATCCTCTTGGACACCATGGGATTGAGCCCCACTTAGGCCAAAAGCCTAAGCCTGGGGGTGGTATACCGACATCACACTCATCTATATATCATGTTTCGTCGGTTCTTTGTATACCCATTGTTTCGCTTTCTTTTTGGTTCTTGTTGCTTCTTTCTCAAAAACACAAGAATATCAAAAATATTTTCTTTGTTTCTCTTGGTTTGTTTCTTTGCCTTTTGGTTTTGGTTTGCCTTAAAATAAAAAAATCCAAAAATATTTTGCTTTGTGTGTTTCTTTTTCTTTGTTTGCCTCTTGTTTGGTTTTTCTTTGTTTGCTTGTTTCTAAAAAAATCGAAAACACCAAAAATATTTGTTGTTATTCTTTGGTTTTGTGAGTTCTTTGCAGGGTTCAGCCGTCCTCAGTGGAGTTTGGTTTCATGTTATTATTCAAGTCACACAAGTAAAGGGCAATAATGAAGATTAAGACAACTTGAGGAGTGGTAAGAGGCTGGTAACAAACTCTATTAGTTTCATTTTTGTACATATACTCATCATTGTGAGCATGGTTAGCCTGTTTGTGTAAGGTGTATGTCATTATGGATACTTAGTAGTTCTTGCTTGTCTATGATTAGCTCCAGGTTGCTAATAGTTTGTAGCATGTCATATGAATGTTTGCTTGCATTGTTTTATTCATACTTTGGTATGATATTGTGGTGTCCTCCTCTGACTGATCATATGAATCGACTTGGCACATGCTCACGCATGCATATGACTTACCAATAGTCAGTAAGCCTCGATGATTTATTTTGCCTCAGAGCTCTTATATCACTTTCATGCCATAAATAGTCTTGTTTTGTTGCAAGCATGATTATGACAGTTATTGCTCTCTCATTTGTCGCTCCCTCTCTATTGCTGGCCTTCACTTGCACTGATTATGAGCTCTACCTGTGCTTCCAACTCCCCAAAACCAATATTGCCAGCTGTGTCCACCATACCTACCTATTAGCATCATTTGCTATTTCAGTGCATATTCTATATGCCGTGTTTTCTTCCAAAATAAAATGTTTGTCTGTTTTGAGAAAGTTAGTTAGTAAAGCTCGCACGAACTTGATGGCACACTTTATTCCTTGCGCTTAATAATCATGAACCATTGTGACCTGTCCTTGAAAGTTATATGCTTGCAAATTATATGCTAGGAGTCAGCAGAACCGTGTTGTCACAGGGAACGCTTTCAACACTTTTTGGACATCTCATCCAGTTGATTCCTTGCTCTTTTGTTTGCGGATGACGACGATTTGAAATAAAAGGGGAGCTTGTGAGTTCATGGAGTCTATACATTGTGTTAGAGAAACTCCTGGGCCGCTAGCCTAAGCCATGCCTAATCATGGTGGAAACTTGCAGCATCACCATAATGAGCATTTATGAAGCATCCTCAATAAAAATCTATACACATAGTAAATAAAAAGATCGCTGAGATGCTCATTGTCTGCTTGCCTTGTCATTTTGATCACGGGAGCGCTCCTGTATCATGTGCAAGGGGTACCCCGTTGGTGGTTCTCTATGATATGCATGTATTTACAATGACAAGAACTTTCAAGTAACCAAAGTTGAGTAGCATGCGGAGCAACCCTCGTACTCAAGGGACTAGGGATTTCCAGGTTATGGTCTGTCAAGCATATGATTCAGAGTGGACCTCACTTTCACCTTAACCACATGAAGATGCCTATGATAGGGGCAATGAGAGCTCAAAGCTAATGAGTACCTTCCTTTCAGCATTTGGAAGCCTTTCAAACTTTACAAAACCGTTTTCACCACCTTGTTGAGTCACCACTTATTCTATGAGCACCTTCTTGAGAGCATAGTTGTCATTCTTGTGTTTGTTCCAAAACTTGGTTAATTATGTCATGACTTTGATGCTTGTATCTCTGATATACCACTCTATCATACCTTACTATGAGCATTGCAATGTTGCTTATGTTTATGTTTCATGCTACTTATTATTCTTGAGTTGGTTTCTCTTCACAGCTTGCAATGACTATTGAGTAGACTTAGTTGCATGCTTCTTACTATGAATTTTCTAAGCATCTACTCTTGTGCTGAGAATATATACATCATATGAAGCAATGTGTTCATGAAAGTTCTTTTATCGCACTCAGTTTTCAACTGAATTGCTTGAGAACAAGCAACAAGCTAAGTTTGGGGGGGAGTTCATACGTCCAAAACGTATCTACTTTCTCGAACACTTTGCTATTGTTTCTCCTCTAAACTTATGTGATTTGGATACAACTAACACGAACTGACGCTGTTTTCAGCAGAATTACCTTGGTGACTTGTTTTTGTGCAGAAAATGAACTATCAGGAAAAATCTCGAAAAATATGCCAAAAATTATATTTCACCAGAAGATCCACGGAGCCAGAAGACGAGACGGAGAAGGGGCCTGGGGGGCCCACACCCATGACAGGCACGGTCCCACCACTGGTCGCGCCTGGGGGTGTAGCCACCCTAGACACCCCTTCTGCCTCCCTCTATGCCTATAAGTTGCCTTTCGACCAAAAAACTGAGGGGGGTTCGATAGTTTTCCAAAAAGAGTTCTGCTCTGCCACCGCCACCAAAAACCAAGATTCGAATCCAGAAACTCCGTTCTGGCACCCTGTCGGGACGGGGAATTTGGAGAGGATCGTCGCCATCGTCATCACCAACGCATCTCCATCAACCACCAATGTTTCCCTCATCCATGAGTGAGTAATCCCCCGTTGTAGGCTTGGGGGTGGTAGGGATTGGATGAGTTCTATCATGTAATCGAATATGATTGTTAGGGCATAGTGCCTAGTATCTCTATTAGTGCTATTTGACTTTGTTGCAACTTGTTGTGCTTAATGCTTGTAACTAGGGCCTGAGTGCCATGATCTCAGATCTGAACTTATTATTGAATCATTATGATAGTATTGTTTGTGATCTTAGCTGCAAGTTGTGTACATATATCATTGTCCGGATCTAAAGGCCCCAAAGTGACAATAATTGGGACAGCCGGAGGGGATGGCTGTGGTGTGAGGATCACATGTGTTCACAGAGTGTTAATGCTTTGCTCCGGTGCTCTATTAAAAGGAGCACCTTAATTGCCAGTAGTTCCCTAGAGGCACCGCTGCCACGGGCTGGCTGGACAGAAGATGTTGTGCAAGTTCTCATTGCGAGCACGTATGTCTATATATGGAGCACATGCCTAGGATTGTTTAGTACTTGGATGCTTATTTTTATTTATCTGCAATGCCCTAGATCTTGAAGTTACATGCTTAGACTCGTCCATACAACGCCCGTCCATCCATCCCTATGCCTACCGCACTCGAATCCCATTGTTTACTATTGTTGTTACTATTGCTCTTATTCTACTATTGTTGTTGCTACTACAAACTGTTGCTACTGATAAACTTATGTGAGCAAGAACTATTTTCAGGTGCAGCTGAACTGACAACTCAGTTGTTAAGGCTTGCAAGTATTCTTTGGCTCCCCTTGTGTCAAATCAATAAATTGGGTAATACTACACCCGCGAAGACTTTTGCGATCCCCTACACTTGTGGATCATCATTCACATGTAGCATTGTTCACATGTAGTGGCTCTAAAATTATTTAGGGGCATTTCTCTTAGTGCCACTATAGAGCTTAAGGGGCACTATGGAAAATGCCTCTAAATACATTTGGGGGCATTTCTCTTAGTGTCACTAAAGTTCTTTAGTGGCACTATGGAAAATGCCCCTAAATAGATTTAGAGGCACTATGGAAAATGCCTCTAAAGGGTTTTAGGGGCATTTCTATTAGTGTCACTAAAGCAATTTAGGGGCATTTCTCATACTGCCTCTAAAGGGTTTTAGGGGCATTTTTCTTAGTGCCACTAAATCGATTTAGGGGCATTTCTCATAGTGCCACTAAAGCGATTTAGGGGCATTTCTCTTAGTGCCATTAAAGGGGTTTAGGGGCATTTCTCTTAGTGCCACTAAAGGGATTTAGGGGCATTTCTCTTAGTGCCACTAATGGGCTTTAGAGGAATTTCTCTTAGTGCCACTAAAGGGCTTTAGGGGCATTTATCTTAGTGCCACTAAAGGTTTTAGGGGCATTTCTCTTAGTGTCACTAAAGGTTTTAGGGGCATTTCACTTAAAGTGCCCCTAAAACTTTTAGGGACATGAGTATTAGTGTCATATTTCAAAGTGCCTCTAAAACCCTTTAGGGGCATTTTGATCACATATAGGGGCACTTTGAAGTGCCCCAAAATGACTACCGTGATGTAGTGTGAACCAGTGGTTTGACCGGTAAAAACCTGAACCGACGGCCTCATCGGTTCGGTCGCCGGTCTGGTTTTTTAAACTATGATTACAACAGAACTGCATGACATGTTTTCCCTCGAAGGTGAAAACCTTGTCTCGTCTTTTGGATGGAGCCGACAATGATTCGAGTTCCATCGTAGCTAAAAATATTTCATGGGAGCTACACTATGTCATCCTGGTTGGTGGGTCTCCGAAGGAAACCCCAAATACTTGGATCCGTTGATGGTGGCGCAATGAGCGTCACTCCCCTCCATATAGGAATCTTCTAGGAACTCATATATTTCTTGCAGACGATGCACCTTGTCTCCTTGCTCGGAATGCTCCTAGGGGAAACCCTAGATCTAGAGGGGTCTCGTAATTCAAATGATGGTGATGTCACTCTCCCTCCCCGGGAATCATTTTAGGAGCAATTGCTGGCTAGAGGGATCGGGAGGTGGTGTAACATGGCATCCGCGTCAACGAAGATGGTCTCAAGGGTGTGGCATAGCATGGTCTTAGTGACGGTATCAATGCATTGAAAGTGCAGGGCGGTGGCACTTGTTGTGGATACATTGATGTTATGCCTAGCAAGATCAATGCATTGATCCCAGTTCTGAAGATGGGTCGGCGAAAAACAGCGACGACGGTTTATGGATCGTGTGCATGCTGTCTGCTGGACCGGTTGTGAGATCTCTATTGGGCGTCTTGGTGATGCCTCAAATTTAGATGATGTGCATAAGTATGAGATCAAGAAACATTACCCTATCTTGGCCACCCCTTTATCAAATTTGTAGGTATGGCGATAGTTATGTGAGGAAGGTATCTTTAGGTTGATTCATGTAGTATTTATTTTGATGCATAGGGTCGAGGTTTTAACCTCTTTTTTAAAGAAAAATGTGACGAAGATCAGAATCGGCATGGTGACCAATTGGACCAGCTGCTGGGCATCAGCTTTGGCATTATGTCTATGACAAGACAGTCGAGACGACCGTTGGGGTACATTATAGATATGGTGAAAATCCTACGATTGACATTAAACAATTGAGTATGGCTATAGTGACTTCCTAGTCATTTTCTTGTTAAATACATTGGCGAGAGATTAGATATTTTTCAGGATGAAAACTTAGGATCTGACTATGCTAGTTAGACCGGACGATGACGGTGTTTGTGCCAATTGCCTTTTTATAGATGTCTGTTTTGAAAAAAAAATACGGAGTCAATGTGTCGTCACCCCTGTTGGCTATTGCTGCTACAAGTCGCTGATTAATATTATGGGGTATTTGTTTTCTTTTGTTTGTATGCACCTGTGATGTTTAGACTCGCTCTAGCCATATGTTATTGCATAGGGCATATATAATTGATATTATCTTGATAGTAATATATTATCTTGTGCGCATCATAGATGTCCTTAGGCATCTTGTAGGTATAGCCGCTATATGTAATTGATATCTCTTGATATTAGTATATGCTCATTTCCAAAAAAATGTAATTGATATCTTCTTAATATTAATATATTTTCTCTTTATATTTTTTTGAAAAGTACGAACTTGAGGCTAAAGCCTTGATCTACTTGGTCAAATAATTGCATCGTCGTGACGCGGTGAAAATATTATAAAGACAAAGCTCGCATATGCATCGTTAAGTTCCTAGAAAATTCCTACTTGAGACATTGAGGTTTGACTGGCATGACGATTTAGTATGAGGCCCTCTTGAATGAAGTGAAATTCCCTAATTTTAGGAAGACTACGACAGTACGACACAGAGAAACAGGAAAAACCTAGACTACAACATCCATTGTCACTCTTTTTTTTTTATCGTAACATCCATCGTCACTCTCAATTGTGTTAATCATACTTCCTCCGTCCTTATTTAGGTGGCACACACATATTTTTCAAGGTTTGAGTTTGACCGACGATTTGGCCAACTAAATATCTCATGCATGCATGTTGTATCATTTAATTCGTAATTGGATAAGTTTTTTATGATATATTATTTTATAATAACAAGACAATTATAATTGTTCAAAATTAAAAATGCAAAACGAATACGTCACTTCTACTGGAACGGAGGGAGTACATATATATTGGCTTTGACAAGAAGCAATTTCATTTCTGACACAGAAAGAATACAAGTAATTTGAAGGACTCGGTAATTTCATGGATCCCAAAATCGAAACGTTCCCTTCAAAAAGATGATACTAATTAGAAGCATGTGGAATGTGAGCTTCCAGTGTCACTCATAGCTTGAAGTAGCCTTGGCATGGGGGGCACGCTGACTTCAGCCAGGCCCTCGAGAATCTGAACAACTTCTGCCATCGTCGGTCGATCAGACTCACTATCCTGAATGCACCAGCATGCAACTCTGCAAGCTCTTTCAGCCTCATCCAAATTGACATCACCGTGTAACATGTGATCCACCAAGCTCCCTATGCCGGAGGCGCCTTCGAGAAGCTTGCAGGCAGCGTGCACAGGGAAATACACACCATAGTCAGCGCCGCAAGAACACGGTGCGGATGAGTTCCTCCTCCCTGAGATGATCTCCAGCAACACCATTCCGAAGCTGTAAACATCGACTTTCGTTGTGACGGCAACACCACTGATCCATTCAGGCGCGAGGTACCCGGCAGTTCCTCTCACCGTGGTCAGCACCCGGCTGAAATCTCTTCCTAGAAGCTTCGCCATCCCGAAATCTGCAATCTTTGGGGCGAACGAAGCATCGAGGAGGATGTTCTCTGGTTTGATGTCACAGTGTATGATGCAGTCTTGGCAGCTCCCGTGCAAGTATGCCAATCCTCTAGCAACTCCAAGGGCGATCTGGTACCTGGTACGCCATGGCATCGTGGCATTACTGCTCTGGAACAAATGGAGATCGAGAGAACGATTTGGCATGTGCTCGTACACAAGCAGCCTCCTGCTGCCCTCGCAGCAAAAACCAATCAATCTGACCAGATTGATGTGGTGAATAATTCCGATCGAGCTCACCTCTGCCCTGAACTGCTTCTCTCCTTGGTTAGCATGGTCGAGCCTCTTCACCGCTATGGCTGTCGAGTCACTCAAAGACCCCTTGAACACACAACCGAAGCTGCCTCCCCCGAGCTTCTCAGAGAAATTTTTAGTCGCACGCTGCAGATCAGCGTAACCAAATGCGGCGATGCCATTGCTACCTGGGGCCTTGTTTAGTGTTCCACCGGATAACTTTCTTCTGTTCCTCCTCCAAACTAGCAGTATTAGTGTCAGTACTGCTGCTAGCAAGACTAATGCAGCAGCGGTCACACCAAAGATGACTCCAAAAATAAATCCTTTTGATCTGATGACATGCTGACTCGGAAATTCTCTGGCGGCAAGGCGAAGGTAAAGAGTTCCCCCATCTACGCTGGAAGTGTCACTGCATTGTAGTTGCCTTGTGTTAACCAATTCATCGTGCCAAATAGAGCATCCACTGATCCCAAAGGAGTGTGCAGTGCAAGAACAGTCAGTCAGGCAAACCTGCTCACATTCACCAGAACTAGCAGAAGCTTGCATGCTACGGTCATTCTGGGGCAACCTAACACATGTCATGGAGTAGAACTTATCTGACGAACCTGTGCTTCCGTTGCTGCAGTCTAGTGGGGTGTTTCTCAGGCACCCACCAGTTCGATCCTCTAGATCCCAGTCCTGAGGTGATCTCACGGAGAAACCTTTCATGCAACTGCAAGATGGCAGGGCATTTTCATTGCAGACGGTCGAAGGTCCACAAGCTGCATAGACATCACACTGAGCTTTGGGCTGGGCATACACCATCATCCAACTCTGCGAGCCTTCTAGCCAAACATTCGTCTTGGCCTGGCCCGAGGCGTCCAGATAGTTACGGATAACCATGGATTCTTCATACAACGAATACATGAAATACTTCTCTTGGTCATTGTTGACGAAGGTGAAGTTGACGAAATAGCCGCTCGACATCTCCGGCATCAGGGCGAAGTACTTGCCGTTCCAGGCACCGCTGGACCAGTACGGCACGGAGGAGTTCAGCGGCGTGAGGAGGTACTGGTCGACGCCAACGGGGTCCAGCTCCTCGCGGTACACGCCGGTGGCCGGGTCGACCAGGTTCTTCCAGGAAACGAGGCGGCGGTTCAGGCCGGTGGCCTTGTCCCACCCGAGCTTCGCCCCGGGCAGAAACGTGTCCGTGGGGTAGTCGAAGCTCTGCCACAGGATGTCTGATGGGTTTGAAGAACTCTGCAGGACGAGGTTCCCGCTGTTCAGGAGGACGGCGATGGTGCCGTTGGCTGTGGTTGTTGGCTGAGCAGACCAGATTATGGTGTTGGCGAACCGGTCCAGGATGACGAGGTTCCCATCAGGGGAGATTGTGAGCTCTAGTGAGGTGGTGTTCTGCTTGATTGGGCTATCCCGGTTTGCAACCCACACCGAAGTGAATTTGGGGACAGTATTGAACCATATGCCCATGTACCAGTTGGACTCGCTGCCGGTCTCGAAGAAGCCGAGCGCGTACCTGCCATTCGGGGAGACGAGCTTGTCGCCGCTCAGGAATGGTTGGGCGGCGGAGATGGTGTCCGTCGTGGCAGAACTTGCAGGGGCGTGTAAGCCGAGGAGAGCTGTGAGCAGAAAGAGGAAGAGGGGCATGATGAACTGAGGGAGAAGGATGACTTGTGGTTGCAGAGACTGCAGCTGTAATAGTAGGGTGGATGCTCTGCTCGATCGTCATAGATAATTAAGCATGGTAAGGTCAAGCACAAACGCCATACTAGTGGAGTCAAAAAAGGTCGCTGTGATGATGTTGATTCAGGCTTAAACTAACGATGACCGAAACTACTACGGAATGTGCATGGACTGACCGGTTCACCGCAAGGTAAGCCGTTGGATCGATATATTTGAACACCTGATCTCACTTTTAGGCATCACAAGCCCTTGAGCAAATCATTCTTCAAAGGCTCGTCAACAAAAAAAAAACTTCATGTCAAGAACATTAATTCTCCAAGACACATCCGGTCTCTGTCAAGCAAAAAACAATGCTCGCCGGCCTGCTGATTATTGCTAGTGT
This sequence comes from Avena sativa, assembly GCA_916181665.1. Lineage (NCBI taxonomy): Eukaryota > Viridiplantae > Streptophyta > Magnoliopsida > Poales > Poaceae > Avena > Avena sativa. Next base: position 305,626,505 of record OV702280.1, on the reverse strand, counting down.
ATACTGTATCTTAATGCATACTATTGGTACAGATTCATTTGTCTGCGTGTCCAACTGCTCCTGCGTGAGGTTTGACTGACGGGTGGCGATAACTGTATCTTAATGGCTCGGAAACTGCCAGCGAGCACCAGTGCTCTTGGTATTTCTAAATTTTCAAATACCGACTTAGCGCGCCCCGCAGGTTGCGCACCTAATGGCTGTCCACGCCTGCCTGACCGACCAGGAGACCAACTCAAAAGGTTGCTATTGCTCGCTGCGCAGATACTCTCTCTGTTTGGAAATATAAGATGTTTTAGATTTGTGAAGGAGATGTATTTAGACACGTTTTAGTGTCTAGATTCATTTGAACCTATACACTAAAACGTGTCTAGATACATCTTCTTTATAAACCTAAAACATCTTATGTTTCTAAACCGAGGGAATATATAGCACCCATATGCCACCAGCAACGACTGAGCTGGCTGGGCGCGTCCTACTGTCACGGCACCAACTCATAGAATCTTTTATTTTTATTAGCGGAGGATAGTGGATATATCTAATGGAGTAAAATTCGCTGGAGTTAAGACGTATACAATGATTCATAAGACCATATTATCTTAATTTAGCCACGTAATTTAGATATAACAATAAAACATAATATACAATAGGTTATTTTGTAGTCTTATCATACTCCACACAACCAATCATTCTATGTGGAATTACTAAGATATAACTAAAATACTTAACGAACTTGGCAGGTTGTTCTGTAACTGACCTTAGGATGCGCAATTTATGTTCATTGAATACGTGAGGCTGTTATCGATGGTCATTGTCAACGATACTGTGATGTACAACTTATATTACTCTCTTCGTCTCAAAATAGATATTCAGATTTGTAAAATTTAGATAAATTTAGACACTATAGTTTAAAAAATAAAATTTCAATGATTGCACAAAAAAAAATCGTACAAAAAAAAATCATAAGTGGTGTTTGCCGGTCGGGTTGCAAAAGGTATCGCACGAAAGTCATGCATGCGTCTAGTTTATTTTGGGATCTCTAGTTCAACTTTTTGTCTCAAAATTTGAACTACTTCCTCCTTCCTGAAAAGGATGACACAAATTTATCTAAATAGTGTCTAGATATATTTAATTTAGACAAATCCATAATATATATTTTTTAAACAAAAGAATATAAAATATTTTAAATAAACTAGAAAGCGGGACTTCACCGAATCCCACTTGCAACCTGGATCCCTTGCAAACCCTATTCGCTGGTCTACTTGGTCATCCTCGGTGAGCAAGGCAAGTTTTTTTTTTTGAACAGGGGCGGTCCCAAAGGGACCTAGAAGCTTTCATTCATCGGTGAAGTAACAATTACACTTAGGACCAAAAATAACAAAGAAATTATGGTAGGCCCTAAATTTTTTGCACATAAGACCCTAAAAGTAAAACTCGAAACGCCATCGGGTCCAGCTCCGTCTCCACCGCATCGACGCGCCTCCGCGTAGCCAAACACAACGCCGCTGGGGACAGTACCACTTGGGGCGAGGTGCCGGGAGCCAACTGTGTAGGAGCTGAGGGGCCTCCATCTTGGCATTGAAGCCTGGAGGTTGATTTTCACCTTCAATCGCCGGCAAGAGAGAACCAAAGAGGAAGGTGGGAGTGGCCGCCCTTCGACCTTCTTGAACAGCAGCTGAGAAGAAGTTGTTGTGGAATCACTCCCGGGAGAAGCTTCTGAGCTCCCCTGATGCAGGTCCATCACCTGACGACCCATGACATGCCAGCCGTCCACCATCGCCGCACCATGAGCCAAGGAGATACGAATCATGCCATGGCCACCCGCTTTAGATCTGCAAAAGAAAAGGGTCTTATTGGACACGGAGATCCCTGCCGTCTTCCTCCTCACCACCTCCGGCTTCGACCGGTGGAGCACTGTCGCGAGGAGAAACAGCATCTGGGCACACCAGATCTGACCCAAGAGATCTGATGTATCTCTCCTAGCACAAGGATGAACTTCGACACATGGCCAAACACAACAACTACAGCTACACTGTCACAACTACTATGCTGTTGCTCAAGGCTACAGCGCCAGGGAAGCGTAAGCTGAAGGAGATGGGCGCAAAGTAGGCTGGGTTTATGTGTGGGCCATGGGCCGAGTCAGGTTATCAGTCATGGGCCGGGTCTAAGTGTAAGTGAAGGAAATTGTAAGCAAGCGGTATATAAGATCAGAGTCGTGAACTATATCCATATCGAAAAATTAATAGAAATCACTCTCGTCGCCATCTTCTTCTACCTTCCTTTCTTCTGCTCCAAGTTGGTTAGGTAGTCCCAAATTCGATCGGCGATTACCGACGGCAAGGACGTTACAATCTGGTATCAGAGCTTGATTGGTCCGGGCGCGCTTCACAAACTCGAGATCCACCGGTAACATCGACTAGTTGGTTGTCAATCGCTCTTTGAGTGATAGACTATAAATCTGAAACTAGCGTTCGGAGGATTTAGAGGAAGTAGCGACGACTCCCTTCAAGGCTAGTGCGTAGACGCGACACGTCGTCCAGGAGATGGGATTGTTTGAGGAGCGGGTGATGAGGGAGTTCGAGGCCTTGAAGTCAATTCAGGAGAAGATGGAGGGGATCGAGTCGATCTAGACTCGATTGGACCACTTAGACTTGCAGTTCGCGGAGCAGGTGGCTCGTCTCGATCAAGTGCAAGCGAAGGTGGATCTGTTCATGAGTTCCATCGGCGAGATACACCGCGACCATGTCCAAGTCGCGAGGGTGCTGAAGGAGACGACAAGCGGCCACAAGCGCAGTCTGGGGCGGATGGCGGAGGAGGGCTGTTTGGCGGTATCACCATCCACGGCGGTGAATTTTGGGGGCGGCGGTAGACCGGTGGCGACGGATGTTCTGGGCGGCGGTAGACCGGTGGCGATGGATGTTGTAGGCGGCAGTAGGACGGCGGCAAATTTGGGGGGGGGGGCAGTTGGGGATCCACCCCCACAACCACCACCTCCTCGACATCAACACGCTCGACCACCCGAAGGAGGGCAGGTAACCATTGTGATCGTTGCTCAAGAGGACAGTACACATAGGAGGCGCACTTGGATGCCTAAGTTGGAGTTTCCGTGTTTTGGAGGTGACGGAGTGAGGATGTGGGTTGATAACTGTGAAGCATACTTTGTTCTTTACAATATTCCTGAGAACTTCAAAATTATGTCAGCTTCGATTCATTTGCATGATAATGCAGCTCACTAGTACCAGTCAGTGAAGTTTACTGATGCTTGTCTGAATTAGGACACCTTTTGTTTGGCTATTCTGGCAGAATTTGACATCAATGTTCATAGGAATTGTATGAGGGAGCTCTTAGTTGTTCAGGAAGCTCTGTTGGCTCGGAATAAACCTCCAGGGGGAGATTTTAGAGGCCAGTCCCTGCAAAACTGCAACAAACTCATACAGAGGGGAGTGGTAAGACTCATTTTGCAGTAGGAGATGTCTGGAAAGCACGACAGCTAAAGTAATACCGCCGTGCAAATGTCCTTTGCTACAGTTGTGGCGATAAGTACACGCCAGGACACATCCGTGCCAATAAATAGTCAGTGCAGGCTAAAGCTATGAAACTGAGGTAGATGGAGTGGTTTTGTCTGATGCAATGCTGGATGCAATATCAGGTGAAGAAATTCTGGAGGAAGCTGCTGCTTTCCTGACAGCTAATGCCATCACTGGTACTACTCATGCCAAATCCATTAAACTGAGAGCTTTAGTGGGAAATCAAGTGATGCTCTTGCTTGTTGATTCTGGTAGTTCACACACTTTCATTGATCAGCAGTTGGTGGAGAAGTTGAAATGTCCTATGTCAGCTTTACCTCAGGCACTCAAGGTGAAAGTAGCTAATGGCCAGCACATGATGTGCACTTCAGAAGTCAAGAATCTAGAATGGTGGATACAGGGCACTATTCAGACTGACATGAGAGTGGTACCCTTAGGGGGATATGATGCAATCCTGGGAATGGATTGGCTTTCTCAGTGTGGTGAAATGAATTGTCATTGGCAGGATCAACGTATCCAATTTCACAAGAATGGGCATACTGTGAAATTACAAGGTATGTCTGACAACCCTGTGGTTCAACTGCATGAAATATCAGTAGAGCAGTTGGAGAAGGCTTACAAGGGCAATGATATTTGGGCTTTTGTTGTCTTAACCAAAACAAATGAAGGGCAGCAAGTTGCAGTACCTGCAGAAATTCAGTCTGTTTTGGTTCAGTTCCAAGATGTCTTTCAGGAGCCTAAGGAACTGCCCCCACACAGAGCATTTGATCATGCTATATCTCTGTTACCTATGAGTAGCCAGTGAATTCTAGGTCTTATAGGTACTCTCCTTAATAGAAGGATGAGATTGAGAAGCAAGTAAATGAAATTTTGGCTGCTGGGCTCATCACACCAAGTATGTCTCCTTATGCATATCCTGTGCTCCTAGTCAAGAAGAAAGATGGAACTTGGAGATTCTGTGTAGATTACAGGAGACTTAACAACATTTCTGTGAAGAGCAAATTTCCATTGCCAATTGTGGATGAGCTGTTAGATGAATTAGCAGGCACAAAATGGTTCTCCAAATTGGATTTAAGAGCAGGGTATCATCAAATTCGCATGGTTGAGGAAGATGAAGCAAAGACTTCTTTTAAAACTCACCATGGCCAGTTCCAGTTTAGAGTTATGCCTTTTGGGTTGTCCAATGCCCCAGCTACATTTCAGTGTTTGATGAATTTTGTGTTTGCCCAATACATTAGGAAGTTTGTGCTTGTCTTTATGGATGATATCCTGGTATACAGTAAGGATCTTGAGGCTCACATTGAGCACTTGCAATTGGTTCTGTCTATTCTTAGACACCACAAATTGTAGGCAAAACAAAGTAAATGTTCTTTTGCACAAAAGCAATTGGAATATCTAGGTCACATACTTTCTGATCAGGGGGTGGCAACTGATCCAGAGAAGACAAGAGCAATGGTTCAGTGGCCTATTCCCCACAACATTACTGAGCTTAGAGGCTTCTTGGGTCTGATTGGCTATTATAGAAAGTTTGTCAGGAATTATGGGATAATTGCTAAAACACTCACTTCCTTGTTGAAAAAACAATCATTTCTGTGGAGCTCTGAAGCTACATTAGCATTTGAAGCTCTCAAACAGGCTATGATCTCCACTCCAGTCCTGGTTCTTTCTGATTTTTCTAAACCCTTATGCATTGAGACAGATGCTTGTGCTACTGGAATAGGGGCTGTCCTCAGTTAGCAAGGTCATCCAGTGGCATTTTATAGCAAGGCTCTAGGACCTGCTAATCAGAAGCTCTCCATATGAGAAAGAGTTTATGGCAATCATGATGGCAGTTGATAGATGGAGGCTGTACATTGCTAGGGGTACATTTGTCATTAAAACTGACCACAAAAGTTTATGCCATATAGATGATCAAGTACTCACTTCTGATCTGCAAAGGAAAGCTATGACTAAGTTAGTGGGACTTCAGTTCCAATTCCAGTATAAAAAATGTAGGGGTTCGTAGCATGGAAAACAAAAAATTTCTACCGCATACAAACAAACAAGCCAAGATCTATCTACTAGATTGTAGCAACGAGTCGATAGAATAACTCACCCTCGAAGATTCCAAAGTGTTTAACGAGAGCAGATTCTCGTGGGTGATGTAGTCGTACTCTTGCCGATCTCAAGATCGCGTAGACGATCCTTCCGACGCTGCGTTCCGGCAGCGCTTCCGCAGTCGGTCACACGTTCGGTACTCGACGAAGACCTTCCTCTCCCTTGTTCCAGCAGGCAGGGGAGGTTGTAGCACTCTCCTCGTGATTCCGGCAGCACGACGGCGTGATACCGGAAGTAGAGGGGAGATCTCGCAGGGCTTCGCCTTAAGCCGGAGCGAGTATGGTGGACTATGAGAGAGCCCTCAGTGATCTAGGGTTTAGACGCACCAAGGAGAGGGGCTAGACCGACGGCTAGGGAAAGTAGAAGGCCCCAACTCGGTGGCTTGGGAGAAACCCTAGGGCGGCGGCGGTGGTTTGGTGGCCGGCGGCTAGGGTTAGGGTTTAGAGGGGCAAGGTGTGTGTCTAGGAGGGGAAGCCCTGCCCCTCCTTATATAGGTGGGAGGGCGCGACCAAGGGGAGGGGAGTCCCTCCCCAACTCGGCCTCCTTGGCCAGCGGTGGAGGAAGAGGAACTCCTCCCCAAGTAGGTTTCCTACTCTCCCTCCACCAAACAAAATAGCCGTTTGACTTTTCAAATTGGCGTTTGACTTTTCAAACTAGGATTTGATTTATCCCTTTATTTTGTTCAGCGATGATACCTAGTACATGATGCAACCATTCCAACTTGTTATGACACATTCATGTACCCTTCCCCTCCTGAGTGCCGGACATTCCGGAACCTTCTAGAACATTCCCGATGAAAACACCGGAACCATTCTCCAACCCCAAAACAGGACTTTCCTTATATGAATCTTATTCTCCGGACCATTCCGGATCTCCTCGTGATATCCCGGATCCCATCCGAGACTCCTAACAACATTCGGTCTCTTACTCATCATTCCATAACTACTCAACAACGTCGAATCCTTAAGTGTGTCTCCCTACGGTTCGTGAATTATGCGGACATGATCGAGACACTTATCCGAACAATAACCAATAGAGGAATCTGGAAATTCATATGGCTCCCACATATTTCTACGATTACATTGCGATCGAATGAACCACTTACATACGATACCAATTTCCCTTTGTCTCACGATAGTTTACTTATCCGAGGTTTTGATCGTCGGTATCTCTGCATACCTAGTTCAACCTCGTTACTGATAAGTACTCTTTTCTCGTTCCCGTGATATGTGATCCCTTGTGAGCCAGTCACATGCTTGCAAGCCAATTGGATGACATTCCACCGAGAGGGCCCAGAGTATATCTATCCGTCATATGGATGGACAAATCCCATTCTTGATCCATGTGTCTCAACCAATACTTTCCGAACACTCAATGCCACCTTTATAGCCACCCAGTTACGGTGTGGTGTTTGATGTCATCAAAGCATCCTTCCGATTATGGTGATAAGCATGATCTCATGGTCGAAGGAATTAGGTTACTATGTATCAGAAAGCATATAGCAATTGAACTATTAAAATGACTTGATCTTTATGCTACGCTTATCTATAGGAGTATGTCCATCATACCATTCTCCTAACGATATGATCTTGTTTGTTAATAACATCTCAATGTTCATGATAGGGAAACCACAATCATTTATTAACCAACAAGCTAGTATTATGAAGAGGCTTTACTAGGGACTTCAAATTAAGTTTACAAATCACACAAGTATTAATGTTTTCCATGTTAATACTATTATAGCATGAATGTAAACATTTATCATAAACACAAATATATAATAATAACTATAGTTATTATTGCCCCTAGGGCATATCTCCAATAGTCTCCCACTTGCACTAGAGTCAACTAATCTAGATTACATGGTAATATACCGAACACCCATGGCAGTTTGGTGTTGGTCATGTTTTGCCCTTGGGAGAGGTTTAGTCAATGGATCCGCCACATTCAGATCTGTGTGTACTTTGCAAATCTTTATGTCACCATCTTGGACATGTTCTCGAATAGCGTGAAAATGTAGCTTAATGTGCTCCAGCTTCTTGTGTGACCTTGGTTCTTGCGCATTGGCTATGGCGCCCATGTTATCACAGTACATAGACATTGGGTCCAGCGCACTGTTGGAGATATGCCCAAGAGGCAATAATAAAGTGGTTATTATCATATCTTCATACTTATGATAAATGTTTACATACCATGCTATAATTGTATTAACAGGAAACATTAATACTTGTGTGATTTGTAAACATAAAAGAGTCCCTAGTAAAGCCTCTTGTTAAACTAGCTTGTTGGTTAATATATGATCATGGTTTCCTGATCATGAACATAGAGATGTTATTAACATCAGGGTCATATCATTAGGAGAATGATGTGATGGACATACTCCTATAGTAAGCGTAGCATAAAGATCAAGTCATTTAATATAGTTCATTTGCTATAAGCTTTCTGATACATAGTAACCTAATTCCTTTGACCATGAGATCATGTTAATCACCATCACCGGAAGGATGCTGTGATGACATCAAACACCACACCGTAACTGGGTGGCTATAAAGGTGTCATTGAGTGTTTGGAAAGTATGGGTTGAGGCACATGGATCAAGAGTGGGATTTGTCCATCCATATGACGGATAGATATACTCTGGGCCCTCTCGGTGGAATGTCATCCAATTAGCTTGCAAGCATGTGACTGGCTCCACGGAAAACGTACAAACTAGCGCAGCACGTGCGCGCGACGCTGAAAACTGGCCAATACGTTGAAGAAACATTGACCGAACGCCAAAACATGGAAACCGGGAAAAAACGCCCGACTCCGTGAAAAAACGCCCGACTAGCGCAGCACGTGCGCGCGACGCTGAAAACTGGCCAATACGTTGCAGAAACATGGACCGAACGCCAAAACGTGGAAACCGGGCAAAAACGCCCGACTCCACGGAAAACGTCCGACTAGCGCAGCACGTGCGCGCGACGCTGAAAACTGGCCAATACGTTGCAGAAACATGGACCGAACGCCAAAACGTGAAAACCGGGCAAAAACGCCCGACTCCACGGAAAACGTCCGACTAGCGCAGCACGTGCGCGCGACGCTGAAAACTGGCCAATACGTTGAAGAAACATTGACCGAAAGCCAAAACGTGGAAACCGGGCAAAAACGCCCGACTCCGTGAAAAAACGCCCGACTAGCGCAGCACGTGCGCGCGACGCTGAAAACTGACCAATACGTTGCAGAAACATCCACCGAACGCCAAAACGTGGAAACCGGGCAAAAACGCCCGACTCCACGGAAAACGTCCGACTAGCGCAGCACGTGCGCGCGACGCTGAAAACTGGCCAATACGTTGAAGAAACACCCACCGAACGCCAAAACGTGGAAACCGGGCAAAAACGCCCGACTCCACGGAAAACGTCCGACTAGCGCAGCACGTGCGCGCGACGCTGAAAACTGGCCAATACGTTTTTTGAACGAGAAAAGAGTACTTATCGGTAACGAGGTTGAACTAGGTATGCAGAGATACCGACGATCAAAACCTCGGATAAGTAAACTATCGTGAGACAAAGGGAAATTGGTATCGTATGTAAGTGGTTCATTCGATCGCAAAGTAATCGTAGAAATATGTGGGAGCCATATGAATTTCCAGATTCCTCTATTGGTTATTGATCAGAGAAGTGTCTCGATCATGTCCGCATAATTCACGAACCGTAGGGAGACACACTTAAGGATTCGATGTTGTTGAGTAGTTATGGAATGATGAGTAAGAGACCGAATGTTGTTCGGAGTCTCGGATGGGATCCGGGATAGCACGAGGAGATCCGGAATGGTCCGGAGAATAAGATTCATATAAGGAAAGTCCTGTTTCGGAGTTGGGGAATGATTCTGGTGTTTTCATCGGGAATGTTCTAGAAGGTTCCGGAATGTCCGGCACTCCGGAGGGGAAAGGGTACATGAATGTGTTATATCAAGTTGATATGATTGCATCATGTACTAGGTGTCATCGCTGTACCAAAATAGAGGGTTTATTCAAATCCTAGTTTGAAAAAGTCAAACGGCTAGTTTGAAAGTCAAACGACTAGTTTTGGGAAAGAGGAGAAGGAGGTTTGAAACCGACTTGGGGGAGGGGTTACTCCTCCCACCGCCGGCCCACCTTGGGTCCGAGTTGGGGAGGGACTCCCCTCCCCAGGCGCGCCTCCCTCCACCTATAAGAGGAGGGGCAGGGCTCCCCTCCTAGATACACAAGTTGCCTCCCTCTAAACCTAAACCCTAGCCACAGCCTAGGGATTTCTCCCAAGCCGCCGAGTTAGAACTTCTAATTGCCCTAGCCGCTGGTTTAGCCCCTTCTAATTGGTGTGTCTAAACCCTAGATCACCAAGGCTCTCTCATAGTCCACCATACTCGCTCCGGCATAAGGCGAAGCCCGCGAGATCTCCCCTCTACTTCCGGTACCACGCCGTCTTGCTGCCGGAATCGCGAGGAGAGTGCTACAACCTCCGCTGCCTGCTGGAACAAGGGAGAGGAAGGTCTTCATCGAGTACCGAACGTGTGACCGACTGCGGAAGCGCTGCCGGAACGCAGCGCCGGAAGGATCGTCTGCGCGATCTTGAGATCGGGAGTGTACGACTACATCATCCACGAGAATCTGCTCTCGTTAACCGCTTTGGATCTTCGAGGGTTAGTACTCTATTGACTCGTTGCTACAATCTAGTAGATAGATCTTGGCTTGATCATAGATTAGATCTTGATTGTGTGTTCATGCGGTAGAATTTTTTTTTTCCATGCTACGAACCCCTACAGCGGTATTAGAGCCGTGTCTATATGTAGATCTGTTTGCACGAGTAGAACACAATGGTCATTATGGGCGTTGATGCTTTTATTGTCGATTGCTTCTTGTGTACTTTGCATCTTGCGGTATGTTGGGATGAAGCGGCCCGGGCTAACCTTACATGACATCGTTCATGAGACTTGCTCCACGCTTGACATGCAACTTGTATTGCATAAGGGCTTTGCGGGTGTCTGTTTCTCCTAGCATAGTTAAGATTCAATTTACAACGGGTGATTAACAATACTAGTATCAATGTTGTGGTTCTTGTTCGTAAGTTAGAACGACACTTATTGAAAGCCCCAAACCACGTAAAATATGCAAAGAAAGTAGAGGCGTCTAACTTTGTTTTGCAGGGGTGTGCAGTGATGTGATAAGGCCATGATTGTGATTATATATGATGTATGCAATGTTCCTTATTGTAAGTCGGCAACCGGCAAGAGCCATATGGTTGTCTTTAATTTCTGTTAAGACCCGCGTGTCTATTCAAAGTAGTTGTAATAGTTGAAGCCGGTGGACGACAACCATGGAGAAGCATCATTGACCTTGATGCAATGTCGGTGATGATGGAGATCATGTTCGTGATAGAAGATGGAGATCGGAAGCACAAAGAAGAAAGGCCATATCATATCACATATTATGAATTGCATGTGATGATAATCCTTTATGCATCTTGTATTGCTTAGTAGACGACGGTAGCATTATAAGATGATCCCTCATGCACATGAATTTCAAGTCATAAAGTGTTCACCCTTAGTTAGCACCGTTGCTAAAGCTTGTTGTTTCGAAGCACCACGTGATGATCGGGTGTGTTAGATTCCGCAAGTGTATACAACGTGGGCAAGCCAGATTTGCTCATGCGGAAGCTAAGGTTTGATCTTGACGAGCCTAGCATGTACAGACATGGTCTCGGAACACGGATCACCGAAAGGTAAAGCATGAGTCATATAGTAGATATGATGAACATGTTGATTGTTAGCCATTGAAGCTACATCAACTCTCGTGATGATCGGTTTTGATGTGGTTGATTTGGTTCGTGTGATCACTAAAACAATGTGAGGGATATTGTTTTGAGTGGGAGTTCAACGGCAATATGATTAAAAGTTGAACACTATTTATCATAAATTAAATCAAAGTGAATTTGCATAGTTGTTGTAGTCATTGGCATCCGTTTACCACCTTGCGCTTAGTCATAATTGAGATGATAGAACTATAGAATTCTGGTTAGTTACTTTACGAACTGGTATCGTATTGTTTTTGAAGTGTTAATCTAAAATTTAAAAGTCCTATTGCAAACTTTCAGTAAATTCCGGTTACTGCATGAAGTTTAATAATTGGTATTAAATCAAGAGTGACAATTCCAAGTGTTAGTGTATGAGTATCATGTTTGTCTCCATGATTCTTGATATTCAAAGGATTATCTTAATACAAGGTTATCTAGGATCTGAAAGAGTTGTTTCAGAAACCATGATGTGTGGAAGATATTGTGATATCTAAAACAAAGTTTTGGTTGCAACATGATAGAGTATAATATGGCAAAAGTCATGTTCTCATATTTGATGAGAATTTGCAAGAGGTTGGAGACACTTGTTGTCCTAATCCTCCAAAAGGTTTTGGATAGCAACATTATACTCGTAATTCATCGTTATAAGCTAAAAGTAGTTTGATCATGGACGATTCCATGATAAGGGTGAATATTTGATGTAGGTAAAATGTTTTACTACACCAAGAGATTACTAAAGAAAGGAATTTGAAAGAACACCAAACATTTGATGATGGTGATCTACTTCAAAGTGCAAGTCCAAAGACATTGGTATTTAACTATACACACTTTGGACTATGTGTCATATGTATGACTCCACTATTGATGTTGATAGATTCTTTCAAACAGAAAAGGAAATACTGAAAGAGAATCTCATAAGTATATGGCAGAAAAGAAAAGACTAGAATTGTTCAGCTTAAGTATATAGATTATATACATGTTATGGATATATTCTTTGCTTATTAAACAATGTGGTTCTTAAGTATTTGATACTGAATTTGTTGGTGTGAATCGTCATACGAAACAACACAATTCATGAACTACAATGGCCTAAGTAACTAGCAAAAGAATATGTGATGATGTTCATCGAGAACAAATAAAGGGTTATTGTGTTGATCGTTAAACATCAAAGCTTGCCTTCAAAGATTTGTTTTATCAGGTATTATGAGAACAAAAGGGTTGTTCAAATAATTGCCGTAATCCATAAAAGATGGATTCGCAAATCTCGTTGGAGAAATCATATCCATAAAACTAGTGCTAAAGATGTCGAAAGACAAATTGATTGAAAGATCGCTTAGGAAGTGACATCGTCGTTTAAATTATATTGGAAAGAAAACATGAAGAAACTCCATGTGGATGGAATTTTGGAGTCTTTTGATTTTTGATCACATGACGCTTGTGAAACTTTCCCAGAGATAATTAAAACTTCGTTCGTAGGCCAAAAGGGAACAAATGACTAGCTTATTGGAACTTGTACATATTGTTGTACGAAGTCCATTATGTGTAGTCAAGAGCGATGGATTTCAACTTCATATGCTTTCTCCGAAAATTTGAGTGAATATATGAATATTTACTTAATAAGGATGAAGTATGAAACATTTGAAAAGTTCAAAGACTTTCAAGATGAAGTGCAAAATCATTGTAACAAGAATATAAACAGTTTATGATAAAGATCATAAAGGAAGATATTTGAGTTACAAAGTTTAGCATAATACCTAAGATTTATGGAATCGTTCCGTGGATTTGCATTTCCCGAAACACCATAAGAGTATGGAGCATTCGAGATATGTAATTAAACCTTGTTTGACATGGTAAGACCAAGGGTATAATTCATAAAACTGCCATTATATTTTAAAGATTAAAAGCTTTAGAGACTACCGTTTTTCCACTGAAAAGAGCTCCATCATAATCCGTTGAAATGACACCATATAAAGTTATGGTTTGGGATAAAACCCAAGTTGTCCTTTCTTAAACATTGGTATGCTATGCATAAGAAAGATGTTTGCAACCAAAAGTCGGATGAACCTGTCTTTGTATGTTATTTCGAATAACTGTTAAGTATTCCTCCATAACATCGGAGACAAAAATGTTTGTCACTTAGAACGTCAAGTTTCTTTGAGAAGGAATTTTTCGTGAAAAGTTAAGTGGGAGGACAATAGAACTTTGACAAGGTTTAAAGAACCTTAGCTATATATGATCAAAGTTGCGCAGCGCCGAAAAGTGTTCCGGAGGCAGCAACAATGCTCATGGCTCACGTGCCTCAAAGGTTGTGGTCACGGAGATCTAAGTTCCTATTGAAACAAGTAGGTCGGGTAAACAATCAAATGCCAAAATTTGAGAGTGAAATCATTATTTGACAATAATGATCCGACTACATGCAAAGAAGCGATGATGGGCCTTGACTCCGTCAAATGGCTTGAAGCCATAAAATCCGTGATAGTTCCATACACGAGAAATCAAGTTTTGAACTTGAAGGACCCTCGAGAAAGGTGTAAGACCTTACAGTTGTATTTGGATCTATAAAGAAATAGACATGGATGTTTCACATCTATGAAATGGTTGACATGTTGGGAAAGAGTTCACAACAATGTTCAAGGGTTGACTATGACAAGATTTGATCTTTCATAGCGATATTTAGTCTAGACGGATTAATGTAGCAACCACGACATATAATTTTGTTATGTGTTGGATAAACAAAACAAGTTCTTCTAATAGAAGGGTTACCTAGGACGTGTGCATGACACGGTCCAAAGGGTTTTGTAAATTCAAAGGATGCTAAATGCATATGCAAACTTCAATGGTTGAAGTAAGCATTGCGGAGTTGGAATCTTCACTATGATGAAACTGTTAAAGGAGTTTAAATTCGTCAGAGATGATGAAGATGCTTGCATTTGCAAGAAATTAAGTGGGAGCGCTAAGACATGTTTCTAATACATTATGTGGAAGACATATTGTTGATTGGAAATGATGTATCTTTTATTAACACAAGATAAGAATTTCATCTCGATGAAAGGCTTAGGCAAAACCCAAATATTTGGCATCAATAGACGCTAATATGGTTGTGCCGAAAGTACATAGATGATGTATTAAATGAGTTCAATATGGAAACTACAAGAAAGGTTCTTGTCGCACATAAAGGATTGAATGAGTTCAATATTGATGATATATTCAAGTGTATTGACACTTGGTAAGTGAATCAAAGATTCAAGTGTAGATTGATACTTGATGTATGAAATCACAAAGAGTATTTATATCAATCATGCTGTGATATGTACAAATCCAGATATGTCCTATGCTCTAAATGATGTGAGCATATACCAGAATGATTCATAAGATGATCATTGGACAATAGTAAGGATATTCTTATGATCTTTTGGAAGAACTAAGAATATATTGTTTTGTAGAAGTGACAAATAGATGGTTAGTTCATTGTAAAAGTACTACATTGATACTAGTTTTGTCACAAAAATACAAATTAAGTTTATCTCAATGTAAACTAAGGGTGGCACAATATAATGGAAAGTAAGTTCCATAATGGATTTGGATGAGTTCCAAAGTTAAGACATTGTGACAGATACTACAACAAAAGGCTGAGTATATGACTGCTATTATAGCAGCTAAAGAGGGCATTTGTGTCAAGTAGTTTGTTATCAAACTAGGTGTAGTTCACAGCGGGATAATACTATGAAGATATATTACGACAATATTATCAACATGTTTTAACCCCAAAGAACTGAAGGTCACACCAAAGGACCAAATTTATACGAAGCCATCTCATTAGAGAATGAGTGATGCGTAGAGACGCAAAGACATGCAATTACACACGGACCTGGAAGTGTCAGATCCGGAGATCAGTTGACCACTAGAAATCGTGTACATACGACACCTGAAAGCCATAGGTGTTGAATACACAAAGGTTTGAAACTAGATTATTGACTCTAGTGCAAGTGGGAGACTGTTGGAGATATGCCCAAGAGGTAATAATAAAGTGGTTATTATCATATCTTCATACTTATGATAAATGTTTACATACCATGCTATAATTGTATTAACAGGAAACATTAATACTTGTGTGATTTGTAAACATAAAAGAGTCCCTAGTAAAGCCTCTTGTTAAACTAGCTTGTTGGTTAATATATGATCATGGTTTCCTGATCATGAACATAGAGATGTTATTAATAGCAGGGTCATATCATTAGGAGAATGATGTGATGGACATACTCCTATAGTAAGCGTAGCATAAAGATCAAGTCATTTAATATAGTTCATTTGCTATAAGCTTTCTGATACATAGTAACCTAATTCCTTTTACCATGAGATCATGTTAATCACCATCACCGGAAGGATGCTTTGATGACATCAAACACCACACCGTAACTGGGTGGCTATAAAGGTGGCATTGAGTGTTTGGAAAGTATGGGTTGAGGCACATGGATCAAGAGTGGGATTTGTCCATCCATATGACGGATAGATATACTCTGGGCCCTCTCGGTGGAATGTCATCCAATTAGCTTGCAAGCATGTGACTGGCTCACAAGGGATCACATATCACGGGAACGAGAAAAGAGTACTTATCGGTAACGAGGTTGAACTAGGTATGCAGAGATACCGACGATCAAAACCTCGGATAAGTAAACTATCGTGAGACAAAGGGAAATTGGTATCGTATGTAAGTGGTTCATTCGATCGCAAAGTAATCGTAGAAATATGTGGGAGCCATATGAATTTCCAGATTCCTCTATTGGTTATTGATCGGAGAAGTGTCTCGATCATGTCCGCATAATTCACGAACCGTAGGGAGACACACTTAAGGATTCGATGTTGTTGAGTAGTTATGGAATGATGAGTAAGAGACCGAATGTTGTTCGGAGTCTTGGATGGGATCCGGGATAGCACGAGGAGATCCGGAATGGTCCGGAGAATAAGATTCATATAAGGAAAGTCATGTTTCGGAGTTGGGGAATGATTCCGGTGTTTTCATCGGGAATGTTCTAGAAGGTTCCGGAATGTCCGACACTCCGGAGGGGAAAGGGTACATGAATGTGTTATATCAAGTTGATATGATTGCATCATGTACTAGGTGTCATCGCTGTACCAAAATAGAGGGTTTATTCAAATCCTAGTTTGAAAAAGTCAAACGGCTAGTTTTGGGAAAAAGGAGAAGGAGGTTTGAAACCGACTTGGGGGAGGAGTTACTCCTCCCACCGCCGGCCCACCTTGGGTCCGATTTGGGGAGGGACTCCCCTCCCCAGGCGCGCCTCCCTCCACCTATAAGAGGAGGGGCAGGGCTCCCCTCCTAGATACACAAGTTGCCTCCCTCTAAACCTAAATCCTAGCCACAGCCTAGGGATTTCTCCCAAGCCGCCGAGTTAGAGCTTCTAATTGCCCTATCCGCTGGTTTAGCCCCTTCTAATTGGTGTGTCTAAACCCTAGATCACCAAGGCTCTCTCATAGTCCACCATACTCGCTCCGGCTTAAGGCGAAGCCCTGCGAGATCTCCCCTCTACTTCCGGTACCACGCCGTCGTGCTGCCGGAATCGCGAGGAGAGTGCTACAACCTCCGCTGCCTGCTGGAACAAGGGAGAGGAAGGTCTTCATCGAGTACCGAACGTGTGACCGACTGCGGAAGCGCTGCTGGAACGCAGCGCCGGAAGGATCGTCTGCGCGATCTTGAGATCGGGAGTGTACGACTACATCATCCACGAGAATCTGCTCTCGTTAACCGCTTTGGATCTTCGAGGGTTAGTACTCTATTGACTCGTTGCTACAATCTAGTAGATAGATCTTGGCTTGATCATAGATTAGATCTTGATTGTGTGTTGATGCGGTAGAAAATTTTGTTTTTCCATGCTACGAACCCCTACACGCACTTGGAACCACACCGAGCTCTGTAATGAACTCTTTCATCCATATCGCTTCTTGTGAAGCCTCCAAAGCAGCCATGTATTCCGATTCAGTTGAAGATCTTGCCACAACTCTTTGCTTTGCACTCCTCCAGCTAACTGCTGCACCATTCAAAGTAAATACGTATCCAGATTGAGATTTAGAATCATCCGGATCGGTGTTCCAACTAGCATCGGTGTAACCATTAACAACGAGCTGTTCATCACCTCCATAAGAAAGAACCATATCCTTAGTTCTTCTCAAGTACTTAAGGATGTTTTTGACCGCTGTCCAATGATCCACTCCTGGATCACTTTGATATTTGCTAGTCAAACTAACAGTATATGCAATGCCGGGTCTAGTACATAGCATGTCATACATTAGAGATCCTATGGCTGAGGCATAGGGAGTCTTACTCATCCTTTCTCTATCTTCTGCCGTTACTGGACTTTGAGTTTTACTCAAAGTCGTATTGGGCAACATGGGCAAGAACCCTTTCTTTCTATCTTCCATTCCAAACCTCTTTAGAAATTTGTCCAAATATGTACTTTGTGACAATGATATTAGATGTCTCGATATATCTCTATAAATCTTTATGCCCAATATGTAAGCTGCTTCGCCAAGATCTTTCATTGAAAAACTATTATTCAAATATTCCTTGACACTATTAAGAAGGTCTACATCATTCCCAATCAACAATATGTCATCTACATATAGTATTAAGAATGCTACAGAGCTCCCACTCACTTTCTTGTAAATACATGCTTCTCCATAAGTTTGTATAAAACCAAAACTTTTGATCACCTTATCAAAATGTTGATTCCAACTTCAGGATGCTTGCTTCAATCCATAAATGGACCGTTGAATTTTGCATACCTTGTTAGCATCCTTAGGATCGACAAAACCTTTGGGTTGCATCATATACAACTCTTCATCAATGTCTCCATTGAGGAACGCTGTTTTGACATCCATCTGCCATATCTCATAATCATAATATGCAGCGATTGTAACATAATCCTCACAGACTTTAGCTTCGCTACAGGTGAGAAAGTATCATCGTAGTCAACTCCTTGAATTTGTCGAAACCCTTTTGCGACAAGTCAAGCTTTATAGATAGTAACATTACCATCATCATCTGTTTTCTTCTTGAAAATCCATTTATTCTCAACAGCCTTCCGGCCATCCGGTAAGTCCACCAAAGTCCATACTTGGTTTTCGTACATGGATCCAATCTCGGATTTCATGGCTTCTTGCCATTTATTGGAATCTGGGCTCATCATCGCTTCCTCATATGTCGCAGGGTCATCGGTGTTGTCCACCAACATGACACTCATAACGGGATCATACCAATCAGGAGTGGTACGAGTTCTTGTTGACCTGCGAGGCTCTGTAGCAACTACAACCGAAGTTTCATGATCATCATCATTAGCTTCCTCTCTTATTGGTGCAGGCACCACAGGAACTTCTTCTGGTGCTGCGCTACTCGCAAGTTCGAGAGAAGGTTCGACAACGTCGTCGAGTTCTACTTTCCTTCCGGTCACTTCTTTCGAGAGAAATTCCTTCTCTAGAAAGGATCCATTCTTAGCAACGAAGATTTTGCCTTCGGATCTATGATAGAAGGTATACCCAATAGTTTCTTTTGGGTATCCTATGAAGACGCATTTTTCCGCTTTGGGTTCAAGCTTGTCCGGCTGTAACTTCTTTACATAGGATTCACAACCCCAAATTTTAAGGAACGACAATTTAGGTTTCTTCCCAAACCATAATTCATACGGTGTCGTTTCAACGGATTTAGATGGTGCCCTATTTAAAGTGAATGCGGTTGTGTCTAATGCATAACCCCAAAATGATAGCGGTAAATCTGTAAGTGACATCATAGAACGAACCATATCTAAGAGAGTTCGATTACGACGTCCGGACACACCATTACGCTGTGGTGTTCCCGGCGGTGTCAATTGCGAAAGTATTCCGAATTTCTTCAAATGCTCGCCAAACTCGTAACTTAGATATTCACCTCCACGATCAGAACGTAGAAATTTAATCTTCTTGTTACGTTGATTCTCCACCTCACTTTGAAATTCCTTAAACTTCTCGAAAGTTTCGGACTTATGTTTCATGAAATAGATATACCCATATCTACTCAAGTCATCCATGAAGGTAAGAACATAAGGATAACCACCGCGCGATGCTACACTCATTGGACCACACACATCGACATGTATGATTTCCAATAAGTCCGTAGCTCGCTCCATCATACCAGAAAATGGAGTCTTAGTCATTTTACCCATCAGACATGCTTCGCATCTTTCAAGTGATTCGAAATCAAGTGATTCAAGAAGTCCATCGGAATGGAGTTTCTTCATACGCTTCACTCCAATGTGACAAGACGACAGTGCCACATATAGGTCGAGTTATCGCTCAATTTCAAACGTTTAGCCTCAATGTTATTAATATGTGTATTTCCACTATCGAGATTCAATAAGAATAGACCATCTATCAAAGGTGCATGTGCATAAAACATATTACTCATATAAATCGAACAACCATTATTCTCGGACTTAAACAAGTAACCGTCTCGCAATAAACAAGATCCCGATATAATGTTCATGCTCAATGCAAGCACCAAATAACAATTATATAAGTATAAAACTAATCCCGATGGTAGATGAAGAGGTAGCGTGCCGACCGCGATCACATCAACCTTTGATCCATTTCCCACGCGCATCGTCACCTCGTTCTTCGCTAGCTTCCGTTTATTCTGCAGCACCTGTTTCGAGTTACAAATATGAGCAACCGAACCAGTATCAAATACCCAGGCACTACTACTTGTACTAGTGAGATACACATCAATAACATGTATATCGGATATACCTTTCTTCTTGATGTTGCCGTTCTTCAAATCCGCCAAGTACTTTGGGCAATTCCGCTTCCAGTGACCTTCTCCCTTGCAGTAAAAGCACTCAGTATCAGGCTTAGGTCCAGCCTTGGTCTTCTTCGTCGGTGCGGTAACTTTCTTACCACCCTTCTTGAAGTGTCCCTTTTGCTTAGACTTGCCTTTCTTGAATTTGGTGGTCTTATTGACCATCAACACTTGGTGCTCTTTCTTGATCTCCACTTCTGCAGATTTTAACATGGAGAAGAGTTCTGGCAACTGCTTGTTCATGCTTTGCATATTGTAGTTCATCACAAAGTTCTTGTAACTTGGTGGCAGTGATTAGAGGAAACGGTAAATCCCCAAAGCATTAGGAATCACTATACCCAAGCTTTGGAGTTTGTTTGCGTGCCCAGACATCTTAAGCACATGCTCACTGACGGAGCTGCCCTCTTCCATCTTGCAGTTAAAGAACTTTTCAGAAGCCTCATAGCTCTCAACTGCCGCGTGAGTCTCAAAAATAAATTTGAGTTCACGGACAATATCATGTGGGTCTGAATTCTCAAACCTTTTCTGAAGCTCCGATTCCAAACCATACAAGATAGCACACTAAACTGTGGAGTACAGATTCTTCCGAGCGAGGTAAACATTCTTTACTTCATCGGTAGCAGTAGCTGCAGGCGGGTCACCCAGCGGTGCATCCAGCACATAGGTCAAATTACCAGCATTGAGGACAATCCTCAAATTGCGGAACCAATCCGCAAAGTTGCTTCCATTGTTTTTCAACTTTTCTTTCTCTAGGAACGCATTAAAATTGATGGTAGGGGCCGCCATTGATCTACAACATATTTGCAAAAGTTTAGACTAAGTTTATGACAAATTGAGTTCTAATTAATAGTTAAATTAATCTAGGTGAACTCCCACTCAAAACAATATACCTCACATTGTTTTAGTGATCACACGAACCAAATCCACCACATCAACACCGATCATCACGAGAGTTGATGTAGCTTCAATGGCGAACAATCGACATGTTCATCATATCTACTATATGATTCATGCTTTACCTTTCGGTGATCCGTGTTCCGAGACCATGTCTGTACATGCTAGGCTCGTCAAGATCAAACCTTAGCTTCCGCATGAGCAAATCTGGCTTGCTCACGTTGTATACACTTGCAGAATCTAACACACCCGATCATCACGTGGTGCTTCGAAACAACAAGCTTTAGCAACGGTGCTCACTAAGGATGAACACTTTAGACTTGAAATTTATGTGCATGAGGGATCATCTTATAATGCTACCGTCGTTAAATAAGCAATACAAGATGCATAACGGATTAACATCACATGCAATTCATAATATGTGATATGATATGGCCTTTCTTCTTTGTGCTTCCGGTCTCCATCTTCAAGCATGAACATGATCTCCATCACCACCGGCATTGCATCAAGGTCAATGACGCTGCTCCATGGTTGTCGTCCACCAGCTTCAACTATTACAACTACTTTGAATAGACACGCGGGTCTTAACAGAAATTAAAGACAACCATATGGCTCCTGCCGGTTGCCAACTTGCAATAAGGAACATTGCATACATCAAATATAATCACAATCATGGCCATATCACACCACAGCACACCCCTGCAAAACAAAGTTAGACGCCTCTAATTTCTTTGCATATTTTACGTGGTTTGGGGCTTTCAATAAGTGTCGATCTAACTTACGAACAAGAACCACAACGTTGATGTTTGAACTATCAAGTGCCCGTTGTAAATTGGATCTATACTATAATGGGAGAGACAGACACCCGCAAAGCCACTTATGCAATACAAGTTGCATGTTGAGCGTGGAGCAAGTCTCATGAACGATGTCATTAAGGTTAGCCCGGGCCGCTTCATCCCATCATACCGCAAGATGCAAAGTACACAAGAATCAATTGATAATAAAAGCACCACCGCCCACAATGACCATTGTGTTCTACTCGTGCAACAGATCTATATATAGACACGGCTCTGATACCACTGTAGGGGTTCGTAGCATGGAAAACAAAAATTTTCTACCGCATACAAACAAACAAGCCAAGATCTATCTACTAGATTGTAGCAACGAGTCGATAGAATAACTCACCCTCGAAGATTCCAAAGTGTTTAACAAGAGCGGATTCTCGTGGGTGATGTAGTCGTACTCTTGCCGATCTCAAGATCGCGTAGACGATCCTTCCGGCGCTGCGTTCCGGCAGCGCTTCCGCAGTCGGTCACATGTTCAGTACTCGACGAAGACCTTCCTCTCCCTTGTTCCAGCAGGCAGCGGAGGTTGTAGCACTCTCCTCGTGATTCCGGCAGCACGACGGCGTGATACCGGAAGTAGAGGGGAGATCTCGCAGGGCTTCGCCTTAAGCCGGAGCGAGTATGGTGGACTATGAGAGAGCCCTCGGTGATCTAGGTTTTAGACGCACCAAGGAGAGGGGCTAGGCCGGCGGCTAGGGCAAGTAGAAGGCCCCAACTCGGCGGCTTGGGAGAAACCCTAGGGCGGCGGCGGCGGTTTGGTGGCCGGCGGCTAGGGTTAGGGTTTAGAGGGGCAAGGTGTGTGTCTAGGAGGGGAAGCCCTGCCCCTCCTTATATAGGTGGGAGGGCGCGGACAAGGGGAGGGGAGTCCCTCCCCAACTCGGAATCCTTAGCCGGCGGTGGAGGGAGAGGAACTCCTCCCCAAGTAGGTTTCCTACTCTCCCTCCACCAAACAAAATAGCCGTTTGACTTTTCAAATTGGCGTTTGACTTTTCAAACTAGGATTTGATTTATCCCTTTATTTTGTTCAGCGATGACACCTAGTACATGATGCAACCATTCCAACTTGTTATGACACATTCATGTACCCTTCCCCTCCGGAGTGCCGGACATTCCGGAACCTTCTAGAACATTCCCGATGAAAACACCGGAACCATTCTCCAACCCCGAAACATGACTTTCCTTATATGAATCTTATTCTTCGGACCATTCCGGATCTCCTCGTGATATCACGGATCCCATCTGAGACTCCGAACAACATTCGGTCTCTTACTCATCATTCCATAACTACTCAACAACGTCGAATCCTTAAGTGTGTCTCCCTACGGTTCGTGAATTATGCGGACATGATCGAGACACTTCTCCGAACAATAACCAATAGAGGAATCTGGAAATTCATATGGCTCCCACATATTTCTACGATTACATTGCGATCGAATGAACCACTTACATACGATACCAATTTCCCTTTGTCTCACGATAGTTTACTTATCCGAGGTTTTGATCGTCGGTATCTCTGCATACCTAGTTCAACCTCGTTACTGATAAGTACTCTTTTCTCGTTCCCGTGATATGTGATCCCTTGTGAGCCAGTCACATGCTTGCAAGCCAATTGGATGACATTCCACCGAGAGGGCCCAGAGTATATCTATCTGTCATATGGATGGACAAATCCCATTCTTGATCCATGTGTCTCAACCAATACTTTCCGAACGCTCAATGCCACCTTTATAGCCACCCAGTTTCGGTGTGGTGTTTGATGTCATCAAAGCATCCTTCCGATTATGGTGATAAGCATGATCTCATGGTCGAAGGAATTAGGTTACTATGTATCAGAAAGCATATAGCAATTGAACTATTAAAATGACTTGATCTTTATGCTACGCTTATCTATAGGAGTATGTCCATCATACCATTCTACTAACAATATGATCTTGTTTGTTAATAACATCTCAATGTTCATGATAGGGAAACCACAATCATTTATTAACCAACAAGCTAGTATTATGAAGAGGCTTTACTAGGGACTTCAAATTAAGTTTACAAATCACACAAGTATTAATGTTTTCCTTGTTAATACTTATTATAGCATGAATGTAAACATTTATCATAAACACAAAGATATAATAATAACTATATTTATTATTGCCTCTAGGGCATATCTCCAACAAAAAATGGGTGGAAAAGCAAGCAGCTGATGCCCTATCTAGAGTTGGTCATGTTTTTTCCTTACAAGCTATTTCTACAGCCCAACCTGTGTGGCTTCAAGAAGTGTTGAACTTATGCAGTAGATCCAGCTGCATAGACACTTCTGCAGATATTAGCTGTTACACCTGAGGTAGAACCCAATTATTCTTTAGATAATGGGTTGATCAAATTCAAAGGAAAAAATTGGATTGGAGCAAATTCTGGGCTTCAAACTAAGTTGATTGCAGCATTTCATTCTTCTCCAGTTGGGGGGCATTATGGATTGCAAGCAACTTATCAAAGGACTAAGAAACTGTTTCATTGGGCCGGCATCAAACAGGCGGTGGCTAATTTTGTCAAACAATGTTAGACTTGTCAACAGGCCAAGCATGAACATTGCAAGTATCCAGGGCTATTGTGTCCTCTCCCTATACCTGATGGACCATGGGAGGATGTATATATGGATTTCATTGATGGGTTACCCAAGTCCAATGGATATTCAGTTATCTTAGTTGTTTTTAACAGATACACCAAGTACAACCACTTCATACCCCTCAAACATCCTTATACAGCTTCTTCTGTAGCCCAAGCTTACATCAACAATGTGGTCAAATTACATAGTATGACTAAATCCATCACATCTGACAGAGACAAAGTTTTTACTAGTAACTTTTGGAAAGAGTTGTTCAAGTTATGGGGTACAGAGCTCCACATGTCCATATCTTACCATCCTTAAACTGATGGTCAAACTGCGAGGGTCAACCAATGTTTAGAAATGTACCTCGGATGGTCTGTCCAGGATAATCCAAAGCAATGGGCTCAATGGCTACCTTTAGCTGAGTTTTGGTATAACACTTCTCACCATTCATCCTTGTGTTGCTATCCATTTAAGGCAGTTTATGGCAAGGAGCCTTTTATGGGAAAGTTTTGCCAGCAAGAATTCTGATTTGCATGGCTGGCTGAAAGAAAGAGAATATCAGTCCTTGTTTCTCAAACAACATTTACTCAGGCTCAAACCAAGATGAAATTGGATGCTGATAGAAACAGAACACACAGGGAGTTTGTGGTAGGTGAATCTGTTTTCCTCAAGCTATAGCCTTATGCTCAGCAATCGGTGGTCAACAGAACCTTTCCAAAATTGGCTATGAAATTATTTGGTCCATTTGAAATTTTGGAGAATATTGGATCAACAGCTTACAAGTTTAAACTACCTGATCACAATCAAGTGCACCCTGTGTTCCATGTGTCTCAACTCAAGGAACATGTTCCAGATCACACCCCTGTCTACACCTCAATTCTAGACCCTCTTTCGTTGGATACTGAGGATCTGTTTCCTAATGAAGTGCTCGACCGGAGATTGGTGAAAAAGGGCAACTCTGCATTGTTGCAAGTTCTGGTGTGTTGGTCCACTTTACCGGCAACTTTAGCCACCTGGGAGGATTATGAAGCAGTGCATCAAAGGTTTCCAGATGCTCCAGCTTGGGGACAAGCTGGTTCTTCAGGGGCAGGTAATGTCACAACTGTTATGTTGTTGCTCAAGGCTGCAGTGCCAGGGAAGCGTAAGCTGAAGGAGATGACGCAAAGTAGGTTGGGTTTGTGTGTGGGTCGTGGGCCGAGTCAGGTTATGATTCATGGGTCGGGTCCAAGTGTAAGTGAAGGAAATTGTAAGCGAGCGGTATATAAGCTCAGAGTCGTGAATTGTATCCCTATCGAAAAATTAATACAAATCACTCCCGTCTCCATCTTCTTCTACCTTCCTTTCTTCTGATCCAAATTGCTTAGGTAGTCCCAAATCCGATCGGCGATCACCGACGGCAAGGACGTTACATACACCTACTATTTACAGGAGATCCAGCATCGACTCCTAGCTGCACCCAACCGGCGGCGCCGGCGGAGAGAGACCTGGGAATACAGGGTCGACTCTCAACGGAACTGTAGTAGACGCGAGAGGAAAGAAGGGGAAGTCGCTTCACCACAAGGCAAGTTGCATCCACGTGCTCCTGAGTTGCACGAGCAAGGATGAACCGAGTCTATAGACTATGGCAAATGCCTTGCGTACACGTCGCCGAAGCTCCCAAGTGGAGATGCAGAAGTGGGACAAATAGGATATCATTCTTACCTCTACTACTAGTCTAACTTTCTTTTAAATGGGATAAGTGGGATTTTTCAAATTTCATGTATCCCGCTTAATCTAGAGTTAAACTAGAGGCGTAAAAGTGGGATCTCACGTATCCTACTTGTGCATCTCTATCTTCGGGTACGAGAGTTAGGGAAGAAGACAATCGAAAAGAGAACGCGTCCTCGTCCTCCTCCTCTAAGCGGCTTGAGAGACTTCCAGAGAGAAACGAGCCGCCCCCGAGCCTTATCCGCCGGCATCGCCGGTCGGAGATGGCGAAGGGGTGGTGTCGTGGTAGATAGGAGTAGATGTACCGGCGGTATGCCGGTAATTGGCCGTTTGGCCAATAGTTGGATCAGAGCTCCGGATCTCTCCGCCTGGATCCTATGAGCATTAGGGCGCTTCCTCCTCTTTCTTCTTCCCTGGTGGTGGGAGACGAGGATGAAGAGGACTGATGTTGCTCCCTTGAATAAATTTCTGGCGGTGTATCCCCTGGTGGTACTCGAGAGCTGCTCGCGCAACGTTTCCCCGGCCCGCCGTGGCAGTGAGGGGGGAACGAGCGTGTCTCCGCGAGGGTTATCGCAGCTCTGCTCCAGGCCGGCCGTGGTGGCGAGGTAGAGCGGTGCTGTGGAGGTCCTATCTCGTCTTCCTCCAGGGGATCTTATCCTTGCCCCCTTTTCTCTAGCTCGATGTTGTTGCATCTTCTCTTGGCCTGCCTCGGTGGCGAGGGAAAGAAGATCGGAGGCTCTACGGCTACGAGTGGAGGTGGCTGTTCGTGGTGGCCGTCGGAAGCTGAGGCCACGGCAGCGAATCCCAAGCGGAGATCTCGAGTAACCGCTACCTTCGGTCACAAGAGTGGCCTCGCTGCGCTCGATTTCAAATCGATCTCCATCTACCTCCTTTGCTGGAGGTTCTTCTTCGATCTCGGCACGGCAGCAACCGGAGAATCTTCTCCAAGTGGTTTCGTCCCCGGTGGAGACTATGATGGTCGTGTCTGGAGATCTGCCGACGGTGGAGAGGACAAAGGACTCGATGGCTTTTTCCTTTTTTTGTCCTAGGGTGTTTCTTGTAAACTTGGGGGCCTTTTCTTTGATTTATAGAATCTTCAGGGCAGTAGATGTTAGGGGCCTTCTTGTAACTTTGTACCCACCTTTTTAATGCAGCTTCCTGCCCTTCGGAGCATTTACCGTGCAAAAAAAAACGTGCCACACCCGCATGAGGCCGCTGCTCCACGAGCTTCCGACTGAGACTGATGTAGCCTGACCTATGGTTGTTGCCATATCAAGTCTTCATGGACTCCAAAGGTGAATCATATCCTCTATGCGAGCCCATTTCCTACCATATTGAATGGTATACTACTCCATACTCCGCCACACAATCATTATAGGTTCACACTGACAAGTACGGAGGCACGTGAGAAAGATCGGAACCTCAAGCCTGACAAGACTATGGTTTGAAAGAGGAGAAGGAAGAAGAGCTGGAGAATCTAGTGCTAGACCAGGTGTCGCCGACCATCCTGCCGGACAGACCGGCGCTAGGTCTGGCGAACTCCGCACTATCCTGGCGCCCCGCCGAAGTGACCCCTAGTACATCGGTTTGGCAGCCACCAAACCAATCTAGCACCAACCCTGGTTTATCCCCGATGTTGCATCCGATCAACTACCGTCGGTGGAGGCAATTTACTCTCGCGTGTTATTGTGTTGCGGACCCTCGTTGAAGTCCCTTCTTATCAGTTTTACCGGCCTCGCAACGTAGGACATGGTGAGACGATGATGGTGATGTCAAGACCGTGGTGGCGTGTGCTGGTGGGTGGCAGGCTTGGAGGATCTATACAGAGCGTCTGAGGTTTGGTTTTTATCCGAAGAAATCTTGGTCTTCTCGACACCGACATAGTGACGCTTGAGGTTGTTATCGTCCTTCCTGAAGGGCGTCGGGGTACCTCTTCCCCCCACCCCCATAGGGGGAAAACCCTAGGACGCTTCCGGGGGTAGCCTTAGGACCGATCTAGGCAGTAGCCCCGTCGTCTTTGCTCCCCTTCTTAAAGGTGATGTTTGGTACGCGACATTTTAGAGAGCAAGGAGTGTAGTGGAAATTCTCTGTAGGGCGCAACGATTACGAATCATTGCTGTTTTCATCGAATCGTCGGCGTTGGCCTTTATTTTCTCTTCCTTTTGTTTTTTTGTTCCTTTTGGGCTTGAATTGTGTTATTTGCTCCAGTAATGATCTTGATGTTGTATCGTCTGGTCACTATATGCCTTTTTCAAGGAACAAGGAGAATCAACAATCTTGGTAAGTCGTAGAGCTTGCCCATTTCCAGATTGTTAATTTTAGGGCAGCAATAAACGAAAAGATTGCAAGTTGTGAAGGAGAAGAAACAGAAAGAAAGAATACCTTTCGATTAATATTACATTTACGAAAAAATGACCCCGAGCGGTTTGTCCTGCCCACTCCCGCGAGCGGCAGGCGAACCCTATTTCCGCCGCCGCCTCCCGTCCTCCCTCATCCTCCCCCTCCCTCGCTGCCGCCGGGCGAAGCCCGGGCGCTAGCGGCGGCGGGGCCATCTCTCCCCCACTGGAAGTGTCGGCGCAGGCCCGATTTGGCTGGTGAGGGCGCCAGGTTGAGCGAGGGGCATGGCGACGCGATGATCCAGGTGACGGCGTGCTGGCTTCGCGGTTGTGGAGGCGCGCATCCTCGGCGGCGGGTGCTGCTGTGGTTCTGCGCTATAGGGGTCCTCGGCGGCGATGCACTTGGGGGCGGCGAAGGCCCAGCGGCGGCTGGGGGCGGGTCGGCGCGGCTGTGGTTGGCGGGGCAGCTTGATGCAACTACAGTAGGAAAAGATAGGGGCATACAGTCCCATGGTGGCCTAGATCGGGCCCATTTGGGCCCGGATCTGGGTAAGGCGGGCTGACTGGCTCTGCTTTGGTTGCTCTGCACATTTTGGCGGGTAGGGTGGAAGGGCTTCGCGGCGTCATCAGACAGCCTATTACAGTGTGGTTGCAGACTTTACGGGCCCGACGGGGCCTGGTCGGACCACCATGGGACTGGTATGCCTCCACGGAGGCTTTACGGGTCCGCTGGGCTCGGACGGACCTATGGAGGGCTGGTGTGTCTGCGACCGCGTCCGGTCGACTATCGCCTCCTGGCGGTGGAGGAAGTTCCCTCCCGCGCGGTCGCAGTACTGTTGGCCATGTTTCATTCCTACCTGTGACGTGATTTTGCAGACCTCGCGACAGCTTGCTCGGTGAGACGATGATGATAGAGTCCGGACCGGAGTGGCGCATGCTCGTGGGCGGCACGTTTGGTGGTGCTCCGGTGCAACGACTCGTCCGGGGGTTGTGGATAGGGTCTTCGGGAGAAATCCTTGTCGCCTCGATTGACACCGACGAGTTACCGCCCATGGGTGGCATCTTCCTTCCTGGTGGGCGTCGTGGCTACCCTTTCATCCACTCCCCTCTGGGTGCCAGGGAAAACCCAGGGCTAATCTCTGGTCCGGGCAGCAGCGGTTGCGTTCCCTTCTGAGGGTGTTGCTTGGTGCTTGGCGAGTCGGGACTAGGAGCGGGGTGGGCATTTTTCGAAGGACGCAGCGGTTGCGGTCTTCCTCGTCTAGTTGATCCGTCTCCATCTCCATTTCTTTTTGTTTTTTCTTGTTTTAGTTCGGGTGTGTGTTGCTGCCCCAACATTTTGTATGGTGTTGAGTCTCTTTGTTTGGGCGTTATGCTGTCCGGCCCAAAAGTGGTCTTACATAAGTGCTTTATTATAAAGCGGGGCGAAAAGCCTGTTTCGAGAAAAAAATAAACTGAAAACACGTTGTCGATGTATTTTCTGTGGGAGTTGCCCCAGCCAATGCTGAAGATTTTGTGTCGTCGTGAGAGATGTATTAGCATTTAACAACTCAGTCTTTCGTAGACCTTGCCTGTTTTCAACTTATTTTAGGTTCAGGAACAGTGCGATCTTATATGCGAGTAGATAGATCACGTCGTCGCCATGCCATTGATGTCGCACATTTGATCACTAAATTAACGGTTTGGTATCCTACATCGCCATTACAGCTTGTTTTCACTCCACGTGTTTTGTGGTTGTGCTTGACTAGTGACTTTTCACCGTGCTTATTTCTGGTTATGTCCACTTTGCATTGCACCCATCCTACACCTGCATATTCCTTGCAACTCCAGGCTCGCTTTCCTGCCCCTCAGTTTCTTTTTTTTTTTAAAGAAGCATATATTAGTATCAAGAGATACTAATTATATTCGGCCTCTGCAACAATGCAATACCCTATTGACATTACGAATGCACATGGTCAACAAAAGATAAAGAAAACTAAGAAAATAAAAGATCTGCTACAGTGTTCTGGTCCTAGCAGCAACAGTACAACCACCACCAATACAACACCTGAACTCCAGACTCTTCAAAAGCGACGCCTCCAAGAAAGGAAGAGTGCACAAGGGTCGTCGTCGCCCGATCAAAGATCTAGATTTTTACCCTGAAGATAATCCTCACTTTCAAAACAATGCCTTCAACAAGGCCATTGCCAGGCACAACCAGATAAGGCCAGACCTTGGATTTTCACCCTGAAAGGTAAAATTCTGAAATTCACCTGTGTTGCCGCTCCCACTTACATACGGCTACTGTTTAGCCCAGAACACCAAGCAAGTC
This sequence comes from Avena sativa, assembly GCA_916181665.1. Classification (NCBI taxonomy): domain Eukaryota; kingdom Viridiplantae; phylum Streptophyta; class Magnoliopsida; order Poales; family Poaceae; genus Avena; species Avena sativa. Next base: position 305,595,537 of record OV702280.1, on the reverse strand, counting down.
CCTCAATAGTACGGCGACTCGAACCTCCATAGATAGATCTTCAAACCTGGCCTTCATGAATTCTCCACCTCTGACTTCATCATGGATCGAAAGTCGCCTGGTGGCAACAAAGGACAGAGCTTCGCGCCGCTCCCTCTTAAACCAAACGGTCGGAATAAAACATGGGTGCACACGACTGAATACCACCCGATCCAGCGAACTGCAGGCATAGAAGTGCTGGTACATTCGCCGGCGGAGCCTTCCGAAACTCCCCACTTCGGCCAGATCAAGAACCATCCTCAGGAAGGTGATCATCTCCACACAAGAGGGACCCTAGGCCGATCCACCTTTATTCGACCGGCCAACCAAATCTGACGGGGGAGAAGGCCACCACCACCATGCCCGGGCTCGCAGCCCTAGGTGACCTCGTGAAGCCGGACGAACCCAGAAGCCATCCCGCTGCCGACTGCAACAGATCCGAAACGGTCGAGATCGGGCTCGACACGCTCCTGCCATCACCATCCGGAGGATGAGGCCGGGAGGATAGCGCCGCCCCTCCCAACAACCTCCCACCGCCGGCCGCCTAGGCCGCTGGCCGCCGTCGTCTGCCATCACCATCCTTGACGAGGGCGAGGGGGCATCGCCACCGCCGTCCAGATCTCGGATGCGAGGACCGTCCGCTGCCGCCGCGCTGCCGAGGCTTTGCCTGGCGACGAAGCCGGCGGCGGCGGGCTGGGGGAGGGGCGGGGCGGAGTGCCCTGGTGCGGCGGTGGCTACACCCTGGTGCGGCTCGGCGGCTACACCCCTGCCCCTCGGTTAATCATGCCGGTCACTGAACATCTTATGTTGTTATCGTTTATTGGGGGATGTATTAGCAACATTGTCTTTCGTAATCGTGACCATTGTCAACATCGTGCTTTCTACCGTGGATGTTGTCGCAGTTGATGGTCACTAAATTAACTCTGGCATCCTACATCACTATTGGAATTTGGAACATGGTTTCCCTCAACCAGTTAATTTTACGGTTAGACTTGACTAGCAAGTTGAATTTACCATGCTTATTCATGGCAAGAACCACCGAGCACCCTCCTTGCTAAGATGGCAATGGGTACCCGCTACCCGTTTATCCTGCGGGTTTGTACCCGTTAGGGTAAGGGTATGGTAATAAAGTTATATCCGCCGGTAAGTAGTTGGGCAAAAATCTCTACCCGTTGGTATTGCGGGTGCAGTTATGGTAACGAAAAACCCGTACCCGCATACTCATCTACCTAACATATTAGTAAATGACACGTGCGGTATTAGTATTATAGCATCTTTCTAAAAAGTTGTAAATTTCTGGAGTTGACGAGTGTTGCTATATGGCTAATTGTGGTATATCCGTGTGACTGTTTGTAATTCTTTTGAGATTTTAAAGTTTGAACTATATTCTTTCTATGCAACTTATGTTTGGACGTAACTTGTTTCTTCACAATATCATATGTTTGGTAATGTATTTTAAATTATTTAATATATATTTGATTGCTTGCTGAAACCGTGAATGAATGAAAATATATGCTATCATGAATGTTATGTTATTACAAGTTGATTGGATTGATGGGTGGGTATTACACGCGTTTTTTTTATCCTTGACGGGTGCAGGTATGGGACAAAAACTATACCCATGTTGCGAAAAAAATCTAAGACTACGGGTGGGGTTTGGTTAAATTCCACACACGCCCAACAGCCGCGGGTGCCATCCTACTACACCTCCGCAGGCTCTGTGACCGGCATAATCTGGTCTACTAGAGCAAACAGCACAACCAGTGACACCATCGCCTGTCCTCCTGGACAGTGGAAATCTCGTCCTGCAGAGTCCCTCAAACCCACCACACATTCTGTGGCTGAGCTTCGACTACCCGATAGATACAAATTTTTTCCGGGGCAAAACTTAGATGTGACAAGCCCACCGGCCTGAACCGCCGCCTTATTTCTTGGAAGAACTCAGTCAACCCAGCTACTGGCACATGGGCATACACCCCAGTGGTGTCTGGAACGGCCAATACTTTGCCTTACGGATGTCAACAATGAACAAGAGAAGTACTTCATGTACACCCTAGACGATGAAACCATGGTTATCCGTAACTATTTGTACGTGTCAGGTCAAACAAAGGCATATATGTGGATCGAAAGCTCGCAGAAGTGGGTGCCGATGTTTGCCCAACCCAAAGTTTGTGATGTCTAATCGATCTGTGGACCTCTCACAGTTTGCAATGATAACACGGTGCCAGCTTGCAATTGTATGAAGGGCTTCACTATGAGATCACCGGAGGACTGGGAGCTGGATGATCGAACCGGTGGGTGCTCGAGAAATGCTCCGCATAAAGTCTGTCGGAGTGACTGTTCGTGCGCCGCATATTCCTTTGGCAATGCTGGATGCTCCATTTGGCACAATGATCTGCTCAACTTCAGGCAACAAGAATGCAGCGGCCTTTCCAGCACAGGTGGAGAAACTCTTTACCTTCGCCTTTCCGCCGAAAAATCGCTCACTCGGAAAGCCAGCAGAAGAGGACTGATTGCTGGTACTAGTACAAGTTTTGCTGTTGCTGCTTTAGGTTTCTTAGCACTGGTCCTACTACTAGTGCTTCTGAAGAACGAAACCATGTTCTATGATGGAATACTGAACAACGCTCAAGGTTTCGATGGTATCACTGTGTTTGGGTACACTGATTTGCAGCGTGCAACCAAACATTTCTCTGAGAAGCTAGGGGGAGGCAGCTTTGGTTCTGTGTTCAAGGGGTATTTAAGTGACTCGGCAACCATAGCAGTGAAAAGGCTCGACCATAATTATCAAGGAGAGAGGCAATTCAGGGCCGAGATGAGCTCGATTGGAATTACTCGCCATATCAGTTTAGTCAGATTAATTGGTTTTTGCTGCGGTGGCAGTAGGAGATTGCTTGTTTGCGAGCACATGACAAACCGTTCCCTCGATCTCCATTTATTCATATCCTGGAATTCTAGGCACCAGATAGCCCTCGGAGTTGCTAGAGGATTGGTTTACTTGCACGAGAGCTGTCAAGACTGCATCATGCACTGTGACATCAAACCAGAGAACATCCTTCTTGATGCTTCGCTCCGAAAATTGCAGACTTCGGGATGGCCAAGCTTTTGGGAAGGGAATTTAGCGGAGTACTGACTACGGAGAGAGGAACTGCTGGGTACCTTGCGCCTGAGTAGATCTGTGGGGTCGCGATCACAACAAAAGCCGATGTTTACAGTTACGGGATGGTGCTGCTAGAGATCATATCTTGGAGGAGGAACTCACGCCCACCATGTGCTTGTGATGGTTACCATGATGACTACTTCCTTGTGCATGCTGCACATAAGCTTCTTGAAGGCGACATCAGGAGTTTGGTAGATCACAGAGTACATGGTGATGTCAATCTTCATGAGGCTCAAATAGCTTGGAAGGTTGCTTGTTGGTGCATACAAGATAATGAGTTTGATCAGCCGACAATGGGACGGGTAGTTCAGATTCTCGAGGGGGTGACTGAAATCAGCGTCCCCTTGATGTCAAGGCTACTTCAAGATATCACTGGAATTGGAAGCTCACATTCGACATGCTCTTAATCCTCTAATTCATGAGCTACTTGTACTTTCCTGTGTCTCAAACTATCTTGCTTTTGTAGAAAGATAATTGTGATAATAACATTGCAAACAGCCATTTCTATTAAAGTTTTCAAATTCATTTCCAAAAATTTGTTCTCAAATCACTGTACTTTCTTCCTGTATCACTTCAAACCATGGTTAGCAGGTTATGTGCATGCTGAATGTGATCTTCCAGCGATAGCTTCAAGTAGCCTTGGCATTGGAGGGGTGTCAATTTCAACAAGACCCTCAAGAATCTGGACCACCTTGCCCATAGTCAGCCGCTCAAACTCCCTGTCCTGAATGCACCAACACGCCACCTTGCATGCCCTTTCAACCTCCTCAATAACAACATCGCCGTTTAACCTTTCATCCACGAAGCTCATGAAATCTCCCTCGAGAAGCTTGCGTGCCACCTGGATGGGGAAATAAACGATAGTGTCTCCATCGCTGCTACATGACTCATGCGCATTCATCCTCCCAGATATGATCTCTAGTAGCACCATCCCGTATCCATACACATCGACTTTCGGCGTGATAGCCACTCCACTGATCCATTCAGGGGCAAGGTACCCGATAGTGCCCCTTGTTGTGGTTATGACCCGGCTAAAATCCCTTGTGAGAAGCTTTGCCATCCCGAAGTCAGCGATCTTAGGAACGAACAATGCGTCAAGAAGTATGTTTTGTGGCTTGATATCGCAGTGAATGATGTGGTCGAGGCAGCTCTCGTGAAGGTATGCTAGCCCCCTAGCAACTCCAAGAGCTATTTGGTATCTGGTTCTCCAATTGAGAGTTTCAGAACTGCTCCGGAACAGATGAACATCAAGGGAAATATTAGGCATGTGTTCGTAGACAAGCATCCTCTTGTCACCCTCGCAACAGAAACCAATCATTTTTACTAAATTGGTATGCTGCAGGATCCCAATTGAACTCACCTCAGCTCTGAATTGCTTCTCTTGTTGGTAGCAACCATAAAGCCTTTTCACTGCTATGGTGGTGGACTCATTTAACGACCCTTTGAACACAGAACCAAAACCACCTGCCCCAATCTTCTCCGAGAAATTTCTAGTTGCGCGGCGCAGTTCACTATATCTGAATGAAACAAGTCCACTGCCACCGTGGATGTTGTCCAATGTGTGACTGTATCTTCTGTTTCTCCTGGTCCTGCATATCACTAAGATGAGCACCAAGACACCCAGTGACATGATGCTTGCACCAATGGCACCTAAAATGACAGGTATGTTGTTTTTTCCAGCATGGAACTCCTTTGCAGCGAGCCGAATGTGAAGAATCTCGCTGCTGCCACTAGAACCATCAGCAATCTGTTGTTGTTTTACATTGAGCAATCCACCATGCCACACAGAGCAACCACCAGTAGTGCCGAAGGAATATGCAGTGCAAGAGCAGTTACTCAGACAAATCTGCTCGCAATCGCTTGCTCCCTCGACATGTCCCACGACGCCGTGTGGATCATAGGGCAATCTGGTGGCCGGCATGGAGTAGAACTTGTCTGTCAGGCCAACAATACTGGTGTTTCCAATGCCAGCACAATTCAATGGAGTGTTCCTCCTGCACCCCGTGGTGCTTCGATCCTCAAGGTCCCAATCCTCAGGAGAGTCCACGGTGAATCCCTTCATGCAGCTGCAAGGCGGAGGCGCGTTGTCGGCGCAGACCGTGAAAGGCCCGCAGACGGCATGGACCTCGCACTGAGCGGTGGGGTGGGTGTACACCGTCGCCCAGTCCTGCGTGGCGTCGTGCCAGGCCAGCACCTTCCTCTGCCCGGTCACGTCCAGGAAGCTGTACATGGTGATGGTTTCGTCGAGCACGTGGTAGGCGAAGGACACCTCCCGGTCGTCGTCGACGAACGTGAAGCCGAACAGGTGGCGGGCGGTCATCTCCGGCACGGAGCTGAAGTACCCGCCGTTCCACTCCCCGCTGGACCAGTACGGCACGGAGGAGTCCCACAGCATCTGGACGACGCCGGCGCGGCCCAGCTCCATGGTGTACGCGCCCGGCGCCAGGTCGACCCGGTTCCTCCTGGAGACGAGACGGCGGCTCTGGCCGGTGACCTTGTCCAGCCCGATCGTGGCGCCCGGGAGGAGCGTGTCCGTCGGGTGGTCGAAGCTCTGCCACAGCATGGCCGACGCGTTGGAGGCGCTGCGCAGGACGAGGTTCCCGGTGTCCAGGAGAACGACGACGGTTTCGTTGGCGTTGGCCGTGACGGCGTCGGCTAGGGTGGACCAGGCGACGGTGCCGTGGTCCAGGATGACGAGGTTTCCGTCGGCGGAGATCGCGAGCGCCGGCGAGGCGGCGCCTGCTACCGGGCTGCCTCCCCTGTTGGCCACCCACACGGTGGTCAGCTTGGGAACCCGGTTGAACCATATGCCTAGGTGGGACTTGGGGCTTGTCTGGTTGGTACCTTTGGTATCTGGGATCTGGAAGAAGCCGAGCGCGAACTTGCCGCTGCTGGAGACGAGCTTGTCGTCGCCGGCGAGCGACTGGCCTGGCGAGAGGGAGCGCGTCACCGTGGAAGCGAGGCTGGCGGGAGCGTGTAGGCTGCAGAGGAGGATGACGAGGAGCGGGAGAGGCATGGCGAGGCGAATAGTGGACGAGCTGCTCATGTGACGACGGTCGTCTCGCCTGGGTTGTTGGGAGGGATGCGGAGATCTGCGAGCTAGCTCTGCTCCGGTTGGACGGATGCTCACTAGACTTGATAAAATAATCGGTGTTTTGCTGCGGATGATGATTGAATCGAGCATGATTGAGTGGTGGACTTCACCGGTGAAAACGAGCTGGCCTGGCAACTTGGACTGGCACGTCGCACATTTCGGCTGCCTCCGAACGCTTCCTATTGACCACTCTGTGTTAATGTGGAACGACAGTTTTATGCACCAGAAAAACATGTGAGCAACCAGCGGCGCTTGCATAAAAAGAACGGATATAGCAAATCGCTTGATCAAATGGAAACTGTACGTCGTATTCGGTACCACGGAACAGAGCACTGGCAGTAGCAGCATAAACAGGACAATATTTCTACGATATTGCCGGGTGCAAAGATGGCACTGAGTTCTGAAGAATTTTCTTCCGTACCATTGCTATACCACATCCATACATGCTCGTGTGTCCCATGTACATAGGGCGCAGACTCCCTGAAAGGCTGAATTGGCACTGTCCTAGAAATTGGAACAGGCAGAATATGCACAAGACAACATGATCTTAGGTCATCTCCACAGAGAACCAAACGACCCATCCAAACGATACGAGCGTTTTTAGTCCGTTTGGATCGAGTCACCGGCGTTTTGGATCATGGTCCGGTCTGTCCGGCCAGCCGCGCACAACAGCGCGATTCAAACAGAAAAAAAGGGACAGCTAGCCCAAGAGAAAAAGGCTCGTTGTGTGTCTGCATCTATGTCCGGGTCTGTCCGGACAAATCCATCCATGCATCAGATCTAGGTCACGAATGGGTCAGTCCGGCCTGATTAGTCCGGATGGGTCGTATCGCTGGGCACCGCGCATGTCCCGCGCCCTCATGGACCCATTCGGACACGCTCGAACCGTTAGGATAGACCCGGTGGAGATGTCCTTGGAGCATCTTCGGTCCCCTAAAGGCCCCTAAAAGTGAAATGAGGGTGCCGGCAAAGAAAAACCCAACCAGTCCTCCCCTAAAACTGAAATAGTGCTAGCGCGGTTCAACTAAACATCTGGGCCAGGCCGAAACCAACCCGAGGGGAGTCAATCGGGGCGTCGGCGCAACTTAAAAAAGTTGGCGGGCTAGCCCCTGTCGACGGGACACCAAAATCTTCCTTCCTTTTTTTCCTCAACAACTCCAATCCCTCTCCTGATCGCCCAGTCCTGCCATCCCCATCCCCCGTCGCCACTCACTCCTGCCATTTTTTGTCCCACCTCTCTCCTCTCATGCGCCACCCGCCGCTACAACCATGACGCCGAAGAGGATGATTGCCTCGCCGAAGCTTGGAAGACCATCATCATAGACACCTTCACCGGCACCAACCAGAACTCGGACTGCTATTGGAAGAGGGTGAAGGCGACGTATGATGAGCGACGTCTGTTGGATCCCTACTTCAAGTCCTTGTGCCACGACCGCAATGACTCTGGCATGTCTCATCGTTGGGCCATGATCCAGCACGCCTGCAACAAGTGGCACGACATCATGGAGGAGGTGCGTTGCATCCATGTCAGCGGCACCACCTACGACGATCAGGAAGAAGCCCCCATCGTCGCCCGCTCCCGTCCATTTGAAATTTGTGTCCGATTATTGGTATTGTTTGTAGATGCGCGCATGATCGCCGCCTACCGCGAGGACAACGACGACAACGAGTTCAAGTTCATCCACGTCTTTGCACGGATCGAGGGGTACGACAAATGGGCGGAGACACGGACCGCTCTCACCAAAGCCAAGGCCACCGCCTATTACCCCGGAGCGGCGCCATCGGCGGCCTTGGAGGGTCAACCAGTTGGCCACAAAAAAGGCTAAGGTCATGAGAGGCGTGGCGTTGGCCATCGATAAACTACACTCGTCCATCCTGTCATGCATGGCCGACGTCACCATGAGGGCAGAGCAGTACACCAGGTTGGAGGAGATCGCCGCTGCAAGGTGAACGTCGGTCATCAAGAGGCAAGACATCAAGCTTGTCCTCATCAAGGCCAACGTGGCGGCAAAGAAGAGGACGGAGGACTTGGCAATCTTGATGTTCGACACGAAGGACATGGACAACGAGGTGAAGGCGTGGTGTGTTGATCAGCGCGCCATGATCCTCTCTGAGAGCCAAGCGTCCACCAACCAGGACAGCACCCCGACCCCGATCGGCACCCAGGCCAGCACCCCGACCTCGACTTTGTTGCCTGAACTATGATGTGCCCGGTGGCGGCAAAACTATGTTTAATTTTCGTGGACCTTTTGAAGGTTTGAATTTGTCAATTGCGATTTGGGGGGCTGTTTAGGTGTAGTGGCTGGGAGGCGGTGAACCCGAATAGGAGTTATCTACGCTGGCGGCCAGCACCCCGCCCTTGACTTCATTGCCTAAACTATGATGTGCCCGGTGGTAGCAAAACTATGTTTAATTTTCATCGACCTTTTGAATGTTTAAATTTGTCAATTGCGATTTGAAGGGTGTGTGTGTGTGTGTGGGGGGGGGGGGGGGGGGGGCTGTTTGGGTGCAGCGCCTGGGAGGCAGTGAACCCCGATAGGAGTTACCTGCCCCACCCCCAGTATTGATAAAAAGGTTCTCATAGAACGAGTAATAATATACACACCTGGTACTGAACTGTTTTTTTTAGAATCATAGCACTTTATTGATCACAGCACATCAGTACAAAGAGTTTTCCGAATAATCTCTAGAACAGACAAAAAAAGAAAACCTTGGCTAGAAAGATTACAAGATCAGGCAAGAATATGTGCTGCCTCATTAGCTAAACGGGAAACATGCTGGAAAGAAGCTGGAGAGTAGCTAGGCATCAAGAACTTGATATCCGACACCACCGTGCCCACTTGAGAACGGTCTTGGCTTGGAGAATTCAGCCCGTTAACCAGAGATAGGCAATCGGACACGAAGATCACCTGAAGCATTCCCCATTCGCTAGCGATCGAAACCGCACGGCGAAGAGATAAAAAGCCTCGGCCAACTCTGGAGTAGTGAAGCCGATCAGGGGTTCTCTTGCATCCAAGATGAAAGAACCGCCGTGGTACCGGAAGACGGCACCCATAGCGATACATCTTTGATGAGGAAAAAGTGCAGCATCTACGTTCGCTAGAATCTTACCAGGCCGCGGCGGATACGAGCACTAGTGGAAATGAGGGCTTTTGTTGATCTCGAAAATGGGCTTTAACATCGGTTCTTCTACGAACCGGTGTTAAAGGGGGGGCGTACCAGCGTGGCCTCTGCGATATTAAAGGAGCCCCCCTTTAACACCGGTTCGTGGCACGAACCGGTGTTAAAGGTCCCTGCACCAGTGGCTCGCGCATCCCCCCCTTTAACACCGGTTCATTTTGGAGCCTAGCAAGAGGGTGTGAAGAGTGCTAGTTTGTGTTTTTTTCATATGCACTAGAGGTGTTCGGTGAAATGCCCGAGAGCTCAAAATAAGCTTTCTTGTTGCTCTTTCGTCTCGGTCGAGGTCGGCAACTATAGTTTCATGTGTCATTGATGTACTATATATATAAATGGTCATCTCCCTATTACTTTTTGATATATACTACATATTAATGCAGATGAATCGGCAATGGATGTACGGTGACCGCCGCACTTCCGAGTACATTACGGGCCTCCAAAATTTCATCGTTGTGGCTAATGCAAACCGTGGTCACAATGGTTTTATGTGCTGTCCGTGTGTTCACTGTCAGAACAAGAAAGACTACTCAAATACCAGAACCATTCACGCCCACCTGCTTCGATCTGGTTTCATGCCCAGCTATAATTGTTGGACCAAGCACGGAGAAAAAGGGGTTGTGATGGAAGACAACGAAGAAGAAGAGGATGATGAAAACTATCATAATATGTATCCTGAATATGATGATAATGCAACGGAGGTAGATAATGAAGATCAAGAGGGAGCAGATGGGCCCGCTGATGACGATCTTGGTCGGGCCATTACTGATGCAAAGGAAGAATGTGAAACTGAAAAGGAGAAGGAGAAGCTGGAGCAGATGTTAAAGGATCACAAAACATTGTTGTATCCAACTTGCGAAGATGGCCACAAAAAGCTAGGTGCCACACTAGATTTGCTGCAATGGAAGGCAGAGAATGGTGTGACTGACAGCGCATTTTCAAAGTTGTTGGTAAAAATAAAGAATCTTCTTCCAAGAAATAATGAGTTGCCTGACAGTACATACCAAGCAAAGAAGGTTGTCTGCCCTCTAGGATTAGACGTGCAGAAGATACATGCCTGCATTAATGACTGCATCCTCTACCGCGGTGAGAAGTACGAGAATTTGGATGCATGCCCGGTATGCACTGCACTGCGGTATAAGATCAGACGAGACGATCCTGGCGATGTTGAGGGCGAGGCCCCTAGGAAGAAGGTTCCTGCCAAGGTTATGTGGTATGGTCCTATAATACCACGGTTAAAACGTCTCTTCAGAAATAAAGAGCATGCCAAGTTGTTGCGATGGCACATGGAAGACCGTAAGAAAGACGCGATGTTGAGACACCCCGCTGATGGGTCACAGTGGAGAAAAGTCGAGCGAGAGTACCCGGACTTTGCACGTGACGCAAGGAACTTAAGGTTTGGTCTAAGTACAGACGGCATGAATCCTTTTGGTGAGCAGAGCTGCAGTCACAGCACCTGGCCTGTGACCCTATGTATTTATAACCTTCCTCCTTGGTTGTGTATGAAGAGGAAGTTCATTATGATGCCAGTGCTCATCCAAGGCCCGAGGCAACCCGGCAACGACATTGATGTGTACCTAAGGCCATTAGTTGAAGAACTTTTACAGCTGTGGGCCAAACCAGGTGTACGTATGTGGGATGAGCACAAAGGGGAGCCATTTGACCTACGAGCATTGCTTTTCGTAACCATCAATGATTGGCCTGCTCTTAGTAACATTTCAGGACAGACAAACAAGGGATACAATGCATGCACACACTGTTTAGATGATACTGAAAGTGTATATTTGGATAAATGTAAGAAGGTTGTGTACCTAGGGTATCGCCGATTTCTTCCGAACCTGCATCCAGTAAGAAAGAAAGGCAAGCATTTCAAACGTCTGGCAGAACCCCGGAGGAAGCATGTCCTCCGTACCGGTGAGGAGGTATTTGGTATGGTCAAGGACCTAGAAGTAATCTTTGGAAAAGGTCCTGGCAGTCTATCTGTTCCGAATGACGATGCCGGACACGCGCCCATGTGGAAGAAGCAATCTATATTTTGGGACCTACCCTATTGGAAAGTCTTAGAGGTCCGCTCTTCAATCGACGTGATACACGTGACGAAGAATGTTTGCGTGAACCTGCTAGGCTTTCTAGGAGTGTATGGGAAGACAAAAGATACACCGGAAGCACGACAGGACCAGCAACGTCTGAAGGCCCCTGAAGAGCCTATGCATCCTGAGAACGAGAAGGGTAAACGATGCCACTTAACTCCTGCCAGCTACGCTCTTACCAAAGCAGAGAAGGAAATCTTTTTTGAATGTCTGAGCAGTATCAAGGTCCCGTCTGGCTTCTCGTCGAATATAAAGGGAATAATAAATATGGCAGAGAAAAAATTCCAAAACCTGAAGTCTCATGACTGCCACGTGATTATGACACAATTGCTTCCGATTGCATTGAGGGGGCTTCTACCTGAAAATGTTCGAGTACCCATTGTGAAGCTATGTGCATTCCTCAATGCAATATCTCAGAAGGTAATCGATCCAGAAAGCCTACCAGGGTTACAAACAGATGTGGCCCAATGTCTTATCAGCTTTGAGTTGGTGTTCCCACCATCCTTCTTCAATATTATGACGCATCTCCTGGTTCACCTAGTAGAAGAGATTGCCATTCTCGGTCCTGTATTTCTACACAATATGTTCCCCTTTGAGAGGTACATGGGAGTCTTAAAGAAATATGTTCATAACCGTGCTAGGCCAGAAGGAAGCATCTCCAAGGGCTATGTAACAGAGGAGGTCATTGAGTTCTGTGTTGATTTTATTCCTGACCTTAAGGCGATTGGTGTTCCAGAATCACGACATGAGGGGAGACTGCGTGGAAAAGGCACCCTAGGATGTAAAGCAATGATATGTAGGGACGGGCATTCTCTCAATCAAGCACACTACACGGTTTTACAAAGATCTATCTTGGTTGCCCCGTATATCAATGAACACAAGAATTTAATACACCTCAAACACCCGGGGCAGTCTGATGAATGGATTATAAGTGAACACATGGCGAGTTTTGGCGGCTGGCTGCAAAGACTTCTCACGAATAACACCACTGTTGGGGATCAGCTGTACTTGTTGGCCAGGACACCGTCTTCGACTGTATGTACTTTCCAAGGGTACGAGATAAATGGGAATACATTTTACACGATAGGCCAAGATAAAAAGAGCACCAACCAAAACAGTGGTGTCCGCTTCGATGCAGCAGAAGACAATGGGCAAAAGACCACGTATTATGGGTTCATAGAGGAGATATGGGAACTTGACTATGGACCTAATTTTAAGGTCCCCTTGTTTCGATGCAAATGGGTCAAGCTAACAGGAGGAGGGGTTGAGGTAGACAAGAAGTACGGAATGACAACGGTGGATCTCAACAATCTTATGAAGAACTTAGACGAACCATTCGTCCTAGCCAATGATGTGGCTCAGGTTTTCTATGTGAAGGACATGTCCTCCAGACCAAAAAAAAGAAAAAATATGCAAACGAATACATCATATGATGAGCCAAAGCGTCACATAGTTCTTTCAGGGAAAAGAAACATCGTGGGAATCGAGGACAAGACAGACATGTCAGAAGATTATAATAAGTTTGATGAAATTCCGCCCTTCACAGTGAAAACTGACCCAAGCATTCCGTTAAGTAAAGAAGATGCTCCATGGTTACGTCTGAAGCGATCATAAGGAAGGGCATATGCCAAGAAGTTCATGCTCATATTATGTAACTCTAGTTCATGTTTTTAATATTAATACATGTCTTGAGTGTTAGTCATGTTTTGTGGATGGACGGGGACTATGAGAAGAAGTTGTCCCGATTCGTACTTACCATTAAGATCTGATCTCCAAACGCGCGCGGTCACATATTAGGGAGTGCCTCTATGACTAGTTTCTTGGAGATGCCGGAGGACTAGGCTCCGTCGGCATCTCCCTGAAACTGGCCGTAGTGGTGTCCCTGCTCTCGAAAACCATCTTGCAGCTTTGTAACTTCTCTAACTAGATCAATACACCAGGGAGCTAACTAATTTCACATATTAGGGAGTGCCTCTATGACCAGTTTCTCGGAGATGCCGGAGGACTGGACTCCGTCGGCATCTCCCTGAAACTGGCCGTAGTGGTGTCCCTGCCTCAAACTGGCTGGAGGACTGGACTCACAAGGATGCCTATTTATAGTATAAGCAGCTCGACATAGTGTTGACACTTACAAAATAATGTCGACACTCACCCCTATTATTAGTCCCGGTTGGTGTCTCCAACCGGGACTAAAGGTTCATCTTTAGTCCCGGTTGGTGACACCATCCGGGACAAGGTACACGCCGCACGACATAATGTCGACATGCACTCACCCCTATTATTAGTGCTGACTCGTGTTTTGTCCCGGTTGGTGTCTCCAACCGGGACTAAAGGTTCATCCCGCCATTTTTTCCCGCCATTTTTCTTCCCGCCATTTTTCTTCCCGCCAGTTCTTCCCGCCATTTTTCTTCCCGCCATTTTTCTTCCCGCCAGTTCTTCCCTCCAGTTCTTCCCGCTAGTTCACTATATATATATATATGTAGGGGGTTGGCCTCCATTGTCATTGCACATCTCTAGACTCATATCTGCAACCTCATCACTCTTTCCCATGGCTTCCACCATAGACTAACCCCCAGGGAGGTGGAGGCGCTTTGCGCCTCGAACTACCCCTGCACGCCGGGCTACTGTGTCCCCGTCGGCTGGATGCTGAGCGTCGGAGGCGTGCCGGTTCCTCCTGTCCCTCTAGGTGTGGCGCGCCGGATGGCCATCACGAACCACTACTACTTCGAGCTCACGCCGGAGCAGCGGAGGAATCCCAGATGGCATCCCGACTATTTCCCTACTTGGGAAGCCTTCTTCGTGGATCGGCATGAGAGGGCGCTCGCCAGGCACGAGGAGGACGGCCCACCTCCTCCTAACTTCAACGAGGCCGGCCGTCGGCTATGGTGGCGCGGTCGGACTCTCCAGAGCGTCATGGCCTATGACACTGCCGCCGACTCTAACCCCCGTCTGCGCTACCCTCAAGTCCAGCCCACGCGCTACCCTCAAGTCCAGCCCACGCGTACTCTCCAGAGGTTCAATTACGGCGACCCCGACGACGACAGGGATGACGGCGGCGGCGAGTACGACGACTACAGTGGCGAGTATTACAGGTGTAGGCAGGAGCATGACTGAATCACTCCAACATTCCGAAACAAGTTCGGCCGATTGTTACTTAATCTGGCCATGTATCTTAATTTTCAGTTCTTTTATGTATCTTAATTTTCAGTTCCAGTTCGGCTTTATGTAACTGTCTCAAAATGACCTATCTCATTCGAGGTTTCTTGGCTTTCGGGTCAAATGACCAATGTTATGGCTAGAATCAAGGCATAGTTTGCAAGAGGAGTTTTCCTTTTTATCGCACCAAAAAGGCATTTTCCATTTTCCGAGCATAAAAAACGGATGGTTTGTGAAGCAACCACCAAATGGCTAATTCAAAAAACCACCAACACATTGATCAAAAAACAATGCAAGTTGAGAGAGGCTTGGTGAGATTCAAGTGTATACAAAAGATGCGACATTTAAATATCCAATCAATTCAAAAATGTTAATACAAAAGATGCGGCATTAAAATATGATTTGATCTAATAAAAATCATTTACATAAATGGATAGATATTATTTTTCTGAAAATTATGATATATTATTCATATTTTTCTGAGTTGAAATGAAAAAGATATGAATTTTCTAAATTCATATCATATTTTTTGAATTAAAAAAGCCCCTTTAATGCATGAAATAAGTGTTTTAATTATTTTAAAAAATTTCATGTAAAGTAAATATAAAATGATTTACATGAATGGATAGATATTATTTTTCTGAAAATTATGATATATTATTCATATTTTTCTGAGTTGAAATGAAAAAGATATGAATTTTCTAAATTCATATCATATTTTTTGAATTAAAAAAGCCCCTTTAATGCATGAAATAAATGCCCCCCCTTTAACACCGGTTCCAGACAGGAACCGGTGTTAAAGGGGGGGGCATTTATTTCGTTTCATGCGCGCACCCACCCCCCTTTAACACCGGTTCGTGGCAGGAACCGGTGTTAAAGGGGGGGGGGGTAATAAATACGCGCGCAAACGAATTCCCCCCCCCTTTAACACCGGTTCCTGCCACGAACCGGTGTTAAAGGGGGGGGTATTAAATGCGCCCCTTCGCTCCTTTCTTCCCCCAGAGCCAGATCGCGCCACCGCCGCCAGAGCCCGAACCCCTCGCCGTCGTCCTCGCCACCACCGAAGCCGACGACCGCCACCGCCTCGTCGTCCTCGCGCGCCACCGAAGCCGACGACCGCCACCCCTCGTCGTCCTCGCGCGCCACCGAAGCCGACGACCGCCACCGCCTCTGTCCGGCCGCCTCTGTCCGGCCGCCGTTGCAGCTGCCCGACGCCGATGCCGTGGTGAGCATGCTCTGTTTCCTCCCCTTCTCTGTTTCGTCGCCGGCGCCCCCCTTTGCAGGCTGCTCCCGTCCCTGTCCCCGTCGAGGCGCCGCCGCGCCATGGCCGAGGGCTTCCGTCCTCCCAGCCCCGTCCCCACCGCCACGTCGCACCGGGCCGACGCCTGGCCGTCTGGCCCTCCTCCCCAGCTCCTTCCCCTCCGCCGTGCACCAGCGACAAGGCACGCCTGGCCGTCTGGCCCTCCTCCCCAGCTCCTTCCTCTCAGCCGTGTGTGTGCTCCTGCGCCGGCGGCGTGCTCCGGCCGGCGAGCCAGCAGGTGATGGGCGGCGCTCTGCAGGTGACTATTGGAGGTGGCATCCACGCCGATTCCAGGGATGAGCGGTGGCGCCTCCACAGGGACAGGGACAGAGACGGGGCCTGTGGGCTGTTTTTTTATTTTTGATAGATTTTTATTTGAGATTTTCTATTTTTAGGATATTTTGATTCTTTAATTTGTGCTGCCATGTGGGACCCGGTGCCACGTCATCTTCCTGGTGGGGTCATCTTGCCAGAAAACGCATCAGTTCGTCAACAAATGGAGTTTAGGGCGAATTGGAAAAAACAAACCAAAATCCGGTGGTTTTTTGTTCCGAAAACGTAAAGTGGTATGATATGGTAAATTTAGGTAGTAAACTGGTAGTTTTATACTATAAACTCGTTCAGGTTCAGTACGTCGCGCGTGCATGGTCCAGCATCGACAGAGGAGGCGGGTGCCGGGTGGTGGTGACATCCTTGTTTTAGCGGCGGCGGCTGTGGGTTGAGTTCACGAACTTTTCGGCAGAGATTACGGGGACGGCCTCCCCTCTCGGCTGCGGGGGCGGCCTAGGTGGGGTGCAAGCTCTGGTGGTGGCCATGGGGTGCGAGCTCGCGATGCGGCCTAGGTGGGGTGCGAGCTCCGATGTGGCATCTCCCCTCCTGGCCTAGGTCGGCGCTGATGAACGTGGAGTTCGCCCTGGCCAGCATGCTCTGCGGCTTCGATTGGGCCACGCCTAAACGCCGACGCCTAAACGCCGACGCCTCGGAACGATATAAACACAGTTCTTTGCATAATATATTGACCCTCGGAACGATTCCAGGGTGCCAAAGATGGGCGAGATGAACGTAGTGACATCAACCCCCGACGATCTAAACCTTGCACATGTGAATTAGAAGCATGTGGAGTAAAAATAAAATAGCTTATAGCAAAGATATTATAATAGGCCACGCCTAAACCCTAACTGACCACCTCACTCTCTTCCCCGTGCAGGAGCGTCTCGCCGCTGCCGCTTCGGAGCTCATAGGCCACGCCTAAACGCCGACGCCGCCCGCCGCCCGACGAGACCGCCGCATCCGCCCGACGAGCACCGCCGCCCGACGAGAACAACGTCACCCCACCGGTGAGCGCCACATGTCTGCCACGTGTATGATTGCTGACTCATCCTGATTAAAACTTGTTTTCTCGATAAATTGTACTACATGCATAGATTAAAACTTGTATACAAATTGGACCTCTGACTCATTTGTGTATTTATTTGTGTATTTTGGTATGAATAATATGTATATTTGTGTATGAATCCAAGTCTATGTTTACACTCTTACTCTAGATAATATTATTGTTTTAGAAACTATGGATCCACTTAGTAGAAACCTTGAAGAAGAAGAAATAATGGAGAACATTATTGATGAGGACACCTCACAATATCTGAACTTGGAGGGACATGACGACGACAGCTCAAGTACTAGTCATGGAGAAGATGAAGACTCCGGTGAACGCAATTTAATGGTTACAAAGTCCGGCGAGGTATATGCATTGATTAAGCCTCAGCTGACTTCCACCAACAATCTTCTTCTACATGTATTAATTAACGCTTCTTTCTTCTTTTAGCCCTCTGGATCGACCAACCAGCAACCATCTTCTTCTACGAAAAAGAGCAAGCGAGGCGCGAGCCAGCGGTTGAAAGATCGTGCAAAGTTCACGATCGAAGCAGTCCGTGTTGATGGCAGGCCGATGGAGCGCAAGAAGGCCGCAGACAAATTTATACGTCAGGCTGGTGTTCTTGTTAGGGACCAAATCCCAATCATAATTAAAAATTGGAATAAGCCAAAGAAGGGCGACGGTACCTTTGTCGATGACAGATCCAAAGAAACGCTTTGGAATTCGTTGTTGGTAAATTTCACCCTTCCGCCAGAGGAGGATGAAAACAACCCGGTTATAAAGAAAAAGGTCAAAGAGTGGACTCTAAAGAAGATGGCTGAGGCTTTCCGCAACTGGAAGACAAAATTGAACAAATTTGTCAAAGCTGGCGAGACTCCAAATTTCGAAGACGCATATTATGCGAAGATAAGACCTCACTGGCCCGAATTTGAGACATATAAAAAAAGTGCTATAGCTAAAAAGAGGTCAGAAACCAATACGCTTAATGCCCTGAAGAAGGAATATCACCAGAGGACGGGGTCAGGTGGCTACATATCTCAGAGGCCTAAGTGGGAGGAAGCTGAGAGGGCCCTGCGCGAGAGAGGGATCACACCCCAGACAGATGGGTGGGACCTACGTGCAAAGACTTGGTTCTACGGAATCGGGGCAAGGTTGGACCCAGAAACAGGATTGTGTATCTTCCCAACCATCCTTGCCAAACCCGTCACTGAACTCATCACGGCATACGAGGAAACATCCGCCAGGACCTTCCATCCCGACAGAGAGAATGACCAGCTCACACGCGCCATCGGTAAAAAAGAACACCCTGGACATGCACGAGGCACAGGGGGTATGACGTGGAAGGATGGGTTTGCCGACTGGAGCGACTCTTACAGATGGCGCGGCAGAAAAGAAAAAGAGCGTACAGAGCGGATGACACAGATAGAACATGCACTTGCGGCGCTGCAGACGCAAGTGAATGCACAACAGAGCCATCAAGCTACCGGCCCATCTCAGCGGCATGAAGAGCCTGCATTGGAAGCTGCCCGCGGCCCAGACTCTGCGCGGAAAAGCAGTGTGGCTTCCACGGAGAACGTGCAGCCAACGCTTGAAATGACGGGTCCTCGATACCCCGTTGATGAGATCACGGAGAGCGAACACGCTGAGCTGCATGTGAGATTAATGGGCTTATCCATTAAGGTGGCTGTCGGCTATGCCTTACCTCCTGTAGCTGGTGGAACTTACCACTGCCGACCGATTCCAGATGGCTATGCTATTGTCGGGGTGGATGAGGTTGTGAAGGAATATGAGGAAGCACAGCTTGACCATGCTACAGGTGAAGGGGAAACTCAACTCAAATTTGCAGTGAAAACAACCATTCTTTGGAAGAAGGAACACATTGTGCTTACAAATTGGAGGTCACTGGCACCCCCGCCGTCTCCGCAGCGTCAGCAGTCTGAGCCGCTTCAGCTATCTCCTGCGCGGCAGCCATCTCCAGCCCGTCAGCCATCTCCTGCGCGGCAGCCATCTCCGGCTCGTCAGCCATCTCCTGCGCGGCAGCCATCTCCGGCCCGTCAGCCATCTCCTGCGCGGCAGCCATCTCCGGCCCGTCAGCCATCTCCGGTGCTTCAGCCATCTCCTCAGCGTAAGAGGAAGAGCACTGCCACGAGGAGCATCAGTAGCACTGCCACAAAGAAATCCGCAGGAAACCGTACGCCAAAGAGTTCAAAAAACTACGTCCCGCAGCCTTCCGCCAAGCCATTGCCGGTTTTACCGTGGAATCGCAGCGACGAGGAGACCAATAGGATCTCGGGAGAACAGGTCAAGAAATTCATTGCACCTAGACGGGCCGAGCCAAAGGAGAAAATAGATCCGGCGGTGGTGGAGAAGTTTTACAAAAATCTTTTGAAACCTGAAACCCCACTTGTGCCGGACTACGAGCGCCAGATTTTGAAGGCGGATGCAAGGCGCCGTAGGGAGACTGAAAGTAGCAGTCGTGAGGCACCCCAGAAAACAGTTCCCATGCTCGGAGAGCAGGAAAACCAATCATGCGCCCCGCTCCAAATGTTTGACAAACGGGACGCTCCTCCCGTAGATGATTACGAGGCAGAGCTACAAAGAAAGGCCAATGAGATGGGGATGACTTACATTGCATACTTGAACGTCATGGGAGACAACTTGCCCAAATGCGATGTCAACCCCATACAACCATGGAAGTATGGGAAGAATCTAGTCAAGAAAGAGGAGCTCAAGAATCTACCAACAAAGATGCGAATATTGCACAAGTGGTACCTTCATTTCTGCAAGACGAGAAAAGAAGAATGGATCACGGCGCATATAAGAGATCAGATTTTCTTGTGCGGAGACGACGCGATCGACTTCAACATTCAAGACTTGCATTTTCTATTCAATCAGAAGGAACTCGACAAATCTGCCATCAGCCTTTATTGTGTGTAAGTACTATTTCTGTAATTTTTATCTCATCTCATTCACTTCATTAATTGCATGTATATATATATGCTCACCATATATGTATATACTATTATGCAGGAAAAAGGTTATGGAATGCATGAAAGGAGGCCCTTTTGACATTGGGTTCGTTGACCCAAATAGAGTTCATGAAGAAGTGGTAAGAGACAAACCCGGGCAAACAGAAGATTACTTGCTAAAGTCTTTACTGAGACAACAAACCAAAAGGGAAATACTATTGCCTTACAACTTCTCGTGAGTACTGTTACCCTCTCTCTTGTACACATTCTGTTTCGGCTTACTCGATGTTAAGTGTAACTGATGATGAGTTATGCGTGCGTAGGTTCCACTTTATTCTGCTAGTCATTCAACCCGACTCAGGAAAAGTCCTTGTCATGGACTCGTTACGAAAAGAAAAAGAGCTATGGGCAGACTTTAGAGAGATGCTCCAGAGGTAATTTCAATCATATTATCGCACTAGATCGGCAACTTTCGTGACAATAAGTAATTAATTACTCCTTTATCCATTTTCTTTGTCGGACAGGGTTTGGAAAATGTTCACGGGCAGGGCCGTGGGTGAATGGTCAGAAGAACTAAAATTTGTAGACCAAAATGTAAGTAATACTAGCTAGCTTCCAATTCCATTATATCATGCTTTATTGATTATTATTTTGATTGAACTCTCTATTCTCGTAAAGTGCGCGCATCAGGGACACGGCAATAACTTATGTGGGTACTATGTTTGCGAATTCATTCGCAACACGATATGTGCGACAGGCCAAGCCGCACTAGAACAACTTAGAGTAAGTAAACAAAGTCCACAACATTATTTTATTACCATCAATTGTGTTGAGTTTTATTCTTATATATATATTGACGGCGCATTCTTCATATATATTCAGATCGAACGGATGCGGGACCAACTCCTACCATTTGAACGCATACGAGCCATTCAAGAGGAATTGGCGGGGTTCATACTTGATGAGGTCGTCACGCCTGGCGGAGAACTCTTTAGATATCCACCAAAATGAACGATGACGATGTATGTGCCGATGACGATGTATGTGCCGATGACGATGTTTGTGTATAATAATAGTTGCTTAATTATTCATGTACTCGTATGTACCGATGATGATTTATAAGTATACCGCTCCCGATCGATTTCCCCTCGCTCCCCCCCTCCCGCAGAAATACGCCCAGAACGGGGCAGAGGCAGAAGAACCTTTAACACCGGTTCCAGATACGAACCGGTGTTAAAGGGGGGGGGGCTGAGGCCTGCGGCAGCCCCACGTGCGCCACCCTTTAACACCGGTTCGTATAAGAACCGGTGTTAAAGGGGCCCCCCCTCTAACACCGAACCCTCAACAGCGGTTGGGGAACCGCTGTTAGAGGGCCCTCCCAACCGGAGTTAAAGGGGGGGCTCTGCACTAGTGGGGATACCTGCTGAAAGGGCATTTCCTATCCTAAATGGTTTTGATGTTTGATGATAACATATATGTCGGACTAATCGTTTGATAAGTATGTTCCAGGTTTTTATTATGGATAAGGCATTCGTTTCCCCTCTAAAAGGACCATATCAAGACATGGTTTTTCCTATGTCTTTTGCTTGAGTCGGAAAGTTTGGGTGGAATCAACTCCGTTTTGCAAACCCAACAAGCTTTTCCAATGGTTGAGGTCTCAAAGATAATCTTGCCCCTTTTTCATTGCCTACTGCACTGTGATGACCAGAAGTTTCATCCGGTACTACCGCTTGCCACCGGTAGTACCGCTTGGCGGTACCGGGCGAGCCTAAGAGGGCTTGCGAGTCTCGTCTCCCCTACTGACTCGACCGGTACCATTGGGCCGGCACTACCGCCCTGACCGGTAGTACCACTCGTATGTTTCGGTACTACCGCTATGCGGAGTACCGCCCATATTGACATGTCACTACCGGGGGAGGCAATAGCCTTGTCTCTGCGCCTGGTCGCTTCCGGTACCTGACCGGTAGTACCGGTTGTATCCGGTACTACTGCATATGGAACCAGTAGTACCGCTTCGATCGAGCTGCAACAGGAAGATTCTCTTTGAGGGTATAAATAGGCCTTTCTTCTCCAACGAGAAGTTTGCCTCTTTCATATCTCTCCTCCATTGTTCTTGAGCTTTAATTTCACTAGATCTCCCCCCAAAAGTGCTCGAATCTCCTTGATACTTTGGGATTTGGTGGAGGGGGTCTAGATCTAGGGTTTCACCAAAGCAAAGTTGATTCCCCCTCGTTTTCCTTCGTGGATCTTGTTACTCTTGGGTTCTTTGAACCCTAGACGGAAGAGATCGGTCTCGGAGCTTGGACATTGGTTGTAAAGCTTTGGAATCGTGTTGGGAGACTCCTAGTGTTGTGGAGATCTACTCAACAAGTTTGTAAAGGTTCCGGTCGCCACCTTGAAGGCCACCACATAGTTGATCGTGTGCTTTCCTTGCGGCGGGTGTATGGGAGAATAGGATGAGGCCTTTTGTGGCGCCGGTGGTCTTAGTACCACCCACCCCTCTAACGGAGACGTACTTCCCCTTAAAAGGAAGGAACTTTGGGAAAATATCTCCGTGTCAACTTTTAGTGACTTATATCCTTTACTCCCTTATTGTTGCTTGCTTGCTTGTTTATCATATAGGTTCTCTCACCTAGTTGCATATCTATAGAACCTACTTTGTGTCAAGCCTTAAAATTGAAAAGAAGTTAAATATTGAGCAGCGCCTATTCACCCCCCCTCTAGTCGCTTATACCGATATTTCACCAGCTTTGTGGCTTAGTGGCCTCACGCCTTATACCTAGATTAGACGTGAAACAGTTCTGTTTAATCATATCAATATAAGAAATCACCTTCATACTTATTTGCTTCGGATTGGGCACACTCTGATTATTTCACATATCATTTCTCGCCTCCCATATGTGCCAGCATCCAACTGCAAGAGTAGTAGCCTCCATCTCCTAAGCTCTTGACAAGAAATCAAAGAGTCAGGTTTTTGGTGACATAAAATTACGACGAGCAAGACGCAAGCTTGAGACATCCTTCGCCAGCCACCAAACCTCCCTTGAAAATACACACAAGAGGTTAGCGTGTGCAACATCTTCCTCTCTTCCGCAAACACACAGTAGTCATTAGCGGAAATTTGACGATGTCGCGCACTCCCCGCTGTAGCACTGCTCCCGGCAGGTTGAGCCCTGCTCCCATCAGGTTGAGCTGGTGCAGCGCTAGCCTGAGGCCCCACCCCCGTCGATCCCACGCCTCGACCTGCATCGGGGCCCGCTCCGAGATCCACCCACCCACCGTCGCCGACGTGGATGGCTGGCAGCAGCAGCGTCGCCGGCACCACCAGCGCAGTAGGACACGTCACGCCGGCAACGACAACGGGGGCAGGCCAGGTGCCGTAGCCCCACCCCGAAGGTGGGTGCAGGCATGCTCTACCGCTGTCTGGAGCCGGGGCACCTTGTTCGGGGATGCACCAATGACATTCGCTGTCGCCTCTGCCTCCTCTCTGGCCATAGCTCCCGCGCCTGCATGCCGGAAAAGCGTGCCGTCGACCGTGCGCGTGCCCGCTTGCCCCCCTCGGATGCAAGCTGGCGCCACCCCCTCCCCCGCCTCAGCCCCCCCCCCCCCCCCCCGCTGCAGGCACCGGCCCCGACGCAGCTCCCTCCCCTCCAGCTCGCTATGGCATCCCGCAAAACCACTACTAGAAAATCGCGTTGTTTTTGTGCATTGCATCATCATGATCGCATGCTCATGTCATCATGCCACATTGCATTTGAGCATCGTCATCATCTTGCATGTGCTTGTATAAAACTACTTTCGGAAAAACCGGTTCTTGTTTTCTAAACGCCCCGTCTTTATTCAAACGCAAACCCGGATCGTCGGAATATTTTGTTTTGACTAAATATGTTTTGCAAACGGTCCGTTTAAATAAATAAAATATTGCATTATTTTTAGTAGGGGCAGTCGAACGGGCCGAAACGACCCGAACGACCACCCCCGTACAAACAGATCGGTCCAACCGAAATCCTAAGGCTACCAGATAATCTACCCACACCCCTTTGGCCACCTCACCCCGGCCAACCCCGTCGCGCCACCTCACCTCTCCTCTCCCCCCCACCCAATCAGATGCTGCCACTTGGCCCAGCCAGCTCCCTCTCTCTCTCTCTCTCCTCTCTCCCCTGTGGCCCCACTCTCACCCAGCCCCAGCACACACCCATGCACCCACGCGCGGCGCCCCTCTCCCTGCCGCCGGGCCCCACGCCCTGGGCCTCACCCAGTCAACCCACCTGCCGACCCCACCTATCTCTAACCCCAGCCTGGCCCCACCCGCAGTTCCCTCTCTCCTCTCTTCCCCCGCAGACCCTCTCTTCCCCGATCCTCTCTCTCACCCGCGACCTCCACCGCCTCCCTCTCCGGCGCCGGCCCACCCTCGCCGGTCCTCCTCTTCCTCTAGTCTGCAACCCGCCGCCGCCTCCCCGTCTGCTCACCCCCGCTCCCCGCTCTGCTCCGCCCGCCTCCGCGCCGGCGAGCGCCGACCCCGCCGCCGGCTCGCTCCACCTCCACCGCCCCCAGCGTCCGCCTCTCTCCGGCCCCGCCGCCTCCCCGCTCCGGCCCGCGCGTCGCCGTCGGCCGCCGCCTCCAAGCCCATCTTCTCCCTCGGCCCTCCTCCAACCTCCGCGGCCGCGCCTCCCCGCATCGCCTAGCCCCGCCGGCGCGCGGTCCTGCACCTCCTCCTCCTCCTTCGCTCCGGCCCCGCCGCCTCGGGCTCGTCCCCGCACGACCTCGCCCCGCCGCCGCCTCTGCACGTCCTCCCGCGCGCGCGCGCACCCTCGCCGGCGAGCCGCCCCGCCTCGCTCTCTCCGGCAGGCCCGAGCCGCCCGCCGCCCTTGTCATCGCAGCTGCGGCGCCTTCCTTCCCGCATCCCCGCCGGCGAGCTCGCCCCCCCGAGCGCATCCCCTTCGTCGCCCGCCGGCCGCCGCCGGACCCGCTTCCCCCGCCGTCTCCCTCCGACCGTGTGTCCCCTGCCCCGCCTCCGTCTTCGAGCCCCGCAGCACCGGCCTCCAGCTCTGTCTCCCCCCCCCGCCGCGTGGCTGCCTCCTCCCGGCCTCTTCCTCAAGCGCGGCCCCCACGAGCCCACCGCAGCGAGTTCTCTGCCTCCAACCGTGCACGTTTCTGTGTAGTACCAAGTTGGTACTAGGCTGTTGGGTGTGGAGACGGCAAAACCGCAAAACCTCCGTGGACCGACGTCAAGTTGAGCCGAAAAGGGCGTCACTGGAAGACCATCGAGGTTCGAAGATTATCCCGAGGGGCCCTATTGAACTCGGCGTCACCTATTCAAGTACTCCATCGACATCAAGACCGTCCCTGGAGCGGAACGTCGAACCCCGGAGTCCGAGGCCCGAACCCGAAGGTATCCTATATGGAACGACAAGAACTCCTACTGGACCGAAGAATCGGGCGCCTCCAGATCTCCCACGCGGACTCGAGAACCCCGGTACCCGATCCACTCAAGTTCGCCATCGACGACAAGAACGACAGCAACCAGGGCGAGTCCGATGCCCCGACGCCAAACCAAGTACTTCCTCCCGGAACGCCAAGATCTCCGCGTGAGACGATAAGGCCGACAACATGACCCGAAGACCCCGAACGCCAAGAACTACCCCGATATCGGAGAACGACCCCGGAGTCCGAGAACGCTTCCGTCGAACCCTGGACCCTGAGACCGGACCCCGAACCCCGGAACCCCAAGTTCGTCGAGACCCTCTTATGTGTGAACCCCTTCCCGAAAACCCTATTTTATAATATAATACAACTTGCCGCATATTAAATTGTTCATGCATGCATCCTTGTCATGTGGTTTGGGGGCCTTATGCCGATTCACCTTATAATTAAATATGGGGTCCATATGCGGGCAAATCTAGTCTCATATTGGCCTCATTTAAACTTGTGTAGCGAACCGGTGCCATCTTCTGTCTTGCTAATACAACATTTAAATTGTGGGGGTTCTAAATAACTTGAACCGTTTAATTAAATGTCGGGACCCCGATTCCGCTTAATATGACCTAATTGCATCGCACCTTTTCCATGTCATACATCATACATGCATCATGCCGATCTTCTGCCGTTGTATTAAATCGTGCATCCGGTGTTTCTTCTAGTGTTTTGGTTCTTCGCGGATAAGGCCGTTGAGTTGATGTGAGCTTCGCCCCGATCTCCGGTTGAACCTTCGACAATGTTTTTTAGGCGAGCATCCCCCCTTTCTACCTATCTTACTTTTATAGTATTTATTTCCCTCCTGTTGATCTATTGCTATCTGTGTTGCGTTGCTCTAGTTTTTCGTACCCGTGATATACCGTGCAGCCCTATATTGCCTTGGACACATCCTATTACCTGTTGTTTGGTAGCTAGTTGGACTTGCGCGTCGTAGTCGCTTGCTCAAGTGCTGTTGCGTGTCGTTCAGTGCCACAGTTGTTGATGTATTGCCGCATGTTGATGTTGGAGATGATCATAGTTTTACTTACCGTTCACTTTAATTCCTGTTTAACAACTAAAATTGAAGTAAGCAGAGGCATCGGTGGGTGATAGATAATATTTGGTTTCCGAACGCCCACTTGTGTCCCGTAGGACCCCGAGTACTTGATACCTGTTCCTTGATTTATCGCGCTATCCACATCCGGGAGGTATATGGGACCCCCCTGAGCCAGAGCTTGATTCAGTCTTATTTCTTGGGGCCACAAACTAGTTTGAGGTTTTATTTACGATCCTGTACTTATGCCATGCTTTACTGCTTTAT
Source organism: Avena sativa (assembly GCA_916181665.1). Lineage (NCBI taxonomy): Eukaryota > Viridiplantae > Streptophyta > Magnoliopsida > Poales > Poaceae > Avena > Avena sativa. The sequence continues at coordinate 305,568,426 of OV702280.1, read as the reverse complement.
TTAAATTGTGCGACAGATAGCACCTGTACTGTTTAGGAGCGGGACACGATTCCGCGGTGTCGACAAGCCCAGTTTTGGGTTCCCAGTCGTTCACAGCCGTATACCCAAACCTTGAGTCCGTCTCGGAGCTTGCTTACTTCGTTGCGGGTAGCTTAATGGGGTGGCCCCCTGAAATATTTCTGAATCCTGTGATTGCTTTGTCGTGAAGGCCTCGTTGGGTTTTGATTTGGTTTTTCCGAGGTTGATCGAGTGTGTGTTGCTATTGGTGCACCCCGGCCGGGTAAAACTTTCTGAAAGCCGTGTCCGCGGTTATGGACGACTTGGAGCACAGTATCTCGACCATAGACAAGCATAACTAAAGTTTACTGCTATAAATTTGACTTTATAATGACTAGTAATCAGCTTCACTATAATGGAATGGCTAATTAATACTGCCCACAATTGCTTGTTTGGAGTGTCGCATGCGACCATTGTACCTGACTAGTAATTATGGCAACTACAACGGAATGGCTGAATAAAAGTACCAACAACTGCTGGGTTTTTGGGTTATCTCATGCTAATTGTATCGGATTAGTAATTGTTGCAACTACAACGGAATGATTAACTAAAAGTGCCCACTGCTTATTTTATCAGGATGACTATCTACACCTGACTAGTAATTGATGCAACTATAACTGAATAAATAAAACTGCCAACTGTGTGAGTTCCTCGGTTGACTTCCTCGATCGGTGTCGAGGGGGAAACGCCAGGATGGGTTTGTTTGGTGGTAGTATCAGGTTGGTTCCGATTAGGTCTTTCTTACCCCTCTCTGATAACCGCTAGTTGTATCGAGTCTCTATAGGTTGTTTAGTGCAAGCTGCCGCCGCCGCTTCAGTCCACCATACCTATGTAGGCGAGGACCGCCGAATTCTAGTCTCGCCGTGTACTGGCCTCAGTACTGACGCTCCTCTTTTTCCTTTGCCCTTTGTCGGCACCCCTTTTGTTTAAGCAGGTTTTGAGATCGACGTCGTTAGCAGGGTTACCCTTCCGGCTTGGCCTGGGCAGGGTTATGGACGCCATTGGTTATTCTTCAGGGCTCTTAGCCCCATTTGCATCTTGTCCGTAGTCGGACGCTCTGTCATTTTCAAGGTGATTTGAATCTTTGTATATTATATCTGTATTCTTGACTCATGGAGTCGCTGTTATATATATATCTGTTCTGTGGGTCCCATCGAGGACTGTTGTGTAATGTTATTACTTTGTTTTCCACCCGCACGAAAGTGCCTGGTGGGCACCTTTGAATCGTTTCTATGCGGGTTTGGCGGGTTTCGCTAAAACTTGCATAGGTCCGATTCTGAGGGTGTTATAGAGTGGTATCAGAGCGCAGCAGTTACGATACCCCACAAGTCCAGCCTGTAGGATAACCTAGCTAACGGCCGAAGTAGAGTGTCAAAACTATTTTTCAAAATCGGTTGGATAGTTCTGATTAGGTCTGATTTTACTCCTTACCCCCTTTGCTATTCCTCTCTTACCTCTACGTGTTTTGAATCCGCTCTCTTCTCTCTCTTCGAGTCCAGGATTTCTCGTGGTTGGGTTTCCGTCGTACCTTCAGGGTTTCGCTTTCTCCCTTTTGTAACGGAGGTGCTACGATCGTCAATCTGCAACTTGTCTGTTGTACCCTTCATCCAATCTTTGATCTTGAGCTCTTTATCCATATGTGTTCCTTGCTGGATATTCGTGTCGTTGAAAAACATATGAGAAGGACGAGCATTGGTGAAGTTGGAGTATACCTTGAGCATGTGTTGTTCATGCCAATGGAACCATCGCGAAACCTAATCATTGTGTCTTTCATACGATTTCTGCTGGCATCATCCCTTTGTTCCGGATGCCGCCTAAGAAGATCTCCAGTCTGAATCTCGAGAGTTGAGTTGCCTGATTCTCCTACTCATGTATAGAGTTGATAGTTTGGGTACGGGATGGACTGATCACCCTACCCGACTCTTACTGTTCGCTCTGTACATCGAACTGGTGGATCAATGTAACTTTTCCTCTTCTAATGGAAGTTAGAGGTGGCCTTATCGTTTGATACCTCTACCTTCGTCCTTTGTCCTCCGGAGTGTTCTCTCGTCGATCAGGAACAACGAATCTTTGTTGGTGGTGTCGCCGATTTCAAGATGAAGAAGGAACCCTTGTTAGTGGTGTCGCGAGGATCTACCTGAAGCGAGAAGATGCAGATCGCCGCCCTTCTTTCCGGTACCATGAGGCGGATCTCGAGGGCGAGATCCATTGTTAGTGGTGTCGAATTGTGGCATCCCGCAAAACCACTACTAGAAAATCGCGTTGTTTTTGTGCATTGCATCATCATGATCGCATGCTCATGTCATCATGCCACATTGCATTTGAGCATCGTCATCATCTTGCATGTGCTTGTATAAAACTACTTTCGGAAAAACCGGTTCTTGTTTTCTAAACGCCCCGTCTTTATTCAAACGCAAACCCGGATCGCCGGAATATTTTGTTTTGACTAAATATGTTTTGCAAACGGTCCGTTTAAATAAATAAAATATTGCATTATTTTTAGTAGGGGCAGTCGAACGGGCCGAAACGACCCGAACGACCACCCCCGTACAAACAGATCGGTCCAACCGAAATCCTAAGGCTACCAGATAATCTACCCACACCCCTTTGGCCACCTCACCCCGGCCAACCCCATCGCGCCACCTCACCTCTCCTCTCCCCCCACCCAATCAGATGCTGCCACTTGGCCCAGCCAGCTCCCTCTCTCTCTCTCCTCTCTCCCCTGTGGCCCCACTCTTACCCAGCCCCAGCACACACCCATGCACCCGCGCGCGGCGCCCCTCTCCCTGCCGCCGGGCCCCACGCCCTGGGCCTCACCCAGTCAACCCACCCGCCGACCCCACCTATCTCTAACCCCAGCCTGGCCCCACCCGCAGTTCCCTCTCTCCTCTCTTCCCCCGCAGACCCTCTCTTCCCCGATCCTCTCTCTCACCCGCGACCTCCACCGCCTCCCTCTTCGGCGCCGGCCCACCCTCGCCGGTCCTCCTCTTCCTCTAGTCTGCAACCCGCCGCCGCCTTCCCGTCTGCTCACCCCCGCTCCCCGCTCTGCTCCGCCCGCCTCCGCGCCGGCGAGCGCCGACCCCGCCGCCGGCTCGCTCCACCTCCACCGCCCCCCAGCGTCCGCCTCTCTCCGGCCCCGCCGCCTCCCCGCTCCGGCCCGCGCGTCGCCGTCGGCCGCCGCCGCCAAGCCCATCTTCTCCCTCGGCCCTCCTCCAACCTCCGCGGCCGCGCCTCCCCGCATCGCCTAGCCCCGCCGGCGCGCGGTCCTGCACCTCCTCCTCCTCCTTCGCTCCGGCCCCGCCGCCTCGGGCTCGTCCCCGCACGACCTCGCCCCGCCGCCGCCTCTGCACGTCCTCCCGTGCGCGCGCGCACCCTCGCCGGCGAGCCGCCCCGCCTCGCTCTCTCCGGCAGGCCCGAGCCGCCCGCCGCCCTTGTCATCGCAGCTGCGGCGCCTTCCTTCCCGCGTCCCCGCCGGCGAGCTCGCCCCTCCGAGCGCATCCCCTCCGTCGCCCGCCGGCTGCCGCCGGACCCGCTTCCCCCGCCGACTCCCTCCGACCGCGTGTCCCCTGCCCCGCCTCCGTCTTCGAGCCCCGCAGCACCGGCCTCCAGCTCTGTCCCCCCCCCCCCCCCGCCGCGTGGCTGCCTCCTCCCGGCCTCTTCCTCAAGCGCGGCCCCCACGAGCCCACCGCAGCGAGTTCTCTGCCTCCAACCGTGCACGTTTCTGTGTAGTACCAAGTTGGTACTAGGCTGTTGGGTGTGGAAACGGCAAAACCGCAAAACCTCCATGGACCGACGTCAAGTTGAGCCGAAAAGGGCGTCACTGGAAGACCATCGAGGTTCGAAGATTATCCCGAGGGGCCCTATTGAACTCGGCGTCACCTATTCAAGTACTCCATCGACATCAAGACCGTCCCTGGAGCGGAACGTCGAACCCCGGAGTTCGAGGCCCGAACCCGAAGGTATCCTACATGGAACGACAAGAACTCCTACTGGACCGAAGAATCGGGTGCCTCCAGATCTCCCACGCGGACTCGAGAACCCCGGTACCCGATCCACTCAAGTTCGCCATCGACGACAAGAACGACAGCAACCAGGGCGAGTCCGATGCCCCGACGCCAAACCAAGTACTTCCTCCCGGAACGCCAAGATCTCCGCGTGAGACGACAAGGCCGACAACATGACCCGAAGACCCCGAACGCCAAGAACTACCCCGATATCCGAGAACGACCCCGGAGTCCGAGAACGCTTCCGTCGAACCCTGGACCCTGAGACCGGACCCCGAACCCCGGAACCCCAAGTTCGTCGAGACCCTCTTATGTGTGAACCCCTTCCCGAAAACCCTATTTTATAATATAATACAACTTGCCGCATATTAAATTGTTCATGCATGCATCCTTGTCATGTGGTTTGGGGGCCTTATGCCGATTCACCTTATAATTAAATATGGGGTCCATATGCGGGCAAATCTAGTCTCATATTGGCCTCATTTAAACTTGTGTAGCGAACCGGTGCCATCTTCTGTCTTGCTAATACAACATTTAAATTGCGGGGGTTCTAAATAACTTGAACCGTTTAATTAAATGTCGGGACCCCGATTCCGCTTAATATGACCTAATTGCATCGCACCTTTGCCATGTCATACATCATACATGCATCATGCCGATCTTCTGCCGTTGTATTAAATCGTGCATCCGGTGTTTCTTCTAGTGTTTTGGTTCTTCGCGGATAAGGCCGTTGAGTTGATGTGAGCTTCGCTCCGATCTCCGGTTGAACCTTCGACAATGTTTTTCAGGCGAGCATCCCCCCCTTTCTACCTATCTTACTTTTATAGTATTTATTTCCCTCCTGTTGATCTATTGCTATCTGTGTTGCATTGCTCTAGTTTTTCGTACCCGTGATATACCGTGCAGCCCTATATTGCCTTGGACACATCCTATTACCTGTTGTTTGGTAGCTAGTTGGACTTGCGCGTCGTAGTCGCTTGCTCAAGTGCTGTTGCGTGTCATTCAGTGCCACAGTTGTTGATGTATTGCCGCATGTTGATGTTGGAGATGATCATAGTTTTACTTACCGTTCACTTTAATTCCTGTTTAACAACTAAAATTGAAGTAAGCAGAGGCATCGGTGGGTGATAGATAATATTTGGTTTCCGAACGCCCACTTGTGTCCCATAGGACCCCGAGTACTTGATACATGTTCCTTGATTTATCGCGCTATCCACATCCGGGAGGTATATGGGACCCCCCTGAGCCAGAGCTTGATTCAGTCTTATTTCTTGGGGCCACAAACTAGTTTGAGGTTTTATTTACGATCCTGTACTTATGCCATGCTTTACTGCTTTATTTAAATTGTGCGACAGATAGCACCTATACTGTTTAGGAGCGGGACACGATTTCGCGGTGTCGACAAGCCCAGTTTTGGGTTCCCAGTCGTTCACAGCCGTATACCCAAACCTTGAGTCCGTCTCGGAGCTTGCTTACTTCGTTGCGGGTAGCTTAATGGGGTGGCCCCCTGAAATATTTCTGAATCATGTGATTGCTTTGTCGTGAAGGCCTCGTTGGGTTTTTATTTGGTTTTTCCGAGGTTGATCGAGTGTGTGTTGCTATTGGTGCACCCCGGCCGGGTAAAACTTTCTGAAAGCCGTGTCCGCGGTTATGGACGACTTGGAGCACAGTATCTCGACCATAGACAAGCATAACTAAAGTTTACTGCTATAAATTTGACTTTATAATGACTAGTAATCAGCTTCACTATAATGGAATGGCTAATTAATACTGCCCACAATTGCTTGTTTGGAGTGTCACATGCGACCATTGTACCTGACTAGTAATTATGGCAACTACAACGGAATGGCTGAATAAAAGTACCAACAACTGCTGGGTTTTTGGGTTATCTCATGCTAATTGTATCGGATTAGTAATTGTTGCAACTACAACAGAATGATTAACTAAAAGTGCCCACTGCTTATTTTATCAGGATGACTATCTACACCTGACTAGTAATTGATGCAACTATAACTGAATAAATAAAACTGCCAACTGTGTGAGTTCCTCGGTTGACTTCCTCGATCGGTGTCGAGGGGGAAACGCCAGGATGGGTTTGTTTGGTGGTAGTATCAGGTTGGTTCCGATTAGGTCTTTCTTACCCCTCTCTGATAACCGCTAGTTGTATCGAGTCTCTATAGGTTGTTTAGTGCAAGCTGCCGCCGCCGCTTCAGTCCACCATACCTATGTAGGCGAGGACCGCCGAATTCTAGTCTCGCCGTGTACTGGCCTCAGTACTGACGCTCCTCTTTTTCCTTTGCCCTTTGTCGGCACCCCTTTTGTTTAAGCAGGTTTTGAGATCGACGTCGTTAGCAGGGTTACCCTTCCGGCTTGGCCTGGGCAGGGTTATGGACGCCATTGGTTATTCTTCAGGGCTCTTAGCCCCATTTGCATCTTGTCCGTAGTCGGACGCTCTGTCATTTTCAAGGTGATTTGAATCTTTGTATATTATATCTGTATTCTTGACTCATGGAGTCGCTGTTATATATATATCTGTTCTGTGGGTCCCATCGAGGACTGTTGTGTAATGTTATTACTTCGTTTTCCACCCGCACGAAAGTGCCTGGTGGGCACCTTTGAATCGTTTCTATGCGGGTTTGGCGGGTTTCGCTAAAACTTGCATAGGTCCGATTCTGAGGGTGTTACACTCGCCCTCGTCGCGAACACCCCGACGCCACAGGCCCACCCCGCTGAGCCTGTCGATGTCGTGGTCCTATGCAGCGTCGAGATGGTGGAGGCGGAGGTCATCCTCGCCCGCACCATGGTGGCCACGGTCACTGGCATGCGCCCCGAGGTCACCTCCGAGCGCGCGGCCAACCTGCTCTGCCGCTCCCTCAACTTCCAAGCAGGAGACTTCTCCATCCACCGCCACCACCCGGAAGATTTCCTGATCATCTTCTCCGCGCAACACCGTAAGGATCAGGTCACTTAAGATCACACCCCCATTGGCGATGGCGACTTTTCCCTCTCCATCATGCCCTGGTTCAAGCTTGCCCATGCGGGCTATGGCGGCATGAACCACCGTGTCGAGCTGGAGCTCCGCAGAATTCCGGCACACGCCTGGCAGCTCTCCATGGTTGAGTCCTTGCTGGGTGTCGGCGTCTGGGTCGAGAAGCTTGATCCGGCCACCCGCTCCCATGCTGACATGGCCGTTTTCCGGCTCACCGCCCGCGTGCGCGACCCCTCCTATATCCACCGCCAGGCAGTTCTTGAGGTCGTGGAGCTCATCCCCAGCCATTCCTTGTCCCAGCTGCCGACCGTCCGGACGCTCACCTACCTCGTTTCCATCTGGTTGGACCAAGCACGCCAATCAACACGTAGGTGATGGAGGCTCGCGGCCCGGCCGACCGCGGTGGCGACGGAAACGGTGGTGAGGGCGAAGGTTCTGGCCGCAGACAAGGTCACGCCCGTTCTCCCCGCCGCGGGCGCAAGCGCCGTAGTCAGAACAGAACCGCCACACCGCCCCACGGCCGCGCCGACGACATGGCCATGGACATGCTTACCGGCCCAATCGATGGTCGTGGCAGCCGCGTCGATGGTGTCGCGCTGGACGGTGCGCAGATTGCCGTCGGCGGGCTCCGCTGCCTCGCCCCCTGCCCCATGCCACCACCACCACCGCCAACCACACGTTGGATCCCTGGCCACCATGCAGTGGGCCCCCTAGATCCCGACAACAACGCCAAAGGGCCCACAACTTTTGGAGAAGAAAAGACTGACAACATGCACCCGTTTCCATCGCCGTGTACCCCGTCGAGACCAGCGCCTCGTCCGCCCCTGATCTGAGGCCTCCAGAAGCCTCTGAATTGCCAGCTGGCGGCCAGCCATTGGCCACTGACGCTCCCTCGCCTGGCCCCCCCTCCGTCGCCTAGCGTGCGTGAGGGCGGGAGCGCCAGTCCTACAACGACCAGGTCGCTAGATTTGAACAGCGAAGTCCCAGATTCTCTGCCCGTTGGTTCTGTCCCCGATGTCGATCCGCAGTCGGGACAAAGTGAGGATACAACCAGCTCTACTCTTGCACCGCCTTTGGCCGCTTCTGCTGCGTAGCCAGCTGCACCTCAGGCTCAGGACGTGAGCGCTGATGTCGCCCTCCGTGCCCACCCTCCCACGTCCCCGACGCTAGACGACTAGGCTACTCCCTCTCCGCCTCCACATCCGAGCAGCCCACCGGCCCAGCAAACCCCAGATTGCACCCCGCGCAGGCCCCCCCACTACCGAGGTGCCCTCGGAGAGCACCACTCCAGCTGGACCAGCCTAGGCTCGCTACGACCCGTCCCAGTTTGCCTTGCCGCCGCTGGTTTATGCCTCGCCGCCGGCTCGCGCAACTCGCCAGCCCCGCGCGCAGGTCGCCCTGCAGCGAGCATGGACGCTAGGCGATTTCCCCAAAGCCACCACCAAGGAGCTGAACTCCACGCCGCCTATGCCAGGCAGGAAAACGAGGTATGATGTAGTATACTATAGTCGTTGACATAATACCAATGAAACACCGTTCACTAGTATTACATCCCTCAGAATGGAACAACAGAAACACAGCGGGTCCAATACATGGCTAAAGGTTACAACTCACTCTTTACACAAGATCCATAGAACACTCTGGGTTAAAGAGAGAGAAAGAACTTCTTACAAAGAAGAATCAAAGATAAACAACGCAAGAACTAATATACTACGAAGAATGGTATCTTAACTAAAGGTTGACATTGATGTTATTGCAATGCACTACAGAAATAGGTTCTTTGGTTAGAGAGTATATTCCTATTTAATCAGTAACTTCGTCTTCACTTGAGTTGATGTATATTTGACTTCCTTGTCTTCGTTGAAGAGCTTTAGCTTTTGATGATGATTCCTGGAGCATAACTTGATGTTGATGTTGTCTGTACTGGCTTCAGAATCTAGCAAGGGTTAAGAAGATACTTTGAGTACGAGCGTACTCAACAAGTTCACTAGAAAAGAAGTGTTTGATGCACTATAATTACAGCCACAGACCATAGGTCGTAGGCAATGCAAGTTTTCGTAATCATTTCTTCAAAGGTTGCTTTTATTCTGAAAAGCTATGTCTGTTAGCCTTCACGGGTTTACCAGGACTTTCATGGAGTTCCTTTCCCGCCGCGTTCGCAGCTCCTTCCCGGAACAGGGAGTAACAAGTTATAGTTCTTACACTCTGCAGAGGTGCGTCACTTTACCCATGAGAGATAAACTCTTTGTTGCACAACCGGGCAGCTTATTCCCGTCCACAATTCCATGATGTGGGGCCCATAAGATGATCCAAGCCAATCACTACCCCCTTCGCGACCTCGCATGCCTCCTTGGTGTACACCATGCCCACATATTGGATTACGGCAATGGTTTGTACAAACCGTTAGATGTCAAAACTATCGTGGGATGTTGAGGGTTCCCACCCATATGCTGCATATCCTCTACGAATTACCAATTAATATACATGCTACAAGGATAACAGCCACGACCTGCACATCCGGCTACATGCGAGAGGAAGAAGATACAGCTGACTTCTCCGTCCCATTCCAAATCTCATGGTCAACGCGTAATATACGGTGCAAGAATCACTGGCGACATTGGTTGTTAAGTCCTAGGTGATATAGTTCTGAACAGTGTTATTCCAACTGTCAGATTTAATAGATTAGCTGATCACCCGGGATCAGTAACCAATAGTTCACATTATTTCCGAAAATAATGTTTTCTGACCTTTTGCAAATGCAGGTGATGACAACACTGGATTTGTAAAATACTTTACAGAAAATAAATAAAGGACATGAGCAAGTCTGAACTTGCCTTTTGTGATTGCAAGATTATGCACTCACGGTCTTCGAGTCAATATAAGATCCAAAATCTGAAATCATTATCATTGGTCCGGTAAGGACTAATGTTTAAAGAAGCAATATGCTATTATGCATAAGTAATGTAATGCACTTTATAAACGCGAATCCCGGGAATAACGTTGTTCTAGGGTTTGGATACTAGTGACATGATTATACCCTACGGTACGTGACTTCAGCATACCTGGTTCAGCACAAGGAAGGCCCACAGCAGATATACGCTGGCCCATGAAGATTTTCGGGTGGCCAAGGCCCATGACGCCTTCGGATCCTTGGAGAACAAGACTAGCGTAGATAGGAAATTCAAAGGGGTAAAACCCTAGAACCTGTAACCGACTAGGACTATGCCCGGGACCTGCCTAAGTCTATATAAAGGCCAGGAGGGCACGTCCTAGATCTCTCGACTCATACTTTCGTACACACCTCCACGCCAGATCGAATCTGCGCACCCTGTAACCTTCGGTTCCGCCGTAATCAAGAGCAGACAAGCAGGAGTAGGGTTTTCCCTCCGGGGGCCTGAACCTGGGTAAATCTCGTGTCCCCTGGTTGCTTGTCTGTTAACCGTGCCACGATCTCCAGCATCCCCATCTTCTCCAAAACCCAAGTCCAAAACAATGGGCATTGACGAGATTAAACCTCGTCAATTGACGCCGTCTATGGGAATCGGGGCTGCTGATTGTGCGATCGTGACGGTCCCGACCCGATCGATCTACAACTCCGCGGCGATGGAGAATCACCTCCTCTTCGGCACTTTCGACTTCACCGCCCACTCGCCGGCCACCATGAAGGATTTCGAGCCCGTAGGCGACGGACTCGGAATTTTGTTCGGGAGCTTCTGCTTCCAGGTGGGACAAACTGGCACACTCCGCCTTCCTGAGCGGGTGCCCGTGCCATCGATCAGGCCCGCCTCGTGGGCTCCACACCCCATGCTACGCACATCACCATCGACAGATGAGTTCTACAACAGCAGCAGCTGCAACTCCGATCTGTGTGATTCGCCTTCGGATGAAGGGACCTACGGTTCCGGATCTGAAAGCTGCGGCAGCAGCGAACCGATCTACGAGCGCTACCAATGCGCCGCAGTCATCCAGGAGCAACAAACGCCTAACCCGCCGCCCAACACGAACCCGAACCCGCAGGATAGAAACGGCGGAAACGGCGGGAACAGAAGAAGCCAGTCCCCCTACCCGAAGGGGAAAACAACGGCCACGTCATCCAACTTAGCAAAGAAGGATGGGTCCAGGCACGCCGTGTCGTTGCAGGCGACATAGTCCTACCCGTGGACTCCCCACGTGACCTACTGATGGCGTACCACTACCTCCTCATCGAGGAGCACAAGAAGCAAGTCAAGATGCAGGAGACGCTCGACAAATGCAAGCAAGCAGCCTCCGAGTCCAGCGCGCGACGAGCTGCGCTCTCCGCCATGGCACCCGGCTCTAGCACGAACGGAAACCAGGGAAACAAGCACCGCTCGCGGGTGGAGAACATGGATCCCAAGGAACGTCGTGATGTGACCCGAACTCTCCACACATCATTCATGGATATGGATGCCGACGGCAACATCATCCCGAAGACACCACAAGCTGCGATCATGGCAGCCACTGCGTATCTCGCGGACCACCAACCTCCGGAAGGGGACCCGAAAAGAGCCATGCATAAGTCCGCACTCACCGGACTCGGACTCGTCGGAGCTGCGCTCCACGAAGACGCTCCTGCGGAGCCGAAGAAGAAAGCTCCGGTCAGGCGCGACCGGAGCCCCACCCCTTCATCCGAAGAGGAGGAGGAGCACGACCTTCCTCAAAGGAAGAAGAGATCGCATCGCCATAAACGCGACTACGACGCCAGAGATGCGCTTACACATTGCAAAATCGACAAAGCACGAGCCAAACGCGCATGCTCGTCCGAGTCCGAGATGGATGAAGATGAAGGAGAACTCTGTGGAGCTCGATGCTTCAGCAGATCTGTTCGGCGAACACAGATGCCACGCAATTTCAAGCTTCCTTCGGATACTCCGAAGTTCAACGGAACGCAAGATCCAAAATCTTGGCTGAGCGACCATCTGTCATCCGTCAAGCTGCACGGCGGTAACAAAGAAACCGCCATGCAATGCCTCCAGCTGCAGCTGACAGGCGCGGCGCGGGTCTGGCTCAGCAGCCTATCATCAGGATCCATCCGAAGTTGGGAGGAGCTAGCTTACAGCTTCATCCGAAATTTCAAGGGCACCAGCAAGAGGCCACCTCAATCGAAGAGTTGCGAGCCTGCACTCAGAGAACGGGGGAATCTATTCGCTCGTATATATTACGCTGGTCTACCACCAAGAACTCCACAGCACATATCTCCGAGGAGAGGGCCATCGATGCCTTCAGAGACGGCGTCAAACGCCAAGATTTCAAGGAGGAACTTGGGCGTGTCAAGCCCAAGACACTCGACCACCTCATGGAAATTGCCAACAGTTGGGCAGACGACGAAGATTGCATCCAGCAAGCGCAATCAGATGAAGAGGACGACTACGGCCGAAGGCGAGAACGCCGCAGCAAGAGGAGATCGCGTGTCTACGAAGACCGCGACGGACCCGACATGGTCGCGGCTGGCTACGCCGACCGCCGCAACGACAACAGCCGCAACAGCGGAGGATACCGCGGAGGAAATTTCCGCGACAGCGGACGACCAGCACAATCGTGGCAACGCCGCGACCGCGACAACGGACCCTCAGCATTCGACAAACTTTCGGGTGCATGCACCATCCACTTCTACATCGACAAACAAGATGGCAAAAAGAAAGCCAGTCACATGCTCAAGGACTGCCGCGAGTTCCAAAAACTCAGCGAAAGCATGGTGCAGATGAGGCAACAAGCCCCAACCCCTGCGTTCGGAAACGCACCCGCGCCAGGAGAAATAGCACACTGAGCTCCTCCACCGCCACCTATTGGAGGCCCAAACCAACCAGTCGCACCAGCGTAAAACAATGCCGGGGTCGGATATCCCCCACCAAAGGGAGCACTAAATATGATCCAGAAGGGACGCCCCACAAACAGGGTGCAGAAGAAAATCACCCGACAAATCAACTTGGCCGTGGCAACTCCGCCTGCAATCCCTGAGTACCTCAGCAGATCGGAGTCCTGCATCACATTCACTCACGCGGATCACCCTTGCCAGATCCCTCGCCCAGGTCATGCTGCCCTGGTGCTGGAGGCGCAGATCGGAGGCTTCGAGATGAGTCGCGTCTTCATGGACGGCGGCAGCGGCATCAATCTGATGTTCGCAAGCACTCTAGCAGCTATGCGGATCCCGCAATGCAGCCTGGAACAATCAGACACAACGTTCCACGGCATTGTCCCAGGAAAGGGCATATTCCCCCTGGGCAAAATAGGGCTCGACGTTATCTTCGGGAAGCCGGACAACTTCCGGCAGGAGCGCCTAGAATTCGAAGTGGTGGACTGGCCGTCGCAATACCACGCCATCCTGGGGCGTGTAGCATTCGCAAGGTTCCTGGCCGTCCCGCACTACGCATACCTACTACTCAAGATGCCAGGACCAAGGGGCGTCATCACAGTCCACGGGAGCTTCACCCGATCGGACCAATGTGACAGGGATTTCAACAAAATCTCCCAGTCTTTCGGCATGCAAGACGAGCTTGTAAGGCTCCGTGAAGTAACGGAAAATGGGGTACCCCCAGTCACAAGGCAGAACGCACCTGACATGTCCTTCGACTCCACCATCAACACCAAGAAAGTACAGGTCCATCCGACGGATGCCTCCAAGACGGCCTTGATCGCCAATGACCTCACACCGCATAGGAAGGCGCGCTCGTCGAATTCCTCCGTGAGCGCTGGGAAATCTTCGCCTGGTGTCCTGCGGACATGCCAGGAGTTCCCAGGGAATTCGCCGAGCACGCACTCAATGTCTTTCCAGACACCAAGCCAGTCAAGCAGTCCATCCGAAGACTGTCGGAGCCACGAGCAGAAGCTATCGGCAAGGAAATCAATAGACTACTCGCTGCAGACTTCATCAGGGAAATCAAAGAAAGCGAGTGGCTTGCAAACACGGTGATGGTCCTGAAGAAGGACACGGACATCCTGCGGATGTGCGTGGACTTCACGTCACTAAATAAGCATTGCCCAAAGGACCACTTCCCTCTTCCACGGATTGACCAGATCATCGATTCGACTGTAGGTTGCGAGAAACTCTCCTTCCTCGACGCCTACTCAGGCTATAACCAGATTCGGCTCAAGGTCGAAGATCAGGAGAAAACGGCGTTTATCACACCGTTCGGAGTATTCTGTTACAACACAATGCCCTTCGGGCTAAAGAACGCGGGTGCCACGTACCAGCGATGCATGCAGGCCTACCTCAAGGACCAGATCGGTCGCAATGTCCAAGTCTATGTCGACGACATAGTAATAAAAACTAAGGAGGCAAGGACACTTATCGACGATCTCCGCGAGACGTTCGAAAACCTCGATCGCTACAGGATCAAGCTCAATCCCGAAAAGTGCGCCTTAGGCGTCCCATCAGGTCAGCTGCTCGGGTACTTCATCTCTCAACGAGGGATCGACGCGAACCCGAAGAAAATCAGAGCCATCATGACGATGGAGAAGCCGAAAAACCTCAAGGGCGTCCAGCAGCTCGCAGGACGAGTAGCGGCAATAAGCAGGTTCATCAGCCGCATGGGCGAGAAGGCCCTACCATTCTACCAGCTGCTGCGCAAGGCAGACAAGTTCGAGTGGACACCAGAAGCCAACGACGCATTCGAAAGCCTCAAGCGGCTCCTCTCCACCTCGCCCGTTTTGGTCACGCCAAAGGAGCGCGAGCCCCTGCTGCTGTACATAGCAGCCACACACCAGGTGGTCAGCACCGTACTCGTGGTCGAACGACCCGAAGAAGGCAGGACCCATGGGGTCCAGCGCCCAATTTACTACCTCAGCGAGGTACTAACACCAACAAAGCAGAGGTACCCTCACTACCAAAAGCTAGCCTACGGCGTGTTCATGACGGCTCGACGGCTGAGCCATTACTTCCAGGAGCACCAAGTTATGGTCGTCAACGAGGCACCCTTGAACAGCATTCTGAACAATCCAGAGGCCACATGACGGGTGGCCCTGTGGGGCATCGAACTATCACCCCTGGACATCGTCTACGAGAAGCGACACGCAATCAAATGTCAAGTCCTTCCGGACTTCCTGGTACATTGGATGGAGCTGCAGCTGCCAGACACCCCAGACATGTCGCAGTCATGGACAATGCACTTCGACGGCTCCAAGCGCGAAGCCGGAGCAGGAGCAGGGGTCATACTGACCTCCCCACAAGGCGACAAGATGAAGTACGTTCTTCGGATGAAATTCAGAGCCTCCAACAACGAGGCCGAATACGAAGCCCTCATCCATGGCATGAGGATGGCAAAGATATGCGGCGCAATGCGCCTGGTCATCTACGGTGACTCCAACCTCGTCGTCCAGCAGACGATGAATGAATGCGACGCACACGCCGAAAACATGATCGCATACCACGCGCTCTACAACGCACTCGAAGGCGAATTCGACGGCTGCGAACTTCGGCACGTTGGAAGGGAGAGCAACGAGGAAGCCGATAGACTCGCCAACATCGGCTCCACTTGCACAAAAGTGCCACCAGGAGTGTTCCTCGAACAGATCTGCGTACCATCCATCAAGCGAAAGTTCCCCAAGGGATCACCCGAAGAAGCAGAACACTCGGGAGCTACGCTACCCTAAGGACACGAAGGACCCGAAAAACTGGACACAGAGGTAGCCATGGTCAACCTAATGCAGGTCATGGCAGTCGAAGAAGCTTGGACGCGACCATACCTCCAGTTCTTGATAACCGGAGAATTGCCTGACAGCCCAACAGACGCCCGACGCATATCTCGCCGGTCAAAAGCCTTCACCATCATCAACGGCGAGCTGTACAAGCGCAGCATCACGGGTGTACTTCAACGATGCGTCACCATCGACGACGGCAAGGCCATACTCCAAGACATCCATGAAGGCATCTGCGGCCACCACGCAGGAAGCCGCTCCCTTGTCGCCAAAGCTCTACAAGCAGGATTCTACTGGCCAACGGCCATGAGCGACGCAAAGGACATCGTCCGAAGATGCAACGGATGCCAACGGTTCGCCGACAAACCGCACGCACCTGGGTTGGAGCTCAGACCCATACCTATAGCTTGGCCTTTCGCTCAATGGGGCCTCGACATGATCGGCAAACTGCCAAAATCCTCGAAAGGGGGACACGTCTTCCTCCTGGTTGCAGTCGACAAATTCACCAAGTGGATCGAGGCCATGCCGGTCACCAACCAGAAAGGCAAAACTGCCGTCAAGTTCTTCGAGTCCATTGTCTACAGGTTCGGCGTACCACACAGCATCATTCTCGACAACGGATCGAACTTCATCTCCGAAGAATTCCAGGACTTCTGCGAAGGCCTTGGGATCAACATCACGTATGCCTCAGTGGAACACCCGCAAACAAACGGGCAAGTGGAAAAGGCCAACGGCCTAATCGGCGCCGGCATCAAGAAGCGCCTCATGAGCTCACTGGAACAAAAAGCTGGAAAATGGACGAAAGAGCTACCATCCGTCCTGTGGAGCTTACGAACTACGCCAAACAGCTCCACCGGCTACACACCGTTCTTCATGGTACACGGAGCCGAGACCGTGCTACCAGCCGAAGTACGCCACCAGGCCCCGCGGGTCGTCGCTTACAGCGAAGCCGAATCCACGATTGCACTTGAAGACGCTGTCGACACACTCGACGAAGCACGGGATATAGCAGCAGCTCGATCAGCGGTGTACCAGCAGAGTCTCCGCAACTACCACAGCCGCCGGCTGCGCCCAAGGTCCTTCGTCAAAGGAGACCTCGTCTTGCGACTCAAGCAAAAGCGACCGAATAAATTCGAGTCACCATGGGAAGGACCCTACGTCATCACCGAAGTCATCCCAGGTGGCGCCTATCGCCTCAAGCACGTGGAGTCTGGAGTCGCATACTCCAACCCATGGAATATCTCGCACCTGCGACGATTCTATCCTAGCAACCTACCCCCTTTTACTTTCAATAAGGCTTCCAGCCAAGGCTATTCAGCCGAACAATGTACCTCCTCCATTACGATACAAATAAAGCTAAGTGTCTCGCCCCAAAACTTCGGTTCACTATTTTTTGCAACTGTACTACATGCTACAAACGCACTCGGGGGCTCCCCCCACCTCACGATTTCATCGACTGAGGACCAAACGTGTACACCTGAGTAGCTGACAACGTCAGGCAAACGAAAAGGACACGTACTCAATCAAAGCACTGCGTGCTCACAAATAAACAAACCTTTACAACAAAGGGCACAACACGCCCAGCCGAAATATACAAATTTTACATCTCTCTCTTTTTACAGGTACTACCTATGTTGAAGAATAATCTGGGAACGCTGCTCAAACAAATCTACAATCTGTTCGGCATACTGCCTTACAGCCGCGTAATGCGGACGCATGTCCCACTCGCCACCATCAGGGCGAAGAGGTGGCCCAGCGGCCACAGCAGCCAAATCCACGTTAGGCCGGTGCATCCTCACAAGAGACAAAGCAGCCTTCACTCCTGCGACAAGCTGCTGCCGCACCAACTCCTTGACATTGCTTACGCTCCGAAACTTCGACAGAAGACCCGCAAGGCTTGTTGGTACGGCATCCAAAGGGAACATGACGTGCAGCACTGAGGCAAGCGATGTCTGCACTTGGCGGAGCACCCGCGAAACTTGATGAACACGATCCTGCACCGTCGCCAGAGCTATGGCGCGATCACGATCCATCTAGAAGAAGCCGCCGGCCTCCATGTCCTGCTGAGTCAAGCAATTGACCCGAACAGCGACACGCTCCTTTTCTTCCCTCGGAGCAAGATTCGCACCTGCAACAATCGCACAAAATAAGAGTAAATCCAGCAGGCTCATCCGAAGAACCAAGCTACAGCTCGAACCAAAGAACAACTTACATTGCAGCTGCTCGGACAGCCGAACTAGCTCCGCCATGAAGTACTCCTCTCTGGCTGCACCACGATCCGCTTTGGACTTCCAAACGTCGGCATGATCGCGTAACCCGAGCAACTCCCTCTCCAGACTACGCACACGATCCCGAAGGAAAGTGAGTTGCGAGGAATCATCCAAGGATGGTCGCAACGGCATTGCGGATGGGGCGTCAACAGGATCAGCACCCGAAGGAACCTAGAGCAGCAGCAAAAGAAAGGAACACAGACATTCAGCCAAGGATAGAGCACAACTCAGAGGAATTCATTAAATATATAAGGCCACTACGTGGCACAAGGATGGTTTTTTCTTCAAGATATTTACAACAAAAGTAGACTACAAACTACCCTACGTCTACTACGCCTACGATGCAGGACCCTGAGTCGCCTCGGAGCCAGACTGCCTAGCTTTGGCCCCGCCCTGCTGCCACAGTGCATACTCAGACAACAAATCAATGAGCTTGGGCCCATATCGCTTGCAGCGAGCAGAATAGGCAGCAAAGGCTACCTCGGATCCATCTGCAGTCGTCGGCATCCGAGAGGTGATCTGGGGCAGATCCAGCTTCGCTCCAGCCGCCAAGGCCATCGCCAGCCCGACGGACGCGCCGATGCCCTTCTACTTGCGCTTGTACGCCGCAGGCGCTTCGGCTGACAGAGCCTCCGCCAGAGCATCCACATCATCAAGGGTTGCGCCCTTCGGGACAAGCTCCTTGTAGAAGCGACCAAGGACCTCTTTCGCCTTGGCAAGGGAGTTGACGACGGTGCTGCAGCGGTCTTCGATCGCCATAGTGGCATCATCTAGAGCACTCCCTTGCTCCAGAGCACCATGGTCGAACTCGATGCCTGCGGCATCTGAGAAAAAAAAATAAAGAAGAAAAGCAGCATAGAAGAAGACCCGAAGAAAAAGAAACAAGTACAAAACTAGCACTCACCCGAAATAGCCTTGGCAGCAGCCATGAGCTTCGCCGCCACCTCTCTTTCACGAGCAGCCGCAACGGTGGCCAGCTGCTCCTCACGATCTGCGGCCTCCTGCTGCAGACGCTCCTTCGCTTTGGCTGCCTTAGTCAGCTCTAGCTCGAGGCGCTCTTTCGCGCCAATGGCGGCTTCGTCCTTCTGCTCCGATTGACCAAGGTTCTTTTTGAGAGCGTCGACCTCACGGAGGGAATCGTTATGCTCCTCTGCATTTAAGACAAGCAAGTGTCAAAGAACAGGACCAAGATAAATAATAGAGGCATTCAAAGACAGATGGATACCTTGAAGCTGCCGGAGGTTCGCCTCCAGCGCCAGACGCTCTTGCACCAGCCGCTTGGCCTCCTGCACAAAAGGCTGCAGAAAAAGAAATAACAGTAAGAAAAGGGCTTGGGGCTACGCCCAACACAAAGGAGTAAAAACAAAATTCGCACACGAAGACACTCGGGGGCTCCCCCCGTGACATGAAGCAGAAAAACTTACATGCTCTGATGGTGACTCCGAAGGACCGCCTGCGAAATTCTGAGGCGCAACCACCTGCACCTCCTGCAACGGAGGATCCGGAGCCGCGCCACCCAAAGTCGCCACCGTCTAAGGCGGAGGAGACGCAATTTTCGACTCCCTCATCATCTCTCGCACACCACCACTGGAGGAATCATGGGAGGAATGCCTGCATACAAACTAATCAGCATAAGCGCAACAACCATGAAGGAAAAAGGACAATAGTACAAAAAAAACTTACGAGCCCAGTGAGCTCAGGTCGAAGACAGGAGGAGTCCTTCGGGCTCTCTTCTCCTCCTTCTTTTCTTCCTTCTTCTCCTCCTTTTTCTCTTCCTTCTTCCGCTTTGCTGGCGGGTGCGGCGCTACAGCCCGCACAGGAATGGCAGGAATGGGCTACAGCCCCCATGACCGTCACTATGACGCTCAAGGCCCAGAGGGTTTCTGGGAGTCGGAGGAGTCGAGGCATCCGAAGACTCACTGGAGCTCCGTGACCGTTTTCGCGTATGGTCCTCACTCGACTCGTCGGCATCCTCCGCCGGAGATCGCGCCGACGGTAGCTCGGAGACGGAATCAACCACTTCATTATCCGGGGCATTCGGATACCTTTCGGGCAACGGCGGTACCATGCCCGGCACTTTGAAGCTCTGCAAAATCAGAAGGAACTTTGTTAGCAAACAAAGGAAATAAAACACAGCCGATAAAAAGCACTACGTGCACAAATCTACACCTGCAGTACGGCCAACGTCGAAGAAAATGGAGGAGTTAGCGACTTCCCCGGGATTTCTTCTCCGGCTTTGAACTTCAGCAGCGCGCGAAGGGACCTGTCAAGATCCCCCTCGGACATTTTCTCAGCCGAAACCCTCGTCGGATCACGGCGCCCAGAATAAAGAAACATCGGGTGCGCCCTCGCTTGGAGAGGCTGCACCCGACGCTCAAGAAAAGTCCGGATGATGTCCACGCCGTTCACCTCCTTCTCCGGAATCAGCTAGAGATCCTCCACCCGATGATAAAGGGCCTCTATCTCCGCCACCTCACCGTCCAAGATTTGGTTTTTCCAAGACCTTTTTCGCTCAATCATTTGGGAGGGGTCGAAGGGAACAAGACCAAAATCTTGCCCGGGCACTACGGAGTCGCGGATATAAAACCATCGCCTCCACCAGTACTGGACAGATTCAGACATGGAAAAGGAAAAGAAGAGCAGATTGGGACTAAGGGAGATGATGAAACCCCCAATGGGATACACACTATCCGAACCAGATTGCCTCTTCACGGAATAGAGCTTCCGGAAGAGTCCAAAGTGCGGCTCAATGCCAAGCCAGCACTCGCAAAAAGTGATAAAACACGCAATGTGGAGAAGAGAATTGGGAGACAGATGATGAAGCTGAATCCCATAGAAGAAGAGTAGTCCACGGAGGAAGTCGTGGACCGGAAAAGAAAACCCATGCAAAACGAAGGCGAGAAACACAACCCGATACCCAGATGGGGGACGGGGGATTACCTCATTGCCGGGGAGTTTGACGGCCTCCCTATCTTGTGGGGTCAGGCCCCGCTCGCGAAGCTTGCGGAGATCGCTCTCCCGCGTCTCTGATCGCCGCCAGCCACCATCGGTGACACGAGTAGCGGCGGTGCCCTTCTTTCCTCCGGCGGCGCTGGTCCCAACCGCAGATGAAGATTTCTTTGGTTTCCCCATTGCGCTACGGCGGCGCCGGCGGTGAAAACGCAGAAAGAACGACGGAAATGTGGAAGGAAATCCCAGCGCGAAGCAAGAATCGCTCGAGCGCAAGGAGGCAGTGAACACAAGAACTGGTGCGGTGAAAACAAACCACGTTTTCCCCCAATGATTATAACAACAAAGACGACGAACAGCAGCCGTCCATCCAGAAGACCTAATGCCAACGGCAGATCTGACCGTACATGTGTCAGCGTCACAACGAACCGTCGTTACCACGCCGTCCACTACGCGCGGAAATCGAGGAGACGCCGTAATTATCTCCAAGCCGCGTGTGACCTGTCAATTCTAAGTCAGCAAGTGGGACCTACGTTCGTCCAGTCAAGTCATCTCTGGCGTAGCAGACGCTTGAGGTCATCGATCGTCAGCAATGACGTCATCAAAAGCTATACTAGCACTAACTATAATTCTTCGGCTCCACAGCTAAGAGTACTCACTCGAATCTTCGATTCGACTAAGTACTCGGGGGCTACTCCTATCAGGAGTGCTGGCCGCGCACCCGGAAGATGAATAACGACAAAGTTTTTCTTCGAGTCCTACGTCGAGTCTACGACTCCACTACGGACTCGGGGGTTACTCCCATAGGGAGGATGGAGTTAAGCAACCGAAAATTTTTGAGTCTTACGGACTTAACAACTGAACAATGCTTGAACTAAAGTCTCTACTCGAGTCTACGACTCGAACAGACACCCGGGGGCTACTCCCATAGGGAGCGCTGGTCGCGCACCCTATGAATTCTTCGACTGTGATCTTTCGGGTCAGCACGCAAAAACTTTTTGGCATCTCTGCCCCAACAAGAGCTGAGTGAGCGACAATCTCCTTGGCCACCCGAAACACCTCCGCGGTGACAAATGTTCGGATGCTGCGTCCACGACGCAAAGATAAGACCTGCAGATATCATCTGACGGCCTGACAACATACATGATTGCGCTCTGCTAGTACAAATCCATGCCAACAGGCGTGATGAAAAATCCCGACGGACGCGTTGGGTACATTAATTAAAATCACTAGAATTCTACTCCTGTAAGTCCTCCGCGGCCTGAGTCGAATTACGCCAGCATATGTTCTAGGTCCAAGTTGAGGGACTCGAACTTGAAGAAGATCATGTTGTTTCGTCCTAAGACAGTTAACTGACCTTGATCCGTCGGGTGAGTCAGGCACACGCGTCAACAATCCCTACACACATATACTATTAATACATAGTTGGACCCGAAAGATGGAAGAGTCCTCAGCCGAATCTACGATTCGACTGATCACTCGGGGGCTACTGACATGATTATACCCTACGGGTACGTGACTTCATCATACCTGGTTCAGCCCAAGGAAGGCCCACAACAGATATACGCTGGCCCATGAAGATTTTCGGGTGGCCAAGGCCCATGACGCCTTCGGATCCTTGGAGAACAAGACTAGCGTAGATAGGAAATTCAAAGGGGTAAAACCCTAGAACCTGTAACCGACTAGGACTATGCCCGGGACCTGCCTAAGTCTATATAAAGGCCAGGAGGGCACGTCCTAGATCTCTCGACTCATACTTTCGTACACACCTCCACGCCAGATCGAATCTGCGCACCCTATAACCTTTGGTTCCGCCGTAATCAAGAGCAGACAAGCAGGAGTAGGGTTTTCCCTCCGGGGGCCTGAACCTGGGTAAATCTCGTGTCCCCTGGTTGCTTGTCTGTTAACCGTGCCACGATCTCCAGCATCCCCATCTTCTCCAAAACCCAAGTCCATAACAATGGGCATTGACGAGATTAAACCTCGTCAACTAGAAATGATATATTTGAAATGTGTTGTACTTTTAGATGAGTTTTATACTTGTGTTTCTTATTAGGGCTTGTGAGTGTGTGTGAAAGAATATGTAGTTACAATATCATAAAATAATGGGGCACATACAAAATGTGAAATTCTACTTAAGATTGCTTATATAAGAGTTCTTGTTTGAAGTGGCAAAAAGAATAATCCTTGAAGAAAAGATTTGTTTTCTGAGGTCTAATCCATCTTTGTGGTTAGTTAAGTCTGGTCGATGTTATTTGTGCTTTCTTGAATAGTTTGGGCTTGAGATGCTTTATGACTTATCTATATCAGACCAAAGTTAACTATAAAACATGTAACAATGTTTGTAGTATTAAATTTAGATTTTTGTAGACTAAAGTTAACTTTAAAACATAGATAGTTTGAAAGTATAATGCTAATAACATTTGTACCTTGTGTACTTGGTAATGTTGCCTTAAGGTTACTGTCGTTGTTATGGAAACGGCAGAGCCTAAGCAGGCTAGAAAGAGGTGTGGGAGCTAAGCAGGGAAGCGAGCGACGGCGTCCGCATGCGGGATTGGATACAAGCAAGTGTGGTGACACAAGATGTACCCAGGTTCGGAGCCCTTGATGTGAGGTAAAACTCCTACTCCTGCTGGAATGACTATCTCGATGAACACTAAGGGCTACAATGCTCCTTGAGCTGTCTCTGATCTGGCTAGTAGTAAGCAAGGGTCCAACCCTTTCCCAGTTGCCCCTGCTGCCCCTTATATAGGTCGAGGCGGCGTGGGCAACGATCTGGCCGACTGGCGGGCCCCAGATGGCTATGTCATCTATAGCGGCTGGCATGGGAGTGCATACTCACAGTCAAGTCCATGCCGCCACGCACTCTACAATGGTTCCCGTGCAGGTAGTTGCGCATAGTGCCACCTACTGTCTACTGTTGTGATCGTCATCGATAGAAGTCGTCGGTATGGGCCGAGTGTCTGAGTCACCTTTCTGTCTTGTCTGTTGTCCCGGTCGTACTGCGCATTGTGCTCTACGTCATCTGGTACTTTTCTTGTCTTGGGTGGCCGGCTAGAGTGACCTAACCGGCTGGTCTTACTGGGCCGGATGGTTGGATCTGAAGGGAATATGCCCGAGAGGCAATAATAAAGTGGTTATTATCGTATTCCTTATTTATGATAAATGTTTATTTTACATGCTATAATTGTATTAATACGGAAACGTTAATACATGTGTGTTTAATAAACAAAAAGGAAGTTCCTAGTTATGCCTCTCTTATAAACTAGCTCGTTGATTAACAAGATGATCAAAGTTTCCTGATCATGGACATTGGATGTTGTTAATAACGAGGTCACAACATTAGTGTAATGATGTGATGAACATTCATCCGAAGTATAGCATTACGATCAAACTCATTGAGTTTATATTTCTATAACAACTTACGAAGTGATCCTAATCCTTAGACCATGAGATCATGTCAATCACTAACACTGGAAGAGTTTCTCGATGACATCAAACGTCACACCGTAACTGGGTGATTATAAAGATGGCTTGAGAACTACTAAAGTGTTATGTTGAGACCCATGGATCGAGAGTGGAATTTGTTCATCCCGATGACGGATAGATATGCTCTGGGCCCTCTCGGTGATATCACATTGATTAGCTTGCAAGCGGGTGATTCGATCACTAGAATGTTATATCACGGGAACGAGAAAAGAGTGCATGTCGGTAACGAGATCAAACTAGGTATGGAGATACCGATGATAGAATCTCGGACATGTAATATATCGTGAAACAAAGGGATTAATATACTAGCATAAAAGGTTCACACGATCACAGAAGTCATTGTTGAATGTGTGGGAGTTAGTATGGATCTCCAGGTCCCGCTACTGATTATTGATCGGAGAAGGGTCTCGATCATGTCCGCATTATTTGCGAACCGTAGGGTGACACACTTAAGGGATACCGACACCATTCGGAGCAAATGATATGCCAGAAAAAGAAAAGGAAAGCGCAGGAATTTATTTCACTAGACACCGGAACTGTTTCGGTTGAAATTGTTGAAACTGGTTCTGCATGTGAAATGGAATACTAGCAAGGGGTTTTATGTGAATGTTTGTTAATTAAAGTAATTAACAAAATTCTGAATAAAATAAAAGAGTTTTATTTAATGAGAGTTTGCATTAAATTTGGTGGAAATTTTAATGGGAATTTGAGTGGACTTTTGAGTGGAGAAAATTGAAGGGGCATTTTGTGAGTGGAGTGTCCACCCACATGAATGAAGGAGGGGAGGGGGCAGCCCCCATGGCCGGTGGCCAACCCCTTGGGTGCCCCCCTCCTCCTATAAAAGGAGCCCCTCCTCTCACTTGTCTCTCACACCTCCTCGCGAAGGATCTCTCTCCCCCCTTTAGAATTCCCCCATGGTCTCGGATCAGTGAGATACATGTTCCCGGTGGCTTTTTCTGGAAGGATTTGTTGCTTCCGCTGCTTCGCTGGAGCAAGGGCACGGAGGTTGTCGGGGTACCCGTACGTGTGTGCAATCACGGATGCACCACTGCTTTGAGGTGCTGGACTTGATCGTGCTGGACCGGCTGGACCAGACGGACTTCATCACAATCTTGAGATCAGAAAGCGTTCGTCTACATCATCCACGAGTACAACCTCGTTAACGCTATTCGGTCTTCGAGGGTATGTATTCTATGGATGTATATCCACCCGTTGCTTGTATCTAGTAGATAGATCTTGGTACTTAGATGTTCCCATCGTAGGAAATTTTTTGTTTTCTATGCTGCGAACCCTACAGTGGTATCAGAGCCGGATCTATGCGTAGATGCTTTGCACGGGTAGTACACATATGAGTATGTGGGCGATGATGATCATTTTATTGCTTCTTAGTTGTACTTTGGATATTGGTGGAATAGTGGGATGAAGCGGCCCGGACAAACTTTACATGTCCTCGCACATGAGACCTGTTCCACGCTTGACATGCAAGTAGTTTGCATAAGTGGCTAGCGGGTGTCTGTCTCTCCTACTATAGTCAATATCTAATTTGCAACGATTTGTCAACAATTTGGTTATCCTCGTTGTGGTTCATGTTCGTAGGTAAGAACGGTTCTATCTTCGAAAGCCCTAAGCCACGTAAAACTTGCAATGGATAAATTAGAGGCGTCTAGTTTAGATTGTTGCTGGGCTAGTGTTATGATATGGTGATGTTGTAAGTAGAATTATGAGATGATACTCTTACAACACGCATAACGTGTAGGTTCCATAGACCTTGGCCTTACACATAAGAGGTATGATAGTGATCATACCACGGTGCACGTGATGGAGATCATATGCGGGAACCATATCATTCCACTAATAAACATGTGATGTTTTGATTACATCTTATATTGCTTGTTTGGCGTTTTATTAGCATAATAAGATGATCCCTCATTTAGATATCAAGATAAGAATGTGTTCTTCCTTAAGTATGCACCGACAATGTTTCGTCGCTTCAAGACATCACGTGATGATCGGGTGTACTTGAATCCACGAGCATATCTCGGGTGTAAGACAGTTACACACGCGAATACTAAGGTTCTTACTTGGCGAGCCTAGCATGTACAGACATGGCCTCGGAACACGGACCGAAAGGTTAAGCATGAGTCATATGTTTTGATATGATGACCATATGGATGCTCGCCTTTGAAGCTACGCCGACTCACGTGATGATCGGACTTGGTGTAGTGGATTTGGTTCATGTAATCACCAAAAAGACACGAGGGATGTCGTTTTTGAGTGGGAGTTCATTTCTAATTTGGATTAGTAGAACTCAATTTATCATAAATTAAATCAAAGTGAATTTGCATAATTTGTTGTAGTCATTGGCATTCGTTCACCACCTTATGCATAGTTGTAATTGAGATAATAGAACTATAGAATTCTGTATATATACTTTACGAACTGGTATCGTATTGTGTTGAGTGTCAATATAAAGTTTAAAGTCCTATTGCAAACTTTCAGAAAAATTCTATTTACTCCGTGAAATTTAATAGTTGGTATTAAATCGAGAGTAACAATTCCAGTGTTAGTATCTTAAGTATCATGTTTGCCTCCATGATTCTTGATTATTTTAATATCAAGTTTATCTAGGAGCTGAAAGAATTATTTCAGAAACCATCATGTGTGGCAGATATAATGATATCTGAAATAATGTTTTGGTTGCAATATGATAGAGTATAATATATGTTCTCATATTGGATGAGAATTTACGAAGGTTGGAGATGCTAGACATCCTAATCATCCAAAAGGGTTTTGGAAAGTAATGTTATACTCACGATTCGTCCTTATAAGCTACAGTAGCTTGATCATGAAAGTCGTCATGATAAGGATGAATAGAAGATGTATGTAAAGTGTTTACTATACTAAAAGATTACTAAAGAATGGATTTTGAAGAACGCCGACCATTTTGATGATGGTGATCTACTTCAAAGTGCAGGTCCAAAGGTATTATTATTTGAATATATACGCTTTGGACTATGTGTCATGTATATGGCGCCACTTTTTATGTTGATAGATTCTTTTAAAAAGGAAAAGGAAATGCTGAAAGAGAATCTATAAAATATATTTGGCAGAAAAGAAAAGATTGGAAATATCCAATTTAGGTATATATATGATATACATGTTATGGCTGTATTCTTTGCTTGTTAAACAATGTGGTTCTTGGGTATTGGATACCGAATTGGTTGGTATGAAATTTCATACGGAACAACGCAATTTATGAACCACAATGGCCTAAGTAACTAGCAAGAGAATATGTGATGATGTTCATTGAAAACAAACAAACCGTTGTTTGTATTTCTCGTTGACATCAAAGCTTGACTTCAAGATTTGTTTTAATAATTGTTATTTGAATCAGGTATTATGAGAACAAAGGTTGTTCAAATAATTATCGTATTCCATATAAGATGGATGATTTACAAATCTAGTTGGAGAAATCACATCCATAAAACCTAATGCTAAAATGTCGCAAGACAAATGATTGAAAGATCACTTACGAAGTGACATCGCCGTTTAAATTATATTGGAAAGAAAACATGAAGAATCTCCATATTCATGGATTTTTGGAGTCTTTGATTTGATCAAGTGACGCTTGTGAGACTTTCCTCGGGATAATTAAAACTTCATTCAAAGGCCAAACAAGAACGAACGACTAAAATATTGGAATTTATACATATCGATGTATGTAGTCCATTATGTGTAGTCGTAAGCGATGGGTTTCAACTTCATATGCTTTCTCCGGAAATTTGAGTGAATATTCACTTAATGAGAAAGAAGTGTGAAATATTTGAAAATGTTCAAAGACTTTCAAGATGAAGTGAAAATCATTGTGACAAGAAAATAAATGGTTTATGATTTTATCATAAGGGATTTATTTGAGTTACAAGTGTAACAAGAAAATAAATGAATTATGATTTTATCATAAAGGGATTTATTTGAGTTGCAAGTTTAGCAAAACACCTAGATTTACATCTCCCGAAACACCATAGGAGTATGGAGTGTTTGAGATTTGTAATGAAACCTTGTTTAACATGGTTGGATCAAAGGTGTTATTTATAAAAATGCCATTATGTTTTAAAAAGATTAAAGCTTTAGAGACTACCGCTTTTTACACTGAAAAGAGCTCCATCTTGATCCGTTGAAATGACACCATATGAGTTATGGTTTGGGGTAAAACCCAAGTTGTCATTTCTTAAATTTTGGTATGCTAAACATAAGTAAGATGTTTACAACCAAAGTCGGATGAGCATGTCTTTGTAGGTTATTTCGAATAACAATTGGTTATTCCTCCATAACACCGAGGACAAAAGGGTTTGTCGCTTGAAATGTGAAGTTTCTTGAAAAAGGAATTTTTCGCAGAAGTTAAGTGGGAGGACAATAGAACTTTGATAAGGTTAACGAACCTTAGCTAATGTGCTGAGTTGCGCAGCACCGGAAATCGTTCCGAAGGCTGCCATAATGCGCATAGCTTATGTGCCTCAAAGATTGTGGTCACGGAGATCTAAGTTCTTATTGAACCAAGTCGGTCGGTTAAACAATCAAATGTTGAGATTTGAGAGTAAATCATTATTGTTTGACAATGATGAACCGACTACAAAGAAGCGATGATGGGCCCTGACTCCGTCAAATGGCTTGAAGCCATAAAATCCGTGATAAGTCCATACACGATAAATCAAGGTTTGAACTTGGAAGACCCTCCGGAAAGGTGTAAAAACCTATCGGTCGTATTTGGATATATAAAGAAACAGACATGGATGTTTCACATCTATGAAATAGTCGACATGTCGTAAATTATTTTATGACAATGTTCAAGGAGTTGACTATGACAAGATTTGATCTTTCATAGCGATATTTAGTCTGGACGGATTAAAGTAGCAACCACTACATATAATTTGGTATATGGTAGATGAATAAACAAAACAAAGTTCTTCTAATAGAATGGTTACCTAGGACGTGTATATGACACGATCCAAAGGGTTTTGTTAATTCAAAGGATGCTAAAAAGGGCATGCAAACTTCAATGGTTGAAGTAAGCATCGCGGAGTTGGAATCTTCACCGTGATGAAAAAGAGTTTTCATCAGGAGACGATGAAGATGCTTGCATTTGCAAGAAATTAAGTGGGAGCGCTAAGACATATTTCTAATACATTTTGTGCAGGACATCTTGTTGATTAGAAATGATGTATCTTTTATTGACAGAGGTTAAGAATTTCATTTCGATGAAATACTTAGGCAAAACCCGAATATTTAGCATGAATGTCTATAGTGGATAGACTGTGACGCTAATATGGTTGTGCCAAATGTATATATATGAGATATTGAAGGAGTTCAATATAGAAACGACAAGAAAAGGTTCTTGTCGCATGGAAAAGGAATTGAATCAAGATTCAAGTGTATCGACACTTGATAAGTGAAACAAGATTCAAGTGCTTTGACACTTGATGAGTGAAATCACGAGAATGTTTTGATCAATCATACCATGATATGTACACATTCAGATATGTCCTATGCTCTAAGTGTTATGAGCATATACCAGAATGAATCGTAAAATGATCATTGGACTATAGTGAGGATATTCTTATGATCTTTTGGAAGAACTAAGAATATATTTGTGTAGAGGTGACAAACAATTACAAATAGTTCATTGTAAAGCGTTACATTGATACTAGTTTTGTCACAAGATACAAATTAAGTTTATCTCAATTTAAACTATGGGTGGCACAATGTAATGGAAAGGAGATTCCATGATGGATTTGGAAGAGTTCCAAAGTTAAGACATTGTGACGAATACTACAACAAAAGGCTAAGTATATGACTGCTATAGTAGCAGCAAAGGAGGGAATTTGTGTCAAGTAATTTGTTATTAAAGTAAGGTGTGGTTCGCAACGGGCTAACACTAAAGATATATTGTGTGACAATTGTATCGACGTGTTTTAACCCCAAGGAACTAAAGGTCTCACCGAAAGACCAAATTTATACAATGCCATCTCATTGGAGAATGAGTGATGCGTGAAGACGCAAAGACATGCAAATACACACGGACTTAAAAGTGTTAGATCCGTAGATTATGTTAACCACTTGCAATTGCGTATTTGGAACACCAGAAAGCCATAGGTGTTCAATACGCAAAGTTTTCAAACTAGATTATTGTCTCTAGTGCAAGTGGGAGACTAAAGGGAATATGCCCGAGAGGCAATATAAACTGGTTATTATCGTATTCCTTATTTATGATAAATGTTTATTTTACATGCTATAATTGTATTAATACGGAAACGTTAATACATGTGTGTTTAATAAACAAAAAGGAAGTTCCTAGTTATGCCTCTCTTATAAACTAGCTCGTTGATTAACAAGATGATCAAAGTTTCCTGATCATGGACATTGGATGTTGTTAATAACGAGGTCACAACATTAGTGTAATGATGTGATGAACATTCATCCGAAGTATAGCATTACGATCAAAGTCATTGAGTTTATATTGCTATAACAACTTACGAAGTGATCCTAATCCTTAGACCATGAGATCATGTCAATCACTAACACCGGAAGAGTTTCTCGATGACATCAAACGTCACACCGTAACTGGGTGATTATAAAGATGGCTTCAGAACTACTAAAGTGTTATGTTGAGACCCATGGATCGAGAGTGGAATTTGTTCATCCCGATGACAGATAGATATGCTCTGGGCCCTCTCGGTGATATCACATTGATTAGCTTGCAAGCAAGTGATTCGATCACTAGAATGTTATATCACGGGAACGAGAAAAGATTGCATGTCGGTAACGAGATCAAACTAGGTATGGAGATACCGATGATCGAATCTCGGACATGTAATATATCATGAAACAAAGGGATTAATATACTAGCGTAAAAGGTTCACACGATCATAGAAGTCATCGTTGAATGTGTGGGAGTCAGTATGGATCTCCAGGTCCCGCTACTGATTATTGATCGGAGAAGGGTCTCGATCATGTCCGCATTATTCGTGAACCGTAGGGTGACACACTTAAGGGATACCAACACCATTCGGAGCAACTGATATGCCAGAAAAAGAAAAGGAAAGCGCAGGAATTTGTTTCACTAGACACCGGAACTGTTTTGGTTGAAATTGTTGAAACTGGTTCTGCATGTGAAATGGAATACTAGCAAGGGGTTTTATGTGAATGTTTGTTAATTAAAGTAATTAACAAAATTCTGAATAAAATAAAAGAGTTTTATTTAATGAGAGTTTGCATTAAATTTGGTGGAAATTAAATGGGAATTTGAGTGGACTTTTGAGTGGAGAAAATTGAAGGGGCATTTTGTGAGTGGAGTGTCCACCCACATGAATGAAGGAGGGGAGGGGGCAGCCCCCATGGCCGGCGGCCAACCCCTTGGGTGCCCCCCTCCTCCTATAAAAGGAGCCCCTCCTCTCACTTGTCTCTCACACCTCCTCGCGAAGGATCTCTCTCCCCCCTTTAGAATTCCCCCATGGTCTCGGATCAGCGAGATACATGTTCCCGGTGGCTTTTTCTGGAAGGATTTGTTGCTTCCGCTGCTTCGCTGGAGCGAGGGCACGGAGGTTGTCGGTGTACCCGTACGTGTGTGCGATCACGGATGCACCACTGCTTTGAGGTGCTGGACTTGATCGTGCTGGACCGGCTGGACCAGACGGACTTCATCACGATCTTGAGATCGGCAAGCGTTCGTCTATAGCATCCACGAGTACAACCTCGTTAACGCTATTCGGTCTTCGAGGGTATGTATTCTATGGATGTATATCCACCCGTTGCTTGTATCTAGTAGATAGATCTTGGTACTTAGATGTTCCCATCGTAGGAAAAATTTTGTTTTCTATGATCCATCCGGACACTCTTCTTCCCTTGCTTGATTCATCCGGATGATACTTCTGCCGGCTGGCTCTTGATCAGTCCTGCTTCGGCCGGCTATCTTGGTCCAGCCGGCTGGCGCTCTTATCGATGGTTTTCATCCGGCTGGCTGGTTTGCCAGTCGGGTCTTGGTCTGTTCCTTCTTCTGATCTATCTTGGAGTTTTTGCGTCCGGCTACTCCCAGCCGGCTTTCGTGCTTGTGCTCTGCATCCTGTCCGGTTAGCCTACCTGGGGACGATCCCCCGACACTAGCCCCCGAGGGCGCGTAGATTCCGTCCTCAGGCGAAATGTGTGCGGGCTCAAAAAAGGCTAGGATTTTGAATTTTGTCCGATTGATTTTGGCGGTTGAGATGCCCCGGCTGCGTCATCGCCAACGTCAGCCACGCGTGATGATGGTTGAGGGAGAGTGTGCGGCGTGGGGTCGCGTCGTCTGTCGCCTCGGGAACCGTCGTCGGTGCCTCGCCTCCCACGTTGGGATCTTCTGCGCTCGGGGTGTGGCCGCAAACGATCTGGACGCTGCTGGGGCCGTGCGGAGCCGCCACGTGGCAGGCCGGCGGTTTGCCTCCCCGACCCCTACTTAAGGGGGCCACGGCGCCGCGCCGCCCCCCACAGGTCATTTGCCCCCTCTTCCTTCGCCTTCGACGCCCAGCGCCTCTGCTGCCTCTCTGTCTCCGCCTTTTTCCTGTGCCGCCGGCGAGCTCGCGCCGCCCGCTCCGCCAGCACCGCCTCGCCTTCTCTCCACCGGAGCGACGGGCAATCGATGCTCCTCCGCTGCACCACCGTCGTCTTTCCTTGCTTCTTCTCCCTCTCCTTCGCGATCCGCCGCCGCTGCCATGGCTGAGAGCCGAGGTGCCTGGTGTGGTTCATCTGTGACGAAAGCGCAGGTAGAGAAGTACCGGCGGTTGCGCCTCCTGCCGACCTCGGCGAGGTCGGGGTTCGCCTGGCCCCGGCTGATAAGATCTCGTCGGCTCCGCAAGCTGATGAGCAAGTCATCTTTCTCGCGCATCTGCGCGCGGCCTGGCCTTCCCGGCCAGCGCCTTCTTCTTATCCTTCCTCGCCCATTTCGACATCCGTCCTCACCATCTCGGGCCAAATGCAATCGACACTTTAGCCCACTTCGTCGCCTTCTGTGAATGCTATCTCGGGATCCAACCGGATCTCGGGATTTTCTGTCGGTTGTTCCTGATCCGGCCTCAGGTTCAGTTTCCCAAAGGTCCGCTGGGGACCTGCGGCGGCGCCTCCATCTATAGCCGGTCGCAAACCGGCTACCCCAAGTTCAAACTGCACGACACAGTTAAACTGTGGCAGCAGACGTACTTTTATGTACGGAACTTGGGGTCTGAGGACCGGCTGAACCTCCCGGCCTTCCAGGACATTGAGTCCAGCCGGGCACACTGGGAGGAGAAGGCCTTCGGCTCCAAGGTGGATTCGGACGCGCTCCTTCACCGGATGAGGGAGCTGGTGACGGCTGGTCTGACCGGCGTCGATGTGACGCTGAGCTGGGCCAGCCGAATCATGATGCCCCTGCAGCAGCGAGCACACAAGATGTGCTACTACTCTAGGCGGCTTGACCCCACCCGGCTCTCCCGCCGCGACCCCTCGTACGGCAACCTCTACAAGTGGGTCTGGATGATCACGAAGGAGAAGGTCGCCTCCAACTGGAAATTCGGCGTCGCTCCTTACACGCGCGAGAACCGCGTGCCCCGGGTGAGTGAACTAGCTCGCTTATTTTCCTCTTCGCTGTCTGGCTAACCCGCTTATCCGGTTTGGCTTGTGGTTTGCTCTACGTAGATGTTCCCTTGTATCATCCGGGAGGAGGGTGACGCGCCCCTCCAAGTCTTCGCGGCCGACCGCTCCGAGCCGTGTCCGTGTCAGAGCAGCAGCGAGGGCTCTAACGGCGAGGACGGATTCTTCCCCAGCCGGGGCGATGAGGTGGTGGAAGACCCGCATGGCCCCGAGCCGGAGGAAAGCGACGGCGCCGCTGCGCCCGAGCCTTCCCAGAAGCGTGCCGGCGAAGGCACCTCCAGCAGCAGCGCCGCGCTCGAGGAGCCAGCAGCCAAGCGCGCTCGGACGGCGGGGGTCCCTCCGCGTCCTGGCCGAACCGCGGGCGGCCGGAAAAGGTCCGCGCCCATGGTGCAGGGGTAAGTTCTTCGCCTTTCTCTTGCTTGTTTCTTTGCGCTGGCCCGTGGCCTTGCTTCGACCTTGTTTTTTCCTCGCCTTGCCTTTGTTTGTGGGTAGCGCCGTTCTGTCCTTCGCCCCGAGCCCGGCTCGCAACGCGCCCTCCGCTTCACCGCCTCGCGACCTTCCTCCTCCGGCTGCCCCGTTGGTGATCATCCCGCCCCCTTCGGCCGAGACCATGTCGCCACCAGAGTCGGCTACCGTGGTCCAGCCGACTGCTCCTGCGCCAGAGCGCGTGGAGAGCCAGCCGGACGCGACATCCGGCCCGGGCGGCTCGTCTGCCGGCGCGGGGGGCTCGGGTGGCAACATGGACATGGTCTCCGTCGAGGACGTGGATTCTGATGACGAGGCGACCGCGCAGTGGCAGGTGGCGATCCGCGACGCCCCGGCTGCTCTAGCCGGCCCGCTGGCGCCACTACCCGTGGAGACGGGGGCTTCGCTGTAGACCCTTGAGGTCAACCTCGAGGTTGGTCTGGCGGAGGTGAAGCGGCTCCGGGGCGCGCTAGCCGGCGCCAACGAGGAGGCCGCCAAGCATCTAGCTGTGGCCCGTGGGACTGCGCGGAGTAAGTTTTCCGAGGTTCTTTCCTTCTTATTTTTCTTCCGGCTTCTGACTTTCTTGTTTGCTTCTCTTCCTCTTACCCTCAGCCATCATGGTTTGCGGCCAGCGGGAGATTGACCGGCTGAAGCGCTCCAACACGCGCCTTAGCCGGGACAATGCCACCCTCCGGCTCCAGAATAGGGAGTGGCATAACAAGGTTAACCAACTGGAGGCCACCATCAAGGAGCAGGAAGTGACCCTCGCCAGCCGGGCCAGCGCCTTCGACCTTCTGGACAAGGAGGCCACCCGGCTGAAGGAGCATGCCCAGATGCTTGACAACGAGCTGGTGGACATTGGCCTTCTGGCGAAGGGTGAGTTTTTCTGCCGACGACGTATGCTTTTATCCGACTGTATTTCCGGGTCGCATTTTGACTTGCCCTTCTGATCACAAGGCTTCTACCCCCAAGTAGATGCTCTTGCCTACGACCGGGTGCAACAGGTTGCGCCGGGTGAAAAGGCAGCTGTCAAGGACATGATGGGCTAGCTCGGCGAGGACGCTGCCAACCTGCGCAAGGCCGCAGCCGGCATTCACGACCTGGTCTTCCCGGGGGAGCTCCTGTCGGAGACCGTGGGGGCTCTGGCGCTCAAGCTGGGAGGCGCGCTGAACATGATCGACCGGCTACGCGATATGGCTGCCCGCGTCGGCTCCAAGATGGCGCTCGCCTTGATGATGTCCTGGTACAAGGACGCCCGCCTCGACAAGCTGGTGGACGGCTTCCAAGCCGACGCGGATCTCGAAGCCGTGTGCCGGGCCTACCCGGACCTCCGCTCCACTGCAATCACGATTGTCGGCTATGCCGACATCAACGAGGTGCTCACGGAGGGCGAGGGGAGTTTGGGGGCTGATGGCGCAGGAGCGGATGGCGCGGAGGCGTCCTCTCAGGCTGGCGGAGCCGGCGCAGCCCATCCTCACGGCAAAGGTCCGGCCGCCTAAAGATGAAGACCCCGGGATGTCGGGTGAATTTGTAAATGCCTTTCTGTTTCTCGCACTTGTCTTTTGAACCATCTGGACGTGTGGGGGCTTCGTCCCCCGAAGTTTAAGTAATTTGTCTGGTTGGGTTTGCCTTCGTGCACCCGCTTCTGCTTGTGTTTTGGTCGACTGGCCTTTCCGGCTGGTCCACTCCAGCCGGGTTTATCTTGCATTTGTCTTGTGCTTTATTTCTTCTGACTTCCTGACGGTCTGCCGACTTGCCCACTGGGTGTAGCCCCCGAGATTCAGAACAGCTGGAGTAGCCCGGTGTTTCGAATCTTCAAAAAATTCTTATTTTTCACCTTCCTTTGCTGAATGTGACCAGCTTATCCAGGCCGGGGAATCTGCACCGCGGTCCGGCTAAGCATGTCCGACTGGCTTTTTTCGATTACTTTCCTTTCTCCTTCTCTTTGCATCTTTCTTTCGTCTTTCTCTTTCTTTTGTTCCTCTTCCTTTCTCTTTCCGGTTAGGTTTCTCTGACGCGTCCGACTAGTTCTGTCTGCCTTTGCCTTTCTTCTTGTCCGGTTAATGCACCCTTCAGCCGGATATCGCATGCTTCCGGTGGGGGCGCGCCAGCGCACCCACTGGGTGTAGCCCCCATGAATCGGAGTGGCTACCGCAGATAGGTACTTTGAATCTTCTCTGCTCTTGATTTTCGGCTCGGTGCGGTATGTGCAAAAAGGAACATATAAGAAATGACCTTACGTCAATATGCTGCCTTGTTAAATGTCTCTACTATCCGACTAGAGTTTTCCGTTTTTCGAAAACTAGCTCGTGCTCTTCTGTAGACTTAGTCACTTTCGCGTGTGGGGTGCTGTTTACGCTGCACCTTGCCGGACAGCCGGGTTGTGGTCTGGAGCCGGAGCAGAAGGGAGCTGATAATACACCGCACACGGTACTAGGGGCTTCGTAGTCGAAAAAAACCAACTAGGCACATGGCCGAAATGTCCGATCTGACGCATCTTTCGCCGTTTTTCGTGTGGGATGCCCTCGGGCTTTTGCTCTTGCTAGCCGGACAGCCGGGTTGTGGTCTATAGCTGAGACGAAGAGTGGGCCTCTGGCATCATCGCACACTACTCAGTCGGTTTACAGAATTGGCAGGGCGGACCAACCGGCGAGCCCCCGGGTAGGGGTCGAAGGAAGACGGAAAATCATTGCAGGAAATTAATCGGGTAAGAATGACAATCTGGCTATGGCAAGGATCCCCCGAGCATCAGCAGAGGTTCCACATCTTTCATTCATTCAGGGATCCGGATACATACACTGATTGCTGCGACTAGGTGTAAAACGGTCGAAGGAGGTCCGCGTTTCATGGCCGCTCGGTCTCCTCGTCCGACTTGTCCATCTTGTTCTTGTGCGGCTGCTGCGCGTCGATGAGGTAGTAGGAGTTGTTGTGCAACGCCTTGCTGATGATGAAGGGGCCCTCCCATGGAGGGGACAGCTTGTGCATGCCCTTCGTATCTTGTATCAGCCGGAGCACCAGGTCGCCCTCCTGGAATGCGACTGGCCGGATGCGACCGGAGTGATACCGGTGCAGCCCTTGCTGGTAGATGGCCGACCTGGATAACGCCAGCT
Source organism: Avena sativa (assembly GCA_916181665.1). Classification (NCBI taxonomy): domain Eukaryota; kingdom Viridiplantae; phylum Streptophyta; class Magnoliopsida; order Poales; family Poaceae; genus Avena; species Avena sativa. The sequence continues at coordinate 305,530,790 of OV702280.1, read as the reverse complement.
CGCGGGCCTCCTCGAGGAGGTCCACGCTGTCCTCCATCGCTTCCTGGTTCTCCTTCTCCGTGTAAAGGAGTTTGCGGGGTGAGTCAAACTCAATGTCCGCCACGAGAACTGCCTCCAAGCCGTAGGTGAGCAAGAACAGGGTGAAGCCGGTTGATCTGTTCGGGGTGGTGCGGAGGCTCCACAGCACAGCCGGCAGCTCCTCGATCCAGCATTCGGGTGATCGCACTAATGGCTCGATCAGCCGGGGCTTGATTCCGGCTAGCACCAATACGTTGGCTCTTTCCACCTGCCCGTTGGACTGCGGGTGTGCGACGGATGCGAGGTCCAGTCGGATTCCTTTGTTGTGGCAGAACCGGGCAAAGGCCCCCTTGGCGAAGTTCGTGCCTTGTCGGTGATGATGTTGTGGGGGTAGCCGAACCGGATGATGATGTCGCGGAAGAAGGTGACGACCGTAGCCCCGTCCAGCTTCTGGATCGGCTTCGCCTCGATCCACTTGGTGAACATGTCCACCGCCACTAGCAGGTGGGTCATGCCGGCTCGAGCTCGTTTGAAGGGGCTGACCATGTCCAACCCCTAGACCGCGAAGGGCCAGGTGATTGGTATCGTCTTGAGCACGGAAGCCGGCATGTGTCTTAGTCGGCCGAACCGCTGGCACCCATTGCACACGCGAACCAGCTGATCCGCGTCCTCCGCTGCAGACGGCCAGTAGAATCCGTGGCGGATCTATTTCGACACCAAGGCATGCGAGGAGGCGTGGTGGCCGCACTCCCCCTGGTGGATTTCCTTCAACAGCCGGTAGCCGGTATCCGCATCGACGCACCGCTGGAAAACGCCTGTGGCGCTGCGCTTGTATAGTTCCTTGTTGATGATGGTGTACGTGTGCACGCGACGCCGGATCTGTCTTGCCTCCACCTCGTCATCCGGAAGCTCATCGTTGAGGAGGTAGTTCATGAAGGGCTGGGCCCAGGATGGAACTTCCCGTATGGTGAAGACGCTATCCAGCACCATCTGGAGCTCATCCGGAGGGCGGCCAGGTGGGAAACCCGAGCCGGCAGCCCTCGGGCCTTTGCCTTGCTTGCTGATGGTTTGCTCGAGGAAGAGGCGGCCCCCGGGTCTTTCGAGACGGAGGCCACAACAACAGGATCCGGCTCTTTCGAGCCGGCAGCCCCCGGGTCTACTACCCAGGTGATAGACTCGGACTCCAGGGAGGGAGTGATGCTGGGCTTGTAGAGGTGCTCCAAGGATACTGCAGGCGGAATGGCTGCTCTCGTGGATCTGACTCGCGCGAGCGCGTCGGCCGCCTCGTTGTTGGCACGGGGGATGTGGTGGAATTCACATCCCTCGAAGCCGGCACTTAGCAGCTGCACGTGGAACTAGTATAGAGCCATGTTGGCTTCCCTGGTGTCCCACTCCCCGGATAATTTCTGCACCACCAGGTCCGAGTCATCGAAGCAGAGAATCCGGCGGATGCCGATGTCTTTTGCGAGCCGGAGCCCGTGCGCGAGGGCCTCGTACTCGGCGACGTTGTTTGACGCAGTGAAGTGGATTTGCAGCACGTACTCCACCCGGTCTCCCTTGGGCGAGGTGAGCACGATGCCGGCTCCCAGGCCCCCGCGCATCTTCGAGCCGTCGAAGTGCAACCTCCAGTAGTCGGAGTCTGGGACCGGCGGCAGGTACTGGCTTTCTGCCCAGTCGACGAAGAAGTCTGCCACCGCCTGGGACTTGATGGTGATCCGGGGCTCGTATCGAATGCAGTAGGCGGCCAGCTCGATGGCCCACTTGGCTACCCGGCCCATGGCATCTTTGTTGCCGAAGATCTTGACCAGCGGCGCGGTGGACACGACGGTGAGCGGGTGCTCCTGGAAGTAGTGCTTGAGCTTCTTGCAGGCCAGGTACACCCCGTAGCACATCTTCTGGTAGTGGGGGTAATTCTGCTTGGAGAGGGACAGCACCTCGCTGAGGTAGTAGACGGGTCGTTGAACCGGTTGCGCCTTGCCCGGCTCGGGACGCTGACGACCCGGTTGGTTGCGGATATGTAGAACAGCATCGGCTCCTTCGCAGCCGGCGTGACGAGGACCGGCACCGTCGACAGCATGCGCTTGAGGTCGTGGAAGGCCGTGTACGCCTGAGCCGTCCAAGTGAACTTGTACGCCTTCTTCATTAGCTGGTACAGGGGCAGGGCCTTCTCTCCCAACCGGCTGACGAATTGGCTGAGGGAAGCCAAACAGCCGGTAAACTTCTGGATACCGAGCAAGCTCTTGGGTGGCTGCATCCTCTCGATGGCCGCAATCTTCTCCGGATTGGCCTCGATTCCCCGACTAGATACGAGGAAACCGAACACACACTTCTCCGGGTTCAGCTTCATATGGTACCGGCGGAGGTTCCCGAACGTCTTGCCGAGATATCCCAGCAGGGTCTGCTTCTCCTTCGTCTTGATGACGACATCATCCACGTACGCGTGCATGTTCCAGCCGATCTGCGAGTGCAAGCATTTCTGCATGCAACGCTGATAGGTAGCACCTGCATTCTTCAGGCCGAATGGCATGGTTACATAGCAGTAAGCCCCGTACGGGGTGATGAACAATGTTTTCAGTTGATCAGCCGGATCTGATTATAGCCGGAATAACAATCGAGAAAAGAGAGCAGGTCGCAGCCGGCCGTAGAGTCAATCACTTGATCAATACGGGGCAGAGTGAAAGGGTCTTTCGGGCAAGCCTTGTTCAGGCTCGTGTAGTCGATACACATGCGCCAGGTCTTGCTCTTCTTCAGCACCAGGACTGGGTTGGCCAGCCAGTCCGGGTGGTACACTTCCATGATGAAGCCGACAGCAAGTAGTCGGGCGATATCATCGCTGATGACCTTCCTCTTGTCCTCCGTGAAGCGACGGAGGGGCTGCTTGACTGGCTTGGCATCCGGACGCACGTGAAGAGAGTGCTCGGCAAACTCCCTCGGCACACCCGGCATGTCTTTGGGAGACCATGCGAAGATGTCCCGATTCTCACGGAGGAAGTCGACGAGCGCACTTTCCTATTTGCTAGCCAAGCCAGCGCCGATGGTGACGCACTTGGAGGGGTCGGCCGGGTCGAGCGGGATCTGGCGGGTCTCCTTGGACGGCTGGAATGCCATGTCCCCAGCCGGCTTCATGCCAGCCGGCACTTCCTGCTGCAGCATAGCAACATTGCGCAGCATCTCACGCTTCTCCTTGGTGATGAGCAGGGCCTCGGCTATCTGGGCGCCTTCTTTCGCGCAAGCCATCGACCGCCTGTAGCAGCCGGCCACAGTAATCACACCGTTCGGCCCTGGCAACTTCATCTTGAGGTATGCGTAGTGGGGGACCGCCATGAACTTGGCGAGGGCAGGGCGCCCGAGAAGGACATGGTAGGTGCTGGCGAGGTTGATGACCTCGAACCAGATTGGCTCACGCTGGAAGTTCTCTTCCGAACCGAATATGACATCCAGCCGGATCTTGCCGAGAGGGACGCATGGTGGCCCGGGTGCGACGCCGTGGAACACAGTGGTTGAGGGCTGCAGGTCGCACTCCCGGATACCCAACTTGTCCATGGAGGACCGGTAGAGAAGGTTGAGGCTGCTCCCACCGTCAACCAGCACACGCGAGAACCGTTAGGTGCGCGAGTCGGAGATGACGAGGGGGTCGAGCACCATCGCGTAGCCCCCGGGATTCGAAGTGAATCCGGCTAGTCGGCCTAGCTCCAAGTGATGGAAGTCTTGGACCAGTTGAGCCATAGGGGGACCGGGGGAACGACGGCGTTCACCTCCGTGTTGCGCTGCTTCCGGCCGCGATTATCAATCAGCTCAGCATCAAAGATGTGGTAGTTCTCGTGCTGCTGGGGGTAGCCTCCGTTGCCGCGGTTGTTACCGGCTACCCTAGCCGGCGGTGGGGGACCGCCGGGAGGGGGTGGAGGGAGGGGAGGTAACCTGGCTTGCTCCTTGATCTGTCTGGTACAGCTGCACTGCCGAGTGGTGTGCGTAGCCGGCTTGGTGCCGCTGTGGTACTTGCAGGGCCCGTCGAACATTTCCTGGAAAGTGAAGGCATTCCTCTCCCTCTTGTCATTGTGAGCCAGCGCGCCCTGCACCACGTTGACTTGCTGCTGGTGGTAGCGCGGGCTCTGCTGCTCAACCGGGCGCTTGCCCTGGTAGCGGTTGTCGTTGTCGTGCCGTCTGGACGAGCAAGCATCGCCTCTCTAGCCGGCAGGATTCTCCCTAGCCGGCTCGGTGGGAACCGGACATCCTTCCGCGTTTACCCGGAGGGGCTTCTTCATTGTCGCATCCGCGGTGGCGTACTGGTCGGCAGCAGTCATCAGCTCCGCCATGGTCTTGGGCTCGTCGCACAGCAGCCGGTGGCGCAGCATCGTGCCTTCGTGATGGGGGAATACCAATCGGGGTATACCCACGAAGCGGATTCGCCAGCTGGATCGAGCCGACTGAAGCCAAGCCCAGAGCGGGTCGACTCGCCCAATAAGGCGAGTGGCGCGTGCTGGACCCAGACGACTGGCGCCGACTGGAGGCCCAAGGCGGCAACTCCAATAGAAAGCCCACTAAAGCACTTGTAAACCCTAACTGGCTGCATATATAAAGCCACCAGGGGCACCCCCACGGGGTACGTCCTCCCTCAGGTCATATTAGATCTAGTCTCCCCCACCGCCTCCGGCGACTCCATTGTAAACCAATCTATGATCATATACTGGATTGATAGCAGGACGTAGCGATCCTCCACCGAGGGGACGTGAACCTGGGTACATCGTGTGCCAATCTCGCTCCCGGATTCTCCTACGTCGCCTTGCTCCCTCTACGTAAGCTACCCCCAGTAGCATCTGCCGTGCAATACCACGACACTTCGCGGCACCCTTCGATGAAGAAACCGATTGCCTGGTTCTCCACCACCCCTTTGCAGGAGTTGCGCAGCTCGGTCCAGCGGGCGAGGTACGCGCGATCCGACTCGCGGTCTCCCTGGACACACACAGATGACGGGGCCTGCCTGGACGCTTGTAGGTGCCATTGAAGTTCCGGATGAAGACTTTCTCAAAGTCTGGCCAAGCGTTCATGTTGTTGGGCGCGAGGCTGTTGAGCCAGGTTCTTGCCGAGCCGGTTAGCATGAGGGGGATGCATCGGATCGCAACACGCTTGTTGCCGTGCGCGATGCCGACTGCAGTGACGTAGTCGGTCAGCCAGTCTTCCTGCTTCATGCTGCTGTCGTATTTGGGGGTGTCCCGGGGTAGGGAGAACTTGTCGGGAAAGGTCTCCTTCCGGATGCGTGGTCCGAAACACTCGGGGCCGGTTGCATCTTCCTCCTCAGTGAGGCGAGCTTCCGTTAGGAGGTCGATGCGAGCGCGCGCGTCTGGCTCAACCGGATTGGGGGTTCCCACCCGGCCGGTTAGGCGGGACGATGGAGGGGTGGGGGTGGGTTCTAGCCAGCCGAGGGAGGGTGGCTTGTGGCGCCCTTCTCGCCGCGAGGCTGGCTGCTGCCGGACTGGCGACACTTGGAGCATGGAGGTTGCTGGCCCGGGGACGCGGAGCACTCGGTCCGACGAGGTCCGCCCCGACTGTTGACAGCCGAGTGATTCCCCCTGGAGCCGGCTCCAGCCTCGAACATGACCCGAGCGGCCTCGGCCTGCTCGTCGGCCATGCGCAGAAGGTGCTGCACGCGCTGAAACTGGTGTAGCATCTCGTCCCCCTCCAGGTGGGGTAGATCCTCCGCGACGGCTCACGCCGCCCGAACGTTCTTGAACACGGTATCGTTAGACGGGCGGAGGGAAGTAGGTGCGGGAAGCCGGCTCGAGGTCGTGCTCAAAGCGGGCGCCTAGTTCCCCTCCGCGGCGCTGCACGGAACCCAGCCGGCTAGGATCCTTGTTAGTCGGGGTGAGGCCGTGCACGCGATTATACTCGCGGATGTTGCTCTCCATCCGGTACTTGGTGGAGGCAAGGCCTTGGGCCTGCTGGAGCATACGCTCCCGTGCTACCTCGATCTTTGCCATGACCGCAACCGGGTCGTCCCCGGGGTGCACCGGCTCGCGGAGCTCTTCGATGACCTCGTCCACCGTGCCCTTTTCGCACAGCGGGGTAGACGGTCGGCATGGTCGCTGCCATGCTTGAGGGGAGGACGACAACTGGTGCTTGAGCCAGCTAGCCATCATCACTTCCACGACGTCGGGTGCAGCGAACGCGCTGCCGGCTGAGAGCAACGGCTCGGCAAAGGAGACGATTTCCCGAGGGAAATGCTCCGGCACGGTTGCAATGTAGACAGGTAGATCGCCGAACAGCAGGATGGAGCCGTCAGCCGGAAAGCTGGATCTGGCGAAGCAGCTAGCGTTGTCGATGACGCAGTCGAACTTCCCGAGCGTGAGCACGAGGCCAGAAGCCACGCGCTCGCCTGACAAAGTGCGGGGTCCCATGCGGAACGTCACTCCGGTCGCCGCCATCTTAGCCCCACGGTGGGCGCCAACTGTCGTCGTTATGGAAATGGCAGAGCCTAAGCAGGCTAGAAAGAGGTGTGGGAGCTAAGCAGGGAAGCGAGCGACGACGTCCGCATGCGGGATTGGATACAAGCAAGTGTGGTGACACAAGATGTACCCAGGTTCGGAGCCCTCGATGTGAGGTAAAACTTCTACTCCTGCCGGACTGACTATCTCGATGAACACTAAGGGCTACAATGCTCCTTGAGTTGTCTCTGATCTGGCTAGTAGTAAGTGAGGGTCCAACCCTTTCCCAATTGCCCCTGCTGCCCCTTATATAGGCCGAGGCAGCGTGGGTAACGACCTGGTCGACTGGCGGCCCCTGGCCGGCTATGTCATCTACAGCGGCCGGCATGGGAGTGCGTACTCATAGTCAAGTCCTTGCCGCCACGCACAGTGCCACCTACTGTCGACTGTTGCGATCATCATCGATAGAAGTCGTCGGTATGGGCCGAGTGTCTGAGTCTCCTTTTTGTCTTGTCTACTGTCCCGGTCGTACTACGCATTGTGATCTACGTCATCTGGTACTTTGCCTGTCTTGGGTGGCCGGCTAGAGTGACCTAGCCAGCTGGTCTTCCTGGGCCGGATGGTTGGATCCATCCGGACACTCTTCTGCCCTTGCTTGCTTCATCCAGCTGATACTTCTGTCGGCTGGCTCTTGATCAGTCCTGCTCCGGCCGGCTATCTTGGTCCAGCCGGCTGGCGCTCTTGTCGATGGTTTTCATCCAGCTGGCTGGTTTTCCAGTCGGGTCTTGGTATGTTCCTTCTTCTGATCTGTCTGGGAGTTTTTGCGTCCGGCTACTCCCAGCCGGCTGTCGTGCTTGTGCTCTGCATCTTGTCTGGTTAGCCTACCTGGGGGCGATCCCCTCGACAGTTACTTAAGAATGGTTATATTTTTTACTTGTTGTAGTGGTTTCTTGATTTTATAATGAAATAGTATCATTTACCTTTTTAAGGATGAGTGGATATATTTTGCAAACAAGGAAATAATATTACTTAACTACTTATGGATTCACCATAGTGTTGTGATGGTTTCATAAACTGATGGCTGAAGTATATGGAAAAGATTGGATTTAGTTACAATTATTCTTGGGGTTTTATAATTGTTTAGGACATTTTTAGAAAATAATTACTCCTTTGGTTCAAGGATAATTTATCAAAATTGTATTTATAATGTTTTGAACTACTATGACTTCATAATATGAATATTTAAGACTAATAGTATTTATTAGACTTAATTGACTAATTTTTAGAAATATTAACAATTTTTATTTACCCTTATATGAATTATCAATTAAGTAAATAAGTTTAAATTTGAGTTATTAAAATATTTGAATTTTTTTATTTAACTCAAAAGTGAAATATTATATTTTTAAAATATAGATATTATTTTTGTGATCATTTTGATATATTACATTTATTTTTGTGTTTTATAAATAATTAGATATGATTTTTATAAGATTTATTACTTTCTAAATTCTTAATAAATAATAAATACTTATTTAAGTGAAATAATAATGTATGATTATAGTTTTTAAAGTATTGTCTTTATTTTTCCAAGATTTTTGGTATTTTATTTATATTTTTCACACTTATCAATATTAAACATGATTTGTTTAAGTTTTATTACTTATAAATCCTTTGTTAAATAATATTTATTTAAATAATCATCATAATAATATATGATAATAATTTTAAGTTGTAGATTTTATTTTTCTACAAATTTTCATATATTATACATATTATTCTGAATTATAGATCAAAAGTTATTAATTAAACAAGATTTAATCATTTATTTGATTTCTGGAATATTAATAATTGAGCTTATAACATTTTATTTATTTCTTAAACAGGAAATAACTTTTTACACCGCACCCACACCTAGCCCTAGTCACTGACCAGTGGGCCAGTGGCCACATCATCAGCCACACGAGACAGAGACTAGGTCAAACCGCGCTGAGATGGCAGGAAGACACTAGCATGATGTCATGCTGACATCAGTCTGGCCTCCACCACCAGAGGATGGTCGCCGGCGGTGAACTACTGAGCTCTGGTGAACAAGGTCGATGCTTTGGACAGAGGAAACCAAGGCGAATCTATTGGTGGTAACGCCGCTACCTAGTGGTCACCGGAAATACACCGGCGACGAGCTTCTACGGCGGCCAACAGCGGGGCTCAACGAAACGAGGTCTACGGTGAGAATCAGCAAGCGAAATTAGGGTCCAGAGATACGTAATCCTACCCTGATGACGATAGAGAGGTCGAGGGTACTTGGGAAGGCGTGATGACGGCGAATCGACGATAATGGCCATGGTGGCCGATGAAAGGAATGCTCGATTTTACATGATTCTCGGCGTGCGGGCTTTCGTGCTTGGTCTTAGGTGAGTAAGACCACGACGGTGCGTCCAACGGTGGCTACCACGAGGCGAGGGGTGGTCGGACCTGACCAGAACGACGAACTCCGACGAACTAGGGTTTCAGGTGAGGAAGGGAGGTGGGTCTGGAGAGCGAGATTGAAGATGAGATTGGTATGATAGGATAGAGGAGGACGCGGCGATCTTATCTACTCTTCCCAAGGTCGGCGGCGAGCATCACGGCGGACGATTCTTGCTGACGACGGCGGACGGCATCGGCGGGGCGCACATAGCTTCCTGTGTGCGTGAGGATGACGGCGACAACAGTTTTGCAGAAAACCCCCTGGAAATTCTTTCCTCTCAACCCGCGATCCTTCCTTGGTCCCACTCATCAATCACTGAAGAGAATGATCTGGGCTGGCTATTGGGCTTTTGTGGGCTGCACCTGTGCGACAGGTAAGGAGAGAGAAGTTGGGCCACGGCCAGGATTCGTTTTTTATTTGTTTTCCCCTTTTCCATTTCCTGTTTTACTATCAGATTTGAATTTTACTTATTTGATTTGAATTCTCTTTATAGATTTGATTTGCTGAGTGATCGCAGCATTAATAAAGTATATTAAGGTTCTTTTATGAGTTTGTCAAATAGTGGTATTATTTCTTTATTTATTTTCTATCAAAAAACCTTTTTATATAATGTAGAATCCCTTATTATTCATTTTTATTTCTACCTTAAACCATGGCTTTATTATATGATATTTTCTTATTTGTTTATAAAACTTAATTCTAATTGGCTCATAGTTTGAATAGAATTTTTTATATGTATAATGATCCTATATCATTATTTGGTTATGAAATACAAAATAAATTAATATGATTATTACTACTTCCATTAACTTATAAAATGGCAATGTATATATTCTATTATGATAAACATAGAAGTTTAGGGTTCTTAATTTACTTATATTTCTTTGTTGATGTGAGAAAAGATTTAATAACTAAGCATATTGTCTTCTGTTTGTGATATTCGATGACATCGCCTTTTAAAATAGAAAGTTATATCTAGAATGTTTTATAAAAAGGAATTGATAAATATACTCTTAAGCATATATAATTATGATGGTTGGAATTGACAGAGATGTGCTTATGTGATTTGCTATAGGAACATATTCCTATAAAGTGATATAGATATAAGATGATGGATCAATAACATGAAATGGATATTATATTTGGTTTGAGATTTAGAGTTGAGTGTTTACCAGGAATTTCTATTTTCCATAATTCACAATTCTGGATTTCTAATTAAGGAATTCCTTTCCTATATATACTACCTTTTCCTATCTATCATCATGATTAACATGATGAGATTTACTTCACAAGAATGTTCTTATTCACCTTTTATTCTTCTAAACTCATGGATGAATCCAATGAGTTTGATACTAAAGCATTTCATAGTTTTCTCATATCCTTGCTTGGTTATACCCACTACTCTACTATTGATAATCTTCAATCCAACAAGTAGTTCTTTCAAACTCCACTCATAATCTTCCTTAATCATCCATCACTAATATTTCTCCACTAGATGTATACATCCAACTACCTTTCTCTAAAGCTTACTATCCTTTAAGATGAATAATCTTACTTCCATAACTCTATGACATACTAGCTTTAATTGAATCATACTTTCTTACATTTACTCTAATAACTCATACTCCAACCTCACATTATATTAATGTGACCTTTAATAAATACTCTAGGATAACTTATCTATACTAGGTTTTCAATTATGTTCTACCCACCAATGTTACTTAATCAAGATATAAGTATTCAACCCTGGTGAGCAAGGCATGATCATTGTAATCCTTTAATCTTTTATAGCTTAAGTATCCAATTGGTAATCAAGGCTTTACCAATACAACCCTAAAATTGTATTGGAATTATCTTCTTAGTATCTTTAATTGGATTAAGGCTGTTATTCGTGGACTATGCCCACTTGATCCAATAGAATTACTACTGGTAACTATCTTCAGGGTTCATCCTTGTAATCTTCTTAACTACCATATAATTAGATGATATAAATAATTCTTCTATTTATTTAGGAGTGATTTAACTCCATCAATTATCCTATTGATTTGATTATCTTCAATCATTCCCATCCTATAGATGATATCTAAAACTAGCATTACTGTTTACCTCTTCTTAGTTGTTTCTTTATAGACACTTAAATATAAGCTATGTTCTGGTCAAGAGTTGATAGATTGAGAATTGGTGAATCAATAGTTGATTTCTCAACATTGATGATCAACAGATATTGGAATATAACTCAATAGAGATGATAAGGATTGACATGGAAAGAAAGATATATGGTGAATGAACTAAAATTTAGTTTCTTTCCTACTCAATCTTACCTAAGAAGTAGGGTTAGATATTACCATGATACTCATGGTATAAGTAGATGAGATCAAGATATAATTGTTACATTCTTATGATTTGTGTTATATCCTTAACTTGGTACTCATGAGTGATTATAATGAATACTATGATATGATCACCTAAGGATCAAATATAAATCATAATGTATTAGGGTTTAACTTTTATTACATTTGATCTATCCTTAGATCAAATCTCCCTTACCCAAAATAAGGTTTTAGCAAAGGACATATTGAAACTTATCACAGTCAACTTGATGATCTACTTCAATTCCATCAAGTTAAGAGAAGCTTCAATCACTTTGACAAGTTTTGTTCAAAAGCGCGAAAATTATTCGGATTTTCTATGCATGAATGCAATGCACACATCTGGGTTCAGCTTATTTCTAGGCTCTAATGCTGGGATGTTGCAGACTCTCCCCCTTAAAATAAACTTCGTCCTCGAAGTTTGCAAACTCTCACGTCTCGGAGTAAGGAATTGACTTGTAGTGGTTACTACCTTTCTCCACTCTATGGTGACCTTAAATGAAAATCATTTTAGCATTCTATATCCTGGTTAGGTATCCTAATCCAACTCTTCTTATTTAATTATTGAGCTTTCTTACTATATTATATAAGGTCTAGGAAGTCTCACTAAACAGTGTTCCAAATTTTATTAGACAATATTTGTGATCAAAAGACTAATCTTTGATTTGTCATTATATGAGTTGTACTGGTACTTCTTCCAAGATTGGATTTGAACTCATTTAGTCCATACCCATTAGAATTTTTTGTTCCTTAATACTAGTCCAATTGGGTGTTCTCTATTACTTCTTAAGGGTTACTTAAGAGTTGTTTCTTCTAGAATTAGTCGGTTAGGATTAACCTTTCATCACCTTTAAGCTTTTACCTGATTAATTTTTAAATAATCTTTCATTATTACCTAAAGTACTTCTTCAACTTTCATTTATAATGTTTACTCTTCCCCTTAGGGTTTACTAATAGTCTTTAAATTGTCTGTATAATATTTATTGGCTTTATAACTAGAATGTTGGTTTCTGTTCAGTTTACACTTGACTTAATTAGGGTCGAATGAAAGATTGTACGGTGTATCACACAGTTGTGGATCTCCGAGGAAAATCTTTCAGCATTATATGTCGTACTCACTATTGGATATTTTCGCTGGGATAAGTCTGACTTTGCGAAGCATCTCGAAAGATGATCGCCTTTAAATTTTTATACTTCTTTAGGTCTTACTTAGCTTAGGCCAAATTTTATGCTCTTTATGCAACCATTAGATTGATCTGGTTAACTATGTCAACCAACACATGCTACGAACAAGATACCAACTATGGATCGGAATACCGACTATGGATCAAATTACCAACTGCGGATCATCCTATGTTGTATGTATTACCCTACGGTTTCTGACCTACTACTGGCATTCTTTCTGAACTGCCAGAACTTAAATACCATTTTGCTCCAAAGCATCATTTTTGTACTAATTCATGATGCTTCCATGAACTAGGTATTACTACTTTATTAATTCCTTAGTAATATCACCTACTTGATTGAACCTTCAGTTCATCCCTTCTTGTTGTTCCTTATATTTACTACATTAATCTTCCTTCTCATAGCTGGCTGAGAATATTCTGAATTTGATCTATCCTTGGAATCATGTTAATTCTCCTTACACTTGACTTTAATAAGTCTTCATCTTGATCCTTGAAACTTGTCACTCCCTTACACGAATTCCCATTTCTATCTAGGTCTATAACATCAAGTAATAACTGGGTGTTACATCATGCATTTGTACACCAAGTCCACTTCATGTACAGATCTAGTCAATCAAGAAGATTCAAGAAAATCCAAAAGTCGATAAACAACAAAACATATACCATGTATTATACATAGGTTCTTTATAATTTACAAATATACTAGATGTTCCAACGGTTTGCTCCACACCTATTTACACAACTATCTTACAAGAACTTCTTGTTCTTGTGAGTATATCCTCACTTATTTCGGCAAACCTTTCAAACTACAATACGCATTACCCTCTATGTACATTATTCAAGCACTCATCCCTTGGGATGTCGTTCCTTTCTTACTTTCATCTTCCTCTAGTGCTTCCTGGAGTTCCGTCCATGATGACGTGAAGTCCTACGACTGCCTTCTGGAGCGTAAGAGCATCCAGGAGGTGCGTATTCTTGATTAGAAGTACCGAGACTAATATTAGTCACTGAAAAATGACTAGAGTTGGTGTAATCTTCTACCGAATATTCCTGATTTTCCGGCAACGCTTCCTCAAAGTAAGTTGGCTCCTTAGCCTTTTCTTGGATCCAGTCGTACATATTGGTATAGTAGCTATCGGAATACTCTTCTAAGTTGATTGGATTGGTATCACCCCCATATGGTCCATAAGGCTCTCTATGGTTATAGTTGGTCTCTTCCTCGATACCTGTATCACAAGGTATTGGATTTCCTATGGTTCCACCTTGAAATTCTACTCCTCATCCATACTTCTTTGGCTCAGGGTTATTTGGATAACTCCATTCCATTCTTGTTGCTCGGAGTTGTACTTGGTCCATAAATCTTCAGGTGACTGGGGTTTAGTTTGGTAGTAGGCATAATTTTCCGAGTTTGGATCATCAAACTCAGTTTCCTCATACACTTCTCCTGAAGGTATGTATTTGGGATGTCTAGCTTCTTTATCTAACTTCTTCCTACGTGACATTGCCTTATCAGGATCAGTAAAATCCTCAATGACTGTATCCAGTTCCTGAACTAAGACTTGGTGAGTGTTATGATAAGTGTTTAGCAAAGACCAATAACGATCCATGTACTCTACAGCTAGAGTCGGTTCAGTTTGGACTAGACTAGAGTGATCGAACTCATGCTCTGGGTTTGCGGTTTCATGGGGTATAATAGTATGAGTACTACCTTCTAGATCTTGGGATTTTTGTTCACGGATCATGGTTATGGCTGCTGATACATCAATCTGATATGCAGATGCCATGCACCTTGCCTCTTCTGATGTCATTTCTCCCTTAAGTCCTAACTTATTGGGTAACATGATCATGACACGGTATTTAGATAATACATGCCCATCATAGTAAGTGTAAATCTTGACCAAAAGTCTCGATTCACATTCCAAACTCCATAGAAGTTGTCGGAGATTATCTCTCCAATCCCCTCCGTAGTCATTCAACGTCATGTTCATCACTTGAACATTTCGAGGTGGATATCGAGGTGCCATGTGGAACTGTAGATAAGAAATTATCATCAGTCACATAGAGTTAAAACTCTTGGGTAACGATCGGAATTGCAATCATACGAAAGAGTTATCGCACTAGTAACATAACAGGATTATTCTCAATTGAATATCCCTTATATCACTAGAGAACTCTTTATTATTGCTAGTATGTGTCCTACAGGTTCTACCCATTTAATTGGTTTCCAACCTAAGGTCAAAGCATATGCTCTGATACCAACTACGGTGACCCAGCATACCACTGCATGATATAGTATACTATAGTCGTTGACATAATACCAATGAAACACCGTTCACTAGTATTACATCCCTCAGAATGGAACAACAGAAACACAGCGGGTCCAATACATGGCTAAAGGTTACAACTCACTCTTTACACAAGATCCAGAGAACACTCTAGGTTAAAGAGAGAGAAAGAACTTCTTACAAAGAAGAATCAAAGATAAACAACGCAAGAACTAATATACTACGAAGAATGGTATCTTAACTAAAGGGTTGACATTGCTGTTATTGCAATGCACTACAGAAATAGGTTCTTTGGTTAGAGAGTATATTCCTATTTAATCAGTAACTTCATCTTCACTTGAGTTGATGTATATTTGACTTCCTTGTCTTTGTTGAAGAGTTTTAGCTTTTGATGATGATTCCTGGAGCATAACTTGATGTTGATGTTGTCTGTACTGGCTTCAGAATCTAGCAAGGTTTAAGAAGATACTTTGAGTACGAGCGTACTCAACAAGTTCACTAGAAAAGAAGTGTTTGATGCACTATAATTACAGCCACAGACCATAGGTCGTAGGCAATGCAAGTTTTCGTAATCATTTCTTCAAAGGTTGCTTTTATTCTGAAAAGCTATGTCTGTTAGCCTTCACGGGTTTACCAGAACTTTCATGGAGTTCCTTTCCCGCCGCGTCCGCAGCTCCTTCCCGGAACAGGGAGTAACAAGTTACAGTTCTAACACTCTGCAGAGGTGCGTCACTTTACCCATGAGAGATCAACTCTTTGTTGCACAACCGCGCAGCTTATTACCGTCCACAATTCCATGATGTGGGTCCTAGAAGATGATCCAAGCCAATCACTGCCCCCTTCGCGACTTCGCATGCCTCCTTGGTGTACACCATGCCCACATATTGGATTACGGCAATGGTTTGTACAAACCGTTAGATGTCAGAACTATCCTGGGACGTTGAGGGTTCCCACACATATGATGTATATCCTCTACGAATTATCAATTAATATGCACGTTACAAGGATAACAGCCACGACCTGCACATCTGGCTACATGCGAGAGGAAGAAGATACAGCTGACTTCTCCGTCCCATTCCAAATCTCATGGTCAACGCGTAATATACGGCGCAAGAATCACTGGCGACATTGGTTGTTAAGTCCTAGGTGATATAGTTCTGAACAGTGGTATTCCAACTGTCAGATTTAATAGATTAGCTGATCACCCTGGATCAGTAAATAATAGTTCACATTATTTCCGAAAATAGTGTTTTCTAACCTTTTGGAAATGCAGGTGATGACAACACTGGATTTGTAAAATACTTTACAGAAAATAAACAAAGTACATGAGAAAGGGTGAACTTGCCTTTTGTGATTGCAAGATTATGCACTCACGGTCTTCGAGCCAATATAAGATCCAAAATCTGAAATCATTATCATTGGTTCGGTAAGGACTAATGTTTAAAGAAGCAATATGCTATTATGCATAAGTAATGTGATGCACTTTATAAACGCGAATCCCGGGAATAACGTTGTTCTAGGGTTTGGATACTAGAAATGATATCTTTGAAATGTGTTGTACTTTTAGATGAGTTTTATACTTGTGTTTCTTATTAGGGCTTGTGAGTGTGTGTGAAACAATATGTAGTTACAATTTCATAAAATAATGGGGAACACACAAAAGGTGAAATTCTACTTAAGATTGCTTATATAAGAGTTCTTGTTTGAAGTGGCAAAAAGAATAACATTTGAAGAAAAGATTTTTTTTCTGAGGTCTAATCCATCTTTGTGGTTAGTTAAGTCTAGTCGATGTTATTTGTGCTTGCTTAAATAGTTTGGGCTTGAGATGTTTTATGACTTAACTATATCAGACCAAAGTTAACTATAAAACATGTAACAATCTTTATAGTATTAAATTTAGATTCATGTAGACTAAAGTTAACTTTAAAACATAGATAGTTTGAAAGTATAATGCTTATAACATTTGTACCTTGTGTACTTGGTAATGTTGCCTTAAGGTTACTTAAGAATGGTTATATTTTTTACTTGTTATAGTGGTTTCTTGATTTTATAATGAAATAGTATCATTTACCTTTTTAAGGATGAGTGGTTATATTTTGCAAACAAGGAAATAATATTACTTAACTACTTATGAATTCACCATAGTGTTGTGATGGTTTTGTAAACTGATGGCTGAAGTATATGGAAAAGATTGGATTTAGTTACAATTATTCTTGGGGTTTTATAATTGTTTAGGACCTTTTTAGAAAATAACTAGGAAAAGAGCCCGTGTGTTGCATTGGGAGTAAAAACTACAGAGCAAAAGACATGTATCTTTATTCAAAATTTTCTAGACCTAGAAGAATTTCACTACTCGGAATCATTTTTTATTAAATGGAATAAGCAAATTTCTCATTTAAATTCACCTAGAATTTCCGGTACAAAAGAAGAGAAAATTCATGAGCACCTAGACAGAAATAAACGCGTAAACCATCTACCGGACTACTTATGCGGAGGTCACGCTTCTCGGATCAAGTGGGGATGCGCCAGACCATGAACGTCCCCAATCTGGTCCAAGTGTAGTAACATTCGCCAATAGCCACCTTCGGAGGTGCAGAACCTCTAAGTTGTGAAGATAAGTCACGCTGAATCTTGGACAGTAGATTTTAAGGTTTACTATGCTTACGAACTTTAACATGGAAAATTGCTAGGGCTCATGACCAGAAAATCCGTGGTAACATCTATGTGTGCCGCGCCCTAGCGCCAACACGCCATGCACGATTTCAATCCTGCTCATAAATAAATTCAACAACCAATTAATAATAGATCCATACATTTTATACTTAAATGCAATTTATTGTCCTAAAATTTAATAGATTGACATTACAAATCAATTCTTTGCACTTATAGCATATGTGGATAACAATCGGATTCATATACTCGTATCATTCCCACACATGAAGCTAGCACGAAGAGGCAGTAACTACCAAGCACATGCTGTCGGAATCTAGCATGAAGAGGGAGCAATCAGATTCAGGTACGTGGCACCTATTCTTCTACATTTTCTTGCCATGACATACAAGAGTTGTTTAAACTCCAGGATCTTCAACGGCCTGGCATGATCGCACTGCAGCCACAAAGAAGGATTGACCATCAGTTTAGTGAAGTGTCAGTTTATGTCCATGACGACATGCAGCCACGGTGAGGTGTGCCACGGCTGCCTTTGTTTTAGACAGGAAAAAAATGTAAGGAGAGAGAAGGCGATCAAATCCCCCTGGACCAGCCCGGTACCTGACCCCGTCGCCACATCAGTCTTCCACCCGTTGCTTTCCTGCCATTGGACTCACCCATCCGCCTCCACAGGACTGCTCTTCCTCACCAAATGACTGTCTGCCACAGCAACTCGTCGGCTCTTGTCCACTTTCAGCCGCCAGGAGCCAGCTCCCACGCCGCCCTTACTCGCGCCTCTTACCGCAACCCCCGCTTGTCGTCGCCCCATCTAACTTGGGCAGCTCTCTTCGTCTCTGATGCTCTTTCCCTCTCCCTGCTGCTTTCTTTCTACCTCCAAGTGGATCAGATCTTCAGATTTCAAATCAAGGCGGTGCTGCTTGCTGATTCCTATCAGTTTTCGAAGGTATATCTCTACTATATAATTTGTCTAGAGGTGGTTTTCGTCCTCCTAAACTTTCGTCTGTCGCGTTGGTTTTGCTCGTACGTTGTCCGGCCTACTCCCGTTAGCGAGCGAACCCTCCAGTTCCGTCGATATCCTCGACCGAGTCCAGCACAAAAACCTCAACAGAATCCATTAGAAATACATATCCGCCCCTCTGTCGCTTCCATAAAAAGCTAAAAGCGTTGATTCCAAGCCGTACGGGAACACCACCTCGTGGGCGGATCGGAGCCTGCAGCTCCGTCGGGCCAAGACTAGAGGCTGCAAACCACAGCCGGAACGACTAGAGGCGGCAGCGAGGCCATCCGACGACAGGAATCGCGATCTTGGCATGGCGCAGCCTCCAACTATGGCGACCACACCCGGAACGACCGGAGACATGCGACGAAGCCATACGGCGACGGAACGGGAGACGCGATCTTGGACCAGAGGCGCGAGGCAAGGCCGTCCGGAAAAGGGAGTCGATCTTGGCATGGAGTAGCTCTAACTATGGCGATGAATTGACGCGTGACGTTGCGGCCAAGGCCATCAGCTCCTGCGGTCGTCGGCCTCGTGTTTTCGTCACCTCCGACAAAAGGCGCGAGGTCCGTCTCGGCCAAGCAAAGAATGAGTCAACCTTGATTAGCAATTTTACGTCCCTGCATGGATGAAGTTTGTACCGTTCTCTGGTCTTCCATGCATTGGTCTGAAACGGGAGATGGAGCTCGCTGCCTCACCTTCATGGAGGAGGACAAGGAGCACCACAGGTGCCGCCTGCTACGCTGCTCCGACTTGACGTTGGCGGGCGCGTGCTTACCAGCCTCCATGGCTTCCGTCCACGCCCTTGTCCAGGTGTTTAGCGAAGTCGCACTTTGTATGCTCGCCACTAGTTTCTCCGTCGCGATTCTGGAGCTCAGCTCCTACCTACCAGTGCATAGCAATTGCTTTTGTATGTGCTCATGCTGTGCTACGGAGAATTGAAGGATTTTGCATGGTCATTTGTCACTGGACAGCATGCCGATGTATCCGGCCGTCCCGATCATGATCAATATGGCAATGATAGATGTGCTCCGGTCTCGATTCATTGGGTTTGAGGGGTAGCGGAACACGGCAGAGATCCTGGCTGTCTCCGGCTGTCACAGGAAGCACAGACCTCCAACGGCTCCAACAGTGTCGAGCGGCAGCAAACGAGGCTTCATCCCTTGCTCTGCACTTGTGGTTGTCAACCATGTACTCCTTGTCGTTCTTCTATTCACGGTTAGTCTTAATTCATGCTAGCTCGTTGATTTACGTAGCTTCTGTTACAGCCTTTTTAGAAGTAAGGATGAGGATTTTCTTTCCATGGAAAGCGAGAGTATGAGACTTATAGGCCCTTCCTGTTCCGTGTCAACTCAGTCCAGCTAGCTGAAAAAAGGGGAATGCAACACAGACGGAAGGAACAATTAAATTTTTTTCTTTAGTCTAGACTTCTGTTTAGGTCGGTATTTCTTGTAGTAGGAATGAACCAAGTTCAGATTTAACCCCTCGTGGCCTCCAATCCTACATGGAGGAAAATCTCCAAACCTTGGCAGATAAATTTGAGACGATTTAGATTTTGATGAATGGGGTTGTAATAAATTTGGCGAATTTAGGATATTTTGTGAATTTGAGAAGGTTTAGATTTGATTCCAAAACTGACACATACATAATTAATTGGTGTTGTTGGACTAGACTGGAAAAATATGTACTCACTCCGTTCCAAGTTAAATGTCATTGCCAAGATTCATATGTATAACACATGACAAATCTGTGACATCTAATTCAAGAAAGAGAGGATATTAAACATAAAAATATTAGAATGAAACAAACAAAGAAAATAAATAAGAACCAAATACTTTTAATGCCTGTGTTTTTTAAAACTATAACAACCATTTTATTTATTTTTTAAATTTTCCGTTACAACGCACGGGCATTCGGCTAGTAAATCGGTAAAATTCGGTTGAAGGTAACAAGGTGGGACTCGGTACAAAACTCCGTGTACTTATCTCTGTAGAATCAAAGTCACACAACCTTGCTTATACGACCCACAAATTAAAAGCCCAGCAGTGCACCGGCAGACAGAAATCCAACGCCAACCGGAGAACAGCCTGCAGCACGTGGTCCGACAGCTTGTGGGTCGTTTTTTTCTAAACTTGCCAGTTGCGTGTGCGGTAATACAGGGTTTAGTGGAAGGGCAAAACGGTCCAAAAAAGTGTTAGACCGAGAGAAACACTTCGTGCTTTATTATTAGGTATAGATTACTCCTTTGGTTGAAGGATAATTTATCAAAATTGTATTTATAATGTTTGAACTATTATGACTTCATAATATGAATATTTAAGACGAATATTATTTATTAGACTTAATTGACTAATTTTTAGAAATATTAACAATTTTTATTTAACCTTATATGAATTATCAATTAAGTAAATAAGTTTAAATTTGAGTTATTAAAATATTTGAATTTTTTATTTAACTCAAAAGTGAAATATTATATTTTTAACATATAGATATTATTTTTGTGATCATTTTGATATATTACATTTATTTTTGTGTTTTATAAATAATAAGATATGATTTTTATAAGATTTATTACTTTCTAAATTCTTAATAAATAATAAATACTTATTTAAGTGAAATAATAATGTATGATTATAGTTTTTAAAGTATTGTTTTTATTTTTCCAAGATTTTTGGTATTTTATTTATATTTTTCCCACTTATCAATATTAAACATGATTTGTTTAAGTTTTATTACTTATAAATCCTTTGTTAAATAATATTTATTTAAATAATCATCATAATAATATTTGATAATAATTTTAAGTTGTATATTTTATTTTTCTATAAACTTTCATATATTATACATATTTTTCTAAATTATAAATCAAAAGTTATTAATTAAACAAGATTTAATCATTTATTTGATTTCTGAAATATTAATAATTGAGCTTATAACATTTTATTTATTTCTTAAACAAGAAATAACTTTTTACACCGCACCCACACCTAGCCCTAGTCACTGACCAGTGGGCCAGTGGCCACATCATCGGCCACGCGAGACAGAGACTAGGTCAAACCGCGTTGAGGTGGCAGGATGACACCAGCATGATGTCATGCTGACATCAGTCTGGCCTCCACCACCAGAGGATGGTCGCCGGCGGCGAACCACTGAGCTCCGGTGAACAAGGTCGATGCTATTAGACAGAGGAAACCAAGGCGAATCTATTGGTGGTAACGCCGCTACCTAGTGGTCACCGGAAATACACCGGCGATGAGCTTCTGCGGCGGCCAACGGTGGGGCTCAACGAAACGAGGTCTACGGTGAGAATCAGCAAGCGAAACTAGGGTCCAGAGATGCATAAGCTTACCCTGATAATGATAGAGAGGTCGAGGAGACTTGGGAAGGCGTGACGACGGCGAATCGACGATAATGGCCACGGTGGCCGATGAAAGGAATGCTCGATTTCACATGATTCCCGGCGTGCGGGCTTCCGTGTTTGGTCTAAGGTGAGTAAGACCACGACGGTGCATCCAACGGTGGCTACCACGAGGCGAGGGGTGGTCGGACCTGACCGGAACGACGAACTCCGACGAACTAGGGTTTCGGGTGAGGAAGGGAGGTGGGTCTAGAGAGCGAGATTGAAGATGAGATTGGTATGAGAGGATAGAGGAGGACGCGGCGATCCTATCTACTCCTCCCAAGGTCGGCGGCGAGCATCGCGGCGGTCGATTCTTGCTGACGACGGCATCGGCGGGGCGCGCGCAGCTGCCTGTGTGCGTGAGGATGACGACGACGATAGTTTTGCAGAAAACCCCCTAGCAATTCTGTCCTCTCAACCCGCGATCCTTCCTTGGTCCCACTCGTCAGTCACTGAAGAGAATGATCTGGGCTGGTTGTTGGGCTTTTGTGGGCTGCATCTGGGCGACAGGTAAGCAGAGAGAAGTTGGGCTTTTGTGGGCTGCACCAAGATTCGTTTTTTATTTGTTTTTCCCTTTTTTCCATTTCCTGTTTTACTTTCAGATTTGAATTTTACTTACTTTATTTGAATTCTCTTTATAGAGTTGATTTGCTGAGTGATCGCATCATTAATAAAGTATATTAAGGTTCTTTTATGAGTTTGTCAAATAGTGGTATTATTTATTTATTTATTTTCTATCAAAAAAACCTTTTTATATTATGTAGAATCCCTTATTATTCATTTTTATTTCTACCTTAAACCATGGGTTTATTATATGATATTTTCTTATTTGTTTATAAAACTTAATTCTAATTGGCTCATAGTTTGAATAGAAATTTTATATGTATAATGATCCTATATCATTATTTGATTTATGAAATACAAAAGAAATTAATATGGTTATTACTACTTTCATTAACTTATAAAATGGCAATGTATATATTCTATTATGATAAACATAGAAGTTTAGGGTTCTTAATTTACTTATATTTCTTTGTTGATGTGAGAAAAGATTTAATAACTAAGCATATTGTCTTCTGTTTGTGATATTTGATGACATCACCTTTTAAAATAGAAAGTTGTATCTAGAATGTTTTATAAAAAGGAATTGATAAATATACTCTTAAGCACATATAATTATGATGGTTGGAATTGACAGAGATGTGCTTATGTGATTTGCTATAGGAACATATTCCTATAAAGTGATACAGATATAAGATGATGGATCAATAACATGAAATGGATATTATATTTGGTTTGAGATTTAGAGTTGAGTGTTTACCAGGAATTTCTATTTTCCATAATTCACAATTCTGGATTTCTAATTAAGGAATTCCTTTCCTAGATATACTACCTTTTCCTATATATCATCATGATTAACATGATGAGCTTTACTTCACAAGAATGTTCTTATTCACCTTTTATTCTTCTAAACTCATGGATGAATCCAATGAGTTTGATACTAAAGCATTTCATAGTTTTCTCATATCCTTGCTTGGTTATACCCACTACTCTACTATTGATAATCTTCAATCCAACAAGTAGTTATTTCAAACTCCACTCATAATCTTCCTTAATCATCCATCACTAATATTTCTCCACTAGATGTATACATCCAACTACCTTTCTCTAAAGCTTACTATCCTTTAAGATGATTAACCTTACTTCCATAACTCTATGACATACTAGCTTTAATTGAATCATACTTTCTTACATTTACTCTAATAACTCATACTCCAACCTCACATTATATTAATGTGACCTTTAATAACTACTCTAGGATAAATTATCTATACTAGGTTTTCAATTATGTTCTACCCACCAATGTTACTTAATCAAGATATAAGTATTCAACCCTGGTGAGCAAGGCATGATCATTGTAATCCTTTAATCTTTTATAGCTTAAGTATCCAATTGGTAATCAAGGCTTTACCAATACAACCCTACAATTGTATTGGAATTATCTTCTTAGTATCTTTAATTGGATTAAGGTTGTTATTCATGGACTATGCTGTAACATCCCAAAAATACTAAACTTAAATCATCAAACTCTAATCATCAAAATTAGGGTTAACAAAAACTTTTCTAAATAAAATTTTGAAAGCATGCATATGAGTATGCATTGAATTTGAAATTATTTTGAACCACCTTGTTTGTGTGTTTCCTTGCTTGTAAAATGTTTCTTAGGTGAAATAAACATCATCTAAACATTTCCCAAACTTTTCCTAAATACAAATAAATCAAAACAAATAAAATAAAGGAATGGTCACTTTGACCAATTTAACTCCCATGCCTACTTTGGCTGTCTCAAACTTTCAGAACCTAACAGAAACTTTTCTGGATCTTTGCACCCCTTGAATGTACTCATAACAAAGTATCAAGTCCCACTTTGTGATCATCCATAAACTTTCAAATGCATAGTTTAAATGACAATTCAAAATTGAATCTTTATCATATGAGAAGATCCCACTTTTTCAAAAACTAGTCAAACAAGCTCAACTTTCAAAACCCAAGCATCTGCAGACTCACCAGCACCAACCTAGCACACCCACCAAAAATCTTTTCAAAATTCAAAACTTAAATTCATGCGGCCATTTCATCAAACAGGTTGCAGACACAAATCATACAAAATCTAAACACGCCTCGCCGTTCGCATGCGGCCATTTCATCAAACAGGTTGCAGACACAAATCATACAAAATTCAAAACTTGAATTCATGCGGCCATTTCGTCGTTCTCCCGTCTCGCCGACCCTCGACTGCACCCCGGTGAGCCCCCAGCAACCCCCACTGGCCGTGCTAGGTTTCTGTCTCGCCGGCGTTGCTCAGCGTCGACGATGACTCTCAGCCATTGGATTAGAATCAGATCGAACACACCACGTTGTCCCGTACCGCTTCGCACCCCCTGTCTCACTGACGAGTGGGGACACCCACTTAAGCAGCCCGCGGAAGCGCTACGCTTAGCAGGCCGGCCCGTTAACTTTTCCCGCGCAGCCCAGTTATTTGAATTAAACCTTTTCCATTTTTATTTCAAACTCACTTCTGTACCCAACTTCAAAAATTAACCTAGATCGATTCAGTGCACCAAATTAAATGAAACTAATTTTGTTGGAAAGGTCTGGGAATGCTGAATCCAAGCCCGTTGGATTCAAGTCATTTGGATCTATATATCACCCATGGTAAAAATAACAAGGCAGAAGCTTTTCTGCATTCAAACATTTTTCAAATTTAAACCATAATAGCTTTTGAGTTGATTCCAACTCTCAAAAATCACATTTAACCATACCTTTTAGAATATATAAAAATATATAGGTTTACTTGCAGAAATAATGTTCAAGTAATAAAAGAATGCCCCATAGGCATTTCTAGTCACTTTATTTAATTAAAATAAAAGGGTAAAACCTTATTAAATTGTGACACCACTTTAAATCATATTCCCATGGACTAAAATATGTGGTGATGACATGTGTCAACATGATCCCATGTTTCGTTTGGAGAATATTAAATCTTAAGTAGTTTTTCAATGAGTAGAAATTACTTTTCTAAAAATAAAAGGAATTAAACCAAGCCTTAATCTTGTAATGTTAGTGATGATCTTAGATCATCTATAGGACACTTGTGTGTGATGATTGCAAGTAGTTAAGTATTGTTTGGTGATTGTGTAGCTCGTATTTATTCATAGACGCTAGTACTGACCAAGGATACGAGGAGGAAGGAGGATTCTACGAAGAAGAAGCCGAGGAGAACTTCAACCACTGCTCTGCACAAGGCAAGCCTAATACTACTAGTTGAATGTGCAAGCTAACACTTGCAATTTAGAAAGCTTATACTGATATTGATGCAAGCCAATACTTGCTTGTTACCATGCCAACTATATGCCTTAAGCATATATGATCATAACCACTTGATAAACCATTCCTAATTTTACCTACAAGCTTTATACTTTATATCCTTATCAAAGCTCTTACTTAGATTTTACCTAAATGAATGGTAGATACTAGAAAGATAGGTGAAGGCTCCATAAAGAGCATAAAATTTGGCCTAAGATAGATAGTCTTGATGTCATCTTAAGGCATGAGATTGAACTTAGTCAAAACCCCACTAGTGTACCACCCCTCATTAGTACTGACCCCCACTTGTAGTTGCTAGTGCTAAGAATAAAACTTGATCAACTTTAGATGGGAATACTTGGTGGAAAAATAGTTATGAAAACCTTGGAATGATGGATCATTCTATTGAAATGTTTTGGACATGTGTTTCCGAACACCTGATGATTTTGGTGATGAAAATGTTGAGGCATGAGCCTTAGCCCTTTATAAAACTGATGGTTGTCTGGATGAGATACCATTCCAAATTCTATCGTACAACCACAATACCCGGAGATTGGGTAGGGCTTGACTGGAAACTTATATACCTTAGTATTAGTTCCCTCACGGCCAAGGTCTGAGCTGAGGCTACCTTGTGAAGATTGTCCACCTGTGCAGTACCCAAGATGACAGTTGGTCATGGTTGGGAGGCCAAACTCACAGGAGAGGTGCTTATACTAGGGCGTGTAATTGAAAGGTTAGGATTGATTATCCGCATACTGAGTATGGTGAATTCAGGATTTGTTCCTGACGGATGTATCGAATGTTGTGGTGAAAGTGTACAATCTCTGCAGAGTGTCAAACTATTCGAATAGTCGCGTCCGCGGTTATGGACAGTTGGAGTGGCCATATTGTTCCCCCGTCAGACTTTTCAAAATGACTTGTGAAATGAATTGAGACTTTGACTTGACCACAACAGGGTTATGATCTGAATTACAAGTTCCCATTTAGGTGTTATAAAACTTCAACTAGCATTTGTTGCTTCTGAACTTAGTAGAGATAAATCTGGCTTTTGGAAAATAACCCTAGAGCCTAGTGTCCTATTATCAAAAACCCCTCTCACTTGTTAGTATTAGTTTGCGAGTACTTAAAGAGTACTCATGGCTTTGTCCCTGGCTATTCCCATGGCCAGACTATGAAGAGGAGTACCTGGAGGATGGACCCCAGGAAGGTTACGACAACTAGGATCATCTCCCATCGTCAGCATTGCCTGTGACCCCGAAGATGGAGCTTCGCCTACGCTACCATTATTATTATGTATTCCGTTGCTTGAGGTTGTATTAAGAACTGGATCATGAGATCCCTATTTGTGTAAGAACTTATGTACGGTTTGTAATGGATGATGTACTATGTTATCCAATTCTGTTATGTCTCGCAAAAATGGTAATCCTGGGATTGCGATGTATGGCATAACAGGCATCTGGGATTAAAAATCCGGGTGTTGACAAGTTGGTATCAGAGCCATCCTGACCATAGGAGACCCTAGTTAGATTGGACGTGGAATCAAAAACTTAGTTTCAAAACCAAAGAAAACAAATATTTACAAAAACTTACTCTCATTCTTATCCCTTTGATTCTTTCATGAAAATTCATGTTCCTCAAAAACTCTTGCAAAATACATAAAATTTTGACACACTTAATCACTCTACTAACTTACTTATCCTATATTCTTATAGATGGACTTGAAGTACAGCAAGTTTTATCAGTTGGGGAATGAAGGAGACCTTATCTTTGAGAGGGATTTGGACCAGCTTTCGGAACTTCTGGAGCGTCCGCACCCCGAGTTCTTCGGAGCTCAGCTCAATGATCAAGGAGGATAAGACCTGCAGTGGCTAATTGTTGCAAGTCTCCGAGGAAAGATTGAACCTCCCACTGCGGAAGGAATTTAGTTTACCTTGAGGGCAAACAACTGGCTCGATGGACTTGCCAGAGCAATGCAGGAAGCTCTTTCTCGTCTGTGTGGGCAGAGCATCAATCAGATTAAGGGAACTCGCTTTGAGTTTTGCCCAAGGCGTGATGCTAATGGACAACCACTGGAAGCCCCATACCACCCTGAGCTGAAGACTCAATTGGACCATCTTAGCTTCATGATGTACGATCGTCAGCAGGAGTTGGACAACTGCCGTGATTACTCCAACCACAAGTCTGCCATCATCAAGACGAAGGACCAAACCATCGCCATGCTAGCAAAGGATCACAAGTCTCGCCGTCGTCAGCTCGACAAGAAGGAGCGCATTATCGCCCGTCTTCACCACCGCATCTCATCTTTGGAGGAGACCATCCACGAGAGAGACATGCAGTTGGAGGAAAGGGAGAATGCCGGAGAGGACCTTCATGGAGACCCCTACTCCTATCTCAGCGATGACGATGATTTCCTGGAGGATCAGGCTATGGATTTCTTCACCGATGAGGACGATTTCGCCTTCATCGATGATGATGAGGATGATGAGGCCACAGATTCCGAGGAGTAGTAGCACTTGAGCACTAGCGTAGTGAGTAGTATTCGGTCCCACTGTATCGTAGTTCTCAGAATGGTTCTTAAAACCATCTGTTTTTCCTTGTTGTGGTGTGTGTTGTATCGGGTGCTATGACTGAATGAATGAATGAAAAAGCAAGTTGCTAGAAAATCTGAGTCAAACTTTAAAAAAAAATTCAAAGACCCAAAACTTTAGAAAATTCCCCTCTTTTCTCATGATCTATCTCAATCTTCAGATGCCACGTGGAGGAAGTGGTTCATCCCCGGACCCGATGTTGCAGATTCTGCAAATGTTGACTTCTGACCACGAAGCTGAAAAAGCCGAACGTCAAGCCAACCTAGCCACACTTCAGCAGATAGCCCAGCTTGCCCACAACAACCAAGGCCACGGAAATCAGGACAACCATGGATCTAAGCTCAAGAACTTCCAGAATACCAACCCACCTGTTTTCACTAAGTCAGAAGAACCCCTAGACGCCGATGATTGGCTGCAAACCATGGAAAATAACCTAGAAGTCGCCGAAGTGGAAGCCAACGAGAAAGTTCTGTTCGCTACCCACTATCTAGCCGGAGATGCCAGGGCATGGTGGAACAGTGTTCGCGCAATGACCAGAGGCCAGATGATGACCTGGGAGGAATTCAAGGTCAAGTTTAGCAGAACCCATGTGCCACCAGGTTTGATCAAGAGAATGAGAGATGAGTTCAGAGAGCTGAAGCAAGGAAGGATAACTGTAGTGGAATACCGTGACAAAATTTTGTCATTAGCTAGGTATGCCCCGGATGAGATCGACACCGAAGCTAAGAAGAAAGAAAGATTCCTGAATGGTCTGCATGATGAGATGTAGACTGTGTTAGTCAATATTGTTGGAATTATGCCCTAGAGGCAATAATAAAGATGTTATTATTATAATTCTTGTTCATGATAATGTTTATATTCCATGCTAGAATTGTATTAAGCGGAAACTTTAATACTTGTGTGGTTTGTGAACAACACCGTGTCCCTATTACGCCTCTATGGACTAGCTCATTGATTAATGATGGTTAAGGTTTCCTAACCATGGACATGAGTTGTCGATTAATAATGAGATCATATCATTGGGAGAATGATATGATGGACAGACCCAAACTAAGTGAAGCAATTAGATCGTGTCATCGTGTTCGTATTTGCGAAGCTTTTCTTATGTCAAATACTGTATTCCTTAGACCATGAGATAATACAACTCCCTGGTATCGGAAGAAAGCTTTGAGGTCATCAAACGTCATATTATGAGAGGGTGATCATAAAGGTGTCTCTCAGGTGATCGGAAAGTATCTGTTGGGTTGTATGTATCGAGATGGGATTTGTCCCTCCCAAGTCGGAGAGATATACTTCGGGCCCACTCGGTAATCGATATCAACACCGCTTGCAAGCATGTGGTTAAGGAGTTAATCACAAAGTGATATCGGATTACGGAACGAGTAAAGTACTTGCTGTGAACGAGATTGAACTAGGTATGACGGTACCGACGATCGAATCTCGGGCAAGTAAAATATCGCGAGACGAAGGAAATATATATATGGGATTGATTGAATCCTGGCATCGTGGTTCATCCGATATGATCATCGATTAATGTGTGGGAGTCAGTATGGGTTTCCAGACCCCGCTGTTGATTATTGATAGAAGATCATGTCTGCATATTCTCGAACCCGCAGGGTCACACACTTAACGTGTCTCGACGCTAGGATAGATTGGATAATTGGTTTATGAGTTTTTGTTCGGAGTCTCGGATGGGATCCGGGACATCACGAGAGGTTCCGTAGTAGTCCGGAGAATAAGATTCATATAAGGCAGGTGCAGTTTTTGGAGTTCGGAATTGTTCCGGGTTAATCGGTATTGTACCGAAAGCTTCTAGAACCTTCCGGAAGGGGACCAACGTGGCCCCACCTTCCGGGAGGGGGCATGGGCCTATGAGGGAGTGCCCTGGCCGCATTGGGCCAGGGGCACAAGGCCCCATAGGGCCCAACCGGACAGCTAGGGTAAAACCCTAACTAGGCCTTCTAGAAGGGGGGGTTTCCTTGCCCCCCACTCCTCCTCCTTGTGGCCGCCGGTTTGGACTTGGGGGAGGGGCAAGGGCAGCCGCCCACCCCTCTATATAAAGAGGGCTGGGGGCGCACCACCCCTCCACACCTTCCCCTCCAACCCTAGCCGTCCTGCTGCCCTTCCTCTCTCCCTCCCGACTGTTTGTAGGCGAAGCCCTGCTGCAGAAACTCTCCACCACATACACCGCGCCGTCGCGTTGTAGATCCAATCCATCTCTCCACCATACTTGCTGGACCAAGGAAGGAGGAGACGTCGAGGTGCTGCACGTGTGCATCTCATGGAGGCACCGCCACTTGTGGTGCTAGATCGGATCGGATCACGAGGAGGAGAAGCGAGTACGACTACATCACCCACGTTCTGACGAACGTTCCGCTGTGCGAATCTTCAAGGGTATGAAGATCTAATCCAATCTCTCTCGTTGTTGGCATCTCCTAGATTAGATCTGGGCTTTCCCTCTGTTCGCATCCGTAGAAAATTTTGATTTACTATGCCGCGAAACCTTTTAGTGGTATCAGAGCTAGATCTATGCGTAGATGTGTTTCACGAGTAGAACGCAACATGGTTGTTGCGGGCGTTGATGTTTTCTGTTGCAAGCCTCTTGTTTGTGTTCTTCTTATGACGCGGGATAGTGAGATTGAAGCGGTCCAGGCCAACCTTACGCGACGTCGTTCGCGAGACCGGCTCCGCACTTTACGTGTGGCTTGTTCCAAACATGCGGCTGGTGGATGTCAGTTTCTCTCACTATAGTTGTCATGGGATTAACACCGGAGTTTGGCAACCATAATATCACCGTTGTGGATTTCCGTAGGTAAGAATCGTTCTTAGCATCTACTCCCATAAGCCACGTAAAACATGCAACAACAAAGTAGAGGCGTCTAACTTGTTTTTGCAGGGAGTGTTTTCTGTGATATGGTATGGCCCAAGATGTGATGTGTATAATGTATGCGATGATCATGTTTTGTAATGTTTCACGACTTGCATGTCGATGAGTACACAACCGGCAGGAGCCATATGGTTGTCTTTATAATTGTGTATGACATGTGTGTCAACTTCTTATACGCCATGTAATAGTTTCACTTTATCGCTAAGTAGTTAGCAATAGTTGTAGTTGCTATTCGTGGTGGAGGCAATCATGGTGGAGTGATGGAGATCATGCCGGCACGCACAAGATGGAGATCATTGCGCGAAGATTGGCTATACCATGTCACATTAAAGTTATATGCATGTGATGTTTATCCTTTTATGTATCTTATCATGCTTAGATCGCGACGGTAGCATTATAAGATGATTCCTCACTTAAAGATCAAGATAAAAACTGTGTTCTCCCCAAGTATGCACCTTTGCGAAAGTTCGTCGTGTCCAAGCATCACGTGATGATCGGGTGCTATAGACTCTACGCTCACATACAACGGGTGCAAGCCAGTTTTGCACACGCGGAAATACTTGGGTTTGACTTGACGAGCCTAGCATGTATAGACATGGCCTCGGAACACATGAACCGAAAGGTTAAGCATGAGTCATATGAATGATATGATCGACACTTCGTTGTCCACCATTGAAGCCACATCTCTTCTCGTGATGATCGGATTAGGTGTGGTGAATTTGGATCATGTTCACTAAACAACTTGAGGGATGTTGAATTTAGTGGGAGTTCATCTAGTAATTTGATTAAGTTGAACTATTTATCATGAACATAGTCTAAATTGTACTTGCAAATACTGTAGATCACATGGCTAAGTCCAACTTCAACTTCAACGTCTTTACTGAGATAGAAAAGCTTAGAAACAATGGGTCTAAGTTCACAAAATGGTTCCGCACTCTGAGAATCATTCTCGCTGGCGGACAAAAGGACTATGTCCTTGAGAAAGCGCTAGGTGACGCCCCTGCTATAGATGCGCCGGCTGATGAGAAAGCTGTTTATCAGTCGCGCAAGGATGATTATGATTTGATTAAGATCGCCATGTTGTTTGCTATGGAATCGGATCTTCAAAATCGTTTTGAGGAGTTCGCCGGGCCCTTTGAGATTCTCGAGGAGCTGAAAAACATGTTTCAGACTCAAGCCCGTTCTGAGAGATATGAGATCTCTAAGAAATTATTTAACTACAAGATGGAGGAAGGGAGTTCCGTTAGTGAGCACGCCATTAAGATGTCGGGCTACACTCAACGCCTTGAGCAACTGGACTGCAAGATTCCAGAAGAGCTCAAGATTGACAGAGTTATGCAATCACTCCCTCCTAGCTACAAAAGTTTTGTAGTTGCTCACAATCAGATTGGTTCCACTGATATGATCACTGAGCTCTTTGCTAAACTGAAAGTTGCGGAGGTGGATACTAAGAAAAATAATCATGTGTTGATGGTCAACAAGCCCCCCACCTTTAAGAAAGTTAAGGGTGCAAAGAAGCCCTTCAAGAAAGGCGGCGGCAAGCGCGTTGCCCCTGCTGAGAAGAAGCTCAGGTCTGGTCCTAAGCCGGACACTAAGTGCTTCTATTGCAAGGACAAGGGTCACTGGAAACGCAACTGTCCGAAGTACTTAGCGGACAAGAAGGCTGGCACCATCAAAGGTATATTTGATATACATGTTATTGATGTTTTCCTTACTAGCCCTCGTTGTAGTGCCTGGGTATTTGATACTGGTTCAGTTGCTAATATTTGTAACTCGAAACAGGAGCTACGGAATAGACGGCGGCTTGCGAGGGATGAGGTGACGATGCGCGTTGGCAACGGATCAAGAGTTGATGTGATGGCCGTCGGCACGCTCTCCTTAGTTTTACCTTCGGGATTAGTTTTAAACCTTAATAAGTGTTATTATGTGCCTGCGTTGAGCATGAACATTATTTCTGGATCTTGTTTATTGCAAGACGGTTATTCATTTAAATTGGAGAATAATGGTTGTTCTATTTATATGAGTAACATCTTTTATGGTCATGCACCTATTGTGAATGGTTTATTTCTTCTAAATCTCGAAAGGGATGAAACACACATCCATAACATTGAGGCTAAGAGATGCAAAGTAGATAGTGATAATACTACTTATTTGTGGTACTGTCGTCTAGGTCATATTGGTGTAAAGCGCATGAAGAAACTCCATTCTGATGGACTTTTGGAGTCTCTTGATTTTGAATCATTTGACACGTGCGAACCATGCCTCATGGGCAAGATGATCAAAACCCCGTTCTCCGGTATGATGGAGCGAGCAACGGACTTGTTGGAAATCATACATACCGATGTATGCGGACCGATGAGTGTTTCGACGCGCGGTGGATATCGCTATTTTCTCACTTTTACCGATGACTTAAGTAGATATGGGTATATCTATTTAATGAAACATAAATCTGAAACGTTTGAAAAGTTCAAAGAATTTCAGAATGAAGTGGAGAACCATCATAACAGAAAGATTAAGTTTCTAAGGTCCGATCGTGGAGGTGAATATTTGAGTTATGATTTTCTCACGCATCTTAAAGCAAGCGGAATCGTTTCGCAACTCACGCCACCCGGAACACCACAGCGCAATGGTGTGTCTAAACGCCGGAACCGAACCCTATTAGATATGGTCCGATCGATGATGTCTCTTACTGATTTGCCGTTATCATTTTGGGGTTATGCATTAGAAACCGCTGCATTCACTTTAAATAGGGCAACATCTAAATCTGTTGAGACGACACCGTATGAACTATGGTTTGGTGCTAAACCTAAGTTGTCGTTTCTTAAAGTTTGGGGATGCGAAGCTTACGTCAAGAAGTTGATGTCGGACAAGCTCGAAACCAAATCGGAGAAATGCGTCTTCATAGGATACCCTAAGGAAACTATTGGGTATACCTTATATCACAGAACCGAAGGCAAAGTGTTTGTCGCAAAGAACGGTTCCTTTCTTGAGAAGGAGTTTCTCTCGAAAGAAGTGAGTGGGAGGAAAGTAGAGCTAGACGAGGTTATTGAACCTTCTCTTGAGTTGGAGAGTAGCGCAACACCTGAAATTGTTCCAATGTCGCCTGCACCAACGATAGAGGAAGCTAATGACAAGGATCATGAAGCTTCGGACGATGCTGCTACTGAACGTCGCAGGTCGACAAGGTCGTGTGCCCCTCCTGAGTGGTACGGCAACCTTGTCTTGACTGTCTTGTTAGTAGAAGACAGTGAACCTACGAACTATGAGGAAGCGATGATGAGCCCAGACTCTGAGAAATGGCTAGAAGCCATGAAATCCGAATTAGGATCCATGAGCGAAAACCAAGTATGGACTTTGGTGCACCCTCCTAGCGACCGAAAGGCCGTTGAGTGCAAATGGATCTTCAAGAAGAAAACGGACGCGGATGGTAATGTTACCGTCTATAAAGCACGGCTTGTCGCGAAAGGTTTTCAACAAGTTAAGGTGTTGACTACGATGAGACTTTCTCTCCCGTAGCGATGTTTAAGTCCATTCGGATTTTATTAGCAATTGCTGCGTTTCATGATTATGAAATATGGCAGATGGATGTCAAGACTGCGTTCCTCAATGGCAACATTGATGAAGAGTTGTATATGATGCAACCCGAAGGTTTTGTCGATCCTAAGGATGCTGATAAAGTATGCAAACTTCAGCGTTCCATTTATGGACTGAAGCAAGCATCTCGGAGTTGGAACCTTCATTTTGATCAAGTGATCAAGAGCTTTGGATTTGTTCCAAATTGCTACGAAGCTTGCATCTATAAGAAAGTGAGTGGGAGCTCGGTGACGTTTCTGGTACTATATGTGGATGACATATTGATTATTGGAAATGACATCAACATGCTTAACGATGTGAAGAGTTATTTGAACAAGTGTTTTTCAATAAAAGACCTAGGTGAAGCTGCTTATATATTGGGCATCAAAATCTATAGAGATAGACAAAGACGCTTGATAGCTTTAAGCCAGAGTACATACCTAGACGAAGTTCTGAAAAGGTTCAGAATGGATAAGGCAAAGAAAGGTTCAGTGCCCATGTTGTCAGGTAAGATATTGAGCAAGGCTCAGTGTCCAGCTACGGTAAATGATAGGGAAGCTATGAGCAAAGTGCCTTATGCCTCGGCCATAGGTTCTATCATGTATTCCATGATGTGTACTAGACCGGATGTGTCCAATGCTCTTAGTTTGACGAGCAGATATCAAAGTGATCCAGGAGTGGAACACTGGACAGCCGTGAAGAACATCCTAAAGTACCTAAATAGGACTAAAGAAATGTTCTTAGTCTATGGGGGTGATGAACAGCTCGTCGTAAAAGGTTACGTCGACGCTAGTTTTGACACCGACAAGGATGATTCTAAATCTCAGACAGGATACGTGTATATTTTGAATGGAGGAGCTGTGAGCTGGAGAAGCTGCAAGCAAAGCGTGATCGGGGGATCTACAGTAGAAGCGGAATACATGGCTGCTGCAGAAGCGTCAAGTGAAGGAGTTTGGATCAGGAACTTCATCACTGAGCTTGGCGTGGTTCCAAGTGCATTGGACCCACTTGAGATATTGTGTGACAACACTGGCGCCATAGCACTCGCTAAGGAAACAAGATATCATCCAAAGACCAAGCATATCAACCGCAAGTTTCATATAATCCAAGATTATATAGCAGATGGAGATCTGAAGATTAGCAAAGTACATACAGATCTGAATGTCGCAGATCCATTGACTAAACCTCTTCCACGTGTAAAACATGATCAGCACCCCAGTGCCATGGGTGTGAGATTGTTGCCAAATGTAAACTAGATTATTGACTCTAGTGCAAGTGGGAGACTGTTGGAATTATGCCCTAGAGGCAATAATAAAGATGTTATTATTATAATTCTTGTTCATGATAATGTTTATATTCCATGCTAGAATTGTATTAAGCGGAAACTTTAATACTTGTGTGGTTTGTGAACAACACCGTGTCCCTAGTACGCCTCTATGGACTAGCTCATTGATTAATGATGGTTAAGGTTTCCTAACCATGGACATGAGTTGTCGATTAATAATGAGATCATATCATTGGGAGAATGATATGATGGACAGGACCAAACTAAGCGAAGCAA
Source organism: Avena sativa (assembly GCA_916181665.1). Taxonomy (NCBI): domain Eukaryota; kingdom Viridiplantae; phylum Streptophyta; class Magnoliopsida; order Poales; family Poaceae; genus Avena; species Avena sativa. The sequence continues at coordinate 305,494,499 of OV702280.1, read as the reverse complement.
TTAGAACGTGTCATCGTGTTCGTCTTTGCGAAGCTTTTCTTATGTCAAATATTGTATTCCTTAGACCATGAGATAATACAACTCCCTGGTATCGGAAGAAAGCTTTGAGGTCATCAAACGTCATCCTATGAGAGGGTGATCATAAAGGTGTCTCTCAGGTGATCGGAAAGTATCTGTTGGGTTGTATGTATCGAGATGGGATTTGTCCCTCCCAAGTCGGAGAGATATACTTCGGGCCCACTCGGTAATCGATATCAACACCGCTTGCAAGCATGTGGTTAAGGAGTTAATCACAAAGTGATATTGGATTACGGAACGAGTAAAGTACTTGCTGTGAACGAGATTGAACTAGGTATGACGGTACCGACGATCGAATCTCAGGCAAGTAAAATATCGCGAGACGAAGGAAATATATATATGAGATTGATTGAATCCTGGCATCGTGGTTCATCCGATATGATCATCGATTAATGTGTGGGAGTCAGTATGGGTTTCCAGACCCCGCTGTTGATTATTGATAGAATATCATGTCTGCATATTCTCGAACCCGCAGGGTCACACACTTAACGTGTCTCGACGCTAGGATAGATTGGATAATTGGTTTATGAGTTTTTGTTCGGAGTCTCGGATGGGATCCGGGACATCACGAGAGGTTCCGGAGTAGTCCGGAGAATAAGATTCATATAAGGCAGTGCAGTTTTTGGAGTTCGGAATTGTTCCGGGTTAATCGGTATTGTACCGGAAGCTTCTAGAACCTTCCGGAAGGGGACCAACGTGGCCCCACCTTCCGGGAGGGGGCATGGGCCTATGAGGGAGTGCCCTGGCCGCATTGGGCCAGGGGCACAAGGACCCATAGGGCCCAACCGGCCAGCTAGGGTAAAACCCTAACTAGACCTTCTAGAAGGGGGGGTTTCCTTGCCCCCCACTCCTCCTCCTTGTGGCCGCCGGTTTGGACTTGGGGGAGGGGCAAGGGAAGCCGCCCACCCCTCTATATAAAGAGGGCTGGGGGCGCACCACCCCTCCACACCTTCCCCTCCAACCCTAGCCGTCCTGCTGCCCTTCCTCTCTCCCTCCCGACTGTTTGTAGGCGAAGCCCTGCTGCAGAAACTCTCCACCACATACACCGCGTCGTCGCGTTGTAGATCCAATCCATCTCTCCACCATACTTGCTGGACCAAGGAAGGAGGAGACGTCGAGGTGCTGCACGTGTGCATCTCACGGAGGCACCGCCACTTGTGGTGCTAGATCGGATCGGATCGCGAGGAGGAGAAGCGAGTACGACTACATCACCCACGTTCCGATGGACGTTCCGCTGTGCGAATCTTCAAGGGTATGAAGATCTAATCCAATCTCTCTCGTTGTTTGCTCTCCTAGATTAGATCTTGGCTTTCCCTTTATTCGCATCCGTAGAAAATTTTGATTTACTATGCCGCGAAACCCTTCAAATATCCCCTTTGCCGATATTGAAGCCCTTGTCGACTCTGTTATCCAGATGGAAGGAAAGATCAACCAAGCCAATGAGAACCGCAAGCGTCGCATGATGCATCCTCCAGGAACCCATCCGACCCCAAAGTATCGCCCCAACCCATATCCAGGATTTGCCCCAAGAACCAACAGACCCCCGATGAACCGTCCAACCTATCCCAACCGTGAAAACCCTAGGCCCAGAGGAAATCACAATAACCCCGACAACGCTAGCAATTTCAATCGTGCCCCACCCAAGTTCAACAACAACAGTACTACCACCAACACCAACACTGCCCCGAGGACTGGAAGCAATGTTGTGCCTGTAGCAGCCAAGGACAAGTCGCAAGTGACCTGTTATGACTGTGGAAATAAAGGCCACTATTCCAACGAGTGCCCCAACAAGAAGAATGCTACAGCCCCCAATGCCAATGCCCCAGCTTAGCAGCAGCGTCGTGTTCAGCGAGGAAGAAGATTTGCCCCAGGGAATTCACTCAACCGCAACGGCCGTCTTTTTCTCATGCATGCTGAAGAAGCACAGGAAGCGCCAGACGTCGTGCTGGGTATGTTTTCTGTTAATTCAGTACTTGCAAGAGTGTTGTTTGATTCTGGTGCATCGCATTCATTTGTCACCGAAGAATTTGCATGCACTAGTAAAATTCAACCAACCAAACTGAAGCATGTTATGATTGTTCAAATCCCCGGATCAACCACCAAGGCTAGGCAAATTTGCAAAGCCGTCCCTATCCAAATCCATGGCATAGATTTTTATGCAAATCTGATAGTACTCGGAACTAAAGGTTTGGAAGTAGTACTAGGAATGGATTGGATGTCCAAACATAAAGGATTGATTGACTGTGCCAAGAAAGCCATAACCATGACCAGCACCGCCAGAATATCAGTCGAGCATATATCTGAAACCTTACCTCGCCAATTCAAATGCAACAAGAGTATAGCCCAACCTACCATTGACCAAGTCCGGATAGTCTGTGAATACCCCGATGTATTTCCAGATGTTTTGCCCGGTATGCCCCCAGATCGGGATATCGAGTTCATCATCGAACTAATCCCCGGAACTGGACCCATAGCCCAGAGACCCTATAGTATGAACCCGTCAGAGCTCGCAGAACTAAAGAAGCAACTGGATTCCATGCTGGAAACTGGATTGATTCAACCAAGTGCGTCACCTTGGAGGTCACCTGTCTTGTTTGTGGACAAGGATGGAGGTAACCGTTTGTGTACGGATTATCGGAAATTGAATGATGTCACTATCAAGAACAAGTACCCCTTGCCCAAGATAGAAGATTTGTTTGATCAGTTGACCGGTGCCAAAGTGTTTTCTAAGATTGATCTTAGAACTAGCTATCATCAACTCAAAATTCGTGCAGAGGATATTCCAAAGACTACCTTTACCACCAGATATGGATTGTACGAGTATACAGTCATGTCTTTCGGACTAACCAATGCCCCCGCTTATTTCATGAATCTCATGAATAAGATTTTTATGGACTTCTTGGATAAGTTTGTCGTTGTTTTCATCGATGACATTCTGATTTATTCCAAATCAGAAGAACATGAGCTACACCTAAGGACCATTCTTAGAACCCTTAGAGAGCATCAGTTGTATGCAAAGTTTAGCAAATGTGAATTCTGGTTACAGGAGGTAGGATTCCTCGGTCACATTGTATCAGCCGGAGGAATTACCGTTGACCCTGCCAAAGTGAAAGATGTAGAAGATTGGCAAGCCCCAACCACTCAAACCCAAGTTCGTGCATTTCTCGGATTGGCGGGATATTACCGTAAATTCGTAGAAGGATTCTTTAGTATCGCCAGACCCATGACCCAATTGCTGAAGAAGGACAAGAAGTTTAAATGGACCGACAAATGTGAAGCGAGTTTTCAAGAACTCAAGAGGAGATTGATTTCAGCCCCAATCTTGATCATGCCAGATATCACGAAGCCCTTCGATGTGTATTGTGATGCATCCAAGATCGGTCTCGGATGTGTGCTAATGCAAGAAGGCAAAGTTATATCTTATCTATCTCGACAACTGAAGCAGCACGAGCAAAACTACCCAACCCATGACCTCGAACTCGCAGCCGTAGTTCTAGCCCTGAAAACATGGAGACATTACCTGATGGGAAACCGTTGTGAGATTTATACGGATCAAAAGATCCTGAAGTATATATTCACTCAGAAGGAGCTGAATATGAGACAGAGAAGGTGGATTGAACTAATCAAGGATTACGATCTGGACATTCACTATCACCCTGGTAAAGCCAACGTAGTAGCAGATGCCCTTAGCAGATTGCCATGCCGCTTGAACTCCATGATTTTGAAGGAGCAACCAAGTTTGCACAAGGAGATGGAAGATTTTCAAATGGAATTGGTGAGTGAAGGATTTTTGGCTAGTATAGAACTTCAGCCCACTTTGATCAGTCAGATTAAAGAGGCGCGGAAGGGAAATGCCAGTATTGACGGAATCAAGCGTCGTATCGGTACAGGCAAAGTACCCGGATTCACCAAAGACGAAGAAGGAGTTTTGTGGTACAAAGGACGCCTTTGTGTACCAGCAGTTTCTGAGTTGAAAGAAGTTATTTTGAAGGAGGCTCATGATACTCTTTATTCTATCCATCCCGGGGGAACTAAGATGTATCAAGATTTGAAAGAGCAATTTTGGTGGCATAAGATGAAGAGAGAAATCGGAAGCTATATCGCCAAGTGTGATATTTGTCAGCGAGTCAAGGCAGGACATCAAAGACCCGCTGGATTGTTGCAACCCTTGCAGATTCCGGAATAGAAATGGGATTCCGTTGGAATGGACTTTATCACTGGACTGCCTACTTCTAGTAGGGGAAATGACTCTATCTGGGTCATAGTGGACAGATTGTCCAAAGTCGCCCATTTCTTACCCGTCAAGACCACATATCAGAGTTCGAAGCTAGCAGAGTTGTACATTGCTAGAATCGTTAGTTTGCATGGAGTCCCCAAGAACATCGTATCGGATCGAGGAACTCAGTTTACCTCGAGATTCTGGAAGAAAGTCCAAGAAGGTTTAGGAACCCGCTTAGATTTCAATACCGCGTATCACCCTCAGACCGATGGACAAACGGAGCGAGTAAATCAAATACTCGAGGATATGCTGAGAGCATGTGTGTTAGAATATGGATCCAAGTGGGAAGACTGTCTGCCGTTTGCAGAATTTTCATACAACAACAGTTATCAAGCCAGTTTGCAAATGGCCCCATTTGAATTTATGTACGTAAGAAAGTGTCGTACCCCTTTGAACTGGTCGGAAGTAGGAGAGAGTCAGATTTTCGGACCCGACATCCTACGAGAAGCAAAAGAGAAGGTTCACAAGATTCGTGAGCACCTCAAGACCGCCCAATCCAGACAAAAGAGTTACGCCGACAAGAGACGTCAAGACCTCGCCTTCAACATAGGAGATTTTGTTTATCTGAAAGTGTCGCCATTGAAGGGAATGCAGCGTTTCCATCTCAAAGGAAAGTTAGCCCCCAGATATATCGGACCTTTCAGGATTCTGAACCGTCGAGGAGAAGTATCGTATCAATTGGAACTACCTGAAGAGATGCCAGCCGTGCACAATGTGTTCCATATCTCATTACTTCGCAAGTGTCTCGAAGTCCCCGAGAAGACCGAAGTGTTCAAGAATATCGATCACCAGACCATAGAGATCAACGATGACCTGACCTATCCCGAAGTACCCATCCGTATTTTGGAAGAAGCTTTTCGAACTATCCGAACCGAAGCATCAAGTTTGTCAAGATTCAGTGGAGCAACCACACAGAAGAGGAAGCTACCTAGGAGCGCGAAGATCACATCAAGACGGAGTTTCCCGATCTCTTCAAATCCTAGGTAATCTTTTCGTCCTTTTTCAAATCTCGGGACGAGATTTTGTTTAAGGGGGGAAGGTTTGTAACATCCCAAAAATACTAAACTTAAATCATCAAACTATAATCATCAAAATTAGGGTTAACAAAAACTTTTCTAAATAAAATTTTGAAAGCATGCATATGAGTATGCATTGAATTTGAAATTCTTTTGAACCACCTTGTTTGTGTGTTTCCTTGCTTGTAAAATGTTTCTTAGGTGAAATAAACATCATCTAAACATTTCCCAAACTTTTCCTAAAGACAAATAAATCAAAACAAATAAAATAAAGGAATGGTCACTTTGACCAATTTAACTCCCATGCCTACTTTGGCTGTCTCAAACTTTCAAAACCTAACAGAAAATTTTCTGGATCTTTGCACCCCTTGAATGTACTCATAACAAAGTATCAAGGCCCACTTTGTGATCATCCAGAAACTTTCAAATGCATAGTTTAAATGACAATTCAAAATTGAATCTTTATCATATGAGAAGATCCCACTTTTTCAAAAACCACTCAAACAAGCTCAACTTTCAAAACCCAAGCATCTGCAGACTCACCAGCACCAACCTAGCACACCCACCAAAAATCATTTCAAAATTCAAAACTTGAATTCATGCGGTCATTTCATCAAACAGGTTGCAGACACAAATCATACAAAATCTAAACACGCCTCGCCGTTCGCATGCGGCCATTTTATCAAACAGGTTGCAGACACAAATCATACAAAATTCAAAACTTGAATTCATGCGGCCATTTCGTCGTTCGCCCGTCTCGCCGACCCTCGCCTGCACCCCGGTGAGCCCCCAGCAACCCCCACTGGTCGTGCTAGGTTTCTGTCTCGCCGGCGTTGCTCAGCGTCGACGATGACTCTCAGCCGTTGGATTAGAATCATATCGAACGCACCACGTTGCCCCGTACCGCTTCGCACCCCCTGTCTCACTAACGAGTAGGGACACCCACTTAAGCAGCCCGCGGAAGCGCTACGCTTAGCAGGCCGGCCCGTTAACTTTTCCCGCGCAGCCCAGTTATTTGAATTAAACCTTTTCCATTTTTATTTCAAACTCACTTCTGTACCCAACTTCAAAAATTAACCTAGATCGATTCAGTGCACCAAATTAAATGAAACTAATTTTGTTGGAAAGTTCTGGGAATGCTGAATCCAAGCCCGTTGGATTCAAGTCATTTGGATCTATATATCACCCATGGTAAAAATAACAAGGCAGAAGCTTTTCTGCATTCAAACATTTTTCAAATTTAAACCATAATAGCTTTTGAGTTGATTCCAACTCTCAAAAATCACATTTAACCATACCTTTCAGAATATATAAAAATATATAGGTTTACTTGCAGAAATAATGTTCAAGTAATAAAAGAATGCCCCATAGGCATTTCTAGTCACTTTATTTAATTAAAATAAAAGGGTAAAACCTTATTAAATTGTGACACCACTTTAAATCATATTCCCATGGACTAAAATATGTGGTGATGACATGTGTCAACATGATCTCATGATTGGTTTGGAGAATATTAAATCTTAAGTAGTTTTTCAATGAGTAGAAATTACTTTTCTAAAAATAAAAGGAATTAAACCAAGCCTTAATCTTGTAATGTTAGTGATGATCTTAGATCATCTATAGGACACTTGTGTGTGATGATTGCAAGTAGTTAAGTATTGTTTGGTGATTGTGTACCTCATATTTATTCATAGACGCTAGTACCGACCAAGGATACGAGGAGGAAGGAGGATTCTACGAAGAAGAAGTCGAGGAGAACTTCAACCACTGCTCTGCACAAGGCAAGCCTAATACTACTAGTTGAATGTGCAAGCTAACACTTGCAATTTAGAAAGCTTATACTGATATTGATGCAAGCCAATACTTGCTTGTTACCATGCCAACTATATGCCTTAAGCATATATGATCATAACCACTTGATAAACCATTCCTAATTTTACCTACAAGCTTTATACTTTATATCCTTATCAAAGCTCTTACTTAGATTTTACCTAAATGAATGGTAGATACTAGAAAGATAGGTGAAGGCTGCATAAAGAGCATAAAATTTGGCCTAAGATAGATAGTCTTGATGTCATCTTAAGGCATGAGACTGAACTTAGTCAAAACCCCACTAGTGTACCACCCCTCATTAGTACTCACCCCCACTTGTAGATGCTAGTGCTAAGCATAAAACTTGATCAACTTTAGATGGGAATACTTGGTGGAAAAATAGTTATGAAAACCTTGGAATGATGGATCATTCTATTGAAATGTTTTGGACATGTGTTTCCGAACACCTGATGATTTTGGTGATGAAAATGTTGAGGCATGAGCCTTAGCCCTTTATAAAACTGATGGTTGTCTGGATGAGATACCATTCCAAATTTTATCGTACAACCACAATACCCGGAGATTGGGTAGGGCTTGACTGGAAACTTATATACCTTAGTATTAGTTCCCTCACGGCCAAGGTCTGAGCTGAGGCTACCTTGTGAAGATTGTCCACCTGTGCAGTACCCAAGATGACAGTTGGTCATGGTTGGGAGGCCAAACTCACAGGAGAGGTGCTTATACTAGGGCGTGTAATTGAAAGGTTAGGATTGATTATCCGCATACTGAGTATGGTGAATTCAGGATTTGTTCCTGACGGATGTATCGAATGTTGTGGTGAAAGTGTACAATCTCTGCAGAGTGTCAAACTATTCGAATAGTCGCGTCCGCGGTTATGGACAGTTGGAGTGGCCATATTGTTCCCCCGTCAGACTTTTCAAAATGACTTGTGAAATGAATTGAGACTTTGACTTGACCACAACAGGGTTATGATCTGAATTACAAGTTCCCATTTAGGTGTTATAAAACTTCAACTAGCATTTGTTGCTTCTGAACTTAGTAGAGATAAATCTGGCTTTTGGAAAATAACCCTAGAGCCTAGTGTCCTATTATCAAAAACCCCTCTCACTTGTTAGTATTAGTTTGCGAGTACTTAAAGAGTACTCATGGCTTTGTCCCTGGCTATTCCCATGGCCAGACTATGAAGAGGAGTACCTGGAGGATGGACCCCAGGAAGGTTACGACAACTAGGATCATCTCCCATCGTCAGCATTGCCTGTGACCCCGAAGATGGAGCTTCGCCTACGCTACCGTTATTATTACGTATTCCGTTGCTTGAGGTTGTATTAAGAACTGGATCATGAGATCCCTATTTGTGTAAGAATTTATGTATGGTTTGTAATGGATGATGTACTATGGTATCCAATTCTGTTATGTCTCGCAAAAATGGTAATCCTGAGATTGCGATGTATGGCATAACAGGCATCTGGGATTAAAAATCCGGGTGTTGACATATGCCCACTTGATCCAATAGAATTACTACTGGTAACTATCTTCAGGGTTCATCCTTATAATCTTCTTAACTACCATATAATTAGATGATATAAATAATTCTTCTATTTATTTAGGAGTGATTTAACTCCATCAATTATCCTATTGATTTGATTCTCTTCAATCATTCTCATCCTATAGATGATATCTAAAACTAGCATTACTATTTACCTCTTCTTAGTTGTTTCTTTATAGACACTTAAATGTAAGCTATGTTCTGGTCAAGAGTTGATAGATTGAGAATTGGTGAATCAATAGTTGATTTCTCAACATTGATGATCAACAGATATTGGAATATTACTCAATAGAGATGATAAGGATTTACATGGAAAGAAAGATATATGGTGAATGATCTAAATTTAGTTTCTTTCCTACTCAATCTTACCTAAGAAGTAGGGTTAGATATTACCATGATACTCATGGTATAAGCAGATGAGATCAAGATATAATTGTTACATTCTTATGATTTGTGTTATATCCTTAACTTGGTACTCATGAGTGATTATAATGAATACTATGATATGATCACCTAAGGATCAAATATAAATCATAATGTATTAGGGTTTAACTTTTATTACATTTGATCTATCCTTAGATTAAATCTCCCTTACCCAAAATAAGGTTTTAGCAAAGGTCATATTGAAACTTATCGCAGTCAACTTGATGATCTACTTCAATTTCATCAAGTTAAGAGAAGCTTCAATCACTTTGACAAGTTTTATTCAAAAGCGCGAAAATTATTCGGAATTTCTATGCATGAATGCAATGCACACATCTGGGTTCAGCTTATTTCTAAGCTCTAATGCTGGGATGTTACACTTCTCCCCTCGCCAGGGCCGCTCTTGCTCCTCCTCTTCGGCTCGCCCCATGGCAGAATGCAGGGCCCAGGTCCAGATCTTGCGAACTCTGGGAATCATTGGTACCAACCAGAAGATCACCGAAGTTGAGATGAAGGCCTACGATCACGTCTTCGCCGCGCGATTTCCCCTGCCGTCGTGTCTGCCATTGCGGCATTGATCGACCGCGAGCTGCCCGCGAGCCTGGCCTCCCCAGCCCAGGCCTTGCTCATCGACATGTCTTGCGAGGCTTAGTCCACGCTTCCCGCCACCCGTCGATCCTATTCCCATGGATCACGGCTTAAGACTTGTTGTTTGGAACGTGCGTGGGCTGAACACGAGAGCGTGCCGGCTAGCGATCCGATCCCTGATAGACACAAACTATGTATACATCGTCTGGTTTCAGGAAACTAAGATCGAATTGCTTTGTTTGTCCATTGTCCTCGAAACGCTTGGGCCCGAGTTCGACGAGTACACTTACCTTCCCGCTAATGGCACCCGTGGCGGGATCATGCTCGCCTGGCGAAGTAGAGATGTTACCATCACCGAGCCCTTGTTCACTCTGAACGTGATCACTGCGAAAATCTCGGTGGGCAGCAGTGCGTCGTGGTGGCTCTCGGTGGTTTATGGGCCGCAGGATGACTAGGCCAAGCTTACCTTCCTCCAAGAACTGCGCGACGTCAGCGCTGATTGCCAGGGTCCTTGGATGATCTGCGGAGATTTCAATCTCATCTACCGCGCGAAGGACAACAATAACGGCAACCTCAACTGGCGCATGATGGGAAAATTTCGTCGCCTCCTGAACGATCTTGCTCTCAAGGAGGTTTACCTCAACGGCCGTCGCTATACGTGGTCCAACGAACAATCCCCGCCGACCCTTGTGCACCTCGACAGGGTGTTATGCACCTCGGATTGGGAAGAGGCCCACGGCGAATGCCACCTGCGCTGCCTGGCCTCCGTCGTGTCTGACCACAACCCGTTGCTCCTCGACTGCAACCCGATGCCGATGGCACGCGGTTGTTTCTGCTTCGAGGAGTTCTGGCTCCGCCTCGATGGCTTCCACGACACCGTGGCTGCGGCCTGGCTCTCGGTGGATGACCCCGACCCGTTCCGCCGCCTCTTGTTACGTCTGCGTGCCACGGCCAGGAGACTAACGAGCTGGAGCGCTCGCTCTGTGGGCAACGTCCGGGACAAGATGGTCATCTCGCGCGAGCTCCTCCTGCGCCTCGACAAAGCGCAGGAAGATAGAGTTCTGGCGCCCCATGAAGAGAGACTCCGCAAGCTTATCAAGATTAGCTACCTCGGCCTCGCTTCCGTCGACCGCACCATCGCCCGCCAGCGCTCCCGCGTCGCCAACCTGAAAGATGATGACGCAAATACTGCCTTCTTCCACAAGCAGTGCACCTATCCCAAGCAAAAGAACCGCATCTACAGCCTCCATCGCAATGGGCATGTGCTCATCACCCCTGTCAAGATGGTTGAGGCCGCCTGCGAGCACTTTGAAGCGCTGCTGGGAACCACAGCTGACCGCGATCATTCGATCGACTTGGCGCCGTTGATTGATACCGCTGACTTGCACGACCTTGACGCTCCCTTTGGCATGGAGGAAATTTGGAACGCGGTCAAGCATCTCCCTATGCACAAAGCGCCCGGCCCTAACGGTTTCACGGCCAAGTTCGTGCGTGCCTGGTGGAGCACCATCAAGAATGACTTCCTCGCTGCATTCCAGCAACTTTACGAGTTGCGCGGCAGAGGATTCGCTCGCCTCAACCAGGCACTCCTCACCCTGCTGCCCAAGCATCCCGAGGCCAGCCAGTTGAGCGACTACCGCCCTATCAGCCTCATACACCTGGTGGCCAAGATTTTCGCCAAGGCCCTCTCCCTATGTCTCGTGCCAAAGCTCGATGGCCTCGTCAGCAAGAATCAAAACGCTTTCATCTCCGGACAGTCGCTGCATGACAATTTCATCTTGGTCAAGAACTCCGCCAGACTCCTCCACCGCCTCGGCGCCCCCAGGATCCTATTAAAGCTCGACCTCGCGAGAGACTTCGACTCCATCTCCTAGGCTTTCCTCTTTGAGGTCCTGCGCCGGTACGGCTTTGGCGACAGATTCCTAGAGTGGCTGACCATCTTGCTGTCCACCGCGAGCACACGAGTGCTGATCAACGGCGAGCCCGGAACGCCCATGTGGCATCACCGCAGCCTCCGCCAGGGCGACCCCCTCTCCCCCAGCTCTTCGTCCTCGTTGTGGACGTCCTCGGCAGGCTCATCCAGCGCGCCTGCGACCTGTGCGTCTTGGCGCGCCTCCACCCGCGGCAGGAGTTGCCAATGATTTCGCTCTACGCCGACGATGTCGTGTTGTTTTGTCCCCCGACCCCGAGCGACGTCGCCGCGGTCAGGGGCATATTGCAGCTTTTCGGGCATGCCTCCGGCATGGCGGTCAACTACGCAAAAAGCTCAGCCACCTTGATCCGTTGCGACCCCGAGGAGGTGTCCCCGGTCATCGAACAGCTTGGGTGCCCCATTGTGGACATGCCCTGCACCTACCTGGGCATCCCCCTCTTCGTCCACTGACCCACCGCCGCCCAGCTTCAGCCTCTTGTCGACGGGATCGCGGACAGGCTCCCCACTTGGAAAGCTAGCCTGATGCAGCGCGTAGGACGCCTTGCCCTGATCAAATCCGTCCTGAGCGCCATCCCCGTCCACCAACTCATCGCCTACGCGCCCCCAAAGAAAACGCTCAAGCAGATCACTAGTATCCAGCGAGGGTTCCTTTGGGCCAAGCATCGAGAAACCAACGGTGGCCACTGTCATGTCAGCTAGGGCAGGGTCTGTCGCCCCACCTCCCTCGGAGGCCTGGGCATCCCTGACATCGAGCGCCAGGGGCTTGCGCTGAGGCTGCGATGGCTCTGGTTCTCCCGCACCGACGACACCAGGGCCTGGAGCGGCCTGGACCTGCAGTTCTCCCCGGATGAACATGCATTGTTCCACGCCTCCACCACCATGACGGTCGGCAACGGCCTAAAAGCGTTATTCTACGCCGGATCAATGGCGAGTCGGTCAGCGAGATCGCGCCAGACCTATACAATTTCATTCCAAAGAGAAGGCGCAAGATCAGGACGGTGGCGCAGGGCTTGCTCGCCAATAGCTGGGCCCGAGACATCCACGGCACCATTGGCATTCAATAGATTGGCCAATACCTCCAGCTCTGGAGGATCCTGCAGGGCACGACTCTCTCTGATGCCCCGGATCAGCTTCTGTGGAAGTGGACTCCGGAAGGCGCCTACTTGGCGCTCCTGCTACCTGGCCACCTTCCAAGGATCAACATCTTGTTACTCCTGGAAGTTGATCTAGAAGAGCTAGGCACCGCGGAAGGTGAAATTCTTCCACTGGCTCGCATACCTTGACCGTTGTTGGACGGAGGAGCGCCTTGCGTGCCATGGGCTTCTGCACCATCCCCGGTGCCCGCTTTGCGACCAGGCCCCGAAATAGATTCAGCGCCTCCTTCTCGGCTGCCCCATCGCCCGCCAAGCCTGGCACGAGATCCTTGTCTGGCTTCAGTTGACCGCTAGCCCGCTGGACCAGGAGCCGTCAATCATGGACTGGTGGCCGCAAGCCAAGCCCGCCACCCCCAAGCCGATGCGCAAAGGACTGGCCTCCGCCTCCCTCCTCATCCCTTGGATGATCTGAAAGCACCGAAACGCTTGCGTCTTCGAGGGCGCCAGGCTGTCGGTCCACACCCTCACTAAAGCAATCAAGGAGGAGGCCAGGATGTGGGCTCGCGCCGGCGCCCGCGGTCTGCGCGTCGTGCTCCCAACCACCTGGGATGTAAATTGATTTTCCTGGTTCACCGCTTGTACTCGGCCTCCTAAGAGGATGTAAGACTGTTCTAACTGTTTAATGAAATAAAGCGCAAAGGTCGGGAGACAGTCATGCGCAAGCCTATAGAGTTGCAGCCCGGTCGGGAGACAGTCATGCGCAAGCCTCCATAAGTGTATTTTCATTTTCCCTGGAGCTTTTATCTTCTACAACAGCTTCCAGTGCTTCTCCTCGACGGAGAAGGACGAAGAAGAGTCACCACCACGCCTGCTTTGGGCAACCGAAAACTTCTCCGCTCTGGCCATGTTATAGGCGGAGCGTACAGAGAAAATGCCATTCTTCGTGTGTGGCCAGCGAACAAAGTCTGCCCCTCCATGTCTGCAAATCGGAATCTGCATGATCAAGTCCGCTGTCTATCAAAGAAAGCATATACCGTCTCAGGAATCCAACAACGATCCACTTCGTCGATCAAGCAATGAACAGTGGTGGTAGTCGGAATAGAACTGTGAGGGTTTTCACCCTGTACGGTATATGCTGTTCAGGAATCCAGTGATCAGAGGTGATTTTCACTGTTCGTCCATCACCAATTCCCCATTGCACCCCCTGAGGGCTTGTTCGGTTAGCTGAGTTTTGAAGTGGATTGTAGGGGATTGAAGTGGATTAAATCCCATGCAAGTCAAAATCCCCCTAAATCCACTCCAATACTCTCCAATCCCGTTGGTGTGGGGATTAACCGAACAAAGCCTGAAGGAGAAGCTCCCGGCCATTGCACCTGGTACTGAACTGTTGGTACTACTAGCTTACTGATTTCTTCAGTACCGTACATGTTTGCTTCACTGAATTCTGAAGATTTTTGTTTCTCCCACTCCATATCCGTCATACATTTGCTATAGATGCTCCTGTGAACATAGGGCACAAACTCCCTGAATCGGCACTCTGCCAGACAGTGTAACAACGAGAATTTTGTAAAGACGTCATTTAATGAAAACTAATACTCCCTCCGACTCATATTAGTTGACTTCAATTTGTCTAAATTTGGATGAATCTAGACACTATTTGTATATAGGTTCATCCGAATTTTGACAAATTCAAGTCAAGTAATATGGGTCGGAGGGAGTAAAATAAAGCAAACCACTTTTGCACCATCTACAAGAATACTGAAATTACAAGGCTCTCGTAGAAACGCTACACACCTGGTACGTGGTACTGGATTACTGGTACTAGCTTTACTATCTTCAATAGTACGAAGATGTTTATTTCACATGTACACCGTGCTACAGCCCTATTATTCTGATGGATTACAGAAGTAGGGGGATGTTTGGTATGAGCTCCTTGTAATCGCCTCAAGTAGCCTCGGCATCGGGGGCACTTCAAGGTCAAGCAGACCCTCTAGAATATGAACAACCTCCCCCATTGTCGGTCGATCGAACTCATCATCCTGAATATGAACAAGCAACCTTGCATAGTCGTTCAACCTCCTCTATATTTACATCACCGGATAATTTTTTATCCACCAAGATTGCCACATCTCCCTGGAGAAGCATGCGCACGGCATGCACAGGGAAGAAGACAGCACGGTCAGCACCTGCGGTGTGTTGTTCAAGTGAGTTCTGTCTTCCTGATATGATTTCCATTAACACCATTCCGTAGCTGTAAACGTCAACTTTTGATGTGATAGCAACCCCGCTTATCCATTCGGGCGCAAGGTACCCTGCAGTTCCTCTTGTTGTAGTCAGAACCCGACTAAAATCCCTCCCCATTAACTTGGCCATACCGAAGTCAGCAATTTTAGCAACAAATGATGCATCGAGAAATATGTTTTGTGGCTTAATGTCACAGTGTATGATCAAGTCTTGGCACCTCTCATGCAGGTAAGCCAGTCCTCTAGCAACTCCCAGAGCTATTTTATACCTAGCACTCCAGCTTAAAACTGTTACATTGCTCTGAAATAGATGGCTATCAAGAGAACGATTTGGCATGTGCTCGTATGCAAGCAACCTCCGTTCACCCTCGCAACAAAAACCAATCAGTCTGACTAAATTGATATGTTGTATAACTCCGATTGAAGCCACCTCAGCCCTGAATTGTTTCTCTCCTTGGCAAGCACCATCAAGCCTTTTCACTGCCATTGTAGCTGAGTCAGTTAGATATCCCTTGAACACGGAACCAAAGCCACCAGCACCAAGCTTCTCCGAGAAGTTTCTTGTTGCCCGCTGCAAAACAATGTATCGAAATGAAATAATTCCACCACCTTCTTGGAGATTTTTCAGTGTGCCACCAGACCGCCCCCGGTCGTTTCTCAGAATCACCAGTAGGACAACTAGAATTACAAGTGCCAGAAAACCCAATGTAGTGACAACGGCAATTGCCGTAACCCTGATTGTCACTCTTTTGTCAGATTTCCGAGTTTGCATCTCTTTTGCAGCAAGGCGAAGATAAAGAACTGGACCATTTATATCCATAGTGTCAGTTTGCTGCTGTTTTACATTGAGGAGTTCCTCGTGCCAAATAGAGCATTTACCGTCAATGCAAGAATATGCAGTGCAAGAGCAATATCTCAGGCAAACATCTGCACATTCTCTAGCACTAGTAGCAGCACCTATGTTGTGGGCATTCTGAGGCAGTTCAATGTTAGACATGAAGTAGAATTCATCAGTCATTCCTGCAGTACTCCTGTTACTTTTACAGTTTAAAGGAGTATTTCTGACACATCCACTGCTTCTGTCATTTAGCTCCCAGTCCTTTTGCGATCTTATGGAGAAGCCCTTCATGCAGCTACAATATTGAGCAGGGTTGTCACTGCACACAGTGAATGGTCCACACATAGCATAGACATCACACTGAGCTTTGGGATTGGAGTAGGAACCTAGCCAACCTTGTGAGACCTCATCCCAGATTAAAGTCTTCATTTGACCAGAGACGTCAAGTCGATGATGCATGATCATGGTGTCATTCAGCAAGGTAAATATGAAGTACTCTTCATGTTTGTTGTTCACAAACTTGAAATCTATCAAGTTATGGCTTACCATCTCTGGTATCAAGCTAAAGTACTGTCCATTCCATTCCCCACTAGACCAGTACACTATGGATGAGTTCAAAGGTGTAAGTATCAACCCTTTAGGACCTAACTCATAACAGTAATGGCCATGAGCAGGGTCAATCAAGTTCTTTCTAGAAACAAGACGGCGGGTCAAACCAGTGTCCTTGTCTCAACCAATCTTTGCGCCGGGGAGTAAAGTATCTGTTGGGTGGTCAAAACTCTGCCATAAAATGCCAAATGAGCTTGAGGTATTTTGTAGGACAAGGTTTCCATTGTTCATGAGCACAGCAACCGTGTTGTTGGTTTTGATACTAACTTGGCTAGACCATATTATGGAATTGTTAACCTCATGTAAGACAACAATATTTCCATCTTGGGAAACTGTGAACCTAACCAGGGCAGGTTCTTTGATTGGATCATCACCGTTTGCAACCCATACCGGAGTTATCGTGGGCACTTTATTGAACCAAATGCCAAGGTACCAGTTCAAGGTGTTGTGGGACTTACTGCCTGTTTGGAAGAAGCCAAGCGCGAACTTGCCATTCAAGGAGATAAGCTTGTCACCGCAAATAAGTCCTTCGCCGGGTGAAATGGAGTCGATGGCAGCAGAGGATGGAGCAATGTGTAGGGTGAGCATATGTCCAAGAAGTAATAGGAGAAGAAGCATATTGACGTTGAACAGATGGGTAAACAATCTGCTATTGATAAGAAGCAGGGTATGCTGCCTTAATATTGGGTGACAAAAAAAACATAGTACAGCACAGGACAAGATTTAGTCATGGCAGAGACTGGAGAATACGACAGGTTCCCTCGCCGTAGGGGAACAACTGAAATGGTAACCACAAAACTGTTGAGTGAAACATCCTGACAACAACTTAAGACCTTCGGTGATCACAGCAGCCATTAAATGGTCAGGTTCTATCAGCATCAAGGAAACAGAGATGCCTGAACAACAGCTAACTGCTAACTAACAAATGTGTCAATGTCTTTTCTTGTCTAGAGACTACCACCAGTCTTTGGAGGCCTTGGTGTCTGCAATACGGTGTAAGTACTGCAGTAACCATCAAATTAGCGTTGGCCTTCGCTGGCCGTAACTAATCAAGATACTGTACTACCACTCTGCAGTCAGCTTCATAGAATTACACCATCCATAAAGCTACATGTCTGATGCAAAACTACCTTGTACTGTACAAAAATGCATAGACATCACCTGGCTGGCAGCATGTATCTTTACCCAACTTGTGTTCTTCATGAAAGGGGCGTAACGCCTGCCTGTCCTGAAAATAGAACTGCATTTATACAACACATCTTAACAGATCAATTCAAACAAAAGAAAGAAAGAGCATCCATATTCCATAAGCCAAATCTCGCATCGAATCCTCATGGAAATAAATCAACCTGAAACTAATAAACTGCAACAGGTGGGCTAGGTTGACTCTGCATAGAAGACACCCGCAGTACTCTTCCAGAAATTTAGGCCTTCGGTAGAAACTACTTATCTAAAAAAAGCACAGATTCCCCTTAAAAGTTCCTCACCGAGCGAGAGGCTGTGGCCTGCGCTGTGCCGCAACGAAGGAGCTCGGATCGCCGCCGGCTCGCTGTCCGACCACAGGCCGAACGGAGCCATCCTTGCGATGGCGGAGCCGCAGAGACGAGATCCAAAGCAGCTGCAAATCCGGAGGTGCTCGATGTTTCCGGGCCGAATGCGTGGGTCTGCGAGTGGCCTGGGCTGTCACGGAAGAGCAAAGGCCCAATACAAGAACAACTGTAACCTACAGCGTTTGGCGATTGGCCACCAAATCGCAGCTCCCACACCCTCAATTCCAATCAAAATATAATCCGGAAATTCTAACATTGTTGCCAGCAGATCGCATCAGATGAACAAAGCAGCAGGAACAAAAATGGAGATCAAAAAAATCATACCGAAGAAACACGACATTCACATAGCAGTGGATCACTTATAGCATTTCATTGAAACGAGTACAAGAGGCGAGCCATCACTACAGAGAGCAAATCAACAGGCTGAGACGCAACCACATCCAGGTTCTAACATTCCCTACACACACGGCCAGACCAGATCAACAGAACCATCAGACAAGAAAGCTCAATGCCGATCAGGCCCTCTCGCCCCTGATGCGGCGCGCGAGCTGGATGTCCTTGGGCATGATGGTGACCCTCTTGGCGTGGATGGCGCAGAGGTTGGTGTCCTCGAAGAGGCCGACCAGGTACGCCTCGGCGGCCTCCTGCAGCGCGGACACGGCGGAGGACTGGAACCGGAGGTCAGTCTTGAAGTCCTGGGCGATCTCCCGCACCAGGCGCTGGAACGGCAGCTTCCGGATCAGCAGCTCCGTGCTCTTCTGGTACTTGCGGATCTCGCGGAGGGCCACGGTGCCGGGGCGGAACCTGTGCGGCTTCTTCACGCCGCCGGTGGCCGGCGCCGACTTGCGCGCCGCCTTCGTCGCCAGCTGTTTCCGCGGCGCCTTCCCGCCGGTGGACTTGCGCGCGGTCTGCTTGGTGCGGGCCATCGGAGGTAGCTGACGGTGGTCGGTGGACGGAGCGAGAGGAATTTGGAGGATTCGAGATTGGAATGGAGATGTCGAACTGCGCTGTTAGGTTTGGATTCGGGTGAGGGGGGTTATTTGTAGCGGCCGGGAAGGCGGGATCGCGAAATTTTTCGGGCGCCAAGGACGGGTTTGGTGTTTCTGGACTTCGGTGATTCAGTGATTCTGGAGCGTGCGACGTGATCCGACGGCTGTGCTACGAGCGATCCGTGGGACTGGAATGCTGAGATCCTAATGGCTGCGGTGATGCCGGGAAGGATCGATAGTCCCACTCGATCTTTCTTTTCCTTTTTTCTGAGCGGTTCCACGTTATCTTACTTCCTCCGACCCAATTTAGTTAACTTAAATTTATTAAGATATAAATAAATTTAATATTATATTATGTCTAGATACAACGAATCTAGACCATAATTTAAAAATTGAACCGGTGATCAAATCGATGAGGCTGCTGGTTCAGGTTTTTACTGGTTGGATCACTGGTTCACCGGTTCATTGTCTAGTTTTTTAGGAAATAAAATAATATACTTTTATTTATAAATGTCGCAATAAATACATAATTATAGGTGAAAAATGTTTGAGACTTGCAATTTGACAAAATTCACATAATGACAGCTGAGGAACAACTTGTCATGTAAAACTCTCGGCCACATGTAGCAAGCCAACAAACAGCCAAGTATGTAACACGCACTTATGCATTTTACATACAGCAAAGTTGCTTGGTATCCTGTTGGTTTGATTTTTAGTGATATACCGTGTAGATGATATAGCACAAGAAAAACATGTTTATACTATGTATATAAAGCAATCATTGTTCAGCTATCAGCATTTCCTACAGTGCGCAATGTGCCCGCACAAAAAAAAGGTTCGAATCATTGGAGAAGGTGTAGTAAACTACTATATATATATATATATATATATATATATATATATATATATATATATATATATATATATATATATATATATATATATATATATATATATATATATATATATATATACACACACACACACAATAAGGACCGGAAGTAGGCATCAAATAAATACATTTAGTTCGATGAATTTGTTAGGCCTTCGACAATGTATGTCCAGTGCCCAAACGAAAAGTGGGCTAGCTTGTCGATAGATAACTTGAAAAATATTTCAGGCACCGGTCGCGTTTATAAAAATGATCGATGCCCTAAAAAAAAAGTGAGACCTATGTTAGCTTAGAAAACTTGACCGGCCTGGTATCCTCCTTTTCTCGTCTTCCTCATCGCAAGA
This sequence comes from Avena sativa, assembly GCA_916181665.1. Classification (NCBI taxonomy): domain Eukaryota; kingdom Viridiplantae; phylum Streptophyta; class Magnoliopsida; order Poales; family Poaceae; genus Avena; species Avena sativa. The sequence goes on along the minus strand of OV702280.1, from coordinate 305,474,244 downwards.
TCAAAGAAAAATCCCCTTTTCTTCTCGCCACAAATTCATCTAATTCCCCACAGCTTCTTCCTGATTCTGTATGGATAGAGAGGGAATACGATGTATAGTTTTTCGCAAAAAAAAGAATATGATGTGTAGTAGAGAGGGAGAGGAAGGGCGGGCAGAGGAAGAGGCGATGGAAGTCAGGGGCAGCGCGGGCAGCTTCTACCGGAGGTTGGCGGCACAACATTGCGGGCTGGGCAGCGCGGTTGGTGGTTGGCGGCACGGCACCGCGGGCTGGGTGGCGGAGGCACGAGGCCACAGGGTCTCCTGGCTCTGCTTTCCTATTCCTCATTTTGGTCTCGCTTCTGCTCGTGCTTGCCGGCGAGGGAGATGGACGTGCTCGATGCTCCGATTCAGTATCAGGAATATTTTATTGGCCAACGAGTTCGGGCATCGGAGCACCCTGGAAAAAAATTACAGCACCACCTGTGCAGTGTTGGGCATCGATGCCCGATGCCTGAAAAGTGATTTGGGCACCAAAAATCATATACTGTGGAAGGCCTGAGGAGGCTACTTTTGTTGATGTTTGAGGTTCGAATTTTGGTATCAGCAATTAAAATTTTCTCTACCTGGTTCAACCGCCTCGGTTCATTCTTCGGTTTTAAGGAAAACCGCCCGGTTTGATCTAGTTTTACCGTCTGGTTCTTGACTGGTTCAACCGTCTCGGTTTATTCTCCCGTTTCAAGGAAAACCACCCGGTTTGATCCGGTTTTACCGGTCTAGCAGCAGGAACGGTCCAATACGCTTAAGAAACCGTCTGGGTCGTCGGTTCTGGTTTCTTCTGGTCCGGTTTTATGAACTATGATCTAGACAAATGTAAATCAACTAATTTAGGTCGGAGGGAGTATGTTGTTTTTGCCACAACGCAAAATGAGATGTGTACAGCCCAACAGCATGCTTCCACATGGCAATGGCTACCCTATATCACTAACCCGACGGGTACCCACCTTCAACGAGGAGGGTTTAGTTAAAAAAATAACCCGTGGGTATGCTTACGGTAAAAGCCTAGCAAGGGCGGGTATGCAAATAGTAAACCTAGACCCGCAAACCCTTCTCAGTCCACTTACCTTGGCACATTTCTGCTCAGCTCCTCGGCCACCAGCGCCCTCTCCTTCCAGTCCTTCTACACATTGTTCCTAGTCCTAGTCACGCACGCATACAAACACAACTCAACGGATGCTTTGGAAGAAAAAAAAGGTAAAAGTATATTTTAAACCCTGAACTGGTAGTGCTCCGGTGGTTTGAACCCCCACATCGAAATCCCTGTCGACCGTACCCTAAACTGTGCAATACCGGTATAAGTCGAACCCTGGAGAAGTTTGCCAAATGGGGATTGGTGTGGCAAATTGTTGGCCGGGATCGGTGTTTCCAACACGCGCGCGAAGAAACAAAACAGGTCGGCCCAACAAGGGATATCGATGTTCCTTTACATAAACTATGGTGTTAAGTTGCTTCACAATGTATGATGATAGCTTAGATAAGTAGATCTCATTTTTCTGAACATTTTGATATATTATACATATTTTTCTGATTAAATATGAATTAGTTATGAATTTTAAAAGTTTGTAATAATTTCTGCCATTTTTAAACATTTCTGAAAAGTATTAAAGGATTTACTATTTCAGCCTGACGTCAGCATATCCTAACACTAACTATGTTTACACCGCGGGGACACCTAGCCACGGAGGGGGCCCGTGCCTCCTCAGCGTCCACGCGGGCAGGTGGGACCCAGACCAGGGTTTGACTGGGTCAGACCCGCGTGCTTGACGTCACGATGACATCGAGGTGACGTCATCCTGGTGGTGAGACACATATCAACGATGAGGACGACGATTGGGGCTATGCGGGGCTGTGCGGGTAGGCATGTTCGGAAGAGGGGAGCAAGGCGAGCTAGTTAGTAGCGGTGCCGCCCGGATTTAGTCACCAGAGCATGGCATGCGACGAGCGGCGGCGGAGATTGCAGGTGACCATGGAGAAGAGGAACCAGAGCAAGAGGGGCGAGGGAGAGGGTCCACAGGGACCATTGGCTCACCACGAGTCGAACGGAGGGGTCGGTGAGGAGTGGGGAGGTCGGACAACGTCAGCAACATCGACGGAGGCAGCAGCCAGAGGTGGGGAAGACGACGTCGACGGCGGTTCGGAGCGCCCCTGCTCAATTCCTTTGTTGAGGATGATCAGCACATCGAGGCGGTGCTTCCTGCGGGCTCAGAACAGTGAGGGGAGGCCGGAGACGGTGGGGCACCGATGGGGTCCGAAGCTAGATCTCATCAGCCATGGCGATAGGGTTATGGGGAACGGGAAGTGGAGCACCGAGGCTTCTCCACTGCGGCGTCTGGGCTTCTTATAGGCGCCTGCGGGTGGCAACCTGAACCTTGGTGCGGCTCCGTTGGCGGACGACGGCGGGGTCGACACGGAGGTGCTTCCCTGTCATCGACGAAGACGACGACGCGAGGCGGTGGCCGAAGCGGTATGGGTTGGCTTCTGGGCCCCGGGTGGGCCGTGCTGGGCCGCTGGCCTGCGCACGCGAGCGACAGGGAGAGAAGAGAGGAGGGATGGGCCGACCTGGTTAGGGTTTCTGGATCTGTTTTTTTAATTTCCAGAAACATTTTTCCTTTTTCTTTTTTAATTTATCTCTTTGGATATCCATATCAAAATTGTTTTGGGGCATTTCAAAAATGCCACAGGTTTTGTAAAACATTTAAAATAATGTGAGGCCCTTGTAACATTTTGGGCTTCACAACTTTTAGTAGTTTTCGAAATTCAAAACCTTTTGAATGTATTTAAGAGTAAGAGGGAAACTAGGGTTTAGGGTTTGCATTTGTTCAATTGGTCACATGCATATACTTTATTAATTTAAACACTTGCATGCAATGATTAAGTACTAATCACAATAATACATACTTGGGTTGTTACAGCTCTATCCCACTTACAAGAATGTCGTCCCGAGATTCCTAAGTTTTAGAAAAGAAGGTAGGGTACTCAGATCAAAGACGATCTTGTCGTTCCCAGGTTGCTTCGTCCTTAGAGTGATGATACCACTGAACTTTCAAGAATTTGATGTTCTGACGACAAGTCTTGCGCTCGGTTTCATCAAGGATATGAACATGATACTCATGATAAGTCAGATCCTTTTGAAGGTCAAGAGTTTGGTGATCAACATCACGAACAGGGTCTTTGAAGCAACACTTGAGTTGAGACACATGAAAGACGTCATGCACCTCAAGGAAATTTGCAGGCATCTCTAGTTGATATGCGAGTTTACCTTGCCTGGAAAGAACACAAAAAGGACCAACATAGCGAGGAGCCAGTTTGCCTTTAACGTCGAAACAATGGACACCCTTTAAGGGAGTGACCCGAAGATAAGCTTGATCACCAACTTCATATTCGACATGTTGATGATAACGATCATGATAGCTTTTCTGGCGAGATTAAGCAGTTTTCGAATGATCTCAAATGATATAGACTTGATATTCTGCTTCCTGGATCATATCCGGTCCAAATAACTTTCTTTCGCCGGTTTCCGACCAGTTCAAAGGAGTACGACAGGTTATTCCATATAAGAACTGGAATGGTGCCATGTCTATACTGGATTGATAATTGTTGTTGTAGGAGAATTCAGCAAAAGGAAGGAATTTCTCTCAATTCTTGCCGAAATATATGACACATGCTCGGAGCATGTCTTCAAGGATTTGATTCACCCTTTCGGTTTGACCACCGCTGCTAGGATGATAAGCTGTGCTGAAGGAGAGGCGAGTTCCCATAGCAGTCTGGAAACTTTCCCAAAACTTAGAGGTGAACAAACTTCTACGATCAAATGTTATCTTCTTAGGAATACCATGGAGAACAAAAATTCGGGAGATGTAGAGATCGGCCAGTGTCGAATACTTTCCTTGATGGGAAGGAAGTGAGCAACCTTGGATAGATAGTCAATAATCACCCAGATTGCATCACTTCCTTTTTGAGTCTTAGGGAGACCAGTGATGAAGTCCATACCAATTTCATCCCATTTCCAATAAGGGATTCGATGTGGTTGCAGAAGACCAGCGGGTCTTTGATGTTCATCTTTTACACAACGACAAACGTCACATTCAGCAATAAAACGAGCGATATCTTTCTTCATACCAGACCACCAGAATCTTTGACGAAGATCCCGATACATCTTGGTACCTCCAGGGTGAATAGAAAGAGGTGTTTCATGAGCCTCCTGGAGAATTAATTCCCTCAACTTTGTTCTCTTTGGCACTACCAAGCGGTTACCAAAGTGAACCACTCCTTGACCATCAATTGAGAAACATTTAGCAATTCCGCTAGCAAAGCTCTCTTTGATCTCAGCAACTTCAGACTCATATTGCTGGGATAGCTTGATTTCATCATCTATAGAAGATTTTACCTCAAGGGTAGAAAGAAACCCACGAGGAACTACTTGAGGTTTAACCAAGCAAATTCCTCATGAAGAGAAGGTCGAGCTTGTTTGATCATCAGGTTGTTGTAGTAAGACTTACAAATTAGCGCATCAGCAACGATGTTGTCTTTGCCAGGTTGATAGTTGAGACCCAAATCATAGTCCTTGATGAGTTCCAACCATCTTCTTTCCATGAGATTCAAATCAAGTTGCGTGAATAGATACTTTAGACTTAGTGATCCGAGTATAACTCACAACGACTACCGAGGAGGTAATGTCGCCATTGGTTAAGAGCATGAACAACAGCTGCAAGCTCTAGATCATGAGTTGGGTAGTTGTTCTCATGTGGTTTCAACTAACGGGAGGAATAAGCCACCACATGCCCATCTTGCATCAACACACATCCGAGACCTTGGTAAAAACGTCACAGAAGAAGACAAAGTCTTTGCTAGTGTCTGGAAGGACCAACATCGGAGCAGTTGTGTAACACCCCAAAAATATTAATGAAGATCATTCGCTAATTAATCAAGATTAGGGTTAACAAAAAAAATTAAATTCAAATCTTATTGCTTGTGTGTATGAATGATTTCAATGCCATGTGTGATTATTGTAAATGATGAGAAATGGTTTAAAGATCAAAACCATATCATCTAGGTCACTATCAAACCAAACCAAATCAAAACAAAATAAAATTAAAATATGAAGCCTAAGACCTAATGGTCATTTCTGCCAAAGTTAACCATTAGCTCACTTTGAGCATCTCTAGGAACTAATCTCAAATAGAAACTTTCCCATTCCTTTTCTCCCCTTGCTAGACCTAGTGACACTAAACCCAATGGAGCTTTCCAACCTTGCAGAAACATTTTCAAACCCATTTGAGAGGAAATTCAAATTTGAATCTATCTTATGTATCAAGATAGCCATTTTTGGAAAACCACTGAAACCTTTACCACTTGGCAAACTATTGCACCCAGAGACTACCAAGATTAGTATCAGAACACCCACCAAAAATCATTGAATTTGGTGATGGTTTAGTTCTTGCGGCCATTTGATCAAGCACTTGGTGATCATAGTACAACTCTACCAACTATCTACTATTTTGATCAATCCTTTGCTCACCATTGTGACCTCACCGAGCTCACACATCGTGCAATTAACTCCCCCAGTACAAGCCTACGCAATTGAGATCATCTCACTCACCGTTTGACCCGTGCAAAGTGGTACTCGAGCTCACCTTGCCACCCCGACATGGACACGAAGCCATAGACCATGCTGCCCTCTCCCATGATGTCAAGGAGGTAGCCCTGACCTCACCGCCTCTGCCTGTGCACGCCCCGACCAAAGACAGCTCGAGGAAACGCCAACACAGCCTTGCCCATTTAACACCGAACCATGTCGGTCGCCGCGCTAGAGCGCCAAGCAATCCTGCGCATACACACCGCGCCTTGCCCTCACCTTCCTCCACTACGTCCGCCATGACTCCAGCAAGCTCCCAGACATGATCGTTTGACCGCGCGAGCACCATGACCACCGTACGTCGTGACGAATGTTGTCAGTACAGCCACAGGGCATGGATGATTTAGAACGATTTAGATTGCGCCTCGCCGGGCCACTGTGCATATGGAGTTCTCCCTGAAGCACCGCGTCAACCTATGCCCGTGGCCATGCCCCTAGCTCACTGTAACTGCGTCGCCGGTGAGCCCGAGCCATGCCGTCGTGCCCCCTTCGCCGCAGTATAAATAGAGGCCACCCCCAACCCTAAAACGCACACCATTCCACTCCTCTCTCACCCAGCAACCTCTCTGACCCAACCCTGGAGCAAGGCAAGCACCACCGCGCTGGAATTTCACCGGAGTTCGTCGATGTAGAGTAAGGAAGGAGCCGAAGCTAGAATCCACCCTAGGAGCTGCCGCGACCACCGTTCGAACCGCCGTCGTTGGCTCGTTCGTTCGCCCCCATCGCCTGACCTAGCTGGAGCCCTGGTACCCCCACAACGACCCCCGTCGTAGCGCTAGGGTTCTGACCCGCGTGTGCCCTATGACAGAGACGATGCTCAGCCGTTGATCACACTCTAATCGTAAGGCCTAGATTCACCGATACCGCTTCGCGTTAGATGACCCACTGTCAGGTAGGACCAACCCTGGAGCAGCCCGCTGCGCGCACATTGCTTCATTGGGCCAGCCCATTAGCGTTACCGCGCACAGCCCGTCAGTTCAAACTTAGTTTTATCCTTTATTTGAAAATCCTATTCTGTAGTGAACTTTAAAAATAAATTTAGAGAGATTCACTACACCAAATTGAATCAATCCAATTTTGTTTGAAAGTAGATGAAAATATCTAATCACTCCCATTGAATTCAAACAGTTTGAAACTATGGATCACCCTTGGTAAAAATAACAAGACAGTAGCTTTTGCAACTTCAAACATTTTTCTAAAATCAACCATAAGTGATTCTGAGTTGATTCCAACTCTCAAAAATCACATTTGACAAGACCTTTCTGAATATGAGATCTACATACTTACATACAGTAGTCCTGAAGCAAAATGAAAGAATGGCTTTATAGTCATTTTTAGCCACTTAAATATTATTAAATAATAGTGTTAAACTTTATAAATTAGGCCAACCACTTTAAATCACATTCTCAAGTAGTAGAATATGTGGTGATGACATGTGTCAATATGATCCCATATTTGAAGTGGATATATTAAATCTTAAGTAACTTTTCAATGAGTAGAAATTACTTTTCTAAAAATAAGATAAAAAAATCTTATCACCCTTTCTTGTAATGATAGAGATGATGCTAGATCATCTAGTCTGACCCTTGTGTGATAAATAGTAGTTAAGTATTGTTTGGTGATTGTGTATCTCGTATTTATTTTTAGACGCTAGTATTAATCCGGGCTACGAGGAGGAAGAATTCTACGAAGGCCAGGACGAGAACTTCGACCACCTTACCAACCAAGGCAAGCTATACTAAGCATGCTAGACCATGCAAGCCTTATTATGCATACTTTAGGATACTATGTTGAGTATACCATTTTATCAGTTTTAATTGCAAGCTTTGCCTTTCTTTCTTTTATTAAAGTTGTTCAAGTAGTAATTAATTGGTGATCCGTGGAAGATTAGGAAGGATGCCATCAAGATCTTGGAACTTGATGTAGGTAGAAATACTAGTTGATACCCCTCAAATAGTGACACCCCCATTTGATAGATGCTAGTGCTAAAGTAAACTTGATCACTAGATGGGAACAACTGATTATGAAAACCTTGGAATGATGAGTCATTCTATTGAAATGTTTTGACATGGTATGGACACAATGACTTGAATATGATGGTGAAGGAAGTATGTGACTTGACTTTGATAACAAACTGATGGTTGGGTTTGGATGCGATACCATTCCAACGTTTACCATACAACAACAATACCCAAGTTTGGGTAGGGCTTGACTGGAAGTTTATATGCCTTAGTATGGGTTCCCTCACGGAATGAGGTGAGCTGAGGCTACCTTGTGAATGTAACTACCCACCTATGCAATGCCTAAGATGACGGATGGTCATGGTTGGGAGGCTAAACTCATAGGGGAGGTGCCTATACTAGGTTGTGTAATTGAAAGGTTAGGATTGATTATCCGCATACCAAGTATGATGATTCAGGATTGTTCCTGACGGATGTATCGAATGTTGTGGTGAAATTGTACCACCTCTGTAAAGTGTCAAACTATTCGAATAGCTCCGTCCGCGGTTATGGACAGTTGGATGGCCATACTGTTCTGTTGTCAGACGTTTTCCAAAATGACCCGTCATGACCCACAAGTATAGGGGGTGTATCGTAGTACTTTCGATAAATAGGAGTGTTGATCCTAACGAGGAGCAGAAGGTGCTGAACAGTGGTATGGAGCAGGAAATACCTGTGAATACTTAGCAAACGGATTTTTAGTGGTTTTCTGACAAGGCAACAAAACATAGAGCAAGTAACAAAGACAGTAAACAAACGGAGCAAGTGGCCCAATCCTTTCTTAGCAAAGGACAAGCCAGTGGAAGTACTTATAAGGACCAAACGTTCTCGAGGACACATGGGAATTCTGTCAAGTGCTTTCGCTTCAAATAGCTGAGTACTCTTCTCTGGTGTTTGTAAGTGTTGTGTGGGTGAAACTGTGCTAACATACCGCCCTTCCTAGGACTAATACATACTTGTGATTAAACCCCCTACAAACATCCGTAACTACAGGAAAGTAATTAAGATATAAATCTAACCACAACCTTAAACTCTGAGGTCCTACGCTCCCTTGTGCAAAGGTGTCCTAACGGGGGTTCAGGTTTCTGTCACTCCGGCAACCCCGCGATTAGTAGCCAAATGCACAATGCATTCCCCTAGTCGAGCAACAAAATACGGGCGCCGACTCACAGGGTCGGATGTATTCGCGTTCATCGGGCAGTAGGGCGGCCTCGAGCGGTCGCCCCATGGTGGCGAATACCCTCAACTGCCCTCCACCCGAGCCCCTGCAGCTCCAACACCGACAGATGAACGTGACACTCTCCACCAATGATCCACGGCCGGCGAACAACTTCGTCGCAGCCAACAGGCAGCCCGTCGACGCACGCACCCACATCATCAACAACCAGAGTTGGCGCGCATGCCAGCCTGACGATCTGCGGCACACCCTCACCAACCGCCGCGACGGCGAACCAAGGGGATCGCTGAGCCAAGTCGGACCCCAGTGCTTCAGACCGATGATCCGAGGCGAAAGATACGCGACGAACTTCAAAGCGCCGAAGGAAATAGAGAAGTACGACCCCTCGTACGATCCCTCCGTGTGGCTAGATACCTACCTCATGGCGATGGGGATTACCGGCCACACCGATCTACTCGACGCCCGTTACCTCCCCCTGTTGATGGAGGGGGCGTGCAGGTAGTGGATTAACACCCTCCCCGCGGATAGCATTGACTCCTGGGAGGAGATACGCGATGCCTTCGTCAGGCACTTCGAGGGCTCATACACCCGTGCCACCACCATCGAGGACCTGGAGCGGTGCGTCCAGGGACCCCGCGAGTCGACCCGCAGCTGGGTCCAACGGTGGCAAGATCTATGGTATAACGCGGCCGGAATCCACCCAGACACCGCGATCCACTGCTTCAAGACCTCGTGCCGCTACGAGCCCTGGTCGCCAAGCTCAAACGAGTGTACCACACACTCGACAACATACCGGACCTCCTGGAGATTGCAAAGAAGTACGCGGTGGAGGACCCAAAACAAGAAACCGACGACGAGTCGGGAGGACATCGTCGCACAAGCGGCCACGACGGCCCGAGCTACGCTACAGCAACACTCGCCTCACCGGCAAGCGCCGCGGTGACGGGTGAGTCGACTTCATCGCCAACGCCAGATACGCGCATCGCGAGCCCAAGAGCTTCCGCCGCGACGGAGGACATCGCCGTGATGGTGGCAACTACAAGGCAAAGCCGAGGTTCGATCCCACGGCCCTTCTCAACCAACCCTGTGTGTTTCATAGCAGAGAAGGAAAGCCCGCCACGCACACAACCGTCGACTGCCACTCTCTCAAGGAGATCAAGAAGGCACGACGCGCGCGGGAAGACCCCGACAACAACCCGCCAAACGACGGAAAATCCGGCAGCGTCGCCGGCTCGCTCCACACCTTCACAGGCTTCAACACGAAGCGTGAGAAGAAGGTCATTGCCCGCGCCATCGCCGTCAACGCGGTGTCCCAGATAGACATCCCCCAGTTCCTCAACTGGTCCAAGCAACCAATCACCTGGAGCCGAGAGGACCACTCGCCACGGATCGAATATCCGGGACGAGTCGCCCTAGTGGTCAAGCCCAAGGTGGGAGACTACTGGATCCCCAAAACACTGATGGACGGCGGCAGCTCCATCAACATCCTGTACCTGGACACCTTCAGGCGACTACGGCTCCCGCAGTCGATGATCGAGACGACCTACACCACCTTCCATGGCATCGTCCCTGGTCAGAAGGCATACCCGATCGGCAAGGTGACGCTGCCAGTCACCTTTGGCACACCAGCAAACTTCCGCACCGAGCGGATTGTCTTTGAGCTGGTGCCCTTCGACAGCCCCTACCACTGCGTTCTGGGGCGCCAGGCGTTCGCCAAATTCATGGAAGCACCCCATTACGCGTACAACGCGATGAAGATACTTGTGCCATGCGGCATCATCACTATCCACGGCGACCCCGACATGGCCACAGAATGCGAGGCCAAAGGAGTCGAACTCGCCGACGCCGTCATCGCGGCGGAGGCCAACCACGCCGAGGAGCTCGCCAAATACACGAGCGGGGTCAACAGCGACGACCCCACCATACTCAAGAAGCCCAATTCGGAGGGCGACAATTCCACCGCCTTTGAGGCAACGACGCACACCCGCACCGTCGAGCTGGTCCTAGGCGACTCCAGCCAGACGGTGACAATCGGGACGGGCATGAGCCCAGCATAGGAAGGCGCGCTCATCGAGTTCCTCCGTGAGAACAAGGACATCTTCGCATGGAAACCATCCGACATGCCCGGTGTCCCGAGGGAACTCGCTGAGCACAAACTCAACGCCGACCCCAAAGTGCGACCCGTCAAGCAGTCGCTGCGGCCCTTCAATGAAGAGCGCCGCCGAGCCATCGCTGAGGAGGTGCAGCGACTACTCGCTGCAGGCTTCATCTGGCCAATCAAGTACTCCAAGTGGCTGGCAAACCCAGTCCTAGTCGAGAAGAAAAATGGGACCTGGATAATGTGTATCGATTACACAAACTTAAACAACGCCTACCCGAAGGAGCAATTCGTCCTCCCGTGGATCGACCAAATCATCGATTCCACCGTGGTCTCGGAGGCACTATGCTTCCTCGATGCCTACTATGGGTACAACCATATCAAAATGGCCATCGAGGACAAAGAGAATACGGCGTTCATCACGCCATTCAGAGCCTTCTGCTACACTGCCATGACCTTCGGCCTCAAAAACGCCAGAGCAACCTACCAGCGGTGCATGCAGGAATGCCTCGCGAGACAAATTGGCCGCAATATCCACGTCTACATCGACGACGTGGTGGTAAAATCAACTTGCCAGGGTTATCTACTCGCCGACCTGGCGGAAACCTTCGCCAACCTGCGAAGGTACAAGATAAAGCTACACCCAGGAAAGTGCACCTTTGGTGTACCAACTGGACAGCTACTGGGATACGTCGTCTCCAAGCGCGGAATCGAGGCGAATCCCGCCAAGATCAACACGATCGCTCGAATCGGCCGACCCGAGTGTCTGCGCGACATCCAGAAGCTGGTCGGGCGAGTCGCGGCTCTCAGTCGCTTCATCCCCCGGCTAGGCAAGAAGGCGATGCCCCTCTATCGCCTAATGTGCAAGAACCCCACCTTCCAGTGGGACAAGGAGGCATACGACGCGCTCCACGCTCTCAAGGAGGTGCTACTCGCAGCACCGTTACTCTCTGCCCCCGTCGACAAGGAACCTATGTTGGTCTACGTCTCGGCATCCGAGCACGTTGTTAGCGCCGTCATGGTCGTCGAACGGCCAGAGGAAGGAAAGGAGCGCCCGGTGCAGCGACCCGTGTACTACATCAGCGAAGTCCTAACCGAGCCGCGCCAGCGCTACCCGTAGTACCAGAAATCGGTATACGCGGTCTTCAGAGCACAACGGCGATTGCCACATTACTTCCAGGAGCATCCAATAACGGTCGTCTCCTCAGCACCGTTGCAGGACATCATCCGCAACCGTGAGGCGACCGGGCGAGTCGCCAAGTGGGCCGTCGAGATCGGCGTCCACAACATCAAGTACGAGCCGCGCAAGGCGATCAAGTCGCAGGCTCTCGCCGACTTCCTTGCCTATTGGGAGGAGGCTCAACAGCCAGAGAAGCTGCCATACCTCTATTACTGGAACCTACACTTCGACGGCTCCAAGAACGCGGACGGTGCAGGAGCGGGGATCGTGCTGACATCTCCGAAGGATGACAAGCTACAATACGTCCTCTACCTCGACCTCACCTCCTGCACCAACAACATGGCCGACTACGAGGCGCTACTCCACGGCATGAGGACAGCCAAGGAGATGAACATAAATCGCCTGCGCTGCTATGGATACTCCGACCTCGTCGCCGGGCAAGTCGCCGGAACCTGCGACGCTGTCTCCCCCACCATGGCGGCGTACTGCCGAGCAGTGGACCAGCTGGGAGGACACTTCGCGGGCTACTCCATCGAGTGGATCGACAGGCGGAAGAACGAGGAGGCCGACGCACTCTCCCGCATCGAATCGGCTCGACTCGCACCACCCGCCGGCGTCTTCCTCGACACCATCACCAAACCTTCTGTCTCTCCCCCAAGGGAGATCGACATCGGAATCCCACTGCAACCAGAAGCAACCCTGGTCGCATTAATCGCCGAGCCAAGCGACTGGACCGCGCCATACGTCGCCTACCTGGAGGGAGGCACCCTACCCGCAGATGAAACGGAGGCCCGGATGATAGCACGCCCGCTGCAAATCCTTCGTCATCATCAACGACGAGCTCCACAAGCGCAGCATGACCGGCGCATTCCAACGCTGCGTTCAACCCGCTAAAGGACGCAAAATCCTCCAAGACATCCATTCCAGCGACTGCGGCCACCACGCCGGCGCCCGCTCTCTGGTCGCAAAGGCTATGCGACACGGCTTCTACTGGCTCACCACACACGCAGACGTTGTCGACATTGTCCAGCGGCGCGTCGGATGCCAGAAATACGCCAACCAGACTCACGTGCCGAGATCGGCGCTCAAGACAATCCCCATCACCTGGCCGTTCTCCGTATGGGGCATGGACATGGTAGGACCCTTCAAGAAGGCCCCCTCTGGCTTCACCCACCTCCTAGTCGCAGTCGACAAATTCACAAAATGGGTGGAGGCCAAGCCAGTCCGCAAGTGCGACGGGAAGACAACCACCAAGTTCCTACGCGAACTCATCTATCGCTACGGGTTCCCAAACATTATCATCACAGACAACGACACCAACTTTGCCAAAGGAGCCATGGCCGAGTTCTGCGAGGAGCACCACATCCGAATCGACCTCGCCTCAGTCGCCCACCCAGAGTCCAATGGTCAGGCAAAACACGCAAACCAGAGCATCCTCCACGGCATGAATCCACGACTACAAGTCCCACTCGAGCGTACCGCCGGGTGCTGGGTCGAGGAACTCCCCTCCGTCATCTGGGGCATCCGCACCTCCGTCAACAGGTCGACAGGATTCACCCCCTTCTTCATGGTTTATAGCGCCGAGGCAGTCATGCCAACCGACCTCGAGCACGACTCACCAAGGGTGGTCAACTACACGGAGGCCGCAAACAAGCTCGCACGCCAAGACGGAGTCGACCAGCTGGACGAAGCACGAGACCTAGCTTGTTCCCGCACCGCCATCTATCAGCAAGGGCTCTGTCGCTACCACAGTCGGCGAGTACGGACTCACACTTTCCAGGAAGGCGACCTGGTACTGCGCCTAATCAAGGACAAGAAAGGCATGCACAAGCTCTCCCCCCCTTGGGAGGGACTATTCGCCATCGGGCAAGTCCTGGGCAACGACGCCTACTACCTCACCGACATCCGAGGAGACGGAAAACTCGACGTCAAGCGTCCATGGAATGTAAACCTCCTACGGAAGTTCTACTCCTAGAACTCCATACATGTACTCCCCACCCGCTATGAAATAAAACAGATTGGTTACCGAAAATTGTGTCTACTCTCCGTGTCTTGTGCCACTCGCACTCGTAATAACAGCGTTACGCTATTCGTAGAATTCAACCTCTGGAAAAGCGACCGGCATGGCCAAGTAGTGCGGTACGAGGGCACTGGGAAACCCCAGGCCTCGTAACGTCCACGAAAAACGCTAACCCGGAGCCCCATTGGAGTCGCCTAGCTCGACTGGCTCCCTAAGCCAAGGCAACTGCATTCGCTCCTCACAGCAACCAAGTCCTCCACATCCTTGGCGCAGCGACTCGAATGGCCAAGTACCATGCTCGGGGACTGACACCCAGCCAAACACGAGCGACTAGGGAAAAACACCAAGTATGAGAGCGTGCCCAGGACTCGCCATGCGACTGATCCTCCGGATCAGGCAGGAGTGACGCGCTTACAATAACGCGCTTAGTCCTCACCTACCCTGGGCCTGCGACTAGAACGGCCAAGTACCATGCTCGGGGACTCGGCAACCCGACCTCGTTCGCGCCCGAGAAAACGGTCAAGTAAAGAGCACCCCTGGGAGTCGCCATGCGACTGGCTCTCTGAGCCACGGCGAGTCGACCTTAAATCATTAAAAGTTAACAAAACATATAAACAACAAGGTAAACCCCATAAAAAGGGCGGACGCGCTCGGGGACTCGCTCAATCAACATCCAAAATCGCAAAACGAATGATAAAATAACACGAGTTTCCTTTATAGCAGCACAAATTATTCCACATACAAGGAAAGTTACATAGTTATTCCGTACTAATGCCCAAGGGCACAACACTTTTACTGTGTAGGTTTTGATGCAGACGCGCCACCATCCCTGCGGCTGCGGATGAAGGGCACATACGGGTTTGACGGGTACGTCGTCGGCTCGCCCGCCATCGCCGCACGGAATGGCTGCTCGACCTTGAAGTCCCGATGCTTCGGTTCAGGATAATTGGGAGCGACAATCGTCTCCTGATAGGGGATGAGGTCGCCCATCGCCCAAACACGATTGGAGTACACCGCGGCCCGGTCCGTCAGCTTCAGCACCTCGGCAATCTCCACCGAGACCGTTGACGAGGGGTAGCCGCTCGTGACATCGTCGAGGTCGAAATCCTCCGGGAAGTGGGCAAGCCCAAGGCTGAGTGCCGTCGCTGCCCCGCGCCGGAAGGCCGACCGCGTCATGAACTCGATGACCGACGAAGCCTTTTCCAGGTAGCGCCATACCTCGACAAGGTCGCTGGGGATCACCTCCGTGGGCGATATCTCCTGAAGATATGCTCGAAGGCAAGTCGCTGACAACGTGGCTGAGTCGACCAGGGTGGTCACACATTGCCGCGCGTCGTATGACCGCGCCTCTTCCGCGTCATCAATGATCCGACCTATGGCACAGAAGCAAGAAGTGAGAAAACCATCGACATCACAATACAGTTAATGCAGTCGGAAGGAAGAAGAAGGAAGGTTTACCAATTAGCGGGCGACAGAGGTCCGTGATGAAAGTTTGAAGAGAAGAAAGGTCGTTCTGCAGCCCAGCAACGAGCGGATCAGATACTTTCCGCTCTTCAGCGGCAGAAGTAACAGCAGCTTTCGCTCGCCCCTCCGCTGAGCTCGCTTCCGCCTTCGCTTCCTTGAGCTCACGCTCCAGGTCAGCGACTCGCTTTTCGGCCGTGCTCAAAGCGGACTGAGCCGCCGTCAAGTCACCCACCGGGACAAGGCCTTGGCGGGCTTCCTTCACCTCGGCCACAACTGCTTGAAGCCCCTTGTTTGTCTCCTGGAAGGCAACAAGCTCCTTCTCCAAGCGACACTTTGCATCAAGCCATTCGGCCGATTCGCGCTCCAGGCCCTGCGCACAAACTACATCGTCAACAACAAACAGTTCATAAGTGCCCACCCGCTGAAATTTAGCGACTAGGCACTCGGGGACTGGACAATGAAATTCCTCAGTGCCCACCCGCTGAGGTTCAGCAACTAGGCACTCGGGGACTGGATGATATAAAAACATTAAGAATCCGACCACTGAAATTCAGTGGCCCGATCCTCGGGGACTGGACATACCTGGATGGCAGCGCCTAGCATGCCGTGAAGCTCCAGTGCATCCACCTACGCAAGCACGACCGGAGTATGGCCGCGACGCTGCTCAAGTTCCGCCTCGGCGGCCCCAGGCGTCTGGCTCTCCGGCGCCGAGGCACTCGCTGCGGCCGCCTTCGCCATGAAGCGAGGGAAGGTCGCTGCAGATGTCGCTGCGCCACTCGGAGTCGGCTCGGCCACATCGGGTGAGTCTGCAATCACCATATGCTGCAACCCAACACCCTCCTTGGTCCTCGAGGCCACTTCCGCTGCAGTCGGAGGATCGCTCGGAGCAACCGCCGGATCATTAGAGACCGTGACGACTTCTTCGCCTTTCGTCCTCTTGATGCCTTCGGCGGGAGCAGCGTCCTCGTCGATTTTCCTCTTCCGCGAGGAATCTGCTGACACCTCAATGGCGACTGGCGGAACCTTGGCCACAGAAGGATGGCCGATCTTTTTAACACCGGTCCTGTGAAACAGTTTTATGAATAAGACTGTCCGATTAAAACGCAAAGTAAGCAGATGAGTAAAGGACAGAGAAGCACTCACTTGGCGACTTTTAGGAATCGTAGACCGGTGCGGGTGCTGGCCGGCTTCTCCAGTTCGGGCCCCAACTTCCGAGTGAGGCTCGTCTCGAACACATCGTGTGCCCAAGACACTGACGGCTTCTTCGAAGATGAAGCCATGGCAGGAGCCTCCGTGGTAATTACTGTGGGAGCCCCCCTTGGTGGCGAGGCCCCTGCGGCTGGAGCGGCCCCCAAGCTAACGACTGGGGTGAATGGTGGTGGCAACAACGCCAGCGGCACCTCGTCCCTGGGGGCGGCAGCGCCTGTTGCCGCGGTCGCTTGTGCTGTTGCGTCCTCAGCCGAGCTGGTGGCGTCGGAGCTGTTCGCAGATCGAGGCGGAGATATCGGCTTCGCTGGCTTTGTCTTCTTATTCAGCAGAGCTTTCTTCTTCTTCTTCTTCTTCTTCGACGGCGTGGCCTCGCGATGTGAGGTATGCTCAGGAAGCTCATCGCCGTCATCGTCGTGGGGCTCGAGGCTCTTGCTAGCTTCGATCTCGCGCTGGTGTTGCCTGCGGGTTTTGCGAACCGTGGGGGCAGCAATCTCCACGGGCTCGTCATCTTCGTCGTCGTTGTCGTCGCCTCCGTCGCTCTTGGCGTTACCTTTGGCAGGCGATGACTCACTTCCATCCTGGACGGACGAGCTCGAGTTCGCATCATCTGCGGGTGGAAGCCACCCTTCCACCATTTGAAACAGCTGTAACAAGACAAACAATGTTAGCACGACCGCGAATGCACAAGCTGCGACTGCGAGTGTTCACGGAATGACAACTTACCGTTGGAGCTGGGCGCCTTGCAGTATAAGGGGCGACCCCGGCCTTTGTGTCGAGGTACACGGCCTGGGTAATCTTCTTCAGGGCCTGCGTATAATCGTTGAGTCTCCACTCAACAAGGCAGGACTTCGTCGGGTCGTCTTTACCCGTGTACTCATACATGTAGTGGTCGCGGCTGGCCAGGGGCCCGAGCCGCCGCCCGAGCCAGCAGTTGTAGAGATTGATGGTTTGGAGGCCTTTCTTCTTCAGGCTGCGGATGGTTTGTAACATTTCGTCAACAACCATCCGCTGATCCAGCGGGAGTTTGACGACCTGGAGCCGACGCGGCTCGGGCCGGTAGGCGGAGTACCTTGGAAGCGCCACTTCATCGCCTGTAGTCGACTCGGTGAAGTAGAACCAGTACTTCTTCCACTCGTTCGCCGCCTTGGCGGGCAGCATCAGATCGAAGAACGATGCCTTCGACTTCAGCTGGAACGTCAGGCCGCCCGCGGCTAGCATCGGGCCGCCTGTCTCTTCGCGGCTGATTCTCCCGTGGAACAGGTCTTGCCACAGGGGAAAGTAGGGCCTGCAGCCCAGATAGCACTCGCAGAACGCCACGAAAATGGCGAGCTGCTCGATACTATGCGGACCCAGATCCGATGGTTGGATTCCATAGTAGGCACAGAAACGCCGGAAGAAGAGGGAAGTTGGGAAGCCCAGCCCCCGCTCCAGGTGGCTGGTGAAGCAGATGAACTCCCCCTCGCGCGGATCCGGAATCACTTCTCCAGCCCCGGGGATGCGCCATCTACCGGCGCGGAGGATCCCTGCCTCCTCGAAAGATGCTAGCAGCGGCTTAGTGCACTTGGATCTGCCCCATGGCTCGATGGAGGGGGCCATCGGATGAAAGTTCGTGAAGGTCGGGGCTGTCTGGAGTGTTCTGATCGCTGCTAGAAATGGGGAAACAGAGATATGCAAGATCGGAGGAAGTGGAAGAAGCATTTTCCTGGTCGCCCTTCACTCCCCTTATATAGGGGTTGTTACCCGCCATTTTCGGGAGCTGTTACTACGCGGTAATTACGCCAAAGTTACCGTTGGATTGCCTAACGGCTAGTTTGACCTCAATTTACGGTCCAACTTCATCCATTCGACTCGTCGCTCCCAGCGACTCGACGATTCGCTGACCCGATCACTATAACAGTGACTAAGTACTCGTCGACCCGTTCGCCGAGCTGCGGCACGATTGGTCGCCGTTGTTGTGACTAAATGACTAGTTCTTTCCTTTGTTCAGGAGTCTGCTACCGATTCGACTAGGCGTCCGCATTGGACCCGCATACTCCGACTGCCAGCAAACACCTGCGACAAATCAACGACGGCCTCGAGGACTACTGATGGGGATATGCCTACCGGGGTATACCCAACAGGACGTTTCCTACTGGCCCAAGCCGTTAGCGAATGGGCCTGCAAGACGGCGATTGGATCAAGACTTGGCGTGGACTCAGGCAACTGGAAGCTGAAGGCCCAGAAGTGTAGCTAGGCCCAGTCGGACTAGGTCATAGAATCTCCGAATCCTTAACTAATTCGGTTGTGATCTGTAAACCCTAGCGAGGCGAGCCTATATAAACCTCCCTAGGGTACGCATAGAGGATACGTTCCATCATTCACCCAAGCGACTCGTCGCCTAGTCGTCGAGCTCGCCCCATTGTACTCTCATCATAATACGATCTATCAGGAGTAGGTCTTCACCCTTCGGGGGCCGAACCTGGGTAAATCCTTGTGTCTCCGCCCTTATCTCGCACCGCAGATGGCTGGCCGCCCTTGCCCCATGTTATACTACTCACTGTCGATTGCAACGTCTGCCGTGGTCATTCCCACGACAATTAACACCAGGAAATTTTCCCCTAATGAACTAAGCAATATCCAACACAATTGTTACAGCGGGACGGAGTGGTGATGATGGTGCTGGTGGAGATGATGGTGTGGATGATGATAATGATGATCCCGATGAAGCCTAGCTTAATGATGGTGTTGATGGCGACGGTCTCCCCTCTCCGGGAAGGAATTCCCCTAGCAGAAATTTGTCTGCCGAAGAGATCTTTATCTCTTGGTGTTTTCCACCCCCCAGAGGCGGCGGAAGTCTATCTGTGGTCGCCCCCTGGTGTTAGGGTTTTGTAAGGAAGATATAGGCAAAGGGGCGGAGTCGGAGGCCGAATAGGTGGGCCAAACCCACCCTAGGCGCGGGGTCATGTGGGCCCGCGCCTAGGGGGTGTGGGCCCCCTGAGGCCCCCCTTCGCTCCTCCTTCTGGCTTCCTTCGTCTTCCGGTAAAATAATATGTTTCCATATTTTTCTGGTATTTTTTTGATCTTCGCGAAATTGCACCGAAACGCCGTATTTTCCATCAGAATCCAGACTCCGGCAGTGCATCCTCCAGGAATTATCCAACATGTATAAACAGATGAAAAGCCATAAGTAATACCTCATAATAAGACAAATATCAATGAATAGAGGTAAATTATGATATAGAATGGTGATGCAAATTGGGCTTATCAACTCCCCCAAGCTTAGACTTCGCTTGTCCCCAAGAGAATACTGATCTCAGTAAACATATCCACAGGTTTATGGAGTGAAGTGTCTATAAAATAATACGAACAAGAAGCATCACACTTACCATTACACAACTCATAGAAGAAGGCAACTGGCCATTATATAACTTAGCTTGCAGCCAAGTACAACAGTCACAATAGAGATGCATAAAGATAAATCATAATTGGAATTGGCAAACTTGTTCTTGGCTAGAGAACACCAGGTAAACAGTTTCACAAAAGCTTTTCTTTGTAGAAGTTTCAAAACAGGAGCGCTCTTTGCTCAAAAAGTTTTTTCACGAGTGAAGGCTTTCAAAGTTGTACTCAATAGATAAGAGTTTTGTGCAAACAAGGAAGATAAAGAACATGATTGAATAAATCACCATATGAATGCTTGAAACAAAACAACTCAAATGCTTGCTGTAGATAGAGAGGAAGTAGATTTACTGACTCAACTTGGAAGTGGAAGAAAGGTCCCTTTCTTAGAGGGTAGCAGGGATTACAAGTCATAAAGAGCTTTCAAAAGATTATGGTACTTACTAGCTTTGAGCCCTCATTGCCCCTATCATAAGCATCTTTAGATGATTAAGGTTAAAGTGAACAAAGATGGAGTATCTGCTTGACGAAATATAAGTTGGCCATCTCGTGTCCCTTAAATATGAGGGCCACTCCTCATGCATACTCAACTTTGGGTCCAGGTAAGTTCTTGTCATTGTAAGTATTTGCATATCATTGAGAACTGCCAACGGGGTACCCCTTGCACATGGTACATGAGCTTTCCCATAACCAAAATGACAAGGCAAACAGACAATGAGCATCTCAACAATCTTTTTATTTAATTCATATAGCTTTTTATTGAGGATGCTTCATAGATGAATCACTAAGGTGATGCTGCAAGTTTCCACCATGATTAAGCATGGCTTAGGCTAGCGTCCTAGGCATTTCTCTAACACGGAATACAAACTCCATGGACTTATAATTCCCCTCTTTATTTCACACCATTGACATCCATAGACAAAAGAGCATGATATCAACTATGTACGACAAGGTACAAGTGCAATGTTGAAAACGTTCCTCGTGACAGCACAGTTCTGCTAATCCCAATGTATAGATGCAAGCATATACAACTTCGATGTCCACAATGGTTCAAGTTTATTAGGGGCAAGTAAATAAAGTGTGCCATCAAGTTTGTGAGAGCTTTACTAACTAGTTTTCACATAACAAAATACTTTTTAATTCAGAAGGTAGATGAAGCTTGAGAATTTACTAGGAATAACAATAGTTATTAGGTAGATATGGTGGACACAAGTGGCAAAAGGTTTTGGGTTCAAAGGATTTTGGAAACATGAGAAGTATGCCTTCTCAAAACATTTTTTTGGCTAGCAAGGCTGGGTAGCAAGCAAGAGAGTTGAAAGAAGCAAGCAAACATACAAGTAATAAAGCCAAACATGCAATCTTCCTTGAAGACACATAAGACTATTAAATAAAGAATACTAAGCTTATGAGCCAACAAGAAAGAAAACAGATGATACCAAATACCTGTAAGCCTTTTTCTTTTTTTTTCTTTCAAACTAAAGCCACTGACCAGAACTTGGTTTGCCAAAACCAATTTAGATCCACTTTATGATCCCAGAGTGGTGCCAATACCAAACAACAAGATCCATCATATAATAGAGATTTCAAACTAAAAATAAGAAGTGCAAAAAGTAAAAGATGAGACTTCTCATTAATATTCCAATAAAGGCACTCACACCAAGGGATACATAGATAATCAACTAAAGGAGAGATACTTCCACATGCAAACGAAACTATAAGATAACCTCTCTACCACAAATATGAATCCACTAAAAGGTAAAAGATAAAAGATAATGTTGGTGATACTGCGGCACTCCCCCAAGCTTGGAACAAGCCAAGGGGATGCCAAACCCGATGACGAATTACTCCCTTGGTGGTGGTGGCGTTCTCTTGATAAGCTCATCAATCAACTTCCTTAGTTCCTCGAACTCAAAAGTAAGAGTACGAATTAGCTCCGAGTTTTGCTCTAATCTTGAGAAGATTTCCTGACAGAGATAGATCGAAACGAAACAATGACGAGAACACGATGCACGAACCTCGAGGGATCCGGGGGTTATATATTACGAAGTTTCAATGCATAAGGAAGGTTTTGACACGGAAACTAAGCGGAGATGGAGTTCAAGGGTGGAAAACCCCCTCCAGGCGCGACCAGGCTAGGCCCGCGCCTGGGGTGGGTTTGTCCACCCCGGGCTTCGTTTCTTCTTCAGTTTCGTCCCGTAGCTTCCCTTATGTATTAAAAAAATCAAAATATAAAAATATTGGAGTTTCACAAACCTTATGTTTTCACCCCTTTTACCTATTCAAAGATGAACTCTGCAGTTTCTGGTGTTTGGTTCTTGATAAATTCTTCTGGAGTCACCATTTGAATAACCGCTTTGGAATCTTCGAGGGTGAGTTCCTCTATCAACTCGTTGCTACAATCTAGTAGATAGATCTTGGCTTGTTTGTGTGCATGCGGTCGAATTTTTTTGTTTTCCATGCTACGAACCCCTACACTAAGCTGGTGTATCTATCTTCAACAGGTTCCAAGATCTTGGGAACACTTTCTCCTTTTCCACTAATCATCCAATTTATTAACTAATGAACAACTTTGCGAAAGGTAACGCTTGCAAGTAAAACTGGGATTTGGTTTACTCAAAAGGGTATCACAAGGGTATGTATAATAAGGCTTGCAAGTGAGACTTGCATGGTTTAGCTTATCTTGCTGACTTACATAGAATAGCTTGCCTTGGTTGGTAAGGTGGTCGAAGTTCTCTTCTTCGTCTTCGTATAATTCCTCCTCGTCATATCCCGGGTTGATACTAGCATCTATAAATAAATACGAGGTACACAATCACCAAACAATACTTTAACTACTTATATTTATCACATAAGGGTCACACTAGATGATCTAACATCATCTCTATTATTACAAGAAAGGGTGGTAGGATTTTATTTATCTTATTTTTAGGAAGGTAATTTCTACTCATTGAAAATTTGTTTAAGATTTAATATTCTCCAAATTAAAAATATGGGATCATATTGACACATGTCATTACCACATACTCTAATACTTGGGAATGTGATTTAAAAAGGTTGGCCTAATTTATAAATTTTAACACTATTATTTAATAATATTTAAGTGGCTAAAAATGACTAGAAAATCATTCTTTAGTTTTGATCTAGGACTACTGTATGTAAGTATGTAGTTTTTACATATTCAGAAGGGTCTTGTAAATTGTGATTTTTGAGAGTGGGAATCAACTCAAAATCAATTATGGTTGATTTTAGAAAAATGTTTGAAATTGCAAAAGCTTCTGGCTTGTTATTTTTACTAAGGGTGATCCATAGTTTCAAACTGTTTGAATCCAACGGGAGTGATTAGAGATTTTCATCTAATTTCAAACAAAATTGGATTCATTCAATTTCGTGTAGTGAATCTCTTTGAATTGATTTTTAAAGTTCACTAAAGAAAAGGTTTTTGAATAAAAAGAAGACTAGATTTGAATTACTGGGCTCGCGCGGGAAACATTACTAGGCTGGCCCAACTGCATAGCGCACGCGCAGTAGGCTCACTCAGGCTGGTCCCACGCGTCAGCGGGTCATATAACGCGAAGCGGTATCGATCAATATTAGCCCTATGATTACAACACGATCTACGGTCTAGGTTCATCGTCTACGTCGTGGTGCTCCGGCGATATTCTGACCTAGCGGCACGTCAAGGGTGGCTATGGGCTTACCAGGGCTCCAGATAGGGTCGATGGTGTGGGCGAACGAGCTTGTCGATGACGGCGAGTCGAATGGTGGTCACGGCAGCTCCTAGGGTGGCTCCAATCGACGACGCCTTTCCCTCACGGCAGCGACGAACTCCGATCAAATTCCGGTGACAGGGTGCTCGCCTTGCGCCGGGAACATGTCAGGGGTGTTTCTGAGTGAGAGAGGAGTAGAATTGTGTGAAGATTGAGGTTGGGGGTGGTATCTATTTATACCCTCGAGGGTCAGGAAGTGCGGCATGGCAAGGGCTCGTCGACGACGTTGCTATAGCTCGAGCTATGCATGGAGAAGGGCATGGGTCGACGCTGTTGGGTGTGGTGATCATAATGTGAGTGGTGGATTGAAAAGGGACGGTCTCAGTTGGTCGGGCGATGTTGGTGCTCTGTGAGGGTACGGCGGTGTTTGTCAGCGAGTACGATGGTCAAGGGGCGCGCGGTGACCAACGGGCATGTCTGGGCAGTGGCTGGTGCCGCCACAGTTGCGAGTACGGGCGGAGAGGTTGAGTTGCGACGTGTCTACGTGAGGCGGCTGCGGCACTCCATTGTGCTCTCGGCATGTCCATGTCTTAAATGGGCGTGGCCGTTCTAGGGTATCCGCGTCTCACCGTTGGCCGAGGGGTGGACACAGAGGGGCAGTGAGGTCACGACTACTAGCTAGACATCGCGAGTGAGTGAGGCACGGCCTGTGGCGTGCTTTCCATGTCAGAGCGACATGGGGAGCTCGGGTACCACTGGCGTTGGTCAAGGTAGTGAAGAAGAATGGCTCAATTGCATGTCTGGGTACTGGGGGTGATCGTGGGTGACCTAGAGTAAAGATTTGGGGTACAATGGATGAGCAATTGATTGATCACAAACAGTAGATAGTTGGTAGTTGTACTATGATCACCAGGTGTTCGATCAAATGGCCGCATGAACTAAATCATCACCAAATTCAATGATTTTTGGTGAGTGATCTGATACTAATCTTGGTAGTCTCTGGGTGCAATGGTTTTCCAAGGGGTGTTGGTTGAGTGGTTTTCCAAAAATGGCTATCTTGATACATAAGATAGATTCAAATTTGAATTGTCTCTGAAAAGAGTTTAAAGATGTTTCTACAAGGTTGGTGAGTTCCATTTAGTTTAGTGTCACTAGGTCTAGCAAGGCGTGAAAAGAAATGGGAAAGTTTCTGTTTGAGATTAGTTGCTAGAGATGCTCAAAGTGAGCTAGTGGTTAACTTGGGCAGAAATGACCATTAGGTCTTATGCTTCATATTTTTATTTTATTTTGATTTGATTTGATAGTGACCTAGATGATATGGTTTGGATCTATAAACCATTTCTCATCATTTACAACAATCAAACATGGCATTGCAAGCATTCATACACTCATTCAATAAGATTTGAATTTAAGTAATAAGAGCTTTCGTTAACCATAATCTTGATTACTTAGGGAATGATCTTCATTAGTATTTTTGGGGTGTTACAAACCTTCCCCCCTTAAACAGAATCTCATCCCGAGATTCAGGAAAAACTCGGTACTAAAGAGATTTGGAAACTCCTTCCTCATGTAATCCTCGCGCTCCCAAGTGGATTCTTCTTCCGTATGATTGCTCCATTGGATTTTGAGAAATTTAATACTTCTGGTCCGGGTGGTCCGGAAAGCTTCTTCCAAAATACAGATAGGCTCTTCACAATTGGTCAGGTCCGAGTTGATCTCCACATCTCTGTGATCGATATTCTTGAAAACTTCCGTCGTTTCGGGGACTTCTAAACACTTCCGAAGTAACGAGATATGAAACACATCATGCACATCTGACATCTCTTCTAGCGGTTCTATCTGATACGATACCTCTCCTCGGCGACTTAGAATTTTGAAGGGTCCAATGTTTCTGGGGGCAAGCTTTCCTTTGAGTTAGAAACGTTTCATTCCTTTCAAGGGTGATACTTTCAGATACACAAAATCGCCTACATTCAAGGCTAGATCTCGACGTATCTTGTCGGCATAACTCTTTTGTCTGGATTGGGAGTATTGAGGTGCTCACGGATCTTGTGACCTTTCTCTTCGGCTTCTCGTAGGATGTTGGGTCCGAAAATATGACACTCTCCTACTTCCGACCAATTCAGTGGGGTACGACACTTCCTGCCATACATAAACTCAAATGGGGCCATTTGTAAACTGGCTTGGTAACTGTTGTTGTATGAGAATTCTGCGAAAGGCAGACAATCCTCCCATTTAGATCCATATTCCAACACACAAGCTCTCAACATATCTTCGAGTATTTGGTTTACTCGCTCCGTTTGTCCATCAGTCTGGGGGTGATAAGCTGTGCTGAAATTCAGCTTGGTTCCTAATCCTTCTTGGACTTTCTTCCAAAATCTTGAGGTAAACTGGGTTCCTCGCTCCGACAGAATGTTCCTGGGAATTCCATGCAAACTGACTATTCTAGAAATGTACAACTCTGCTAGCTTCGAGCTCTGATAAGTGGTCTTGACCGGTAAGAAATGAGCTACTTTGGAAAGTCTATCCACTATGACCCAAATAGAATCATTTCCTCTACTAGATGTAGGCAAACCGGTGATGAAATCCATTCCAACCGAATCCCATTTCCATTCTGGGATCTGCAAAGGTTGCAAAAGTCCTGTAGGTCTCTGATGCTCTGCTTTGACTCTCTGACAGATATCACATTTGGCTATGTAGCTTCCTACTTCTCGCTTCATCTTATGCCACCAAAATTGCTCCTTCAAATCCTGATGCATCTTGTTTCCTCCCGGGTGGATGGAGTAAAGAGTATCATGGGCTTCTTGCAAAATAGCTTGCTTCAACTCTGAATCTGCGGGCAGACAGATTTGTCCTTTATACCACAGAACTCCTTCATCTTCCGTAAATCCGGGTACCTTCCCTATACCGATATGACGTTTAATTTTGTCAATACTGGCATTTCCTTTTCTGAGCTTCCTTGATCTGATCTATTAAGGTGGGTTGAAGTTCGATACTAGCTAGGAATCCTTCGCTAACTAGCTCTATTCTTAAATCTTCCAACTCCTTATGCAAACTTGGTTACTCTTTTAGAATCATGGTATTTAATCTACACGATAGTCTACTAAGAACATCTGCTACCACATTGGCCTTGCCGGGGTGATAGTGAATGTCAAGGTCATAATCCTTGATTAACTCTATCCATCTCCGTTGCCTCATATTCAACTCCTTCTGAGTAAAAATATTCTTCAGGATCTTATGGTCTGAGTAAATCTCACAGCGGTTGCCCATAATATAATGATGCCATGTCTTCAAGGCTAAAACAACGGCGGCTAACTCTAGGTCATGGGTGGGGTAATTCTGCTCATGTTGCTTTAGTTGGCGGGACAAATATGATATCAACTTGCCTTCTTGCATCAACAAATATCCGAGACCAATCTTGGATGCATCACAATACACCTCAAAGGCTTTGGTGATATCAGGCATGATCAAAATTGGGGCAGAAATCAATCTCTTCTTGAGTTCTTGAAAACTTGCTTCACATTTGTAGGTCCATTCAAACTTCTGATCTTTCTTGAGTAACTGAGTCATCGGCCTAGCGATGCTTGAAAATCCTTCAAAAGACTTGCGGTAATATCCCGTTAATCCAGGAAATGCACGAACTTCAGTTTGGGTGGTTGGTGCTCTCCATTCCTCAACATCCTTAATCTTGGCGGGATCGACAGCAACTCCTCCGGCTGACAAGATATGTCCTAGGAATCCTACTTCCTTGAACCAAAACTCGCACTTGCTAAACTTGGCATACAACTGATTCTCTCTCAAGGTTCCAAGGATGGTTCTTAGGTGTTGTTCATGTTCTTCCTCCGATTTGGAGTAGATTAGAATGTCATCGATGAAAACAACGACAAACTTATCTAAGAAATTCATGAAATCTTATCCATGAGATTCATGACATAAGAGGGGGCATTGGTTAACCCAAAATACATGACCTTGTACTCATACAATCCATATCGGGTCGTGAAAGCAGTCTTTGGAATATCCGTTGTACGAATTTTTAGTTGATGATAACCAGTTCAAATATCAATCTTAGACAATACTCTGGCACTGGTCAATTGGTCAAACAAATCTTCTATCTTTGGCAAAGGATACTTGTTCTTGATGGTGACATCATTCAAATTCCTATAATCCGTACATAAACGGGTCGCACCATCTTTCTTATCCACAAATAGAACAGGTGATCTCCATGGCGATGCATTGGGTTGAATCAAATCTTTGATAATCATGTCGTCAAGTTGCTTCTTGAATTCCACTAACTCAGATGGGTTCATACTATAGGGTCTCTGAGCTATGGGTCCAGTTCCACAGATTAGTTCAACGATAAACTCGATATCCCGATCTGGGGGCATACCAGGTAATTCATCTAGGAACACATCGGGGTATTCACAGACTACTCTAATTTGGTCAAGGGTTGGTTGGGCTAAACTCTTGTTGCACTTGAATTGATGGGGCAAGGTCTCCGACACATGCTCAATTGATACTCCGGTGCTACTGGTCATGGTTATGGCTTTCTTGGCACAATCTATGAGTCCTTGATGTTTCGACATCCAATCCATTCCTAGTACTACTTACAAACCTTTTGTTCCGAGTACTATTAGATTGGCATAGAAATCTATTCCATGAATTCTAATAGGTACGGCCTTGCAAATTTTCCTAGATTTGGTAGTTGAACCGGGTATTTGAACTATCATAACATGCTACAAATTTGTTGGTTGAATCTTACTAGTGCATGAAAATTCTTCCGTAAATAATGAGTGCGATGCTCCGGAATCAAACAACACTCTTGCAAGTACTAAATTAATAGAAAACATACCCAGAACGACATCTGGCGCTTCCTGGGCTTCTTTAGCATTCATGAGGAACAGACGGCCAGCACGGTTGTTCGGGTTTCCTGAGGCGAATCTCTTTCTAGGTTGGGCACGACGCTGCTGCTGGGCAGGTGCGGTAACATTGGGTGCTGCAGCAGTCTTCTTGGGGCACTCATTGGAGTAGTGACCCGTCACTCCACACTCAAAGCAGGTGATTGTTGACTTGTCCTTTCTAGCAACAAGTACGACATTACTTCCAGTCCTTGGGGCAGTATTATTATTGGGGTTGGTGGGCCTTGGCGACGCATGGTTGAAGTTATTGGAGTTGCCATGGTTATAGTGGTTGTTGCCTCCAGGTATTGGGTTTCCTCCACTACGGTTGGGAATGTTTTGGCGATACATATGTGGCCTAGGGTTCCTTGGTGCAAATCCAGCAGACGAATTGGGGCGATACTTTGGGGTATGGTGGGGTCCTGGTTGATGAATCATACGATGCTTACGGTTTTTCAGTAGCTTGGTTGATCTTTCCTTCCATCTGGATTGCTGAGTCAACTAAAGCTTCTAGATTAGCAAACGGGATATTGACTAACACCGTTTACATCTCATCATGCAAACCATTTAGAAATCTCTCCTTCTTCTTGGCTTTAGTACCAATCTCATCAGGGGCATACCTAGACAAAGACAAAAATCTGTTGTGGTACTCTACCACAGTCATCCTTCCCTGCTTCAACTCTTTGAATTCATCCCTCATCCGCAGAATCAAACCCGGTGGCACATGGGTTCGGCTGAACTTGAGTTTGAATTCATCCCATGTCATCATTTGTCCTCCATTCATAGTACGGGTGCTATTCCACCATGCTCTTGCAGATCCAGCCAGATAGTGGGTGGCAAACCGTACTTTCTTGGACTCCTCAACTCCGGCTACTTCAAAGTTGTTCCCCATAGTGTTGGGGAGGTAACCCCGGATAGGGTAAAGACGGGGAAAGACGAGAGTATAATCCCCGTCTGGTTTCCGAGTTACAGCCTAGGTCGGCCGAATCCCGTAGAAGTCGGCCGAGATATGAAGAGGAGAGACCCGTGTATTTACGCTAAGACATTACCCGGCTGAGATATTGCGTAAGTCGGCCGGGTCAACCCAAGTGATCTTGATACAGGTAAAGGACGATCCGAGTTATGTGAGGAGGGACCGAATGATATGAAGCTTGCAGGAGAAGGAGAAGCCTAAAGTCAAACCCTAGCAGCAAGCTAGGGAGAATCTGAGCGGAGCCAAACGCTAGGGACAAAGGTGCAGAGCGACAGAGAGGCAGAAGGAGGTCACGGAGGTGACAGTCCAGAAGCCCGAGGCGCACAGGAGGGGCCCTCTGGAACCTTGCCGTCATTAGGGGAGCGACAGGGAAAGGGGGGCACCGAACTACTATATTGGGACAAGCATATTCCTCGAATATGCTTGCCGCGTCAGCCCTAGAGGAGCCCAAGGCCCTCCTTTATAAGGAGAGGCATGGACTCTAAAGGGGGGATCGACTCATTTCTAGTACCGTTAGGCTGGTAAAGTTCTTCCTTTCTCCTTGTATGCAGCTCAAGGAGTACTTGTAGCCCAAGGAAGGAGAAATAAAGATCTTTGCCTTAGTCTTTTGTGTGTAGAATCAACTGCATCTTCCCTCCCCGGATCCCTCTAGCATCCATTGGCCCCATACTTTAGCCTACCCATGGCATCTGCCGTGCCACCACCACGACAGTTGGCGCCCACCGTGGGGCCAGCAGCGGTGCTAGCTGGAGTCATGATCCGGACGGGAAAATTCAGCAACACAGGCGAGCGCGTTGTTTCTGGTTTGGTCTGGAGATTCGATCTCTGTGACTATGTCAGTAACAATGCGGGCAGCTTCAGGGGAAAAACTCCCCCGCGCAATGGTGTCTTCATCAGCTTGGGCAGGCACAAGGTCTACGTCGGCGTCGACATCTCTGGCATTTATCCTCACCAAGTTGTTGTTGCAGGAGAGCCACCCCTTAGCGCTGCGAGGCGCCCGCACGAAGCGCGTCCGGTGAGCAGCGTCGAGGTGATGGTCGCAGCAGGAGTACAGGCGGGAGTAACGGGCGCCGGGCCAACCAAAGACCCCGCCGCAGGCATGCAGATCGTGCCCAGGCAGACGGCACCACCCACCGAGGTAATCCCTCCAGTGACCAACCAGGCCGAGGTGCAGGACACCACTCCAAAGGCACCAAGAGTAAGGGGGCCACCTCTGGAAAGGCCAGAGAACATTCTTCAGGCGACCATAGAAAACTTGACTACACCTGTTGCGCCGATACTTGATCCGGCAAATGCTCAGGTTGAGTTAGAAGAAACCAGGCAAAAGGTGCTGGTAGAAGCCAAAAAAGTATCGGCCTTGCGGGAGTCCCTGAACAAGACCCTGAGAGAATATGCTAAAGCTAATAAGCTTGATGTCGCACCCGAGCGGGTGGACGAATTAAGATTAAGGGGGAAGAACCTCATGGATGATATCAACGAAGAGCATGATGCTCATAAGGCGGAATCAGTTGACTTGGGTTTGCCGAGGTACAGTACCCCGGCAAAGAACCTAAGAGCGGCAAATGCCGCAGCATTGGAATTAGAGGGGTTGACCGGGGAAGCCCGGCAGAAACAACAGGAAAGAGTGAACGAGCTGGTCCGCATTGCGAACCAGCAAAACGAAGAAATACTCAAGGCAGACCAGGCGAGGCCGGGGGCCTCGCGAATGGTTCACTCGGCAGGCGCAGCACCTGCCTTGTCCGTGGCAGCAGCATCTTCGCCCGGACATAATGCACGAAGGGACAAAGCAGTAACCTCAGGAAAGAGAAACAAGCAGATTGTTCCATATGATCCGGCAATGGCCGGGAAGGCAAACGAGAACAGAGGCAATGGGAGCCGAGGTAATAGTGGGGAGAAGAATCCTGGCCGTATTGAGAAAGACGGCGGAAGCCGAGGCAATGGAGACCTCGGCAGAAGAGAGCCCGGGAGAGGCAATCATGAAAACAACACCCCGGCTGAAGTAAGGAGAGAACTGCCACTTAACCCGCAACCGAGATATGAACCCCGGCAGGAAAGAGAAACGAGGCCAGCTCGCTACAATCAAGTGAATGAAAGGTACAATGATGGTTATTCTGAGATGGAATATGCCATCCATGGTGGAAATAACCACTATGGAATACAAGACAGAGCTCTGTAGAGAGATTTGCCGTCGAATGACGCAAGAGTAAAACTGGACCGGCTATACCGGTCCGAGTTGTTGGAAGAACAAGGTCCACCAGGTCCGGCGTGCTTTGGACCACGGATTATGGGAGAACCACCTGTGCCAAACTTCCAGCTAGCAAGAGGCACGAAAACATATAATGGGAGCACCAAACCACAAGACTGGTTGATTGATTATGCCACAGCTGTGAAAATAGCGAGTGGGAACTTACGATGGGCAGTACGATATGTCCCACAAATGTTGGAAGGACCAGCTAGGGTATGGCTGAATAACCTACCAGCGGGTAGTATCAACTGTTGGCTGGATTTTGAAGAAATGTTTGTCAGCAACTTTACCAGCACATACAAGAGGCCAAACATGCCACAACAGTTAGCCATGTGCAAGCAGAGGCCGAATGAAACAGATAGAGAGTTTTTAACTCGGTGGTGCAACCTGAGAAACTCATGTGAAGGAGTTATAGAATCACAAGCAATAGCTTGGTTCGCACAAGGATGCCGTTATGGCAGCGTACTGTGGCAACGTCTGCAAAGAGATATGCCGACCACACTGACAGAAACTATCAGAATAGCAGACTCCTACGCATTGGGAGACCCAACGCAACCAGAATTAATGTCGGCGGATCATCGTGAGCAACAGGACCACTATGTGAGAGATTTGCCCGGGTCATCCAGGCGTAGTGATTTCAGAGGAAGAAGAAGAGAGGAAAGGCCGGATTATAGATATAATTCGGCCCAAGTGGCGGCAGTAGCGCAAGATCCGCCGAGTCATAGAGCGACTCAACGACAGAAGACTGGTCCACAGCAGTGGACACCAAGGAATGAAGGAAAAAGGCAGTGGACCCCAGAACAGAAGAAACAGTGGCAGGAGAGGCCGAAATACACGTTCGAATCTATGTTAGATCAGCCGTGCAAATTTCACACGTCAAACCCGTCCAGGCCAGCCAATCATACGACCCGCCAATGTGCATGGATGAAAAATGCAATGGGGAACCCCGCAGGTATTCAGGCACCCCATCAAGTACATCAACAACATCAACCACAGTTGACTGGAGCAAATACACAGCAACTGATGTTACCGCCCCCTCCCCCGAGGTACGATAACTCGGATCGGAGAGACGCGGTACATCAAGTGATGAACCAAGTCGAAGATGGAAGGACAACGCCGGCGAGTACTGGACGCAATGATTACAGAGAACATCATCAGTCTTATTGTGTGTTCACAACGGAACAACAAGACAAGCAGAGTGTGCAGCGCCGGCATATGGAAGTAAATGCAGTTATGCCGGCAATACCAAGATATGTGCCTTGGTCAGATCAGGAAGTAACTTGGAGCATGAAGGATCACCCGAGGGTAATGCCGAATCCCGGATCATATGCACTCGTGTTGGATCCAACATTCGTTGGACCAAGCATCAATGTGAAATTCTCAAAAGTACTCATTGACAATGGAAGCAGTATCAACATCATGTACAAAGATACCATGCATAAACTCGGAATATCGCAGAACATGTTGCAATCCACGAGGACCACTTTCCACGGGATAGTGCCAGGGCTTTCGTGTGAACCCATTGGTAAGGTCCGAGTGGATGTGTTATTCGGCACAAGAGATAACTGCAGATCAGAAAACTTAGAGTTTGAGGTGGTGGATCTAGAGAGTTGCTATCATGATTTACTCGGACGGCCAGCATTGGCCAAATTCATGAGCAGCTGTCATATAAGTTATCTGAAAATGAAGCTACCCGGACCACAAGGAGTGATAACAGTTGCAGGGGATTACAAGAATTCAATGGAGTGTGCATCTGCCCGGTCAAATTTGGCCGAATCATTGGTTATAGCAAGAGAAAAAATAAGGATTCAGGAAGTAGCAGCCCTCGCTCAGTCGGCACAGCTGAACATGCCGGCACTAGCCAACCCGCATGGCAGTGTCTCTTTTCAGCCGACTAAAGAAACGAAGAAGTTTCAGATAGACGAGCAATTCCCGGAGCATACTGTTACTATTGGTGCAGGCTTGGACACTAAATAGGAAAGCGAGCTCACCAACTTCCTCCGTGAGAATCGGGACATATTTGCATGGTCAACTCAGGATCTACAAGGTGTTCCGAGGGAGTTGGCTGAGCACTCTTTGAATGTAAGGCCAGGAGCAAGGCCGGTGAAGCAACCTCTCCGCCGCTTCGCCGAAGACAGGAGAAAAATAATAGGGGATGAAATAGCTCGGCTCCTCGCAGCCGGGTTCATCATGGAGGTGCTGTATCCGGATTGGTTGTCGAATCCGGTGCTAGTAGAAAAGAAGAAAGATGATCCCAATGTATCCATTGTATGGCGAATGTGCATCGATTACACGAACCTGAACAAGGCGTGTCCAAAAGATCCTTTTCCATTACCTAGAATAGACCAAGTCATTGATTCGACCGCCGGTTGTGAGTTATTGTCATTTGTAGACGCGTATTCTGGTTTCCACCAGATACCGTTAAATCCGTCTGATCAAATAAAGACTGCGTTTATTACCCCGTACGGGGCTTATTGTTATCGCACAATGCCATTCGGCCTGCGAAACGCAGGAGCAGCATATCAGAGATGCATGCAAAAATGTCTACACGATCAGATAGGAAAAAATGTACAAGTATATGTAGATGACGTAGTCATCAAAACCAAGGAAAGCAAAACGTTACTAGAAGATATACGGCAGACTTTCGCGAACCTGAGAAGGTTCCGAATGAAGCTTAATCCGGAGAAATGCACGTTTGGCGTGCCGGCAGGAAAACTACTCGGTTTTCTTGTATCTAGCCGAGGTATAGAGGCTAACCCAACAAAGATAAAGGTAGTAGAAAGAATGGAATTGCCAAGATGTTTAAATGATGTACAAAAATTCACGGGTTGTCTAGCCTCCCTCAGCCGGTTTGTATGTCGGCTGGGAGAGAAGGCGCTACCACTATATCAGCTGATGAAGAAATCAGATAAATTCATTTGGACTCCACAAGCGGACAGCCCATTCCATGAGTTGAAAAAGATGTTGGTCGCAACACCCATTTTGGCTTCTCCACTATCAAAAGAGCCTATGTTGCTCTATATATCGGCTACCAACAGAGTAGTAAGTGCTGTAATTGTAGTAGAACTACTTGAAGACAATAAGTCGGTACAGAGGCCGGTATATTATTTAAGTGAGGTGTTATCCACTTCAAAGCAGAATTACCCACATTATCAGAAGATGGCTTATGGAGTGTATATGTCGGCAAAAAAGCTTAAACATTACTTCGAAGAGCATCCCATCAAAGTGATCTGTGAAGCTCCCATAGCCGACATATTGAGCAACAAAGATGCAAGTGGCCAAATAGCAAAATGGGCAATCGAGTTGTCACCATACGCTCCACAATTTGATAGGAGAGATGCAATCAAATCTCAAGCGGTCGCCGACTTCTTCGTAGACTGGGCCGAAGTGCAGTATGAGCCACCATTACCAGACCCAAATTATTGGACGATGCATTTCGATGGTTCCAAATTAAGAAATGGTTTGGGGCAGGAATAGTGTTAACCTTGCCTAAAAGAGATCAGCTGAAATATGTGCTACAAATACATTTCGCCGCATCCAAGAACGTAGCTGAATATGAAGCACTGGTCCATGGACTGAAAGTAGCAAAAGAGATTGGCATACGCCGAATCTTATGCTATGGGGACTCAGATTTAGTAGTACAGCAAGTCTCAGGCAATTGGGATGCATTAGATGCCAATATGGCTTTATACAGATTTCATGTGCAAAAGATCAGTGGATACTTCGAAGGATGTGAATTTCACCACATACCTCGGGCAGAAAATGATGCCGCAGACACGTTGTCAAAACTCGGATCAACCCGGCAGTCAATTCCCCCGGGTATTGCCCTGGAACACCTCAGGAAACCATCAATAATCCCATCACCAGAATCCGAGTCTATATTTATTCCGGCAAATTCAGCAGAAGATAATGCGCCGATGGAAGTAGACCAGCAATATGACTCGGAACCCCCCAAGAAGAGGACAGCTGAAGTAAGCACAATTATGGAGGAGGCCGAGGTAGATATGTCGGCAGGAAACATGGAAATAGACAGTGAGATCACACCAGACAAAGTCACACCGCTATGGGCGCAACCCATATTCTCTTACCTTAAAGACGCGATGTTGCCGAATAATGAAATATTAGCAAGACAAACTGTAAGGAGAGCAAAAGCTTATACGATCATAAACAATGAGCTGTATAAAATAAGCGTCACAAGCGTGTTGCAAAAGTGTGTGAGTTCGGCAGAAGGCCAGGAGATCCTCCTAGATATACATCAAGGAGAATGTGGACACCATGCCTCATCTCGTGCCTTGGTAGAAAAAGCATTCAGACATGGATTTTATTGGCCGACGGCGCTGAAAGAAGCCAAAGAGTTGGTTGAAAAATGCAATGGTTGTCAGAGATATGCAACCAAAATACATATGCCATCGGCCGAGTTAAAAACAATACCCATCACTTGGTCATTTTCTGTATGGGGCTTAGATATGGTGGGACCATTTAAGCTGGCACGAGGGGGAATGACCCACATATTGGTTATGGTGGACAAGTTCACAAAATGGATTGAAGTAAAACCAATAAAAAATGCGATGGGCCCACAGCAGTGAAATTTCTCAAAGATATTATTTTAAGATATGGGTATCCGCACAGTATTATTACAGACAATGGCACAAACTTTGCAGAAGGAGCCTTCGCCAGATTTTGCAGAGAGAAACACATAAGACTAGATGTTGCCTCTGTGGCTCAGCCAGCATCTAATGGGCAAGTGGAAAGGTCTAATGGCCTAGTATTGTCAGGAATAAAACCACGACTTATTGAACCACTGCAAAGGTCGGCAAGATGTTGGATTGAGGAACTCCCAGCCGTATTATGGAGCCTCAGGACTACCCCGAATAGATCGACAGGTTATACACCATTCTTTCTGGTATACGGGGCAGAGGCCGTGCTTCCATCCTACATAATACATGACTCGCCAAGAGTTACTCAATATACAACCTTAGAGGTGAATGAAATAGCTCGGCAAGATACTGTAGACCTACTAGAAGAAGCCAGAGAACTGGCACTTTCACTATCAGCTATTTATCAGCAGAACTTGCGACGATATCACAACAAGAAGGTGAATCCAAGGGTGTTCAAAGAAGGGGATTTAGTCCTCCGACTGGTACAACGCACGGCCGGCATGCACAAGCTGTCACCTCCATGGGAGGGACCATTCATCGTGAGCAAAGCATTGCATAACGATGCTTATTATCTAATCGACGCTCAATCTTCCGGAAGGAACAAGGCAGACAAGCTGGCGAAGAAACGAAGCGGCCATGGAATGTAGCTTTGCTTCGTCCATTTTACTCATAACATAGTATCTCGAGGTTAAGAACCAATGATGTATTAAACCCCGGCATCCAGAGCAGCGACTCGGGGACTGCCATATGTTATTTCAGTTTCGTGTTATGTATTTGAACCTCGGCACCCAGAACAGTGACTCGGGGACTGCCATATGTTATTTCAGTTTCGTGTTATGTATTTGAACCTCGGCACCCAGAGCAGAGACTCGGGGATTGCCATATATTATTTCAATATCATCTTATGTATTTGAACCTCGGCACCCAGAACAGTGACTCGGGGACTGCCATATGTTATTTCAGTTTCGTGTTATGTATTTGCACCTCGGCACCCAGAACAGTGACTCGGGGACTGCCATATGTTATTTCAGTTTCATATTATATATTTGAACCTCGGCACTCAGAGCAGTGACTCGGGAACTGCCATACGCTACCTAGTGTTATGTTGAGCATTAGAACTCGACACCCTGGGCAGCGCCTCAATAACGGTCTTACATTATTTCTGAAATTTGCTCTACACATTAGACTTCGGCGCAATAGGCAGTAACTCACGATAAGAGCAGAACAATGTGGTATGATATTCGAAGCTCACACCTAGATTACTCGGCTAAACCACGAGAAAACAAAGACAAAGATACACTAGGTATAGCAACTGAAACAGGAAATCGCGGGTCACCAAAGCAAGAATTCGGATGAAAACCCACTTAAAACAAAGTTATAGCAACTGCAAACATATATGTCGCAGCAGTACACGACAAAAGAAATTCAGGTCATACAGGAAATGGTAAATTGTTCCACGTACATAATACGCCCGGCATGCCAGGGATAAGGAATAACTTAAGAGGCAGCAACTTGGCCAGGCGCTGGATGCTCCGAAGTAGGAGGAGACTTGGCCGAGGTTTCCTCGCCCTCTGTAGACCCAGGTGCAACTTCAGCAGAAGCCCGGGGATGCTCAGGAGCATCAGTTTGTGCAGTTGAATGCCTAGTACCCTTGGAGGAGGACCGCGCATCACCGTCACTGTCCGAACTTGAACTGGAGCTACCAGATGTGGCCGAGTCATCCTCACCCTCCCCTTGCTCAGCTGAATTGTTATCCGAGGCATCTTCAACTATAACCTCATCGTCCGGGTTTGGAAGGAAACTCGGACCTTCATTCCAGGTATGCACATCGGCATACTCAATAAGCTGGAAGGCGCGAGCTTGCCGAAGAGCAACAAAAGTGGGGTCCTCAACCCAACGGGAACCAGTGCGCAAATTTCTCAGGATATCAAGAGAAATGTCTTCATACCATGACATGATAACAGTAAGGGCCATATCAGTGCCAGCGCGCCCGGCTAATTCCCTCCAGAGACTTAGTTGCCTCTCAGATGCCATCAGTCTTTTCACCAGTAATTCGACCTCGTTGATATCAGGAGTCCCAGAAGTATTCGGCCAAAGAACGTGGTAAGCTCGAATAGCTGCTTGCACCAAATCCCGACCCATAATCTTCATTGGACCAACTGCAGCACCAACAACAACCAGGAAATCCTCCATTGAATACTCCGAGTCAGCGGCAACAGGAACACCTCGGCGCACACGAGCTGCAAGAACCGCTTTAGAACTCACGGGCTTAGCTTCGGGAAAATGATCTGCGCAAAACATGAACGTGTCAGGTGGCAGCAGGGACAAAGACAAAAATATAATTCGGCTGTGCTAAGAAGCTTACGATGAATGTAACTCATCATTATCTGAAGGTCTTTGGCCCAATCGACCTTGCTCTTCTCAAAACGAGCAATCTCCTCGCTCAATCCCTGAGTTTTCAGTTCGGCAGCCTCGAGGAGTTCTTTATTCTTCTGCAGCTCCAAAGCTAGCCGATTCTTCTCCTCGGAAAATTCCTGGTCGACCTTTTCTAGTTCGGATTTCTGAGAGAGCTTAAGGCTATCCACCTCGGCTCGAAGGCGGGATATTTCATCATCTTTTTCTTGTAGCTGTGCCGAATGAGCAGCGCTTTGTTCTAAAAAATACAGCATCACGTCAGGGATGGGCGTGCAATCTTGGTGAGACGCTGCAAAGGTTTGCAACTCGGCTTTACCAAAGCCAAACGAAATAAACAAGCTTAGCACACATGTTAAAGGGGAAAAGGTGTAAGATAAAAGGGAAACTAACCTTCGAAGCTCTTGACTTTCTTCTCAAGACGAATGTTGAGGTTATTAATATTACCTGTTCACCAAAAAAGTGAGCCGGCATCTAGCGGACAAATAAATAAGAACGTCGAGAATAACGAAAAGGAACTATCGACTTACCAGCCTTTTTTACCACAGGAAGGATTTTCTCATACTTTTCCTCCAGTTTGCGGTGCGAAAAAAGCAACCTCTGAAATTCGGCAGTTCGCCGGTCATGTGCACCCTGAACAATGGAGCAAAACGATAACTGAATAATCAAAGCTAAACCAGATCCGAGTCAAGCGAAACCTAACTCGGATCTAGTTGGCTGGATATTCGAAGCTAAACCAGATCCGAATCAAGCGAAACTTAACTCGGATCTAGGTGGCTGGATATTCGAAGCTAGACCAGATCCGAGTCAAGAGAAACTTAACTCGGATCTAGGTGGCTGGATATTCGAAGCTAAACCAGATCCGAGTCAAGAGAAACTTAACTCGGATCTAGGTGGCTGGATATTCGAAGCTAAACCAGATCCGAGTCAAGCAAAACTTAACTCGGGTCTAGGTGGCTGGATATTCGAGACTAAAGCAGATCCGAGGCAAGTGAGACTGAACCCAAATGTAGGTGGCTGAATATTTCAAGATCAACTAAAACGAAAATCAAGCAAACTATAAAACAAACCTAGTCGGATATAAATTCGAACTCTAGAGATGAAGTTAGATTAAGTAAAGCATCATTAAACTTCCAAGCATATAACAAGTTATTTCCTTGCAAGTTTCGGGGACTAGAGCATATAGTAACATCTGGGCAACTAATCTAAAAACTCCGCAAAACAGCAATTACCTCATTCATCTTGTTGGTATCAAGGATGAACTTGGCAGCTTGATCGAAACGGCCGCTGATGTCGGAAAGCTGAAAGGGCTGGCTGATTGGATTACCCTCAAACTGATCAGCAGCATTCCAATTATTGGCGTACTCCACCAGCGAGTCGAGACTGTTCCCACTGGCCGTCCGAGTTAGGACTTTACCCCGAGTATGTTGTGTAACCACTGCGGCCGCAGGGCTTCTATGAAGAGCAAGTTGGGTGCTGGCAGCCGAGGTAATGGAGGCTTTGGTAGGCGCAGTTCCTTTGCGCAGCACGTCGGCAATACTCGGCTGAGAAGAGCCGACAAGACCTTTCTGGGAAGAGGGGGCCTTGATGGCAACAGTTTTCCTTGCCTTAGAAGAGGCATCAGCAGGAGCCGATACCTCAGTAATAGGAACGGTGTCTTTAGGAGCAGCAGGAGACACGGTCGCAGAAGGCACCGAGATAACGACCTCTTCGGCCGGGGCTGGAGTTGATGTAGAGATTGCTGGGGCAGATAGAGGCTCAGTAGAGGCGCTAGGACCCACAGAGGGGGCAACTGGTTCGACGGGAATCTCGGAGGGCCGAGTGGAATCGATGTCGACAAAATAACTTTCAGGCACGTCGCGACGAGGGGGCGACTGATTCGGAGCTGAAGGAGAGGCAGCACGAGCAGGACTAGGAATCCTAGTATCTTCAAAGGGCGGAGGAGACGGCGGCCGAATCGGACGGCTGGTCATGCTAGGACCGCCGGGCTTAACAGAAAGCGGAGCGCTGCGAAAATAAGAAAGAAAAAAGGGTGTTAGGATGAAAAACAGAAAGAGAGAAACAAGAAATACGAGCAAAAGAAACTTACCCTGCGACCCCAGGCATGGCCTTACGCCTAGGAGGATTCGGAGCAGATTTCTTCATTCGTTTCTTGGGGACCGCCTCTGAGGCAGTAGCAGAAGCCCCGCGTTTCCCCGAGGTAACAGGAGGTCGGGAAGCAATAGGCTCGGCGTCATGAACCTGACCGGCCGGATTAGCTGGGAAAGTAGATGCCGGAAATGCATAAGAAATAGGCATTGCGGCAACTACCTCAAGAACTTGGACCTCGTCCGAATCACCTTCCTCCTCGTGGGCCGAGGTCTTGCCACGAGCTCGAGCCGGGGAAGGATCCGACTTAGGGACGAACTCTTCCGAGTCCGGCTCACCAGTATCCGGGGTGCTCCGGTCCGCAGGCCACAGAAGCAACAAAACTTCGGCATCCTCATTCTTCTGCTCTGCGAACCTCTGCAAGACAATAAAAAAGAAAATTAGCGAAAACCGTTACAAAAACAATTGAATAGCAGAGCGTTATTGATTAAGCTTACTTCGGGAGGCGGACGATCGCGGGTGAACGGTTTCAATCCCCAAGCCCAATCCTCAGGCATCTCCGTCTTGAAGATAGCCCGGACACGCTTATAGATAAGATAATTGTCCATCTCCACGGTCGAGACTCGGTTAGGGTCAAGAGGACCGCTCATGTAGCACAGTTTGTGAGTCCGCTTCTGGAATGGGCAGATTCGGCTACTGATAAAGGTAGCCATCAGGTCTTCGCCGCATAACCCGGCACGGATCAGCTCTTTAAGCCGAATCTCAAAGGCCTCGGCCAAGGCATGACTCTTCCTCGGATTGTAAGTCCAATTCACCTTAGAAGGCGGACCAATGGAGAAGGCAGGGAGCCGAATCTTGTCCTCCGTCCCTCTGTTCTTGACGTAAAAGAAGGATTTGTGCCACTTCTTGCACGACTCTAACCCGGTGACACGAGGAAATACGGATTTCCTCCGAGGTGTAATGGATGCTGCCCCACATTGAGTAAGCAGTTTCTCGGAAGGGTGCAGAGACTTGTCAGGGACTACGTTAGAACGAATCTGGAAGAACTTTGACCAGACGTGTACGGACGGCCATAGGCCGAAGTATCCCTCCGAGGCGGAGATAAAAGCAGAAAGAGAAGCGATGGCATTCGCAGGAAGATGATGCGGCTGAAGGCCGAAGTAGTCGAGAAACTCTCTAGCAAAATCGCTGAGAGGGAGACCAAAGCCACGCGCGAAGTGCGACATAAAAACTACATACTCGCCCTCCCCAACATCCGGAGAGGACTCGCTGCCGGGTAAGCGACAGGAGACCTCGGCGGGAATCCTCCGAGTTCGGATAAGCCACTCAATCTCGCGGCGTGTAACAGAGGAGCCTTGCCACGAGCCTCGCTCGGGCCCAGAGCCAGCATCATCATCCTCTACCAGAGCACCACTAAAGGAGCTAGACATGGGTTCGCCGGAAAGATCGACGGAGGAAGAGCTGGCGGCGGAGGAAAATTTTGAGCTACGAGGCCCCGTCGTGATTTTGCACGGGAGCGGCGGCGGAGGAACAGAGGAACCGCCGCACGAGTACAAGATTGAAACAGAGAAATCTAGGATAAAACCTAGGCAACGCGGCCGGAAAGAACTTACCGGCGACGGCGCCGGAGCTGGCGAGCGCGGACGGGGCGGACAGAACAACACGGCGGAGTCCTCGCCGTCGGAGGTTCTGATGAGCGCGCGGCAGCGGAGCTGCAAGAGGGCGCGGAAGCGAGAGGAAGAAGAAGGGCACAGGCGAACAAGAAGGGGAAAAGTGAATTCCCATACACCGCGCCCCTCTTTATAATCGAGCCACAAGCTAGGTAGTGGGATCATGGGAGCGGCGATTGACCGTGTAGATCGTGGGTGCGGCGCAAACGC
This sequence comes from Avena sativa, assembly GCA_916181665.1. Classification (NCBI taxonomy): domain Eukaryota; kingdom Viridiplantae; phylum Streptophyta; class Magnoliopsida; order Poales; family Poaceae; genus Avena; species Avena sativa. The sequence continues at coordinate 305,431,192 of OV702280.1, read as the reverse complement.
ACGTCATTAAGTGGAACCGCACCAAGGGCCACACAGTAGCGGAGGAGGTCGCGATCCCCAAGGGAAGCGGCACACGAGGCGTCGCAGCGCCGGCGCGACAGGCACAGTGATAACTGTAGCCTGTTAGTAAATACTGTAGAGGAACAGAAAACTAGAGGAACAATGATGGGGGTGACACGTAGGACAAGGCGTACGAGAGAAGGAACGTGGGTACCTCGAACGAGAGAGAGATAACTCGGAAACAATATATAAAGAATGTGATGAAACTGATACGGCCCGGCCGAGGTTATCGGCAGGGCCACACCAGCTTCGGGGACTAATATTGGGGAGGTAACCCCGGATAGGGTAAAGACGGGGAAAGACGAGAGTATAATCCCCGTCTGGTTTCCGAGTTACAGCCTAGGTCGGCCGAATCCCGTAGAAGTCGGCCGAGATATGAAGAGGAGAGACCCGTGTATTTACGCTAAGACATTACCCGGCCGAGATATTGCGTAAGTCGGCCGGGTCAACCCAAGTGATCTTGATACAGGTAAAGGACGATCCGTATGTGAGGATGGACCGAATGATATGAAGCTTGCAGGAGAAGGAGAAGCCTAAAGTCAAACCCTAGCAGCAAGCTAGGGAGAATCTGAGCGGAGCCAAGCGCTAGGGACAAAGGCGCAGAGCGACAGAGAGGCAGAAGGAGGTCACGGAGGTGACAGTCCAGAAGCCCGAGGCGCACAGGAGGGGCCCTCTGGAACCTTGCCGTCATTAGGGGAGCGACAGGGAAAGGGGGGCACCGAACTACTATATTGGGACAAGCATATTCCTCGAATATGCTTGCCGCGTCAGCCCTAGAGGAGCCCAAGGCCCTCCTTTATAAGGAGAGGCATGGACTCTAAAGGGGGGATCGGCTCATTTCTAGTACCGTTAGGCTGGTAAAGTTCTTCCTTTCTCCTTGTATGCAGCTCAAGGAGCACTTGTAGCCCAAGGAAGGAGAAATAAAGATCTTTGCCTTAGTCTTTTGTGTGTAGAATCAACTGCATCTTCCCTCCCCGGATCCCTCTAGCATCCATTGGCCCCATACTTTAGCCTACCCATGACATCTGTCGTGCCACCACCACGACACATAGTCTGCAGCCAGTCATCGGCATCTAAGGGCTCTTCTAACTTAATAAAGATAGGGGATTGGTATTCTGAAAGTTCTTAAGTTTGGATCCATGGTGATTCTGATTTCCAGGGCTGTGGTTGTCATGGGCTAGCTGAGCGATTTGTTGAAGAGTGGCCAGATTGGATTGACGCTCGGTCCTACCGGCTTCTCGGTCGGCTACAAACATTTGCAAGATTTGGACCATCGGGTCTTGAGATGATCTGCTCCCTCTGCGAGGCATCTTAAGATTGAGATAGATCATGAGACAAGAGGGAAAATTTTCTATGGTTTATGGGTTTGGTTTTTAAAGCTTTTAAACTTTTGAGTAAGGCTAAGGTTTGAAAGCCAAAAACTCATTCTCATTCATTTCAAAGTAACACCATACAAGCAACACATTCCAAACAACACATCACCACAAACAGATGGTTTTAAGAACCATTCTGGCAAGCTACGATACAGTGGGACCGGATACAACTCACATCTACGATAGTGCTCAAGTGCTACTACTCATCAGAATCGGTGGCTTCATCATCATCAATGAAGTCGCGGTCCTCATCATCAATGTGATACTCCTGGTCCATGTCCTCAAGGTAGTCATCATCATTACTGAGATACGAGTAGGGATCTCCATGAATATCTTCCCCTCCGTTCTCCCTCACCTCAAAGCTGCATGTCTCGATCATGGATTGTCTCCTCTATGTCTGACACTTTGTGAAGAAGGCGCGCAATGATGCAATCCTTCTTAACACGCAGTTTGTGAAGTGACTTGCTGTAACATCCCAGCATTTAGTAACCTAACGAAGGGTAGATCTAGGATTATGTATTGTTGCATGCATCTATTTGTGAAAAGGTGGGTAAAATTTTCACCAAATAAAACTTTAAGTGATCAATGTTTCTTTCTTACTTTAAGATTAGATTTAGACTTAAAGGAGGATTGTTATAAACTTTGATGTGATCTTAAAAGAAGTATGTGTGTTTTGAAATGGGTTTGAATTTAAAAAACTTAAGTGTTTGAATAATAATTTAAAAGATTTAGATATAAGATTTGAATCTTAAATTAATTAAGATATAGGTAGTATAACTTAAATCTCAAAACAAAAGAAATTATGAAATTCATTTTCATATTATAAAGACATAAACAAATTACAACAGAATAAAGAATAAGGATATTCTTTATTAATAATAATATAATCTTTATTACAATTGACTAAAATAAAGATTACAAGAACTATAAAAGAAAAATTACAAAGGACTAAGAAATTACATCTACTAACTATCGTATATCTAAAACCTAAACTAAATCTTCATCTTTATCTTTGAACCTGCAAAACAAAGATTAAACAGAAATAAAAACAAGATTAGTGTTAGTAGATATTTCTCTCAGATATGTTAGTGAGGTGCACTTGACAATCTCATCATTGAGAAATGTTTAGGAGGGGCAAGTTTCACCAATATGAAAGATTTCATCTTTCATAAATTCCCAGCCAGAATACAAATGACAGCCAAAAAGGAACCAATTCACCAGCCAAGGTAAAAGTAGATTGGTAATAGTAAGTTCAAATTTTCTAAACCTATCCATATGTGCAGAGCAGGCACACAGGCTGCACACACACAAGGATGCAAAGGGTGTGCTGTCGACTTCACAAGCACATCCAGATCAAACAAAACCAGAGCACAGCCATGGGGAAGCACCTCAGTGCAACACCACACCACACCACAACATAGCCAGGGTGAACAGCAAGTAAACCAAGAACAGCAGCCAAACCAACCACCAGATTAACCCAAACATCACCAGGATGGTGACATAAGGAGGGGGATGAACCAGGTGGACAACAAGGCCAAGCCCATGAGCTAGGAGGAGCAGGCTAGCTCCAGATCAAGCACAAGAGTCCAGCAAAACCAGATCAAGATCATCACCAACTTACTCCACAAATATCAGCTTTTGTGGTGAGATTCATAAAACCTTCACATGATCTAATCATCTTATCTAGAGAAAGGCATGTGTTGTTTTACAAAACAAACCCTCAGAAGACACCCAAGTGGGGTGAATCCATCATAGGGATTTCTGACAATCTAAAGGCAAACAGCTAAGCACTAGAATCCAACCAGAGCTCATAGCAACATCCTTGCTTTGGTTGTCAAACAATATTCTACAATTCAATAATACATATACCTATGATCTATTTCTAGGCACATCCCTAAAAGAAGGGTAGCACCTTAGAAACAATTCTTTGGGATCCATAGATTGATCAAGCTCACTATCATTTTTCCAAGCTATGATTCAATAAAGAATAGCTGGTACCACTACCAGGACTATCTAAATGAACCAATTAGATAAGATTTGAATCCCTAAGCCTTAGACCAACATCATTGGTCATAGGGAATTCAGAGAAGAGCATCTCTATTTATGTTTCAAAGCCAAGATTATTTTAAACATAAATTAACCAAATCCATGGTTTAGAATCAAACTTGTGTGCCATACATGATGGTGTCACAAGAACAATCCATTATGAATCAGGAAAGACAGTAAATCATCATAGATTCAGACAATCAACTAACTAATCATTTTCCTGTTAACACAGGAATCATAACTAGGATATTTTTATGTTACACTTCACTGTTTGAGATCATGATGATCTCAGACCACATGTTAATTCCCAAACTAACAGCACTAGGAAAGTAGCTGTATCCTACCATAATCAGGACCATGAATCCAATAAACAGTAGAAAGCTATCAAATCATTGGCTTTACCAAGCATGTTTCCCATACAACCACATCATCTGAATCAGTTGCAATCCAAGCATCAAATCATCTAGTAAGCCACCAGAAACATCATATATCATTTTAAGCAACAATCCTTGGGCCAATAAGCATTTAGCATGTGTATAGATCATATAAACATGAATCAATTCATCTAGTACATGAACAAGCACATCACAGGAACCCAAAAGGGATAATCATCCTAATCTGAATCAGACAGTAGCCAAAGAGGACACTGCTAACATCTAGTATCGAATCAGCAAACACAGAGAGCACCAGGAGAGGGGAATCAAACTCACCGTAGGTACTCGCTGAAGGATAGAATAAGAAGCAGGGGGACCGACGGCCATGGCGGCACGGGGAGCACCCCAGAGGGGGCGCTACAACCTGCACAGTGCCACGTCAACGACCCTGATCACGCCTGCAAGGGCAGAGCATCACCTCAATGCACGGCGACCACGGTCGCACTTGAATACATGCCAATCCCCAAACCCTAGGGTTCGGGACGACATCGATCCATCGCAGGAGAGCCCTAGGCTCGAATCCAATTGGATAGAACGAACGGGCGTCATCGACAACCCCCTAATACACCACGGAGGCGACCAGAACGGCCGACGGCGGCAGGAATCGCCGGTGGTGGCATCGCCGGCCACAGGTCGGGGTCAGAGGAGGAGAAGATGAACTCGAGAGAGAGAGAGAGAGAGAGAGAGAGAGAGAGAGAGAGAGAGGCAGTGAGGAGTGGGCCGAGCTGGGCCAGACCCTTCGGGGTGGCTCTTTTGTCTAGTACTAGTGGGCCAACCGAGCCCAATAAGAATAACCAGCCTAGAAACAATTTCAAGCCTGTTTTAATAAAAAGAAAAAGACCAAAATACCCCTGGACTTAATAAAATTCTAGAACATAAAATAAAAATCCAAAAGCTATAAATAAAATATTTTTGGATTCACAAAAATCCAAACTACCCAAATAAATTAAAAGTATAAAATTTTAGACATTTAAATTTTATTAGGAATTTTGTAAATTATATATTCCTTATGGAATTTTACAAAATTATTGAAAGGTGATAAAATTAATTAAAATTCACTTTCATTATGTATTAATATGGTAGTATTTTAGAAAAATACTAAATAAATATTTAATCACCATTTTTAATGTATAATTGATAATTCCTAAAAGGATTATTAAATCAATAAAAATCAAATAAAAGTGAAATAAAATAAAATAATTTAATATATGTTATAAAATATTAAAAAATAATATTTAAAATCCTTTATTACTAAAAAGGGACTTTTTGGGGTAAATGCATATAAAAATTAAATAATGTATGCCATTACTTGCATAATCATTTTGCTTCTTTAAATATTGTCCTTACCGGGCAATAATGATGTTTTTGTAGAACTAGAAGCTCAAGGTCCAGTGCAAGCATCAGACTTCACTACCTTGCCATCACAAGGCAAGTCCATCACTTGCTCATGTCCTTTGAAGAGTCTTTATCAAAGTATTTGCAAATTGTGTGTTATCATATATGCTATAAAGAAAGAAAATATTATTTTCACAAATAAAGAATTTATAGATATCATCCTAAGTGGTGATATTATGGAGCAATAGAACTTAGAGTTCTAATTGCAACAATGATGATCAAGTAGGGACTTAATAACCCCTAACATCAGTGATTCTAGCGTCGTATAATACGCGTTAGCCATGAGATTTGGAATGGGACAGAGAAGTCAGCTGTATCTTCTTCCTCTCGCATGAAGCCGGATGTGCAGGTCGTGCCTGTTATCCTCGTAGCGTGCATATTAATTGGTAATTCGTAGAGGATATGCAGCATATGGGTGGGAAGCCTCAATGTCCCACGATAGTTCTGGCATCTAACGCTTTGTACAAGCCATTGCCGTAATTCATTATGTGGGCATAGTGTACACCAAGGAGGCATACGGGGTCGCGAAGGGGGCAGTGATTGGCTTGGACCAACTACTGGGCCCCACATCATGGAATTGTGGACAGGAAAGTACGCCCGGTTGTGCAACAAGGAGTTGATCTCTCATGGGTAAAGTAACGCACCTCTGCAGAGTGTAAGAATTGTAACTTGTTACTCCCTGTTCTGGGAAGGAGCTACGAACGCATCAATAAAGGAACTCCATGAAAGTTCTAGTCAACCTGTGAAGGCTGATTGTCATAGTCTTTCAGAATAAAATCAATCTTTGAAGAAAGATTTACAAAAACTGCATAGTGCCAAGGATTTATAATCCGAGGTGGGAGTTAAAGCATCAAACTTCCCACCTTGCATATAATGAACTTGTTGGGTAACGCTGTTACTCATTCTTTCCTTTGATCCCTTGCTTAGACTCTGAGGATTTCGAAGACGTGCCAATGTATGCAGCTGAATGCCAAGAAGACGTGTTCTACGAGGAACCTGATCTATTCGGAGGAGTTGAAGGCGTGGACTACGAGATCCGCTATGGTGTCGATGAGAACGAGTCCACTTAAGGGTCTAGTTAGTAGTAACTAATGGAGCCGAGCAGCGTGAGCTCTATAAAATAAGCTGTTGAGCCCCACTCCTAGTCGGAGTTGTTACTTTTAAATTTCCGCAGAACATCTTATATTTTGGTTTGTAAGTTGGATCTTTTGGAAGTCTTGAAATTTCCGCTGAACATCTTATATTTTGGTTTGTAAGTTGGATCTTATATCACTCTGAGGGACGTGATATTTACGGAACGATGTTCTGTGGATGTCATGTCAACGACTATAGTGTAAAACACATGCAGTGGTATGCTGGGTCACCGCAGTTGGTATCAGAGCAAATTGGTTTGACCTGGTTGGAAACCTAGTTAAGGGTATTACCTGTAGGAGATTTGGCAACGATAAAGAATTCTCTAAAAGTATTATAATGGGTATTCAAATGAGAATATTCCGTTATATATTTTAGTGCGATAATTCTTTGTTATGATGCAATATATTATGGGATACTAATCAAAACTATTTTTCTGATATACAGAGATATGGCACCAAAGTTTCCAAAACATACTTTGGTAAGGAAAGAGGAGACTCTTGATGCTTATCAAGGATCATTTACAGAACAACTTCGTCAACTTCTAAAGCTTTTTAATTGTCCAACTAGAATTCCAGTGAACACTATCACTTATCTTGATGGCCGGATGTTATCCAAGTATCGTGTGAGTACCGAACTTCCAGAGAAGCTTGGACTGTACCACGATCTACCCATAGGATAAGATAGGAGTCATTTAGCAGCCTATCATGTTGCTGTTGTGGAGGCAATAGCTAATATCCGGGAGTAGAAAACCAAGGAGCTAGAAGGTAGCACATTTTCTGTGATACCTCATGATTCTATAGACTCGGAGCCTATACCGGATCATCTTAATTTAGTTAAGAAGCATCCTAAGTTAGCTTCCAAGTTTATGGACAGATACTGGACACTCGTTACGTCTTTTTATAAGACTCATCAAGTGATTGTTGAAGACAAAAATGACATGTTAGAGGATCTAACTAATCCGGAAAGGAGGAAGCAGTTAGCATCCCAGTTAGAGAGAGAAGCAGGTAGTAGTGCAACACCTATCTTTAAGGATATACCTATAGATCCAGAGTCTTTTACACCATATCCTTACTCACCAAGACCTGAATCTACACATGATCCTACTATAGAGATGTGGTATGCAGTACCACAGGGCTCAGATGATGGTTCTGACTCAGAACTTCCTTTTGAGAACTCGGATGGATGGAGAATGGGATCATATAATGGATCTCATGAACACCAGATGTCCACAGATGGTTCTGACAGAAATGTTGGACAATCTAGTTGGATGGGTGCAAGGATGAATCCTAATAACAGAAGTAGGAATACCATGTCAATAGATGATCAGGATGTAGAAGAAGATCCTGAGGAAAGAGTGTTTGAATCAGCAACATATTCTCAAAGCCCAGGGAATATACATTATCCAATATTCAATTATCTGGTCCACGAGAGCACCTGGGGAGCAGCAGGATCTACGTATCCTGTTGACAACTCTAGAGATGAAGCTCAGGAGAAGCAGGCTAGAGATAATGTTGAATATGTTTCTGAAGACTTTTCAGCCGAGCTGGAGGGAGTCGATGCGCTCAGGTTGAGTAATGACTCAAGTCCTGATACTTCAGATATAGAGTATGTTCCTTCTGGAAGGCCGTTTGTTCCACAAACTGTGCGACGGTCAACACGTCATCACGGTTGGACCTCAGGCATGTATGATGAGCGTAGTTACTATTAGAAAGAGACAACTAGACAGTAGCATCAAGTACTGTGTATTGTACTCTAGAAATAAGGTAGTTTTGTAAAATACCAATATGGTATATATTGTAATGACTTTATATCATTATGATATTATATGTAAAATGCATATTTGGATTTCTTTGGATCTTTATTGTGTGACTAGTTCTGTGCATAAAGTCGAGCCCAGAACACATGTGCATGATGTAATTATGAGTATTCGCTTTATGATGCAGGACTAGGGGGTCATGGATACGGGGGTAGAAATGGAAACTGAGCAGCAGCGGATGGAGCGTGAGGCCAAGGAAAAAGCCGATGCCGATATAGTAAATCAAGGAGCATTACCACCACCAATGAGGCCGTTAATGGAGCAGAACTTTATGCAATGTATGCAAATGATGCAAGAGACACAGAACAAGTTCATGGAAGAATTGCTGGGTAGAGCAAATCAGAGGGCACCTGAAGGTGGAGGAGTGAGTTTATCTGATTTCCAGAATGCAAGACCGTTACCTTTTGCATCAGCTCCTGAACCAATGGATGCAGAAGACTGGCTAGCAGATACAGAGAGGAAGCTGAAAACTGTAGGTTGCAATGATGAGGATAAATTGAGGTATGCAACTCATCTGCTGACCGGACCTGCAGCATCATGGTGGGAAAATCAATTAGCTATGCAACCACTAGGAAGGGAGTTTACTTGGGAGGAGTTCAAGCAGATATTCCGTGAATATCATGTACCGGAAAGCGTCATGGAGTTGAAGAGGAGAGAATTTGAGGATCTTCAGCAAGGATATACTAGTGTCATGAAGTACATCCAGGAGTTTAGCCAACTATCTCGTTATGCTGAGGAGGATGTTAACACTGAAGAGAAAAGGAAGAAACGTTTCTTGCGTGGATTAAATCCATTTGTGAAGATGCAGCTAAGGTTAGCCAATAAGCAAACTTATCTGCAGTTGTTGGATGCAGCCATTACTTTTGAGGATGATTACAAGAATGTCCAAGAGGACCGGAGGAAGAGAGCCAAGAAGGAAACCAAGAGAATTCAGGCAAGCAAATCTAAGCCTAACCTGGAGTTCAAACCCCGGAATAGGAATTATGGCAACAAAAACAATAACAATAACAAGGGCAGTGGTGGAAATCAATCTAATCCGAGAAGGAATGTTATCTGTAACAACTGTGGAATTCCAGGGCATTTCTAGAGGGAGTGCAAAAAGCCTATAGTGATCTGTTACGGTTGTGGTTAGAAGAGGCATATCAACACGGATTGTCCGAGCAAACCACCAGGAGGATGGCCTACCAAGGGAGGAGGACAAGCCAGTGGAGGAAATGGACAGCCCAATAAAGGAGGAAACAATGGCAAGAACAATAATGGCAAGAGAAACCGACCTACCGGAAAACTGAACTGTGCAACCCTCGAGGAGGTGGATAATTTGGAGCATGCAGTAATAGGTACGCTCAATATCCTTACCAATCCCGGCAAAGTTCTATTTGATACTGGTGCAACTACTTCATTCATTTCTGAAGAATTCTATGATAAGTTCGGGATTAGAAGGGCAACGTTAAAACGTCCTATGACCGTAGTTACGGCAGGAGGGAATGTGATTGTACGCCACATAAAACAAGATTAGGTTATCTCGATCTGTGGTTGTACATATTTCGCAGACCTTTATGTGATTCCTTTGAAGGGAATTGCAGTAGTGCTGGGGATGGATTGGATGATGGAACATGGAGCTCAGATTAATTGTGAGGAGAAAACTGTCTCAATCAAAACTCCAAGTGGAGCAAGGATAGTTTACCAGGCGGATAAACACAGTCATATCATGGTGGATCTGCAGTTGAATTCAATGAAGGAAGTTAAATTAGAAGAAATTCCTATAGTTAATGAATTCCAAGATGTTTTCCCAACGGAATTACCAGGAATGCCACCAGACCGGGAGATAGAGTTCACCATTGACCTAATACCTGGTACAGCACCAATAGCTCATGCACCATATAAAATGGGACCCAAGGAGTTGAAAGAACTCAAGGAGCAAATTGATGAGTTAGCAAGAAAATTATTTATTCAGGAAAGTGTATCTCCATGGGGAACACCAATAATTTTTTTGGATAAGAGAGATGGTGGAAGACGAATGTGTGGCGATTATAGAAATCTGAACAACGTGACGATCAAAAACAAATATCCTTTACCAAGAATTCAAGATTTGTTTGATCAAGTGAAAGGAGCTGGAGTATTTTCAAAGATCGATTTAAGATCTGGATACCATCAAATAAAAATCAAGCCGGAAGATGTTCCAAAAACAACATTTGTCTCAAGATATGGACACCCTGAGTATCTGGTGGTACCATTTGGTTTGACCAATGCACCGGCAATATTCATGAATCTGATGAACAAGATCTTCATGCCATATTTGGATAAGTTTGTCATCGTATTTATTGATGATATTCTGATATATTCCAAGGATAAGGAAGAGCATGCTGACCATTTGAGAATAGCATTGCAGACTTTAAGAGAACATAAGCTTTATGCTAAGTTCAGTAAGTGTGAGTTCTGGTTAGATGATGTAGAATTACTCGGTCATGTAATCAGTAAAGATGGGATTGCTGTGAATCCATCTAAAGTTCAGTCGGTACTAGAGTGGACTGCACCAACCAATGTGAAACAAATTCGAGGTTTCCTAGGAATGGCTGGTTACTATCGGAGATTCATTGAAGGTTTCTCCAAAATAGCCGGACCAATGACCAAATTATTAAGGAATATTACACCATTTAAGTGGGATGAGAAGTGTGAAGCAAGTTTCCAAGAGTTGAAAACAAGATTAACCACAGCTTCAATCTTAGCAGTTCCTGAAATAGGGAAGGATTTCACCGTATACTGTGATGCATCTAAAGAAGGTTTGGGTTGTGTATTAATGCAAGATCGGAAAGTAATTGCTTATGGTTCAAGACAATTGAAACCACATGAAGTCAACTATCGAACTCATGATTTAGAGTTAGCAGCAGTAGTTTTTGCACTGAAAGGATGGAGCTATTTTATTTATGGAGCCAGATGTGAGTTATACACTGACCATAAAAGTCTCAAATATTTCTTCACTCAAAAGGAATTGAACATGAGACAGAAGCGTTGGTTGGAATTAATCAAATATTATGATCTAACAATCAATTACACCCCCGGAAAAGCAAATGTTGTAGCAGATGCTTTAAGCAGAAAGAGTGCAGATATTCAGCCTAGCAACAGAGAGTTACTGAAAGAGTTACAAATGGACTTGGAAAGATTAGAACTCCAATTCATCAGAACAGAGGTTCTTGGAGGATTAGCGACTATGCAGGTAGTTGCAGAACATGACAGTGATCTTAAGCAAGAAATTTTTAGACGTCAAGAAGAAGACCCTTTTATTGCGGAGGAAATTCGGAGGATATCTCAAGGGCAAAAATCAGTTTTTCGCCTTGGAGATTATGGATCTCTATGGTTCCAAGATCGTTTATGTGTTCCAGATGTGACTGAGATCAGAAATGTCATACTCAAAGAAGCACATGCTACCCCATATTCTATACATCCAGGGAGTACTAAGATGTATTTGGATTTAAAGGAACTATTCTGGTGGAATAACATGAAAAGAGATATTGCTAAATACGTATCTGAATGCCATACTTGTCAAAGAGTGAAAGCTGAACATCAAAATCCAGCAGGACCATTACAACCCTTAGAAATTCCTGAATGGAAATGGGAGGAAATAGGCATGGATTTTATCACAGGATTACCTATGACACCAAAAAAGAAGGATATGATATGGGTAATAGTGGACAGAGTCACTAAGAGTGCACATTTTATTCCAGTGAATCAAAAGGATAATGCCGAGAAGTTAGTTGAAGTATATGTTAAAGAGATAGTAAGTAAGCATGGAGTACCCAAGAAGATCGTAACTGATAGGGGATCAGTGTTTACTTCAGCATTTTGGAAGCAATTGCATGAAGCACTTGGTTCAAAGTTAGATTTCAGCACGACATATCATCTTGAGACAGGAGGTCAAACTGAAAGAACAAATCAAATACTAGAAGACATGATGAGGGCTTGTGAACTAGATTTTGGAGGAACATGGGAGGATCACTTACCATTGGCAGAATTTTCTTATAACAATAGCTATCAGAGTAGTCTGAAGGCAGCTCCATATGAGGTTCTATATGGAAGGAAGTGTAGATCACCAATATATTGGTATGAACCTGGAAGCAGCAAAGAATTTGCGCCAGATTATATCAAGGAGA